>CM051234.1:305121146-305721146 GCA_027917425.1 Gastrophryne carolinensis | reverse complement strand
AAGTACTCACCTGTAGAGTTGGTATTATACGCATACAGCACGTCCTGCTCCCGAATCGTAATAACATGTGGGTAATCCTCCGCCTCAGGTGCCGTGCACTGCAGACATGTAGAAAACAAGCTCCTCCCGGCCCTACATATACTGAGGGACCTCCCACAAATCCCCAGCATTGAAAAGCAGTGAGAAGAGAAGCCAGGAGGAAACAACCACCCAGAATAACTGGTACCAATATCTTAATGATAATCACCATACAGGGGATCCAGAATAAGTGAAACCAGGGTGGGGTGGAGCAGGACGTGCTGTATGCGTATAATACCAACTCTACAGGTGAGTACTTCACCTGTATTATTCTAAGCATACAGCACGTCCTGCTCCCGAATAGTAATAACATGTGGGACATCCAATAGCAGTGTCCATAAGCAGGGTGGGATCCCCAGAAAAGGCAAGGCACAGCGGACAGTAAAGGCGCTGTCACCTGCAAACTTGCAACAGGCATGACATAAGCGAAGGCTCTAACGTCAGTCTCATAACAGGACCATGAAGGTATGAACAGAGACAGACCATAAGTCTAGTAATTGAACTAACAGAGAAAAAAGCCCTGGTGCTGAAGTGCCAGTAGTACCCAAGCACCAAGATAACTGAGTAAACAGCAAAAAGGGAAGAAGCACTCCCCTGAAGGAACATAGGTCAGTGTAGTGACCCAACCAGCTCACAGGCAAGGAAGCCTTGTGGCAACACTTGTAACACCCCCAAAGGGAAACAGAAACAGGTCACCCGACCAAGGCGGGAATACAGACCCTTAATTATCAGGAAGCCAAGGCTACCTCAGGATCAAGGGGCATCCAGAAGGATTGATCCAAAAGCGCAATGGCGCTGGAATAGATATCAGACGCATACCCAAAGAGGAGCCTTTAGATTCCAAGAACAGCAGTCCCCCTAAAGGCCAAGAAAGCCAGCATGGGGAGAAGTGCAAGAACCTGTAGAGGGATGTAGGCCCTCATATTAGTATTAAGAACAAGCCCATGGCTAGACTAAGGGACTTAAACAAGGTCCAACTGACCACCTGGACCGGAGGCCCAGCGTAAAAGGAACGCCCCCAGGCATGGGGTGCCTGTAGCCGTATATATCTGTACATGTATATGTATGTATACTTCGAGCCAGGGTTAAGCAACCAGATCCATCGCCTCAGGCACATGTCTGACGGAGTCAGGAGGCCCCAGAGAAGCGGGCTGGACAGCATCCAAGCAGGGTCCCCAGGAAGTCTGCAGGGTAAAAAATGAAAATTGATCCCCACAGGGACTATGGAACTACTAGGGAAATGCAGCTAGGCAATCCCCAAAGGAATTCCCTACAAGGGTGACAGAACCAGACTCCTGCAGGAAGGCCAGGACAAAACCCACACCTTCAGAGTCCCCAGATGGGGAGCCAACCCCAACTTACGCTGTAATGACTTTAAAAGCCCTGGGAACCGAAAACGGCTAGCAGGGAAGAGACTAAGGCCCATGTCAATCAATATGGGATACCACAAGCCATTATAGACTTAGTAAGGGGGAGCTGGGGAGCTAGCTCCCGACCCCCTCTCATACTGAAGGCACCCAGAAGATGAGGCCCGTCCCCAAGGGGCGAAAGAATCAGCAGTCAATCCCAGGGGACCTTATATTGGGAACAGGAAGAGACCTGATAAGGGCAGAACCGCACTCCTAAAAGAGATACCACAATTCAGCAGCCTTCAGCAGAGGCATCCGTGAACCATTACTCCCAAGGCGCCTAGGCCATAGATCCCATGGGACTCTCTATCAGGCCAACCATGCGCAGAACCCACCAGTAGGGTGATGAAGAGAAGGCATATGGATTAACAAGGCTATGCCTAAATACTCAGCCCCCCTGACCGGAGTCAGAATATTCAGGGGCAGTAGGAACAAGGGCCGGGGCCCTGTGTCAGGAGGGAGACCCCTCAGAGCCACGCTAGGCTCCCCGGCCAACACCGGGATAGCAGAACCTGCCGCCAAGGGCATCCATTGAAGCGAATGCCGCTGAGAAGCAGGGGGGGGGGTAGAGCCCCGCCTAAGACAGGATCAGGGACCCCCAGAGGTAACAACCTGTCACAAACTTTAGACCAGCATTTAAAAACAGGCCATTGTCTTTCAACAGACCAGGAGTCCCCCATACGCCGACCGCTCCTGACGGAGGAGAAGGCCAGCCATATAGAGTAAACTGGGGCCCACCGTTTCAACAAGCCTAGTAGGTAAGATGGGCCCAACCTAGAATCACCGGGGGCTGTGGAAGGATTTTCCCATTCCCCCGCCAAGCCTGCGAGACTTCGTACCCAGGGCGACCATTCGCTAGGAGATGCTGGTAAGGAAGGTGAGTGCCCCCCTGACGGGGCCCTCGCATACGGGAAGCTCAAGAGGAACCACCTTACCAATCAGGCATGAGCACAGACCAAGCACCGGGGTGCTGGGGCATATGTAGGTTCAGTAACTTACTGCGCCGAAGGGCACGGTATATAAGTGACATCATCTTGATGTGCCGCCAACGGGCCCACCAGTCGCCATCCCGCCTGATGAAGGTAAGGCGCCAGTAAAGGGGGGCAGAGCCCCCGTAACCAGGGGTCCCCTAATGCCAGAGAAGAAGGCTGCAAGCCTGAGCCAATTTCCCAGGAATGGGGGATAGCGGATAAGGGACCATGAGGGGATGAGGTGGCTGAGCAACCATCCAGTAGCTCCCAGTGGACACTGTCAGCCAACCGACCCGATGCAGAGTCTGGGGAGAGACTGGGGAGTAAGGAAGACGACCCGGTAGGTCCCAACGCAGACGCCCCCCCTCAGGCGTGTCCCCAGTCGCGCCAGGCTAGTAGCCTGGGCACGAAAGAGAGGCCCCAAGTAATGCCTCCATCCGCAGGGTTGATCCTGCGACACTGTCTAGACATAGTCTTGGCGCCCAGCAGACCCCAGGGAGACTAAGAAGATCTAGAGCTTCCCTAGAGGCCGAAAGTCCCCCCACCCCCGCGCAGGGGGCCCGTGACCTAAGACAGAGTTGTCATATATGAACTACCTACGCATAGGCCAACGCGGTCCAGACTACCTCATAGCGTGATACTTCATGTCTTCGCAGTTCCAGCACTGCAGAGAAATCTGGGGATTTGTGGGAGGTCCCTCGGTATATGTAGGGCCGGGAGGAGCTTGTTTTCTACATGTCTTCAGTGCACGGCGCCTGAGGCGGAGGATTACCCACATGTTATTACTATTCGGGAGCAGGACGTGCTGTATGCTTAGAATATAAAATAAATATTATATATATATATATATATATATATATATATATATATATATATATATATATATAGTTTTTTTTAATAACTGGCGATGGTGACGCAATGGATAAATGCAAACTATTGTAGGAACTTTTAGACCCCAAAGATACACTGAGACAAATGGTAAATAAAGACTTACAATACAAGAGGTAGAATACATTCAAACATTACATAAAAAGAAGGTACAACACGCTAGAATGAGTGTTATATGTCAGGCATATGTATAGTGTATACAGTGGTTAAGGCAGACTTAAGATCATTCAAAGAAAACCTGACAAGCAAAATATATATTTATCCTCCTGACAGGGGAACCTACATGTGGACCTCCAACCTGGCAGCCATCTGGCTCCAGGGCTCTCCTTTCTTCCTAAGGCTCCCCTCTCCTCTTCCTGGCACCTCCGTCCGAAGCTCTCACCTATTTCCCGTCAGTTATACTTCCATATTCCTTTGATGTTTTCCCCGTTTTACTACCCTGAAATTTGTGTTGCTGGACACTAGGCAGGTAAATCTTGGGAGTTTCCTGAAACTGGTCTTGCCTAAAAACTGTGCTGACTCTACTCAGCATTCCAAGAATTTCCCAGACTCACCCCAACCTGTGTTGCTTGTTTGTTTGAAAATATTTTTTTTTTATATCAAGTTCAAACATTCTGTACATATTGTCCCAGGAAGGTTTGTCTGTTTAACATAATTATACATGTATGTGAATACATGTGAGTTTCATGCACCACAGCATTATCTGTTTAGACCTGTACAAATATATCCCTGTTTTGCAACAATAATAGTTGTTTGCTCACTAGGCTGGTAGGTCAGTTCAATAGAAGCCAATAGGAGTTGCAAATTGCCACTTTTTAAAGTTACACTGACAATTCTCCTCCTCCTCCTCTTCTCTGCTTCTTCTCTATCATCTTCTCCCTCATCTACTCTTCTCCGCTTCTCCTCTCTATCATCTTCTCCCTCTTCTCCTTGTTAAAGTTCGCTCATTCATTATAGGGGTCAATCTTTCCAATAAAGCTTCTCAATGTTTTAGACCCAGAACAGCCATGCATTTCCATTTGTCATTACATCCACATAAAAAGGAACAGGTGACATCATGCTCTACAGAAATTTTACGGTTTGATAGACTTCAAGAGATGGTTGTCCGGCATTGCCTTTCCAGAAACATTGTCTAGTCAAAGTGTAAACAAGGGGCCTTTATGAAAAATTAATATTGTTACGTATAAATAAACCTTATGGTGGGTAACAAAAACTATATTGGTATTGCTCAGTAGTTATTATAAATATCCAGAATGTGTGCAGAATTTAGTAGCCTGGACAAGGAGCAGCTAGGCCAAAAATTGTAGTTTAATTAGCTAATAACAGCATTCTGAAACAAAAATAACCGATACAATTTACTGGGTAAGCTGTGGCCAAGTACAATACAACGGGCAAAACAATCATCAACCTTTATCCATCCCAGCAGCCTGCCTCAACATAGGGTATTGATAAGGAGGCAAAGCTTTCTCGAGTCTCATCTCTTGGTTTCATGTATCTTGTTCCCAGAAACTTACACAATGGGAAGAAAATACCATTTTGTGAGTACTCACCTGTAAAATGGGTATTACGAGTATGTCACACACCCCGCTTCCAACATCCATGACACTTGGGAACCCGGCCTGTAGAGGGCGATCTTGCAGAGATGACATGGAAAAAAGGAGCCCCTCCTGGTCCATAAGTACCTGGGACCTCCCACTATTCCCCAGTCTTTTAAAAAAGCAGTGAGAAACCAGAAAGAGCAAATTATATAATATAAGAAACACCATATAAAGGACCCCAGAACAAAAAAGGGTGGGGGAAGCGGGGTAGTAGTAGTCACCAAATACTGAACACAACGAACCACATCCAAAGAATGCAAAACCCTTTCCTTGTTATTGCTAGGATTAGGGCAAATCGAAGGAAGAACTATATCCTGATTAAGGTGGAAAGCAGACACCACCTTAGGAAGGAAATCCGGTTTAAAATGGAAAAACCACCTTATCCCGATGCCTTTCAAAATTCAGAAACCCGACGGACAGAGGTAATAGCAACCAAAAAAGCAACCTTCTGAGTAAGAATATGAAGAGAAACATCCTGCAACGGCTCAAAAGGAGCAGCCTGCATGGCAGAAAGCACCAAGATCCCAAACTGGAAGTAGGGGCTTTCTAGGAGGCCGCACATGCGTGACCCTCTGGAAAAAGGTCTTAACCAAAGGATGAAAAGCAAAAAGATCCTTGAAAGAAAAATAGCCAAAGCAGAAACCTGCCCCTTCAACGTACTAATCTGGAAACCCAAATCCAGACCATGTTGCAGAAACGCCAAAATCCTAGGGATAGAAAATACCCTACAGGGCAAGACCCTAGACTCACACCAATCAATATAGGACCTCCAAGTCCTGTAGTAAACAACAGAGGAAGACTTCTTCCTAGCACTAACAAGAGTCTGAATGACCGCGTCAGAAAGACCTTCCTCTTTTAAAATGGAGATTTCAGCAGCCACGCCGTCAAAGCCAGCGTTGGTAAATTGGGGTAACAGAGTTGACCCTGGGTGATGAGATCTGGAAGAAGAGGCAGAAGCAACTGATCCTCTGCTAGCCTTGTGAGGTCTGTGGTTCGCAGACGTCTTGGCCATCTTGGAGCCACCAGAATTGCTGGCGCCCCTTCCAGAACTAGCTTGCGCACTACCCTGCTTATCATGGAGAATGGGGAAAACAGATACAGGAACCCCAGATCCTTCCAGGCCAGAGACATGGCATCCGCTGCCACTGCCAGAGGATCCTGGGATAGAGACACAAAAACTGGAAGTTTGTGGTTGTAACGAGAAGCAAACACGTCCAACTGTGGAGTCCCCCACTTGTAACAAAGAAACTGAAATACCCTGGGATTGAGAGACCACTCTCCCTGGCGAGCGCATGCTCTGCTCAGGGAGTCTGCCTCCACATTCTCTATCCCCGGAATGTAAACTGCCGATATGCAGGGAACATTGATCTCTGCCCAGTGGAGGATCAGAGACACTTCCTGGAGGGCACCCCAACTGCGAGTCCCTCCTTGGTGATTGATGTATGCAACCGCTGTTCGGTTGTCTGACCGAATCTGAACCGGCCGAACCCGCAAGAAATGAGTCAATCGAAGGACTAAACGAATGGCCCGAAGCTCCAATAAATTGATTGGAGAGTGAGCCTTCTGCGGCCCCCACAAACCCTGGAACCGATGTTCCCTCCAGATGCCCCCCAGCCCATAAGGCTGGCATCTGTGGTGACCAATTCCCAACAAGGGGTCAGAAAGGACTTGCCGCTTCTGAGATTGCTCGAAGTCAGCCACCAGTGAAGGGACTGCAGAACGTGGGGAGACAACAGACAAACCCGATTCAAAGACAGCGGGCTCTTGTACCACTTTGCCAAGAGAAAGAGCTGAAGCGTCCTCATGTGAAACTGAGCAAACGGGACCGCTTCGAATGTGGCCACCATCAGCCCCGCTAGCCTCATCCCCAGGCGGATAGGCTGACGAGGATTGGATAAGAACAGACGAATTAAATCCTGAATCAGAACAACTTTGGACTGAGGAAGAAATACCCTGGCCTGAAGGGTATCCAGTATCAGGCCCAGAAAGGGAATCTCCCTGACAGGGCAAAGAGAGGATTTGACATGGTTTATCACCCAACCAAATCTCTCTAGCGTTGCCACCACTATCCTGGTGTCCAATTCCACCTGATTGAAAGACGATGCCATGATGAGAAGGTCGTCCAAGAATGGCACAATGCGAATGCCCTGGAGCCTGAGAATGGCCATTACTCCTGCCAAAACCTTGGTAAAAACTCTTGGGGATGAGGTAAGACCGAATGGAAGGGCCACAAACTGAAAATGCTGGTCTTCCACTGTGAATCTGAGGAATCTCTGGTGAGTGAGACAATGTCGATGGACGTCATAAAGTCCCCTTGACAGAGACCGTCGACCGTTGACCTTAGCGACTCCATGCGGAACTTTCTGAAGCGAATAAATTGATTGAGTCGCCTCAGATCTAGAATAGGCCGAACAGAGCCGTCCTTTTTGGGAACCGTAAATAGGTTGGAGTAAAACCCCAGACCCCTTTCCGCTGGAGGAACCAGATGGATAACATCCATGTTTAAGAGGTTCGCTGCTGCCTCCCGGAGCTCTTGCGCGATCACCGGCTCCGCGGGCATCCGAGACCTGAAAAAACTGGGCGGAGGCCGGAACTCGAATTTCAGCTTGTATCCGGAGGACAACCTCCAGAATCCATCTGTCTGATACCTCTTTGAACCAAGCCTGGAAAAAGAACCGCAGCCTTCCCCCCACCCGTACAGGTGAGGGCGCCTCCTCATTGCTGGACAGGTTTAGAAGTGGACTTAGGCTTGGACCCCCAACTCAGACCTGGACGGCCACATCCTCTTCCCCTGTTCCACGCAGTCCCCCTTGGGGCTGAAAAGGCCGATACTCTGGCCGCTCTGGAACCACGAAAGGAAGGGTTAAAGGAGGCCGATCCCCGAAAGGAACGACGTTGCTTCTTACGCTGAGGCAATTTGCCTCCCTTAATGACAGAATCCAATTTCTCATCAAAGAGGCGCAATCCCCCAAAGGGGAGAGCTGTAAGTGACTTCTTAGCCACCGTGTCAGCCGCCCACTGGCGTAGCCATATAGACCGCCGAATAGCAACTAGCAAGGCGGAAGTTCTGCTACACATGGCCATGGTATCATCCAAAGCAGGAAGTATAAAAGACACAAATAATTCACATCGTCTCTAACAACGGACCTAATAGCGACTGCCATAAGTGCCGAGGCACCCACAGGCCGCAAGGCCGAGCCAACGCTAGCAATCGCATGGCAAGCCATTTACTCAATCCGTTGGTCTTCCCCATCCTTAAGGGTAGTAGACTCCGGAGAATGCAAAACGGAAGAATTGGACAAACTAAGCACAGGTGTATCCACCACAGGGGGGAATGACCAACGCGTAACAGTGTCTGCCGGAAAAGGATATTTTTGATCCCAACCTAAAGGAACGCCAGAAAGCCACGCAGGCTTCTCCCATTCCTTAAGAATGATCTCTTCAAAATGTTTGACTAGTAAATTCTAAACGAGGCCTGGAGACACCAAAGAACTCCCCTTTCTGAGGAGGGACAGCGTCTGGGAAATCGATTGCCAAAACCTCATACAATTAAGAGCTTTAGGGGTGTCAAAAACCTCCCCTTCATCCTGTTCAGCGCCAACACCCACAAATTGCTGAACATCAGAAATAAGATTCCTCAAAAAATTCTCCTTCCAAGGGAGAACAATCTGACCAATCAAGACGCTCGCTACAATCAAGCTCACTTGCCGCAACGGCAGGAGCGAAATGTTTTCTTTTAGCTGAGGCCTTCTTAGCCACAGAGCTAGACATTAACTTTTCAATGTGCGTCAGTCTGGCAAATACATCAGAAAGCGACTCTCCACCCATGACAATATCACTGGGGGTATGGACAAGACAAGGTGGAGTGGGAGAAGAAGCAGGAGCCCCAGACCCCGAGGCTTGGGCCTCTGACTGCTGTATTATAGTCAATTGAGCACAAGATACACAAAGAAATGCATTATCCCCAACAAGGGATGCCCCACAACGTAAACACTGCCGAGTCTGCCCTGAGGGAACTGAAAGCCCAGTATCCTGAGATGCCTCCACATGGTGTCTGTTAAAATATACTTAATTATTTTATAGTCGACAAGTATGCGGGATTTATGCAATAGCTACCCGGGATGCCCCTTAATAATCCCAAGTGGGAGGATTTCAATGAAGGACCAGGAGAAACCCCTAATTAAGAGTTTCCACCTGGAAAGAGAGAAATACAATAAGTCTTATGCACATAAGAGTAAAGAGACCAGCAATACAACCTCCCTTTAGCAGAACTAAAGGGTACTCACAGCACCACAAACGGGATCAGTGACCAGCCCATCGATCGGACAGCAACCAGACCAGAAACCGGGACAACGCGCCAGCACAACCGCATGTGGACAGAAAGGAAGTGCCATAATATGCGGCGCCGTCGAGAAACCCCGCCCACCAAACAGAGCAGCAGAGAGCGGAGGGCGGACCAAGGAGAGCCAATAGACAGAAGCCACGCAAAAGAACGGGGCCGGACACAGCACACCAAGCCCCGCCCACATCCGGGTCCGCATGCTGGAGACAAAAGAGGGAAATTCAAATCCTGACACAACAAAAAGGAACCACAGGTATGCCAGCCTCTTTTCTCTTACTCTTATATATACTTAATCCGAAAAGTGCATTGGAAACAACACTCCTCAGAAATAAAGACCCCCCCCCTCCTTATCACCCCTGCAGGGCCCAGGAGAGCAAGGGGGGAAGGTACAAAGGGCACCCTAAGGCACAGGGAGATTTCAAGGGATGGGGCATCCCATGCCGGGGGACACCAACCCGGATTCCGCCTACCCCTTATTTGAGGTCTCACGGGGGGAGAAAAACTCCCATATAGACCCCAAGGGTGTATCTACCCTTGCCTGAACCCTTCAGCCAGGGCTGGGAGGCATATCACAAGTACAATAAAAACGAGGTTCAGGCAGAAATAGAAAAGTCCGGGAGTTATCCCGGCTACCTGCAGGAAAGAGTCATCTTCTGAATGCTTCGCCGACTGCAGAGACGAAAAGACAGGGGAATAGTGGGAGGTCCCAGGTACTTATGGACCAGGAGGGGCCCTTTTTTCCATATCATCTCTGCAAGATCGCCCTCTACAGGCCGGGCTCCCAAGTGTCATGGATGTTGGAAGCGTGTGACATACTAGGAATAATGAATATTTATGGACATATTCGCAAAAAGAAAATGGCAAAAATCTACTGTCAGTTGCAGCATTAGCTACAGCCCACTTATCTGTAAATTATGACTAAGGATATACATAAAAACACACACCTAGCTTTATCAACAAAAGACCAAAATAAGTG
Source organism: Gastrophryne carolinensis (assembly GCA_027917425.1). NCBI lineage: Eukaryota > Metazoa > Chordata > Amphibia > Anura > Microhylidae > Gastrophryne > Gastrophryne carolinensis. The sequence goes on along the minus strand of CM051234.1, from coordinate 305,710,884 downwards.
CCAAAGAAAAGGGACACCACCCCAGCAAAGTGGCAGCAAAACAAGGAATCCATTTACTCCACTGAAATCATGCAGAAGTGTTGATTAATTAGTGTAAGTTTGGCCAAACGCTTTGGATCCAGCTTATGACCAAAGAAAACAGACTTCCTAAAGTCTGGTAGACTCATTTCATGCATAAAAGACTAGCCCTACTAAAAATGTGAGGCATCTGGCTTTTCAATCTAAGCTGGAACCAAGCTAAGGCAAGCACCAATAAGCCAAGCCATCCTCCCCATTTCTAAGCCTGAAGGTCAATTTGCACTATGTGAGAATACATAATGCAGTCTTGAAGGGTTTTGAGTTTATTTTGTTAGAGAATTTTCGTTTTTGTGTGAGAAAGTGAGAATTCTCTCATTCAAGATCGTTTTTTACTTGCAAGGCAGGGCGTGATTCCTAATTAAAACTTGATTGGTACTCTTGACTCACGCACCACCCTAGACACACTTTCGTCACAAATCATCTAGGGACCCGCCAATCATTTACCCTAACCCCAGCTTTAGTTACTAATCCCCCAGATTTTAGCTTTTCCGCTCCATGATGGAAAAATACCATTTTGTGATTACTCACCAGTAAAATGGTTATTACAAGTATAACACACACCCCGCTTCCGAATATTCATGACACTTCTGTAGATTAATTTTGTATCCCGACAACCCACCATATTCTCTTAACGCGCTCATAAGGTTAGGGAGGGATACTTCAGGGCAGGAAAAAGATTAAGTCGTCAGCGTAGGCCACCACTTTGTAGTGGCCCGACGCATTCCCTACCCCTTTGACGTCCGGGTTCCCCCGCACCCAGCACAAGAAGGGCTCCAGAGCTAGGATAACGATCAGTGGGGACAGGGGGCAGCCCTGTCTGGTCCCATTTGAAATTTCAAAATAACTTGAGGAGACCCTATTAACTCTCACCGACACCGAGGGGGACCCATACAGGCTCCCAACCTTATTCAGCATGTTCTGGCCCAGTCCGATATGCTTGAGGACAGTTTTCATGAATTTCCAATTGACCCTATCAAATGCTTTCTCGGCGTCGGAGAGCAAGAGGGCAGGGACGCTTTGCTGATGTGCCAGATGGATCAAATTCAGGACCTTGGTGGTATTGTCCCTTGCTTCCCTCTGGGACATAAATCCCACTTGATCGGGGCCAATCACCAGGTGCAGTTGTGGGGCAATGCACAACGCCAGGATCTTTGCAAACAATTTAGCGTCGGAGTAGGGAAATGGGTCGATAACTAGCACATAAGTTGGGATCCTTCCCCTCCTTCGGGATCACTACGATCTGTGCTCTGAGCGTATCTCTGGGAAGAGAGGCCCCCTCGATCATGGCTTTCTTCACCGACAGTCTCGGAGCCAACTGTGGGAGCAGCAGCTTTTAATATTGGAGGTGCAGTCCATCTGGGCCCAGGGCCTTGCCCGTAGCTGTGCTTGCGACTGCGTTGTGCAGCTCCAGCATTGATATCAGCATTTCCAGTTCTGAAATGACCTGGATGGGAAGTCTGGGCAGGCCCGCGCCCTCGATGTACCGCACACACCTCTGCTCGAAGCTGTCCCCCTGGGTGACAGGTAAGTTGTACAAATCTTCATAAAATTTGCAGAACTCCTCAGCTATGTCTTCCACCAAGTGTGAGACCTTCCCCCCAGGGCCCGTTATTTTGGGGAGGAAAGTTTTAGTTCTTTCAGTCCGTAGTGCCCTCGCCAACAGCCTGCCACATTTGTCCCCAGACTCAAAGAATGCCTGGCGACATTTCACCATCTGGGCCTTGACCTTGTCACCACATACTGTTTTTAACTTTTCTCTGTGCAACGAAAGAGTAGGCAAATGCGCAGCAGACAGTGACTCCTTAAGTAGGGCTTCCAGTTTTCCCATTTCTTTAAGGAGACCCATAGTGTACTCCATTTTTTCTTTCATAATCCTAGCCCCATGCCCTATGAGGACCCCTCTAATATAGTACTTATGGGCCTCCCACAGAATCTCTGGGGAAACCTCAGGGCCTCCATTCAACTCAAAGAAGCCTTTAACCTCCATTTGGATGTCCTCTAGCACCCGCTGGTCCTCAAGGAGCGAGTTATTAAGTTTTCAGGACCACCCTTTAGGGGCTGGGGTGCGACCCTCAAGCATAAGTGAGATAAGTGCGTGGTCAGAGAGTGTAATGTTCCCAATTAAAGTATCTGCCACCCTGGCTAGTACAGAGTGTGGGATTAGGAACATGTCAATTCTGGAGTAAGTATTATGCGGGTGGGAAAAATACAATTCTGTGATTACTCACTTGTAGAATTGTTATTATGAGTATACAGTATGTCCTGCTCCAGATAAGATTCTTGATGTCTGTGTATTACTCCGCCAGATGGCGCTGGACTGCAAAGACCGCAAAATTGGCTCCTTCCGGCCCCTCAAATACCCGGGACCTCCCACAAATCCCCAGCATTGAAAAGCAGTTAACAAGAAGCCGGGAGAATAACATAACCAACCAGTAACTATCAAACAATGATGGGGTGGGGTGGAGCAGGACGTACTGTATACTCATAATACCAATTCTACAGGTGAGAAATCACAGAATGGTATTGTTCTTAGTATACAGTACGTCCTGCTCCAGATAAGATTCTTTACGTCTGGGACATCCAATAGCAGTGTCCATAAAGTGGGGTGGGATCCCCAAAGGTAACAGCAGACAGGTCAGACCACTGCCGCCTGCAGAACCTTGTGGCCAAAAGCAGCATCAGCTGAGGCCCTAACATCAACCTTGTAAAACTTGGAAAAAGTATGAACAGACGACCAAGTAGCAGCCCTGCAAACTTGTTCAACAGAAGCCTGGTGCTGAAAAGCCCAAGAGGCACCAATAGCACAAATAGAATGAGCAGTAAGGCGGAAGGGAGGATTCTTCCCCTTAGCAGTGTAGGCCTGAATCACAGCCTGACGGATCCATTTGCTGATAGTAGATTTAGCATCTACTGCCAGCTGCACTATGTCTGCGAACCACACTCTTCTTGGCCACCTCGGAACCACCAGGATTGCTGGCATCCCTTCCTGAGCTATCTTGCGCAGAACCCTGCCCAACAGGGGAAATGGGGGGAAAAACATACAGAAGCTGAAAATCCTGCCATGAAATGGTCAGAGCATCTGTGGCCAAGGCCAGAGGATCCTGGGAAAGGGAGACAAAGGCTGGGAGCTTGTGACGCAAACAGATCCACATCTGGCTGACCCCAACGGTGACACAGAGATTGGAACACCCTGTAGCAGGGGGACCGTTCTCCCAGGCGAGAGGTCCCCCTGCTTAGAGAGTCTGCCTGCAGATTCTCCACCCCCGGAATGTACACAGCTGAGATGCAGGGAACATTGTCCTCCCAGGACAGGATCAGGGACACTTCCTTGATGGCCCCCTTACTCCAGGTCCCTCCCTGATTGATGTAGGCAACCGCCGTCTGGTTGTCCGAGCGCACCTGAACAGGCAGGCCCGAAGGTGCTGGGTCAAGTGAGCCAGAACCAACCTTATCGCCCTCAATTCCAGAATGTTGATAGGTGTGTGGGCCTCCTGAGGGCCCCACCGCCCTTGGAACTGTAGGGACTTCCAGAAGCCCCCCCCCCCAACCTGACCGGCTGGTATCCGTGGTGACCGTCTCCCAGCAGGGGGCCAGAAAAAATCTGCCCCCCCAACAGGTTCAGCCACCACGAGAGGGATCGCCTGGCTAGAGGGGACAGAACAAGGACCTGGTACAGGGACGCATGATCCTTGTCCCATACTGACAAGAGGTGGAGTTGCAGAGGCCTCATGTGAATCTGGGCATAAGGGACCGCCTCGAAGCACGACACCATCAGGCCCACCAGCTGCATTAGGGAATGGAGGGATGAGGGCAAGAGAGCAGGAACTGAACTTGCGCTAGCAGACTATCCACCTTCTGCTGAGGAAGAAAAATCCTTGCCTGAACTGTATCCACATTAATTCCCAGGAATGGCGTTAACAAGGAGGGAGACAGGGAAGACTTGGGATGGTTGCTCACCCAGCCAAATGACTCCAGTGTGGACACTACTCGCCGAGTATCCAGCTCTGCCTGTTGGAGGGACTGAGACGTGATGAGAATGTCGTCCAAATAAGGCAGCACGCGAATGCCCTGAGAACTGAGCAGAGCCATCACTCCTGCCAGCACCTTGGTGAACACTCTGGGAGCTGAAGTGAGACCAAAGGGCAAGGCCACAAATTGGTAGTGCTGATCCTCCAGAGCGAATATGAGGAATCTTTGATGACCTGGAAAGACAGGAATAATACAATTCTGTGAAATACTCACCTGAAGAATTGATATTATTTGTATACAGTACATCCTGCTCCAGATATAGTACTTACACTTGGGTTATCCTCCGCCAGATGGCGCTGCACTGCAGAGACATGCAAAACAGGCTCCTCCCGGCCCCTCAAATACCCAGGGACCTCCCACAAATCCCCAGCATTGAAAAGCAGTGAAGAAGCTGGGAGAATTAACCACCAAAACTGGTAACTATAACAATGGTAACAATCACCATACAGGGGATCCAGAATAATGCAAAAACCAGGGTGGGGTGGAGCAGGACGTACTGTATACAAATAATATCAATTCTACAGGTGAGTATTTCGCAGAATTGTATTATTCTTAGTATACAGTACGTCCTGCTGCAGATATAGTACTTACACTTGGGACATCAAAAAGCAGTGTCCATAAAGTAGGGTGGGATCCCCAACAAAAAACGACAACAGCAGACAGTTTAAAACCACTGTCACCTGCATAACCATACGGCCAAAACAGCATGAGCCGAGGCCCTAACATCAACCTTGTAAAACCTTGCAAAAGGTATGGACAGAAGGCCAAGGTAGTGGCCTAGCAAATCAGTTCAACAGAAGCCTGGTGCTGAAAAGCCCAAGAGGCATGAAAGCACGAGTAGAATAAGAAAGCGAAAAGGAAAGATTCTTCCCCTTGTTGGAATAGGCCTGAGTAACAGCCTGACAAATCCAATCGCTAACAGTAGACTTGGCAGAAGCCAAAAAAACTCTTCCAAGGACCGGAAGCCAAAGCCGCCCAACTCCCCGACAGCAGACGAGATCGGGCACATTCAGGATGTAGTGACCATAGGCCCCAAGGAACATCAGTTCTCCTAAAGGACACAGTGACTACCAAGGAAAAACTTCCAACACCTGTTCAAGCAATGCAGAACCCGTTCCTCAGCGTTGCTAGGAATAAGGCACTGCAGGAAGAAAAAGGTCTCGAATCAATGAACATAAGACACCGCCTGATGCGGAGAGTCCGGTTCAGGCGGAACACCACCTTATCCTGGTGTATCTCAAAGAATGGGGGCTAGGTAGACAGAGCCGCCCTCTAACACACGCCTGACCAAAGTAACAGTACCCAGAAGAACAACCTTGAGGGTAATAAAAGCCAGACAGCTGCCTGAATAGGACCAAAGGGACAAAACCCTGCAAACTTAAATTCAAATCCCATGCCGGGACCATAGGCTTACGTGGGGGACGCACATGAGTACCCCCTGAGAGAAGCCTTAACCAGGAACACTGAACAAAGACTGCTAAAGCAAGGTGGACAGGGCAGAACCTGACCCATACGAGTACTGAGTTGGAGAACCAACTCCAACTCATGCTGAAACCAACTCTAGAACCCTGGGAACCGAGAGCGCCCAACAGGGAAGAGACCTAGACTCACACCGATCGATATGGGTATGCCATACCCTATAACAGATGGAGGAAGAAGAAGAAGAAGCTTGCACCTAGTCTTCCCATAGTCTCAATCACAGAGACAGATAAGCCTGTCTCCAGCAAGACGGATGTTTCAGCAGTCAGGCCATCTAGGCCAGAGTCTGTAGATTGGAGTGACGTAAAGGAGCACTGAGTGAGCAGAGCTGTCACTCCTGGCAAAAGGTACAGAAAACTACTGCCCTCGGTACCATGTCTGCAAACCACACTCTACTAGGGCACCTGGGGGCCACCAGAATCACTGGTCCCCTTACCAGAGCAATCTTGCGCAGAACCCTGCAGGGGAAATGGAGAAAAGACATACAGAACCGAACGTCCAGTCATGACGTTACTAATGACGCCCAGCGCGCACATGGGCATTGTCAAAAATTGGGGGTTGGTCTTAAAAAGACCAAGAAACCGTAAGATGGGCCACTCCAAAATGTGCAATGTGTTGGCATCCGGACCACTGCCAGAGGATCCTGGGACAGGGAAACAAAGGCCGAGAGCTTGTGATAGCGATGGAACACAAACAGATCCACAACTGGTTGGACCCCATAGTGACACAGGGATTAGCACATCCTGTAAAAGAGGGACTCCACCGGAGCGAATATCACTGATATGCATTGGCTCCACCCAGATTAGGATCATAGACACTTCCTGGAGGGTCCTCCAGCTCCAGGCCCCTCCCAATGATTAATGTAAGACACTGTTGGCAGACAGACCGAGCGCCCCCAAACTGGCAGGCCCAGAAGGTAAGTAGTCAAGCGAGATAGAACCTACTGAAAACGCTCACTGTTTCAAACATCAATAGGCGTAAGGACCTTCTAAGGGCCCCACCTCCCCCAGAATCGCAGGGAGTTTCAGAAGAAAACCTCCCCCTTCAACCTGATAGGTTGGCATCCATGGTGACCGTTTCCAGGAAGGGGCAAGAAGGAACTGCCCCCAGACAGGTTCCCTGAGTTCATCCACTCCAAGAGAAGCCTTCTTACCAGGTGGGAAGGCCCACAGACCCTGCTCCAGGGATGCTGGATCCCTGTCCTGTATTAACCCTTTAAGCGCCAGCCTACCTGGAGTTTTTGTCACACTCTGTTGCCAGACCATTTTGCACTATTTTGCACTCCCCATGTTCAAATGTGATTTTTGAAGGGATTTCCCAGGAAAATGATATATTGTTTTTTTCAGCAGAGTCTGAGCTTTAACATGAAATGTCTTTTTAGGTGTATTTGGCGAAATATGTGGAAAAAAATAAAGAAAAATCTATTTTTTACAATTTGTAGTGTTTTTTTGTAATAAAAAATGTAAGTTTGTCAATAAAATCTTATTGTGTGTGAAATCCCAAATTCTCCCGGTTACAGCAGTACCACATATGTATTGGTAGACACCCTTTGCTGCCCAGGAGACTCCCCCAAACTGAAACAGAACTTTAGGGGATTTTCAGAAAAAATAAAACTGATATGCGCACCTTGCAGTTTTTCCAGAAAAACAACCCTTTACATTTGAAATACCCCCCACAAACTATATATTCTCTGGAAGTACACACCTCAGGCTTTCTATTTGTACCAGGCTTGTTGATGTGGCCACAGTTTTCTGGAAGTAATCCCTCAATGTATTCTTTGGTTGCAAAGAGTTTCCCTAAAAAAAGGATATAAAAGCAGAATCAAAGCCACATTTTCCTGAAAAAACTATATACAAACAAGAAAAAACAAGTATCATCTGAAAAAACAACATCCCCCGAACAGAACGATACCCAACATGCATAGGTTCTGTCAAGGGAAGAGTTGCCAAACACCCCAAAGTAAAGCATGAGCATAACGGTAATTTTTCTTGAAAATTTCAGCTCTGCAGACAAAGTGCGCACCTTGCGATTTTTCAACCAAAACAACCCTTTACATTTGGAATATCCCCCATAAACCATATATTCCCTGAAAGTACACATGTTTAGCTTTCTAAGCGTACCCAGCTTGTTGTAGTGGGCTCATCTTTCTGGAATTGATCCCTCAAAGAATTCTTTGGTTGTGCAGGGTTTCCCTAAAGAATGTATAAAAAAGCTGAATAAAAAACACCTTTTCCTAAAATATAAATATGCAAACAAGAAAAAACAAGCTAAGTCTGAAAGTGCAAGGTCCCCCGAACAGAACAATACCCAACATGCAGAGGTACTATTAACCCTTTTAATTGCCAGCCTACTTGAAATTTTGTCACCCTCTGTTGACAGGTAATTTTTCCCCATTTTGTGCCATGTTTTGCAACATTTTTGCTGGAATTTTCAGGAAAATTATATATATATTTTTTGCAGCAGAGTTTAGGCTTTAACATGAAATGTCTTGTTTGTAAATTATTATTTTTATTTATTAAGTAAAAAAAAAAAAAAATTTTTTTTTTTTTAGAAAATTGCCTCCTTTATTTTAAGTAAAAAATGTATTTTATTAGGGAAAGCCATATTGCACGTGAAAGCCCCATTTCTACCGATTAGAACGGTACCACATATTTATCGGTAGCCCCCTGTTCCTGCCCAGGAGACCCCCCTAACTGAAACAAGTATGGCAATATAATAGTAGTCGCAGAAGGGCCCAAGGGGAACTGAGCATAAGGGACCTCTTCCGAGCAAGCCACCAACGGGCCCACCAGCTGCATCTCTGCCTGGTGAAGGGACGGGACAGCAATGAGTGACTGAGCCCATGTGACCAGATTGTCCACTTTATTGCTGAGAAGGGAAGATTCTCGTTTGAACCTAATCCAGATTCATTCTTAGTAATGGAGTTACCAATTAAGGGGACAATGAGGAATTGGGGTGAATGATCACCCATCCAAATGACTCCAAATGGACGCCATCAGCCGGGTATCCAACTTAGCCTGATGTAGAGACTGGTAAGTGAAAAAGGACGTCCAGGTCATCGCGTGGACGCCCCATGGTCTCATCAGAGACATCACCGCTGTCAGCACCTGGGAGCTGAAGAGAGGCCAGATAACAAGGCCACAATTAGCAGTGTTGGACTTCCAACATGAACCTGAAGAGCCTCGGTGTCCTGAAGGCACAGGGATGTGAACATAAGCAACTTTGAGCTCCACAGACAGCAAGAAGCCCCCTGGGCGCAAGGCGCTGATGGCCCATCTCAGAGTTTCCATGCAGAAACTGCCTGTAATTGGAGAATTGCTGTGAATCCAGAATGGGCCAGCATGACCCATCCTTTTGAGGGACTGTGGAAAAGTTGGTGTAGCCGCCCCTGCCTCTGCCTGTTACGGGCAATCTGCAAGTGACCCTCAGACCTCGCAGGCCTTGCATGGCCTGTGCCAGCAACTGAACAGCGGCAGGGACCAGGAGTACCTGGGACCTGATAAAACTGGGGAAGGCAGCGCAGCAAACTATCTTGAATCCGGAGGACACAACCTCCTGAATCCACCAGTATGAGGCGTAAAGCCTCCTGACAAGAGCAAAGTGCCGCAGCCATCCCCTCACCCAGACGGGCGAGGGCGCCCCATCACGCTTGAGGGGGATTGGTGGAAGATTTAGGCTTAGCCCCGCCGGAGGGGCCAGAGTGTTGTCTGCTGCTCCCGGGCCCGGAGTCTGCGCGAGCCCCCACGAAGGACACCCCTGGTTCTTGTTTAACACTAAGGAAGGGGGAAATAGGGGTGCCTCTGCCCCGAGGGGGTCTAGACGGCCGCCTGCGTTGGGGTGACTTACCCTTTTTACCAAACAGGTCTAGACGGGCCCCAAACAAGCGTAGTCCTCTAAAGCAGTGGTCCCCAACCCTGTCCTCAAGGCCCACCAACAGGCCAGGTTTTGCAGATCTCCACAAAGATGCACAGGTGGAGTAATTAGTGCAGCTGCAGAGCAATAGAGCTGGCTATTTGGAGATCCAAAAAACATGACATGTTGGTGGGCCTTGAGGACAGGGTTGAGGACCACTGCTCTAAAGGGAAGCCCAGTTAGAGTCTTTAGTAGCATCGTCAGCACCCCACTCTCGCAGCCAAACCAAGCGACGTATAGCCACCACAAGGGCAGAAGTTCTTGCACACATTCTACTGGTGTCGTCCAACGCTAATAGGATAAATTTTAAAAACAGATCACAGCTGGAGAGTGCATTAAACACCTCCCAGTGGAGATTATCAGGTTGATGATCAAGCATCTTTCTGATGAGGGTTCTAGCGACCACCGCAGTAATAGCCGTGGCACAGACCGGGAGCAACGCCGTCCCTGCACAGGAAAAGGCGTGGGAAGCCAGCAGCTCAATGCGCCGGTCCTCAGCATCCCGAAGGGTATTATGAGCAGGGGCTGTAATAAAGGGGGGGTTAGGAACCCCTATGATCGGGGGCATGCACCACGGGGGGGGGGGGGGATGACCAGCAATTAACCACCTCAGGGGGAAAGGGGTATTTCCTATCCCAGTCCCCTGGGACCCTTGAGAGTTTACTGGAACATTCCCATTCCTTGAGGACAAGAGCATGGAAGTGAGCCTGTTCTAGGAATTCCAAACGTGCTGTTGCTGTATGGAAACGCTCCCCTCTCGGCTTGGAAGCTTCACCAGGGAGAGAGATAGACAGAGCCTCAAAGACCTTAATCAACAAATCGCCAGTGTCATACTGGGCCCAGTATTCGGGTCCAGAATCGTCATGACTCCTCGGTCTCTCATCAGATGAGCCCGAGTCAGAGAATAGCTCTCCATCAGAAGGGGAATAGTCACCCGGAGTAGAAAACTCCTCAGTTCCCATAGGAAAAACAGAAACAGTAGACGTCAAGTGCCGCTTTTTACCAGGGCCCTTGCGCTCTGACAACCTCGCAATGATCTGTTCAGCCGTGGGCAGTCTGGAAGACGCAACAGGCTGCAACTCCCCCTTTGTATGCGACTCAGCAAAAGTGAGATTTAAGCATGGGGAAACAGGTGAAATGAAGCTAGGTGCAGCCACTGGCAGGCCTGATTGCAGAGCCAGTGCTTGCTCGGCACAGGGTCCGCAGACCCGTGCCCCTGTCAGCATCAGCATGGGGTTGTCCACACGCTATACACAGCTGGTCTTGTCCCAGAGGGACCCCGGTCACATAATTCTGAGATGCCTCCATATGGTGATTATTTAAGGCACAACATGCCAGTAGGGATTTACACTATAAGCAACCCTGGATGCCCCAAAGACCCGCTAGGGAAGTGGGAGAATTTTACAAGGCCCGCTATAAATTTACACCGGGCGAAGCCAATGGTGTTCACTGGTCTGAAAGACACAAAGAGAAGAAAATGGTGTCAGAACCAAGAAAACTATAATGAGAATAAGCCGCCCGCGAGGGCACTTACAGTATCACGGTAAGCAGGAGCGTCCCACGCAACAAAATGGCGCCGTGTACCTCGAAGGGCGGGCCAGCGGTCCATGACGCAGAGCGCGCCAAAAAAAGACCCCCGCCTCCCGAAGAGCGTGAAGTCCAACAACAGCCAATGAGGACACGTAGGTGTCTGAGGCAACGCCGCCGCCCGGCGGGGAGCCTTCGACTAAGGAAAGAAGCGCGTGAGGCGGCGGCAGTCATACAAGTAAATACATAGAAAAGGCGCGGCGGCTGACACCATATCTATAAAACTCCATAGACAGACAAAGGCCATATAAGTGCAAGGATCCAATACAGACCACACAGGCACAGGGACGAGGGAGGCCCTTGGTAAAGGGACCACCGCTACAAGGGGCAGTAATGCGGGAGGGGCATCCCATAGAGGCTCACCATCAGCCTACACCGCCTACCCTTTGGTGGGGGACTGCGGAGGAGCAGCGCTCCATAAGCACGCGAGGTGCTGCCTACCTTCACCCGACCAGCGCAGCCCAGGCTGGGAGGCACATTACGAGGACGACGGGTGGGAATAGTCCAACAGGGCCGCAGGCTTAAATAGCCCCGCTCACCTGCGAGAGAGTGATACTTCATGTCTTCGCAGTCAGCACTGCAGAGAAATCTGGGGATTTGTGGAGGTCCCCGGGTATTTGAGGGCCGGGAGGAGCCTGTTTTGCATGTCTCTGCAGTGCAGCGCCATCTGGCAGAGGATAACCCAAGTGTAAGTACTATATCTGGAGCAGGATGTACTGTATACTAAGAATATGAAGGTAAGCATCCTTGATGTCCACAGAAGTCATGAAGCCCCCTGGACGCAGGGAACTGAGTTTCCTGCGAAAGCGCCTGCATCTGACAAATTTGTTGAGGATCTTCAAGTCCAGGATAGGCCTGACTGACTCATCTCTTTTGGGCACGGTGAAAAGGTTGGAATAAAAACCCTTGCCCCTTTCTCGTAAGGGGACCTGACAGATGACCCCCAGCTCCAGAAGGCTTTGCACCGCCAGAATTAGAGCCTGAGCTGAGACATCCGGTATCTGATGAATCTTAGTTTGCTGACTGGCCGCCCCCATCTTGTAACCGGAGGACACTACCTCCTGAATCCACCGGTCTGAGACATGAAGCCTCCAGACGTGAGCAAAGCACCGTAGCCGTCCCCCCACCCGGATGGGTGAGGGTGCCCCTTCATGCCTGAGGGGGCTTGGGGGAAGACTTAGGCTTGGAGCTCCAGGATGAGCCAGGGAGTCCACGTCCTCTGCCCCAGTAAAGGAGACCCCCCCCTCCCCGGTCTGGATCCACGGTAGGGGGAAGTAAAGGAGCCTGGGCCCCGAAAGGGCCGAGACTGCCTTCTGCGCTGGGGTAACCTGCCTCCCTTAGCAAACAGGTCCAGGCGGTCCCCAAATAGGCGTAGTCCTTTGAAGGGAAAACCAGTGAGGGCCTTCTTGGCAGCGTTGTCAGCTGCCCACTGGCGCAGCCAAACCGATTGGCGTATAGCCACCACCAAGGCAGAGGCTCTGCCACACATCCTAATGGTATTATCCAAGGCAGAGAGGACATAAGAAACAAATACCTCACAGCGCGAGAGTGCATTATACTCTTCACTAGACACATCATCAGGAGCTCCATCCAGGACACTTAAGCAGGGTCCTGATAGCCACAGCTGTAATGGCAGAGGCACAAACCGGGCGCAGCGCCGTCCCCACACAGGCAAAAGCATGGGATGCCAGCTGATCAATACGCCGGTCCTCACTATCCCTCAGAGTAGTAGAGTCAGGGGAATGAATTACAGAGGTGTTAGACAAACCCAGGATTGGGGCATCCACTTCTGGAGGGGATGACCAACTCTTTACCACATCAGCAGGAAAGGGATATCTCTTATCCCAACTCTTAGGGACTCCGGGGAGCCTGCTAGGACGCTCCCATTCCTTGAGCACAAGATTATTGAAATGAGATTGTTCAGGGAACTCTAAACGTGGCTTAGCAATATGAAACAATTCCCCCTGCTGCTTAGGAGCCGCGACCGGGGGAGAGATAGAAAGTACTTCAAAATCTGAGCCAAAAGCCTATCAGTATCATCTGGGGCCCAGGGATCAGAGCCAGAATCATCATAACCCTTGCGCCGCTCATCAGATGACTGAGTCAGAGAACAACTCCCCTTCTTCCAGGGGAGTATAACCAGACAGATCAAAGATCTCTTCAGCCTCCATAGGGAAAAGAGTGACATCAGGCGTCAAATGCAGCCTCTTAGCAGAGGCCTTACGCGCCATGGTATTAGCGAGCAACTTTTCAACACTAGCCAGTCTAGTAGACACATCAGGCCGAGATTCCCCACTGGTATGGAGCTCACTGTGAGTCAAATGTAAGCTTGGGGGGAGTAGCCGAAGCCATACGTGGCGCAGGCCCAGCTGCTGGTAAACCAGGCTGCAGCGCAAGCAGCTGCTGGTAAACCAGGCTGCAGCACAAGCACCTGCTGGGCACAAGGTACACAAACCCGCACATTGTCAACACTTGTAGGGGACACCCCACACGCTACACACAGCCGGGATTATCCCGAAGGAACCCCGAGCACATTATCCTGAGACGCCTCCATATGGGGATTATAGCGGCACAATAGGCAGACAGGGATTCACGCTATAAAAGCAACCCGGGATGCCCCAATAACCCGCTAGGGGAGTGGGAGGAATTAGCACACTAGGCCTCAAAAAGTTTAATAACTAAATAGAGGGGGTAGGGCCGGGAGAAACCAATTGAGTTTGACCCGCCTGTAAGACATAAGTAAAAAAACCCCGTAAACAAACAGCCCATGAGGGCACTCACGGACCGCGGTAGGTAGGCACCAGCCACACAGCACGAAGAAGCAAGAAAAAATGGTGCCGAGTGACAGTGATGCGGAACGCGCCATCCGCAGCCCCCCCGAAGAGTGCAAAGCCGCACACGTGACAAGCAACCAATGATGTCGCCGCCAACCGCGTAACGCCGTAGAAGCACGCGCGGCGGCATATTCAAACAAGCAACCAAAGTCTGTGCGGTGACAGAACTAAAGGCAACCAAGCACCCCAACAAACAAGTGAATGTACAAAGCACACACTCACCCCCCCCCCCCCCCCTCCGAGAACTACAAGGGAGAGCGAGGGAGGGCAGCAGCCACCTAATGTAGGGCCCACCGATAAACAGGGGCAAGGGGCAATAGCACGGGAGGGGCATCCCATAAGGCTCACCATATGCCTATACCGCCTACCCTTTGGTGGGGGACTGCGGTGGAGCAGCGCTCCTAAGCACCTGCAGCGGTGCTGCCTACCATCACCCGCACCAGCGCAGCCAAAGCTGGGAGGCACATTAACAATGGAATGGGTGGGAATAGTCCTTCAGGGCCGCAGGCTAATAGCCCCGCTCACCTGCGAGAAGAGAGCCATCTTCTTGTCCTTCGCAGTCCAGACTGCAGAGAAAATCTGGGGATTTGTGGGAGGTCCCGGGTATTTGAGGGGCCGGGAGGAGCCAATTTCACGGTCTCTGCAGTCCAGCGCCATCTGGCGGAACAATACCCAGAAGTAAAGAATCTTATCTGGAGCAGGACGTACTGTATACTAAGAATAGTATGTGTAGTCCCGCGTCCGGGTGTTGACTCTCCAGGGGTTTATCAGCTGATACGAATTGAGGGTTTTCCTGAGTTGTCTTAGTTTGGCATATGCCAAGTGAGGTCCTCCCTTGGAAGTGTCTAAGAGGGGCTCCAACGCTATGTTCAAATCACCTTCCACCACCATCTCCCCCTCACGAAAGTCCGCTAGGACTTCCAGGAGGTTCTCCAAGAACGTAAGTTGCCCTGTGTTTGGGGCGTATACAATTACTAAAGTGAACATTTCAGTGTGGATTTTCCCCTTGACCACTAACCACCTACCCTCAGTGTCTGACTTGAGATCCTCTAGTTCCCACATAAGGGAGATCGATATCAGATCTGGAGTCGGCCAAGTGGCTGTGGTACGCCCTGGGGAAGGCTCTATTTCCGAAGTATGGGGGGTTCTTTATCGTGCCGTTTGTGTCTTGTCATCCTTTCCTGCCTACCACTTGTTATTTCCCGTCATTCCTCTGACCTGTTGCCTGAACTTGTTAAAGATTACTGTTGTAATGCGCTTCAGGTCTTCACCTGCCGACGCTTCTGGGATCCCCCTCATACGCAGATTGTTTCGGCTCCCGTTTTCTATGTCATCCATGTGTAACATTTGGGTTTGGAGCAGAGCTTCTTGTGTGGCGCATCGTGCCTCCAACGCTTCAAGGCGACTGGCAATCGTTGGGCCTCTGTTTCCAAGGCAGTGACTCAAACCGACACATCCGAGATTTGTTTAACCCCTCCCAGTTCCCGTCTGTGGGTCTCTTCAAATCTCGCTATTAGCTTTTCGATGTCAGACCTAGAAGGAAGCCCCTTCAGCAACAAGATTGTCTCCAAGTGTACGTCCTGTGAACAGGAAGGTGCGAGGTCGCTCTTTCTCGCTTGTGTCAGAGGGGTAGCTGTGGCGTCTTCTCGTCAGGTGCGGACTCCCAAGGGCTCCACTGTTCCTCCGCCCTCTCAGGGGAAAAGCAGGGCTGGGACGGAGACATCAAGGTCGGGCTCATGGCACCCACAGGCCAAGGAATCTCTGGTGTGGGCAGGAGTGGGGGGGCAGGACCCTTTCTTTGGATCACAACTTCAGGCACCAGGGGCACTGAATGCCGGGGCTTGGGTCATCTCTGGGGCAGGACTTGTGCGGCCACATTCTCACCTCTGTCTCCTCTGGTGTTAGAAGCAAACCTCCCCAGGCTCTGGCTCACAGGAACTCTGACCTTGTCTCGTGTGCACGGGATACTGGTGTCATCACCCTGCTGTAGGCTGGACCGGCCGGGGCGTTCTCGCTGGGTGCGTGGTGTAAGGGAGAGGGCGGACCATCCCCTGCAAAACCCAGTCCAGAACTCTGGGAGTGGTTATTGTGGCTGTGCATTCCCCTTTCCAGGTCCCCTGCCTGTGTCCCCGCTGACCACGTACCACCGTGCTGCGGCTTCAGAGAAGTCTCAGCACCAGAACGCGCCGTTTTGTCCTCTCCTGCCCCCCATAGAGTCTCAGGCGATTCTAGCCAATCCGCCTCCTCCCCGCCCTTTGACGTCACGGGTGCACGGATGCCATCCTTGCTGCCCGTTCCCGCTCATCCTCCGGCGCAAGCCGCAACTTCAGACAAGGTGGGTCCTTCTCCCCTCCGCTCTTCCGGGTCGCCGCCATCTTGCTGCACTCAGCCTTGCCTGCGGGGCAGGTTCCTCCGCTCACTTCTCCCTCTCTGCGGGACTCCCGAGCTCCGGGAATCAGCTCTCCTTCCATCTTGCTCAGGTGGGAGGGATAGGATCTCCTCCTCCGTCCCGATCGCAAATCCCAGGACTTCTTCCCGCCGCGCCATCTTGTCACGGCGTTCCTCCGTCCATAGCTTCTGACAGTCTCCGTTTTGGCGGTGCATGGGCTTCAGGACCGTCCTCCCCACTTTCTTCTGCTTATTCTTCCTTCTGGCCATAATGTCAGACCAGCGTTTGCTCTCTGCCAATGTTATTAACGATCGGGAGCTCGTGTGGAACGCGTACTCACAGCTCCATACCTAGGGCATGCCCCAGGTCATCATCATTTGATATTAGCAGATCTAAAAAAGTATCACCCCTAGTAGATGCCTCCACAAACTGATTCATATAATTATCTTGTAGCAAGCTGAGGAATGCTCTCCCCCTTGTAGAAAAAGCAGAACCATGTTTCCAGTCGATTCCTGGGTAGTTGAAATCCCCCATCACCCCCACTGTACCAGCCTGTGATGCCCGCACTGTTTAAGCAAATGACCCTCTATTTTCTCAGTTCTATTTGGGGGCCTATAGATTACACCAAACTGTATTTTTAACATTGTTTACATTGCCTGCCCCCCCCCCCCCCCCCCACTTCTACCCACAAGGATTTTACATCCTCACAATCTTCTGCTAGTATTGCCTCAAATTATGCTTTGAATTCTTGCTTTACATAGACACACACCCCTTTCCTTTTTGCCTTCCCGAAAAAAGAGCAAAACCTTGTAGATTGACAGTCCAGTCATGTGGAATCCAACCATGTCTCAGCCACACCAACATCAATATTCTCTTCCAGCACCAGAGCCTCAAGCTCCCCCACTTTACTTGGCAGACTTCTGGCATTTGTTAACATACACTTTATCTTCCTATCTAGTTTGACACATTGAGCTATAGTATTAGCTTCTGAAGTAATGCATCCGCCTATTTTTTCACTGCTGGTTTTCAACACATGGATCTCCTTATCCATCATAGCAGTCCTCCCCCCTTCTAATTCTCCACCCACCATCATATGCTGTCCCCTAAGTAACCTGTCTTCACTTTTGACTTCCCTCTTGCCCTTCCCTAACTCTAGTTTAAATAACTCTACACCCCCTCTAGTATCCTCTTACCCAGCACAGCAGCCCTCCTTCCATTCCGGTGCAAGTTATCTGTAGAATACAGTTTGTACCCCAATGAAAAGTCAGCCCAGTGTTCTAGGAACCCAAATCCCTCTGCCCTGAACCAGGACTTGAACCATGCATTTAACTCTCTAAGCTCCCACTGTCTTTCATGTGTAGCGCATGGCACAGGCAGTATTCCAGAGAATACAACCTTGGAGGTCCTTCCTTTCAACTTGGAGCCTAATTCCTTAAATGTATTCTTAAGGATCCTCCATCTCCCATTAATTCTGTCATTGATCCCCACATGGACCACAACGGCTGGGTCATCCCCAGCCCCTCTCAGTAATTTATCCACCCTTTCCACCACATGCCAAACCCTGGCAACAGGGAGACTGCAAACCATTCGGTTGAGGCGGTCTTGGTGACAAATTATTCTATCAGTCCGCCTGATAATAGAATCCCCTATGACCACTGTCTAGTCCTACCTGCAGTCCCAACCACCCAATCACTAGCTGGGCTATCCTCCCGGCTGTTAGGGAGAGCAGTATCTGCTAGGGCTGCCATTTCTGAGACTGACACTCTTGCATCATTAACCAATTTGGCAATTTTGCTAGGGTGTGCAAACACAGGTATAGCCTTCCTTTTCTGTGCACCCTTTCTACATTTACCCAGCTACTTATCTGCTCATCCTGACCCATTACTCCACCCTCTGTATCTACCCCACTTATTGCATGCTCAGTGAGCAAAACACTCTTTTCCATATTGTCAATTCTCCTAAATGTTGCATTTTGCTCCTCTAGATCTGTAACCTGAGCATCCAGGTTTGCAATTTGCTCACATTTACCACAGCAGTATTCACACGGGAACGGCTGCTCCTGAAGTGTGTACATATGATAAACTGTGCACTGAAGTAGACCTCCAATATTGCTATCCATTGTCCTACTTCAAAACAGCAGTAAAAACTATTTTAGCGCTTACAGTTGCAGCAACTTTGGCTATTAACTTCTTATTGTAGCACATAGGCAATAATAACACTTGAAGTGCCCCGATCAAAAGTCCCTTAACAACAAGTCCCCTCACTTATAACACAACCTCACTTAAAAATACAACCGGAACACTCAAAAGCTCCTGAACTCACTTTAAATCTTATTTATAACAAAGCAATCCTTTTCTTCCAATGTCAGTCTCTGTCTGGCAAAACCAAACTCAAAATGCTGACCAGCTCCTACACTAGAGCCCATTTGCTAGTCTAGGCCCTACAGCTTCCCACATCTCCACTCCAAGTATGAATTAACTCTAACAGACTAGCAAGGGTCTTAGTGTAAAGTTGGTGAATCAGTTGAAACCACAAAGATTTTTTAAGGTGCCTACTTTGTAGCCCAGCCATCAGGTTGATAGCCTGTTCTTCAGTACAGTCTCCACCATATATTAATCTGAATAAAACAGTCTGCTGCTAAGCAACCTAACATTACATTTTAGTAAGCACCGTTACTGCATAAAGCCTCACAGATCATGCTGTTTATTATTTGGAAATTGCAAAAAAGGAAGGAGAGATATTAATACATTATATAACAGTCTCATAGAAAACACAAATTACACAATGCATTTGCCAATCGTTCAATGCATTTGTTAAAGGGGATTGAAGTGTAACATTTAGATTGGATCTTAGGATAGGATATATCTTACCAACTGATGTATACTGTCAATTGCTCGGTTGTACTTCTCACACAGACGTTGCATGCTTTCAAAGCTGTAAGGAAAAACAAAATGAAATATCTGGTCTATATGATGAAACGGTAGGAAATGAGAAAACATTAGCTCTGTGTTGATATTTTAACATGCCACAAGCACTGCTCCTCTTTAATAGGGAAGACTTTAAACTTCTCTCAACCGTTTTCTGCAAAGAGAAGCTAAGTAGGTAGGCCAGGTAGATGATTTCTTTCACAATGTGTACAAATTGATTTTTTTAATTTGTTCTGCTAGAAACATTGTTTGCAACAAAATAAATAACACAAGAGTTGTTACGACACATTTCATGGAACCTATGGCATTTTTACATGGGAGGCCCACTGAACTTGTCATTTTAGTGCAGGAGAGAGAGAGATAGACTGCTCTAATTTTGACAGGACAGAAGCATGTAGAACAGAATTGTCCCAGAATGCATACCTAAACTAAAGAGGTTCCCCCTGTCCCTACTGGCCCAAACTTACCTTTTGTATGTCGTTTCTGCCTGCTTTAGCAGTGCTCTTTAATGTCCCGCAGTGCTCATCGAAGTTCCGCAGAACTTTGGGCGTCTCCATTGCATCCCATTCATGGGCACTGCGCAGGTGCGAGATCAGGGGAAATACTCCTCCCAGAATTGTATTTTCAGTCACAGAGGAGTATGCCATTTGCGGGAATAACAAACCATATAGAAGTATAGGTGGTGTTAAAGGGACATTTAAAGTGGACATCCAGTCAAAAAAAGAAATGTTAGTAAATTTCTTCCTCCCATGATCAGTGGCATTAGCAGTTTGAAAGGACTTAAAGCGAACCTTCACTCTGAATAAGAGTATCTTATAGGTTTCCCACACAATAAAAAATCATCCTACCTGCATCTACTACATGTTATGAGCCTTTAAACATCCAAGATGGCGGCTCATGGAACAACAGGCAGCCTGCAAACAGGAAGTGCCTTCAGATTGTGCTGCTCTGCATTCTGGACTGCTGACCTTTTCCTGGCCCCAGCTCTGCTCTGTCTGAGCAAAGCACAGCTATAACCTGCCCCCTGCACTTAATCCCACTCTCCTCTCCTCAGTAAGTGTGGTGCTTCTGAGGCAAGATGGTGGCGCCCGAGTCCTGAACAGAGTTGCAGGCCAGTGGGGGAAAGAATAATAAGTAGGTGACTAAAAACTTAAAATATATTAATTTTAGATGCTGTTGAATCATTTTTTAAGAGTTTGGGCTTTTCAATAAATCATGGTGAAGGTCCGGTTTGCAGATGTTGTGGAATGGCAAAAATTATTCACTCTTGAATTACATGGGGGCAGCCATCTTGCCACACACCTGATACTGCTGCTTACACTTACGAATTCACACTAGATTCATTTCTCACACACAAAATAGCTAATGTAGCAATATAAATCTGTGTGAGGGAAGTGGATACAAACTATGGTGATGGCAGCTGTAGCAATGATGAGTCATTATACAGCGATATGGGGCAGTTTGAGAGACTGTTTTTCAAAAGCAGGTCTCCCATGTTTGTGATAAAATGGTCACTTGCCATGCATGTTTAAGAGTGCAGAGTCTTGAATGCCTGCTATTCCAAACATCTGCATGGTGTTAATCCATCTCAATAAGCTTATGCCGCTGCTTGCAAGAGAAGGGCTTTAGGGGAGCAATTTACTAAGCTTTTACATTTTTAAACTGGAGGTTCACTTTAAGACAAGGCCAGCTGTATTCTGCTCTCCTCATGCGGGCTGTGAAGAGCTGCCTCTTTCATTCAACATACTTTACATTTTCTATCAAGTGAACTCTGAAAAAGGAGTCAGCAGAAAGTCTCAAGTTCTATAGGGTTTATCAGGGAATGCTGGTTAATAAAAGATGATAAAGACAACCATCATGGGGCAAGCTGTAAGCAGCTGTGTTGATGGGTTGCATCTGCATAAGAGTGGTGTCGCTGGAAAGCACTAAGAACATGAGTGTAAGACTACCTCTATATAGTCAGACATCACCAGCCCCTCTTCTATAGATACAAACCATCAACACAGAGCCTTTATTTTGTCAGCCTATCACAATGCCAACTTGGTGCTTAACTGCAGAAAATTCCCGGTAACGGTAATCCTACGAGTCCTTCCCCCTGGAGAGGAAACACATACTGGGACAGTTTAAAAGCCTCACCACTTCCTCCTAGTCCCCAGTATTAAACAACAAAATAATCGCTGTACGTATCGGGGGGGTCATATGAGCTGCCCAGAAGGACTAGTTTTCTCCCCTCGTCCTTCAGGGCGGCCACGAGGGGACAAACAAATGCATTCCTAAAGGTGGGATACTGCCTGTAGAACTTTCCTATCAAATGATTGTTGCTCATCAGATAATATGTCTAGGTGGTAAAGCTTTAAAAATGTGTGGGGCAAATACCATGTGGCAGCTTTACAAATATCAATTGATGCCCCCTAATTTTCTGCCCAGGATGTAGAGGCTGGTCTTGTGGAACGGACTTAAATATAAGGAGGTGGAGTATCCATACAGGTGTAGGACAAGGGGATGGCCTGTCAAATCCATCTGGCAATTGTATTCTTAGAGGTCGGGTGACCTCCTCTTACCTATTCTTGTCACTAAAAGAAAATAAATGATCTGTTCCACTGAAATCATGAGAATGTTTTAAGTCGGATAAGTAGACATCTAACGACATCTAGAGATTCAGCATTCTCCTCATGTAACTCAGAATCTAGTATAAATGAAGGTAGTACTATATCTTGAGTATGGTGAGATTTCGAGGAAATCTTTGGCAGATACAAAGGATCTGGCTTATGAATGACAGGAAGAACTATACAGCAAGGTTCCTGCATGGAGACAGTCTGAAGGTCACTAACCCTTCTAGCATAAGTAATAGCTAGGAGGAAAGTAGTTTAAAAGGGATAAACCTTATCTACAGCCTCCTCAAGAGGTTCAAATGGAGGTCTGACTAAGCCCCTCAGGACCAAAGATGGGTCCCAAGAGGGTAATCGACCCTGAGGAACGGGTCTCTTCTTAGCTAGGTCAACAAAGAATGTATTGATCAAACCTTCACTTCTGAGGCTCCTGTCAAGGTAGCCAGATAGGGCCGAGGCCTGTGTACTTACTGCTAGTCCCAATTCAAAGCCCGCCTGTAAAAACTCAAAACTGTGGCAGTGAGATTTTTCTTCAGACTTTTAACTTCACAGAATGAAGAGAATCTTTTCCAGATCGTTACACAAATTCATTTAGTAGCGAACCTTCGGCTACCTCAAGTTTCAGCAACTATATTGGAAAGACCCTTAGCCTTTATGATCTCCCATTCAGGATGCAGGCCGGCAGTTTAAAATTTCTTAAGCTGGACCCTGGGAAAGCAAGGCAGAGGAAGTTCCCAGTAATCTTCCACTGACAGACTACTGAGTATGGTAAAGCAGTTTCTTCTTGGCCAGAAAGGAGCTGTGAGGATTAGCTGGAATGGGGGAAAGGCTCATATTCGATGGAAGCCAAGGCATATATCCCCTTTTCTTAGAGAGAAAAAAAAAACCAAATGCATTTCTCTTTCCTGCTGTGGCAAATAGGTCTACATGAAGAAGACCTCATGTCGCCACAATCTGAAAACATATTAGCTGCTTCAGCAGCCCTTCTCCCTGCAGCAGAGGAAATCTGCTCAAAAAGTCTGCAACGCCATTTAGGGTTCCTTTTAGATAGACTGCTGAAATGGAGTTTATCTGATCCTGAAGGGGTACAAGGAAGGAGTAAGCCAATCTCTGCAGACTGACCGATCTTGTGCCCCCCCTGGTGATTTACGCCCCTGATTAAGTGGCTGAAGCAAGCAAGAGCTCTGGTTCATGAATTGCATTGCTTGTGCACAAGTAAAGGAGTAGCATTGTCTGCACAAACTTTTAGGCTTAGTAATGTTAGGAATGAAGTACAGATTGGATGGTCCAGGATCACAGCTAGAATTGCTGCTCTGTTGTCTAGAGTCTGGGAACAGTCCCATACCTGCAGTAGGAAGGCCTGCAACTGCCTGGAATGCAGCTCTGCCCAGCAACTGACGGAATGGTGGAGGTCATGAGACCCAGTACTCATGACTTCTCTAAGAGACATTTCCTCCATGGATATCAGCAGTCGTATGGCAGTCCTCCGCTTTTCCTGCTTCTCTGGAGGGAGAAAAATCATTTGCCGAGATCTGTCGAAGTCTGTAGTGGAGCCAAGCAGGATTTCTCTGTCACTTCTTCAGAGTCTGGGCTGGATTGTCAAACTCTGTCCCATATTCTCCCGAAGGGTGGTTTCTGAACTGGCTGTCAATAGATCATCCAGGTAGGGGATAATAGTAATCCCACTGGACCTTAGATGGCACATTGCTTCAGCTAGGATATTGGTGAATATCCTAGGCGCCACAGTAGTAGTATGCCCTGTATTGGAAATTAAAGATTCCTTAGTGTGAGAGGATCACAAACCTTAGAAATCAGCGATGGGCCTGCCAGAAGGGAACATGTAGAAAGGCATCTTGTAGGTCGATGCTTACCATGAGATCCCCTGGCATCAATAGGTTCCTGACTGAAAAGATCGATTCCATACAAAATGCTTTGTACTTCAAGTATGGATTGAGAGCCTTGAGATTAGGAATCATGCACAAGGCCCCCCGACGGTTTCTGTTCTACAAACAAGTGTGAGTAAAACTCCCTCCCCTGGACTTCTAAAAGGGACTGTTTTCAGAACGCGCTTTTTGACCAAATCTGAGATTACCAGAGGAAAGGCTTTCCTCTTTTCTTGATCCAAGGAGAGGCTTGGTTACCAGAGACTTTTCAGATTGTCTGTCCTGGAACTGATAGCCTTGGGTAATGCAGTGGACAACAAAGTGATTTGAACAAATGTCCTGCCAAGGTGTCAGAGGATGGAAGGGGGGGGGGGGGGGGGTCGTATAACCCTTTGAGTGCCGGCCTACCAAGATTTTTTGTCACAATCTGTTGCCAGACGACTTTTCACGCTTTTGCGCTACACGTGTGCAACCTTGATTTTTGAAGGGATTTCCAGGGATTTCGATGAAAATGATATATTGTTTTTTTCAGCAGAGTCTGGGCTTCAACATGACATGTCTTGTTTGGCCTTTTTT
Source organism: Gastrophryne carolinensis (assembly GCA_027917425.1). Classification (NCBI taxonomy): domain Eukaryota; kingdom Metazoa; phylum Chordata; class Amphibia; order Anura; family Microhylidae; genus Gastrophryne; species Gastrophryne carolinensis. Next base: position 305,686,581 of record CM051234.1, on the reverse strand, counting down.
AGTGTATTCTCAATACTTTTGGGTGAAATATGTGCAAAAAAATGAAAAACACTATTTTTTACAATTTGTAGTGTTTTTTTTGTAATAAAAAAATGTAAGTTTGTTAATAAAATATTACTGCGTGTGAAAGCCCTATTTCTCCCGGTTACAATGGTACCACATATGTATAGGTATACCCCCTTTCCTGAAACAGCAGTTTAGGAGATTCCAGATAGGATACAACTATGCAATATGATTGCATAGTTGTAAGGGGTTAATAATAAAAAAAAAAAAAAAAATGACATCGGGTCCCCCTTACCCAGCATTATTGACCCGGACCAGCTATGGGGGCTTGTAGAACAGGGCACAGGGGCAAGCGTTGGTGGCCCCTGGCCCTGCAGGCTACTAGCCCACATAGCCACATGGCCCAGGCCCATCTGCCCCCCCCCCCCTGGCCGTTGGGGAGGCAGGTAATGGGGGGCTGGGGGTTATGGCAAGTCACCCGCTTGCCGCAGGTGACCTGCCATACCCAGAGCCTTGTGAACTGGTATAAGGGGTCTCATGGACCCCTTACCAGTTCACAAAGGGTTAAGTTAAAAAAAAAGACACCAGACAAGTTCCTTATTATTCTATTTTCACTTATACTTACCTCCCATCCAGTGTCCCACGCTGCTGCAGATGACAGTTGTCGGTAGTGATCAGAGCAGGGAGGGTGGCAGGCAGGGAGATCAGAGCCACCCTGCCTGCCACCCTCCCTGCTCCGATCGCTGCTGACAACTGACAGATCGGAGCCCGGGTGCCAGTAACCCGAGGAGCGGGATGACGTCATCAAGTGGGTGGAGTTAGGGGCGGGGCCGGCCGAAGAGGATGGTGATGGCCCGTTTCTGGGCCCTCACAAGCAGTGTGGAAAGCCCGGGGGGGGGGGGGGGATTGGAGCCCCCCCTGGTGAAGAGAAGACCCGGGGAGAGCCATCGCGCTGCCAGGTGAGTAAATGTCATTTACTGGTTTTTTTTTTTTTTCAGATGTCGGCGCCGGCGGGGGGGCGGGGGGGGGGGGGCTATTCCAGGGCCCCCTCCTGAAGATCAGAGGCCTGGGGGCGGAAATCTAACAGCGGATTCTTGTACAGAATCGCTGGCCCTTTCAAATGAGGTAGGTAAGGTAAGGTAAGTTTGTATGTTTTTTACTTTTTGTTTTATGGGCCTCTAAAGTCAGCTACGTGACTCTCACGTAGCTGGCACTTAACGGTTGGAGAGGCAGCTACGTGAGAGTCACGTAGCTGGCACTAGAAGGGTTAAACCAAACTTGGTCTATTGTGTTCTAGGCGTCGTCTGCTTGGAATGACTAGGAGCTGTCCTGTTTTTTTAAGGACGTCTTGGTCTCCTGACCTTGATAGGAACATGTTTTGCATTCTCAGAGATTCTAGCTAGAACCAAGTCTAACTCAGACCCAAACACAAGAGTTGCTTAAAAATGGGAGGCCGTACAGCCTTGCTTCAGAGGCCAGATCCCCTTGCCGTTTTTTTAGCCAAATTGATGGCGACGGTTTAAAAAGGCCAGTGGTCTTTACTGCAGCTCTAACTTCCTCAGCCGAGGCATCCTCTAAAAAAGGAAACTGCTCTGAGCATAGATGGTAGAGTATATAGAAGGGCCTGTTTAGGTGCATCTCTCTGTAACCATTAAGGTTATTCAACCAAACTCCTAAGTTAAATGCAACGCAATCTGACACTAAAGCAGGCTTTAACGTAAAAGCTGCAGCATCCACACAGAAGGGGCACCTTAAAGTGGACCAACACCCACCGCTGATCAGCCCGGGAATCTATAAGATTCCCGGGCCAATCATCTCCCTCCCCGCGGGGCATCCGAAATCGGGATGCCCCGCTGTGTGAAACCCAAGAGGGATGCGTGAAAGGCGGCCTCAGCTTGTCCGTCGGCGGTGAGGTGAGTTTTTTGGGGCTTTCTGGGGGGTTTCACACAGGGGGCACCCCCGATCTGGGTGCCCCGCGGAAGAGGACCAACACCCAGGATAGTGAAATATTTAATATTTGGTTACAAAAATAACTGAAAACAGTGGCTTCCTATAACCAACCAGCTTCTTACACCTTTCTCCCGGAATGTTGGACCACTATTCCTTTGCAACCTGCTCCAGGTCTCCTATTGGAAGGGCATCTTTTTCCCCAACAGCAATTTTAAGATCTCTTCACAGGTGTTCAATGGGATTAATATCTGGGCTCATTGCTGGCCACTTCAGAACTCTCCACCCTTGGTTAATTCCAGAATATTGATAGGTAGTCTGCTCTCCATTTGTTTCCATCGTCAAAAAGCCGACAGACTTTCTTCTCCCTGGAAGCCGAGTATACTTACCCCGGTGCCCCTTTTCACAATATCATCCAGACGTTGACAAAAAAGTCGACAAAAGGAAGCCCAGTCAAAGTTTTCTTCGAGGTTGCACCTGCAGACCACTGCTTCAGTCATATTGAACATCTCTGGGCTACCAGTAGGGCTAAACCCCTGGCATTCAAAGTAGACTTCCATGTAGACTTAATTAGTTGCGCATATAAACTTTGGGAGTGACCCTCCTCGCAGCTGGGCTCTCAAATGCCTCAACCACCTTTTACCTGCCATAACCTGTCATAGAAGCTTCACGGGCTGGTCACAAGGCAAATCCTACAATAGAAAAGGCATGTCTGGACACCTGGCCAAGGCGCTTATCCATAGGTTCCTTAAGTGAAGCACTGTCTGAGGTAGAAAGGTTTCTTTTGACCGTCCCGAAACAGGTTCATCCACCTCTGGGGGAAATGACCATAACTTCCTTCTAGTATCTAAAATTCTAGGAATGTTGGGAAGCTTATCAGGCTTTTCCCATTCATTCTGGATAAGCCTTGAGAATAAGGCTGGTTATGAAAAATACTATTTTGTGATTACTCACCTGTAAAATGGTTATTACAAGTATGTCACACACCCAGTTTCCGAATATTCATGACACTTGGGTAACTGTCCTGTAGAGGGCGATCTTGCAAAGATGACATGAAAAAAAAGGAGCCCCTCCTGGCCCATAAATACCTGGGACCTCCCACCATTCCCCAGTATAAGACAGCAGAAAAGGGACCAGGAAGAGCCAAATGTAAACAGCAAAGAAAAAGGTTCACCATATAAAGGATCCCAGAAAAAACAAAAAAGGGCGGGATGAAGTGGGGTGTGTGACATACTTGTAATAACCATTTTACAGGTGAGTAATCACAAAATGTTATTATTCCCAGTATGTGTCACACACCCCGCTTCCGAATATTCATGACACTTGGGACATCCAATAGCAGTGCCCATAATGGGTGGGGATCCCAAAAAGGCAATAATGCAAACTTAAACTACTGCAGCTTGCAGAACTTTGCCTCCCCCCCCCCCCCCACCCCGAGTCCAGACCATGTTGAAGAAACTCCAGAATTCTGGGAATAGAAAACAACCTGCAAGGCAAGGCCCTAGCTTCGCACCAGTTAATATAAGACCTCCAAGTCCTATAGTAGACATTAGAGGAAGATCTCTTCCTAGCTCTAACAAGAGCCTGAACCACTGCATCAGAAAGACCTTCCTCTAAGATGGAGGTTTCAGCAGCCACGCTGCGTTGGTAAATTGGGGGTAGCGTAGCTGACCCTGGGTGATAAGATGCGGAAGAAGAGGCAGATAAAACTGATCTACTGCCAGCTGCACGACGTCTGCGAACCACACTCGTCTTGGCCACCTTGGAGCCACCAGAATTGCTGGTACCCCTTCTAGAGTCAGCTTGCGCACTACCTTGCTCACCATGGAGAAGGGGGAGGGGGAGGGGGGGGGGGGACAGGTACAGAAACCCCAGTTCCAAGCTAGGGACATGGCATCCACTGCCAGGGCCAGAGGATCCTGAGACAGAAACACAAAAGGCAGGAAGCTTGTGATTGTGACGTGAGGCAAAGAGATCCACCTCCGGAGTCCCCCACTTGTGACAAAGGGACTGGAATACCTTGGAACTGAGAGACCATTCTCCTCGGCGAGAGGATCTCCTGCTCAGGGAATCCGCCTTCGTGTTCTCCCCTCCCGGGATGTAAACGGCTGAGATGCATGGGACGTTGCTCTCTACCCAAACAAGGATCAGAGATACCTCCCTGAGGGCACTCCTGCTGCGAGTCCCTCCTGGGTGATTGATGTAAGCGACCACCGTCCGATTGGACTTGAACTGGCAATCCCTGCAAGGTCAGTCAAGCGAGACAGAACCAACCAAATGGTCCGTAGCTCCAAAACGTTGATAGGGGTATGAGCCTCCCGAGGTCCCCATAACCCCTGGAACTGATGTTCCCTCCAGAAGCCCCCCCAGCCCGACAGGCTGGCGTCCGTGGTGACCGTTTCCCAACAAGGGGTCAGAAAGGATCTGCCCTTCAACAGATTGCTTGACACTAGCCACCACTGAAGGGACTGCTGAGCCCAGGGAGACAGCAGACAAGACTGATCCAATGACAGCGGACACTTGTCCCAAGTCGCTAGAAGATGGAGCTGAAGCGTCCACATGTGAAACTGGGCAAAAGGGACTGCCTCGAAGGAAGCCACCATCAGACCTACCAATCTCATCCCTAGCCGGATAGACGGGCAAGGATTGGAAAGCAGAAGCGGAACCAAATCTTGGATCAGAAGAATCTTGGGCTGAGGAAGGAACACCCTGGCCTGAAAGGCATCCAGAGTCATGCCCAGAAACAAAACCTCCCTGGACGGGGAGAGGGAGGACTTGGAATAGTTGATCACCCAACCGAACCTCTCCACCGTGGATACCACCACTCTTGTGTCTAGCTCCGCTTGGCTGAGAGAGAAAGCCAGAATGAGAAGGTCGTCCAGGTATGGTACAATGCGAATGCCCTGGACTCTGAGGAGGGCCATCACCCCCGCCAATACCTTGGTGAACACCCTCGGAGCCGAGGTAAGGCCGAATGGAAGGGCCACAAACTGAAAATGCTGATCTTCCACCACGAACCGGAGGAATCTCTGGTGTGCCAGGAAGATAGGTACATGCAGATAAGCATCCCTGATGTCTATGGACGTCATGAAGTCCCCCTGACAAAGAGAATCGACGGCTGACCGCAAGGTTTCCATGCGAAACTTCCTGAAGCGGATAAACCGATTGAGGAGATTCAGATCCAAAATGGGTCAAACGGAGCCGTCCTTCTTGGGCACCGTGAATAGATTGGAATAGAATCCCAAGCCCCTTTCCGCGAAAGGCACTGGGCAAATGACAGCCATGTCCAGCAGATAACTTACTGCCGCCCGGAGCCCCTGTGCAGCAAGTGGATCCGAAGGCACTCGAGACCTAAAGAATCTGGGAGGAGGCCTGATCTCGAATTCCAGCTTGTAACCGGAAGACACCACTTCCAGAATCCATTTGTCTGAGACCTCCTGGTCCTCCTGCACCACGAAAGGAAGGGTTAAAGGAGGCCGCCCCCCGAAAGGGACGACGTTGCCTCTTACACTGAGGTAACTTCCCTCCTTTCGTGACAGAATCTAATCTTTCTCCAAAGAGCCGCAATCCCACAAAGGGAAGTGCTGTAAGCGACTTTTTGCCTCAGTCATGGTAAAGTCAGTCTGTCATCCCTGAGGACCTAAAACCAAAGTATATGTGAACCTCTATAAATGGATAACCTAATATCTACTCCAAAGAGATGGCGAAAGCAAGAAGAAAACATTACATTCAAAAGTGCTTCCACTTTAAGTAAGGAACATAAAAAGGTCCTACCAGATACCGCTGGGACAGAGCAGGAAAAGGGCAGCCTGCGACCAAGTGAAGAGCAGACAGCCTTGCGAGGAGTGGTGGTCCGGTGGAGAAGCTGCGGGCCACAAGGAGCTGCGCCCAGGATAAATAGTCGATCAATATCGGAATGTGCTGCCCTGGAAGCGACATCACATTCTCTGATGACGGTCCCCGACCACGTCCCCGGCGAAACAGGAAAAATACAATTCTGTGATACTCAATTGTAGAGCCGCAATCCCACTAAGGGAAGTGCTGTAAGCGACTTTTTGGCCACAAAATCAGCCGCCCACTGGCGCAACCATACCGACCGCCGAATAGCTACAAGCAAGGCCGAGGTTCTACCACACATGACCATGGTGTCATCCATGGCAGCAAGCACAAAGGACATGAACAATTCACACCGCTTAAGGGCGGCAAACTCATCACTAGCCGGGTCAAGCCTGGAGGTACTCAACAGGTCTCTAACCACAGACCTGGCAGCCACTGCCAAAAGCGCAGAAGCACAAACAGGCCGCAAGGCTGAACCGACACTAGCAAACGCGTGGCAAGCCATCTGATCAATGCGTTTATCCTCACCATCTTTGAGAGTGGTGGAGTCAGGAGAATGCAAAAAGTATTGGACCACCCGAGCACCAGGGCATCCACCTCGGGAGGGGACGACCATCGTTTTACCACGTCCACCAGAAAGGGATACTTTTTATCCCAACCTTGAGGAATACCTGGAAGCAGAGTAGGCTTCTCCCATTCCTTAAGAAAAATGCCATCAAAATGCTTTTGATTTGGGAACTCCAGGCGCGGCTTGGAAGTCCCAAAGAATTCCCCTTTTTGAGGAGCGGCCTCCTCAGGAGGAGAAATTGCCAGAACCTCAAAAAGGTGAGCCAAGACCTTCGGAGTATCCACAGCATCCCCCTGCCCTTGCTCAGTATCAGCACCAACAAACTGCTGATTGTCAGAACCCTCAGAATCCTCAAATAATTCCCCCTCTTCTAGCGGGGAATAATCAGACCAGTCAAGGAAATCAATCATCAAACTCAAAGGCCGGTGCGGCTGGAGACAAATGCTTTCGCTTAGCCGAGGCCTTTCTGGCAACAGAGCCAGAAATAAATGTCTCAATATTAGCCAGTCTGGCACATACATCAGATTGCGACTCCCCACCTGTGACAACATCATTAGGAGTACGGATAAGGCAGGGTGGGGAAAGAGATGAGGCCGGGACCCTGGACCCAGACGCCTGGGCCCGACTGCTGCGTTATGGCCCGCTGAGCACAAGGTATGCAAACAAGTACATTATTATTATTATTATTATAAATACATGCCCCACAACCCACACACTGCCGGGGTTGCCCCGAGGGGAGCCCAAGCCCGGTATCCTGAGAAGCCTCCATATGGTGATTTTAATGTAGTCGCAATGACCAAAGCGATTTACACTATTAAGCTACCCGGGATGCCCCTTCAGGTCCCAAATGGGAGGATTTTTTTTTTTCGGGGAACCCTAAATCAAGCCCTAAGGGACCCTAGGACCGGGAGAACTCCCTCTTTAAACTTCAAAAGAAGGGATCCCACCTAGAAGACATGAGAACAGACATAAGTGTCAACATGCACATCACCCACCACCATATAAAAATGGTGAAATAAATAAAATCCACTCACCGCAGCAAAGCAGCGACCGTCAACCCTCACAGCAGCAAGGGAATGAGAGGGAGAGCAGCGAGGCCGGAAAGAGTGCTTGAGAGAAGCCGGCCTCGAGGGGGGGTGGGGGTGGACGGGCCACAACGAGCACCTGTTGAAAAGTGAAACCGGCCCAGCAACAACGGCCGCAATAACGCATACAAACACACACACACTCCACACACCTTTTCCCCCAAATAAAGTAAAACAACCCACAGGAGAAAAGGCCTCCCCCCCAAGGGGCACAGAGGGACACAGTAGGGGGGAGAACCCACACCAAATGGTTAAAGGGTAAGAGGGACTGGGCATCCCAAGCCGGGATCACCAACCCGGACACCGCCTACCCCTTTGTATGGGGTCTCACGGGGGAGCTAGCTCCCATATACACCACAAGGTGCAGCCTACCATTTCCTGGACCTTCAGCCTAGTCTGGGAGGCATACTGCTATAGTTTAAATTAAAAAAGGTTCAGGCAGCAATAGAAACAAAAGGCCGGGGGGTTACCCCGGCTACCTGCAAGGAGGAGACAACCATCTTCTGACTTGCTCGCCAACTGCAGAGACAAAAGACTGGGGAATGGTGGGAGGTCCCAGGTATTTATGGGCCAGGAGGGGCTCCTTTTTTTCATGTCATCTCTGCAAGATCGCCCTCTACAGGACAGTTACCCAAGTGTCATGAATATTCGGGGTGTGTGACATACTGGGAATAAGCTGCCTCTAATTCTCTGACCTATACGCATCCGCTTTTAGGAACTCTGGGGGCTGCCTCTAGAATTGACGAAGTAGGCTTGTCAATATGCTCCCTGAGCATATAGTGGACCCCTGCTCTGGCAGAGAATCCGAGTGCTTCTGCCTTTAAGGATCTAGAGACTACAGACAATTCTGTCTGACCCAAAAGGCGCGGCAATGATCTTTGAGGAAGTAAATATGTGACCTCTTTGGAGGGTAGTACATCTAAGAAAGGAGGCTATCCTATAAATCTGGACAGTACTACAGCAGCGATGCACTCAGAGCAGATGGTGCTGTCCCTTTCTGGTGGCTCTCTGAACGTACAGGGTGACAGATGCCAGACCCGGACACCCCAGATGCCTCAGTCATGGTAAAGTCAGTCTGTCATCCCTGAGGACCTAAAACCAAAGCATATGACGAAATTTTATAAATAGATAACCTAATATCTACTCCAAAGAGATGGCGAAAGCAAGAAGAAAACATTACATTCAGAAGTGCTTCCACTTTAAGAAAAGTAAGGAACATAAAAAGGTCCTACCAGATCCCGCTGGGACAGAGCAGGAAAAGGGCAGCCTGCGACCAAGTGAAGAGCAGACGGCCTGGCGAGGAGTGGTGGCCCGGTGGAGAAGCTGCGGGCCACAAGCCACAAGGAGCTGCGCCCAGAATCAATAGTCGATCAATATCAGAGTGTGCTGCCCTGGAAGCGACATCACATTCTCCGATGATGGTCCCCGACCACGTCCCCGGCGAAACAGGAAAAATACACTTCTTTGATACTCACCTGTAGAATTGTTTTTGTATACATCCAGTCCAGGCTGTCCCAGAAGTAATGACAGTGGGGTTAACCGCCACCAGGTGGCGCAGTTACTGCAAGATCTAGAGCTGCAACTTTCGGCCCCCTATAAAAAGAGCTGTCTCCATAGAATTCCCAGAATGTCAAAAAGCAGTCAAGGAGACAGGCCGGGAGGCAAGAAACCATGTTAACTCACATAGCTTTAGCATGTACTCTCTTCATCAACACTAAGGACAACGGTCCAATATAAAAAGGTAATTAGCATAACAGGCAAACAAGAGATAATGGACCAAGGGCGGGGTGGGACAGCCTGGACTGGATGTATACAAAAACAATTCTACAGGTGAGTATCACAGAATTGAATTTTCCTCTACAGCCAGTCCAGGCCGCCCCAGAAGTAATGACAGTTGGGACATCCAAAAGCAGTGTCCATTAGGGTGGGATCCCCAGTGCGGAACCACATGTAGTTCATTTCACTACTGCCTGAAGCACACTTCGGCCAAAAGCAGATTAGCTGAGGCCCTAACACCAACTTTGTAAAACTTGTAAGGGTATGAAACAGAAGACCAGGTAGCGACCCTACAAAATAGCGTCAACAGAGGCCTGGTGCTGAAAACCCCAGGAAACACCAATAGCTCTAGAATAATGAGCTGTAACACGAAAAAACTTGCACCACCGCCTGTCAGATCCACTTACAAAGGGTGGACTTGGCTGATGACAAGCCCTTCCTAAAAACCTTCAGTTAGGACAAAAAAAAAATCGACTTCCTGAAGGATTCACTCGCAACCAGGTAATACCTAATGACCCTGACCACATCCAAGGGATGGAGTGACCTTTCCTTAGAAATTGTCAGACCACTTCCAAAAAAGGAAGAAGGGAGAAACGGCCATAGATGAAAAATCAGGTTTAGAGCGAAACACCACCTATGCTTATGCCGTTTAAAGTAAGGAGGCTTCATACAAAGCGCGGCCAGTTCTGACACGCAACGCACCGAGGCGATAGCTACCAAAAAGACCACATTTAGTGTCAAAATAGACAACACAGCATCGCACAAAGGTTCAAAGGAGGCACCCTGGAGAGCAGAAAGCACCAAAATTCATCCCACACCGGTAATACAGGTTTACGCGGTGGACGTACATGGGTAACTCCTTGGAAAGAAGCCCAAATCAGTCTACGATTGGCAAAGGATCTTTGGAAAAAGACGGCCAAGGCCTGCCCCAAAGGGCCCCAGCTGTATTCCCAAGTCTAAGTCGTGTCGTAAAAATTCCCAAAAAAAACTAAAAATTGGGAATGTGCGACAAGGAAACTCTTGGATTTACACCAAGCAATGTATGTCAAAACTCTGTAGTAATCATGGAAGAAAACTTCTTCCGCGCCTGAATCATGGTCTGAACAACTTTAGCAGACAACCCCTTCTCCGTAAAATTGAGGTTTCAATAGCCAGGCCGGTAAGGCCAGTGTCTTTAAATTGGGGTGCCTCAGCGACCCCTGTGTGAGAGGCCCTGGGTCATCGGGCATGATGTAGCGATCCACTGACATCTGAACTATGTCCGCAAACAACTCCTTCTCGGCCAGCAAGGAACCACCAGGATGGTGGGAACCCCTTCCTGGGCTAACTAGCGCAGCACTTGGCCCAGGAGTGGAAACGGAGGGAATGCAAAAACGAAGCCTGAACTCCGTCCAAGGAATTGTCAGAGCGTCTGTGGCGAAGGTCAGAGGATCTCTTGACAGGGAGACGAACCTAGGGAGCTTGTGAATGTGTCTGGACGCAAACAGGTCCACATCACGCAGACCCCAGCGGAGACACAGAGCGTGAAAGATCTTGTTGCTGAGAAACCATTTTCCCAGACGAGAGGCCCCGCTGCTCAGGGAGTCTGCCTGCTGGTTCTCTACCACGGGGATGTAAACCGCCGAGACGCAGGAAACATTGCCCTCTGCCCAAAGCAGGCTCTGGGTCACCTCCTGGAGGGCTTGCTTGCTCCGTGTCCCGCCCTGGTAATTGACGTAGACAACCGCCGTCTGATCGTCCGAGCGGATCTGGATCCCTGAGATGGGCAAGTGGGCCTCCTGCGGCCCCCACTGGCCCTGGAACTTCAGCGTTTGACAAAAACCTCCCCAGCCAGTCAGACTGGCGTCCGTGGTGACAATCTCCCAACGGGGAGTAGAAAGGACTTGCCCACCGACAGGTTTCTGGGGTCCAACCACCACAAGAGGGACCGTCTGGCCAGGAGGGACAGTCAAAATTCCTGTTCCAGGGACTCCAGCGTCCAGTCCAAACCGGGCAACAGATTCAATTGAGGGAGTCTCATGTGGAACTGAACGAAGGGCACTGCCTCTAAACATGAGATATTAGGGCCACCAGTTTTATCCCAGAGGGATCGATGCCGCATCGGGATCGCAATACCGCAAGGCCTGAACCTGTGTCTGGAGGCCCGCCACCCTCTGCTGGGGCAGGAATACCTTGACCTGATAGGTGTCCAATATCATGCCCAGAAGGGACCTCACTGATGAGGGATAACAGACCTGGGGGAGTTGATTACCGGGCCGAACTCCTCGAGAGTGGGTAACCCCGTCCAGGTGTTCTCAGCCTGCTCAGGCGCAATCAGGAAATCATCCAGATAAGGCAGCACACGAATGCCCTGATTGCTCAGAATAGCCATGATGCCTGCTAGTACATTGGCAAATAACCCCGGGGGGCAAAGGATATCCGTGAGGTGGAGCGGTAAAGATAGAGCTGATCCCCCAGAGCAATCTTGGTGTCCCTGGAATCTCGAGACGTGCCGTAGGCATCCCCGATTTCCACCGTGGTCATGAAATCGCCCAACCTAGGCAAACTCACCACTGACCGTAAGGCTGCCATAAGGGAATGCCAGACTTTAACAACCTGTAGAGACCCTTCAAGGTCCAAGATAGTTCTTAACGTTCCATCCCCTTGGAACCCGTGAACAGGTCGGAGTACGGCCCCTGACCCTGCCTCCATATGAGGTACATGGCAAATCACTCCTAGTCGCAGAAATGCCGTAGAGTCAATCTCAGGCCCTGTGCCATCGCAGAATTCCGGGACATGCGAGACTGAAGAAAGCTTCGGGGGCGCCTAACCGCCCTCTATTTGTAAACCGGAGGAAAACCACCTCCTGAATCACCGATCCGAGACACGTTGTCTCCAGACGTGAACAATAGCAGAAGCCGTCCCCCCCACCCGGATGAGTGAGGGCGCCTCCTCAAGCCTGAGGAGCCTTTGCAGAGGGTCCAGACTCAGATCCCCAGGAGGGCGGCCGCGGGACCTACCTCGTCCCCGGGATTCCTGCAGCCTCCTGAAGAAAGCGCATCTTCCTCCAAGAAGGAGCGATAGGCAGATGAACCCCGAAGGGCTGTGCAGGCTTCCGTCGCTGAGGGAATCTCCGAGCCTTCACCAGGAGGACCAGACACTCCCCGAACGACTTGTGCCCCAAGAGGGGGATACCAGTGAGCAACTTTTTAGGCTGAGCGTCAGCCGACCATTGCCGCCGACGAGAGCAATGGAGCGCAACAAACAGGGACGAGCCCTGGCGCCGACCCGGACACCATCGCCCATAGCAAAAACAAGACAAGAATACCTGCGCAAGCTTTGAGGTCCTTAACTCCTCCGCCCTCTTGCGAAGCTTAGTAATATTTCAAGCCATCTCACCTTCTGCCAGATGGTTAAGGAGACAATAGCCGCGGTACACACAGGGTGAAGCAAGCACCAGCAGGCGAATGCCTGACAAGCCAGTGATCCATGCGCCTGTCAGCAGTATCGCGCAAGGAAGCCGTATAGGGTGACGGCATAAACGTAGTGTTGAATAACCCTGACACGGGGGACCACATGGGAGAGGCGGGACCAGAGGTGGACCGGCTCCACCGGGAAGGGATACCGCCTGTCCCGGCCCTTAGGCACCGGTTGCAATTATTAGGCCTCTCTCTCTCTCATGCCAGAGTAATTCACCCTGCTTCCCTTCACCGCTTTAGGAGGGACAATATGCAAACATATCCTTGCCCGAGGAGGAGCCAGGCTCGCTGTCATAGCCGGGCGAATGATCCCCAATGGGAGGACTCCTTAAGCAACTAGCCTCCCTCCATGGAGCCCAGACCTCCAACAAGATCATAATCATCATTGGCAAATCCGAGTACCCGGGCTCGATGTGCCACTTCTTACTTGCGGCCTTCCCAGAAGCCGTGCGAGATAAACGTCTCTCAAGGCTGGCCACCCGGTATGTCAAGTTCGAAGAAAACCCCCTGCTGGCTTCCCCCTTGTTGAGGGCTGAATGCAAGTGGGGGTGCTATCAAGACCACAGGCAGTAAGGGATAGGGGCAGATACGCCCGCCCTATCATGCACCAAAAATACGCTCCTGGCGCAAATGTCCATCCAAGGACAGGTACTGCACATGGGACAGAGCTTCACCCGCCAGATGGGGTCCCTAGCTCACTATCCCCAGAAGCCTCCATTATGGTGATTAGCAAATTTAAGCAGGTTACAGAGAACTAACGGCCCAAACCGCTGATCCCTCCTGTATAGTCCCTCCTTTTGTGATCCCCATTACTAAAAAAGGAGGGGGTTGGAGGAGGAAGGAGGGAGAAGGAGGGGGGGTGAGACCGGGAGGAACCACAACCACTGCTATAAGGGCCCGACCTGAAGATACAAACACAAAGGCCCCAGGCATCGCACAGCATATGCGCAGAAAAAATATATAGTCAGAAGCTAAAGACTCACGACCCAGACTGATCCGGAGAAATCCCGGCAGGAGCACGGAGGCCAGCAGCTCACGCCTCTCAGGGCGTCCAAGATTGTTAAACAGGCTTGCGGAAGTATATATACGAAAGGAGCCTTTAGTTAAAATGGCGGCCGCAGAGAAACGATCTTGAGGGGCGAGCACCCGCGGTGACGCGAAAAACGTCACCGCACAGCCCTGCCACCCCCCAGAATGGTGCGAAGGCAGCACCCGCCTCTCCTCCTCAGAAGCCCAAAATGGCGGAGGCTGCCGCCAATACAATGCTACTTACTCGTGGCAGCAGCAGGGCAGCCCGCGGCGGGGCCCCCGCTCGCCGTGGCCCCACGCCTGGAAGGGCAGCGCCTGCCCCCTATATGCCTCATGTCGGCAGCCGAAGACACCCAGGCCGACGGCAACCCCTCCCCCCCACAGCGTTCAGATGCACACGTACGCCCTGAGAGGAAAGGAGGAGGATGAGTCACCGGAGGGAACGAGGGAGGTAAGTAAGCACAGTAGTTAACAGTGCAAAACACAAAATAATAAAGCTTGTGGAAGGGGAGTATCCACACAGATGCCAGCAACAAGTCAGGAGGTAAAAAAAAGTAAAAAGCACAACATATGATAATAAAGCATGTGGGCACAGATAAGGGCATAACCCCGGGCAATTATGGTGGTTCCTCCCCCCCCTCCCAATAGGCTCACCATCACCTATGGCCGACTACCCTTTAGGAGAGGGTCTGCGGCCCAGAGCCTAGCTCTGACAACGCCTGACCCTTGGCGTTAACCCTACCTTACACCCGTCCCGTCAGCCGCAGCTGGGAGGCAGAATGGGTCCACGGGGACGGTGGCAATATGGCAGCAGCGGCCCTCAGGCTTAAACTGCCCCATCCAACTGCAATATCCAGAGAGAATATCCAAGACGATCCTAGCAGCAGTATACTGCAAGATGAATTCTGGGAATTCTATGGAGACAGCTCTTTTTATAGGGGGTCGGGAGGAGTTACAGCTCTAGATTGTGCAGTAACTGCGCCACCTGGTGGCGGTTAACCCAACTGTCATTACTTCTGGGACAGCCTTGACTAGATGTAGAGAAAAAAGGTGCAATTGAAAAAATGCAACAGGGAGCTAGATGGGGGGGAACCATTGCCCCAATGTTCATCCCGTAGGCCACCAGCTGCGCCTGGCTGTCCTTTAGAAGGGATGTTCGAGCACTTAAGAGTGTCACCCAAAAAAAGGAGGGCACCCCAGGGCGCTATCAGGACCCTTAGCCTCGCCTCACCCTGATCAGACGCTCCGTTTAATCAACTCCAGTAGGCATTAGTAGTGGGTCCTTCCGGATCAGTGGGAACATAAGGGCCTGGAAGACAGACAGGGTTAAAACCCCACATGCCTTGAAAGAATGGCTTTTAAAAAGAAAAATTCAAGACAAGGAAGATAAATCCGTGCTTAACCTTCATAATCCAGTCCAACTGCGAGAATGAAACAGGAGGGCAGGAGGCAGCCAGAAGTATATGTAGGCTGGGAGAGACCACACCTTTTATCTTGCTGTTCTTCCTTTGCCCGAGAGTTTACCCACTCATATCTGAATGGGTGATGCCCTGGAGTGGAATGAGAGAAATAACCAGTTCCAAACCCTAGAAATAAAAATAAATATATATATATATATTTTAGACCAAGGGCAGCAAACCTATGGGAGCATGCTCGGAGATCTTGCAAGGCCTCCCGCATCTGAAACAGTAGAAAACAACTGCTTGACATCCTGGTAACCTGGGCCACAGGACCTTTACACAACGATGAGCTGCTCCACGATCAGGTAACGTATAGCCAGGAGGCAGTAATGGTGGTTAAAGTGATTGACCAACCATAACTCCTTTTGGTCTCCCACAGCAGATGGGTCCAACATCGGCGATCAGCAGCTCACCTGATCATTGGATCAGATGCCATGCTGCCCAGCCTCGGACCAATAGCCTTCAGGACATCCCCTCTATTGCAATGAACTGAGGGGATATGGCAGCGGTCCTAGAGCCAATGGTGCAAGTCCCACACGCCATCAATTCCAATCCATTGTAGGGTCCGGCATGGGATGTTATCCATTAATCAGGCGAGTTGCTGATAGCTGAAGACAGATCAGCTGTGGGGAACAAAGGGTGAGTGCCCTTTTAATGGGAGGTCAATCCTTTTAAACTATGTAGTGAAATGGGCACAGTAAGACTACACTGGACTTTGAGACCCTTTGACCATCCAAAGGATGAAAGCCTCAATGGAAGCTCTGCCTTTTGTCCATATACCATGGCCAGTAGAGGAATAACTGGCCAACCCCAGTAAGTGGGTTCATATTGCAGGCTAAATTATGTCCTGCAAAGACAGGCTGTTCACTTGTTAAACAGGGCAGTCAAATATGTCTCAGCAACTTGGGGGGGCCTTGCTCTTTGACAGTTTGCCCTTGTGAGTGTTCCCAGAAAATGTGGTCCTAACAGGATGACAAGGTCAGCTGCAGTATCAGATGCTTGACAAAGTGTGAGCACCTGAATAAAAATACAATTCTGTGAAATACTCACCTGTAGAATTGGTATTATAAGTATACAGTACATCCTGCTCCAGATAAATTACTTACACTTGGGTTATCCTCCGCCAGATGGCGCTGCACTGCAGAGACATGTAAAACAGGCTCCTCCCGGCCCCTCAAATACCCGGGGACCTCCCATAAATCCCCAGCATTGAAAAGCAGTGAACAAGAAGCCGGGAAACCAAAAACCAAAAACTGGTAACTATAACAATGATAACAATCACCATACAGGGGATCCAGAATAATGCAACAACAGAGTGGGGTGGAACAGGACGTACTGTATACGTATAATACCAATTCTACAGGTGAGTATTTCACAGAATTGTATTACTCTTAGTATACAGTACGTCCTGCTCCAGATAGATTACTTACACTTAGGACATCCAATAGCAGTGTCCATAAAGTAGGGTGGGATCCCCAATAAAAAAGGTAACAGCAGACAGTTTAAACCACTGCCGCCTGCAAAACCTTGCGGCCAAAAAACAGCATCAGCTGAGGCCTTAACATCAACTTTGTAAAACTTTGAAAAGGTATGAACAGAAGACCAAGTAGCGGCCTTGCAAACTTGTTCAACAGAAGCCTGGTGCTGGAAGGCCCAAAAGGCACCAATAGTACGAGTAGAATGAGCAATAAGGCGAAGGGAGGATTCTTCCCCTTAGCAGAGTAGACCTGAATCACAGCATGACGAATCCACTTGCTGATAGTAGACTTTGCAGGACCCAAACCCTTCCAAGGACCAGAAGGGACCACAAAAAGAGCAGTAGGAAGAATCAGGAAGAACAATATCCTGATTCAAATGAAAGGCAGACACTACCTTAGGCAGAAAAATGCAATTCTGTGAGGTACCTACCTGTAGAATTGTTTTTTTCTGGGAATCCATTCCATACACTCCTGACTCCTGGGTTTCCTCCTCCTTGCTGATCACGTGACTGCAAGAAATAAAACAGGCGTGGCCCTCCCGGCCCATAAGTAGCAGATGCCCCTAATCAGATCAGTTTACTTAAAAAGCAGTAAATAATTTAGAGACAGGCCCTATAAAGAGTTTGTTACTACACATCAAACTCAACCAAAAAAAAAATGCTCTCAAAATTAAGTCCTATTACTTTATTTTTTTTTTCCAATACTATGAATTAATAATCCAAAAAAGGGATTAACACCTCAGAAAAACATCGGAAGATACCATGACCCAGAACAGGTGGGCAGGAGTGTATGGAATGGATTACCCGAAAAAACAATTCTACAGGTGAGTACCTCACAGAATTGCATTTTTTCTTCCAATCCATTCCATACACTCCTTACTCCTGGGATCTCCAAAAGCAGTGCCATCTATGGGAGGGATCCTCTAACGCAGAACAGCAGGAAGTTCACTTCACTACTGCCTGTAGAATCTTCCGACCCACAACAGCGTCAGCTGAGGCTCTAACATCTACCTTGTAAAACTTGGTGAATGTATGCACCGAAGACCAGGTGGCAGCTTTGCAAACCTGATGTTGAAAAGCTCAAGAAGCACCAATGGCCCTAGTGGAATGGGCCGTGACCTGAAAAGGGGGTTCCTTCCCCTTGGCTGAATAAGCTCTAGCTACTGCCTGCCTAATCCACTTACTGACAGTGGCTTTAGCTGGCGGAACCCCCACCCCTTTTTTTTTTTGGTCCTGAAATGACAAAGAGAAAATCCATCTTGCGGAAGGCATCTGTAGCTGCCAAATAATACCTGATGGCTCTAACCACGTCTAGAGAATGAAGTGCCCTTTCCTTAGTATTAGCCGGAACTGGGCATAAGGAGGGTAGAATTATCTCCTGATCAAGGTGAAAGGGAGAGACAACCTTAGGTAAATAATCAGGCTTAAAACGAAAAACTACCTTGTCTCTATGTAACTCAAAATAAGGAGACTTCATACATAAGGCGGCCTACTCCTAAAAAACACCGCACAGAAGTAATTGCCAAAAAAAAATTACTTTAAGTGTCAAGATGCTCATTGGAGCGTCAATCATAGGTTCAAAGGGAGCACCCTGTAGAGCCGTTAACACCAAATTCAAGTCCCACACCGGTAATATAGACTTGCGCGGTGGACGGACATGAGTGACTCCCTGAAAAAAAGTTTTAATGAGTCTATTACAAGCGATAGACCTCTGGAAAAAAATAGATAAGGCCGATACCTGCCCTTTTAGGGTACTTAATCGTAGGCCCATTTCTAAGCCATCCTGAAGAAATTTTAAAACTCTGGAAATTAAATACGTTCTGCATGAACATTTCCTAGTCTCACACCAGTATATGAATGACCGCCAGACCCTGTAATAAATCATGGAAGACTACTTCTTCCGGGCCTGGATCATGGTATGAATGACCTTAGCTGATAATCCTCTCTCTGCTAGGACCGCTATCTCAATAGCCAAGCCGTCAAAGCCAGCATGAAACGCCCCCTGAGTGAGAAGATCTGGCTCGACCGGTAGACGCCATTGATCTACCGCCATCCTTGTTATGTCCGAGAACCAACTTCTTCTTGGCCAATGAGGAGCTACTAGAATGGTGGGTACTCCTTCCTGAATTATCCTTCTTAGCACTCGACTCAGAAGCGGAAATGGGGGAAAAAATGTACAGAAGCTTGAACCTTGTCCAAGGGACTGAGAGGGCGTCCGTGGCTATGGCCAGAGGGTCCCTTGACAGGGACATGAATTTTGGCCGCTTGTGATTGTGTCTGGATGCAAAGAGATCCACTTCCGGGCGCCCCCGGCGCGGACAAGGGCTTGGAAAACCTTCCGACTGAGGGACCATTCCCCCCGGCGCAGGACATTCCTGTTCAGAGCGTCGCCTCCTGATTTTCTATCCCCGGGATGTAAACTGCCGAGATGCAGGGAACACTTTCCTCTGCCCAGATCAGAATCCGGCTTACCTCCAGTAGAGCACCCTTGCTCTGGGTACCCCCCTGATGATTGATATAGGCTACCGCCGTCCGGTTGTCCGACTGGACCTGGACTGCCTGCCCCTTCAAGCAGGGGGTCAGATACTGAAGCACTAACCCGATGGCTCTTAATTCCAATACATTTATAGGAAGCTGATTCTCTTTCGGCCCCCACTGAACCTGGACTTTCTGAGATTGCCAAACGCCGCCCCATCCTGTGAGACTGGCATCCGTGGCAACGATCTGCCACTGTGGGGTCAAGAAAGATCTGCCTACAGACAGGTGAAGAGGGTCCATCCACCACAGAAGAGAATGTCTTGCCGAGGGCGTTAGTACAAAGACTTGATCCAGCGACTGTGGGGCTCGATCCCAGCTTGCCAACAGATTCCATTGAAGGGGCCTCATGTGAAACTGGGCAAAAAGGTACCGCCTCGAAGCAGGCTACCATCAGGCCTAACAACCTCATACCCAGCCGAATGGTCGGCTGCCGGCAAGCCAGGAAGCACTCTATCTGATCTTGGATTAGTCGCGTCTTCTGTCCTGGTAGATACACTTTGACTTGGACAGTGTCCAGAATAATACCTAAGAAGTTCCTTACTGGCGCCGGAGTGATATGAGACTTCGGGTAATTGATCACCCAGCCGAATTCCTCCAGAGTCAATCGGACCGTCTGCGTGTCCTTCAGGATCTGCTGCTGCAATCCGGCTGATATTAGAAGATCGTCCAAGTAGGGGACAATACAAATCCCCTGGCTCCTGAAAATTGCCATGAGATCTGCCAAACCCTTGGTGAATATTCTTGGAGCCGAGGATATCCCGAATGGGAGTGCCCCAAACTGGAAATGCTTGTCTTCCAGGGCAAACCTCAGGAATCTTTGATGTCCCGAAAAAATTGGCACATGCAGATACGCGTCCCTTATGTCTATGGTAGTCATAAAGATCCCCGGGTCGAACTACTGTTAAAGCTGACCTCAACGTCTCCATGTGGAAATGCTTCACGCGGATATATCTGTTGAGATCCTTCAGATCTAAAATAGGACGAATCGACCCGTCCTTTTTGGGGATTGTAAAAAGGTTGGAATAAAACCCCTGACCTTCTTCCTAAAGCGTTACTTGACAAATCACCCCTTTTTGAAGGAGGTGCCGAACAGCGGACTTCAGGGCATCTAACTTTGACTGGTTCCAGGATGCCCCTGCCGAAAGAACCTTGCGGGCGGTCTGGCTGCAAACTCAATTTTGTAACCTGAGGACACTACCTCTTGGATCCACAGATCCCTTACGCGGCGCCTCCAGATATGAGCAAAATGCAAAAGCCGACCCCCCACCCGCTTGGGCGAGGGCGCCCCCTCATGCTGGAGTGGGCTTGGCTGGAGGATTAGGCCCACTTCTCCAGGCCCCTCCTGCCCTATTACGCGCTATGCCTCTACCTCAAAAACTCTACGGGAGCAAGGACGAAAGGCCCTTCTGCCAGTCCAAAAGAGTCGATATGATGAAGTCCTCTGAAAAGGCCGAGTCGTCCTCTCCTCTGAGGCAGTTTGCCATTCTTCACCATACCGTCCAGTTTTTCTCCAAAATATCTGCTCCCTAAAAAAGGTAGACCTATAAGAGCTTTCTTAGTGGCGGCAACTGCCAACCATTGTCTTAGCCATAAGGAACGGCGCAAGGCCCCAAGCAGAGCAGAAGTTCTAGCAGCTAGCCTGACTGCATCATTTATCGCAGTGATAGCGAACAAGTCCAAACAATCCTTAAAATCTTTGGACTCTTGAATAAGCCTGCGAGACTTAGCCCTGGCTAAACTTTTTCTTCATCTTCTTCCAAGAAAGAAAACAGGCGTGGTTTGAAGCCAGGGACACAAAGGCCATGGCACAAACAGGACGTAGAAAGGATCCTTTCATAGCAAAAGCATGGCGGGCCAATTGATACATTTGTCTCTTTGTGGGATCCTTCAAAGATCCCATAGTAGCAGACGGCATAATGGAAGTATTAGACAAGCCTGCTACTGGAGAATCCACCTCAGGTGGGTAAGACCAAAGCTTAATCATGTCCGCCGGAAAGGGATACCTAGAGTCTAGTATCCTAGGAACAGCCGGTAATTTGTTAGGATTTTCCCATTCCTTTAACAGCATTTTAGAAAAGTGCGGCTGCTCCGGGAACACCTGCCTTTGCCTTACTGGCTTAAACAGATCATCCTTCCCTTTTTCCTTCCTTTTTGACTCAGGAGGGGTGATATTATTATTCATTTATATAGCGCCATCATCTTCCGCATCGCTTTACAAAGTAGCAATTACAGACAGGGTAGAACATACAGTACATAAACTATTTCAAACGTAGTTTTACAGATTTGACAGCATTTCCGGGCACCCCCTGGATATTCTGAGTACAAGATACAATATGGGAGAGAGTGATATTCAAAGTTTCAAAAACCGAAAAGAGCAGACACTGTGTTTCGCCTGCGAGGAGGGGGTCCTCATCAGAAGAGGAAGTTACTATCTTCCTCACCAGAGCGTAACTCGCCTTCTGAGAGCTGCTTATCTATATACGCTTCTTCCTCCCACTCTCCAAAAGAGGCAAATAAATCTCTCTCCTCCGCAACAGGTTCCAATGCCTCCTCTTACAAGTGGCCTTCTTTGGAATAACCAAGGTTAACTGTCTCTCCAGGTTATCCAACCTGTGCACCACATCTGACTGCGCCTCGCTGCCTTCCCCCTCTCCAGGGGAAGGAAAGGATGGGTGAGCCGTTGCGCTCACACCAGTAATAACTGGACTAAGACCTGAGCCGCCGCTCTATTATGGTCTAACCAATTCTCATTGCGCAAGCAGAACAAACCGTGCTGAAACTACCCAGGGGATCCTGCTTACATAAGGGGCAGAGCCCACCCTGCTCAAATGGGATGCCCGAATCACTATCCCCTGATGCCTCCCTCATGGTGTTTTTTTTTTTTCTTATTTGGCAATCAGACCTAAAAGGCCCTAAGCCTAAAACCAATCCCAAAAGGGACCGGGAGGAACCACAACCCTTTTCTATCCTTCTTCCAAATTCTAAAAAACAAAACAGGAGAAAAAAAAAGAGCATTAATCTCCCTTTTTTTTTTTAACTGCTAAAAACTGACAATCATCATAATAAATAAATAAAAATATTCAAACAGATAAAATATTAAAATCTCTCTCTCTATATATATATATATATATATATATATATATATATATATATATTTATATTATAAACATAAAAATATATAAAAAAATATATAATAACAATAACACTTAATGTTATAACAATAGCACTTAATGATAGAACAAGGGGGCACAACCTGAAGCTAGTCGGGGGGGATTTTCAGGAGCAATATTAGAAAATATTTCACAGAAAGAGTAGTAGATGCTTGGAACAAACTTCCAGCAGAGGTAGTTGAAAAATCAACAGTCACTGAATTTAAACATGCCTGGGATAAGCACACATCTATCCTAAAGAGTACATTAACCCTTTAAATGCCAAGCACGTAGTTTCTACGTGGTTGCTTCTCCTACCGTTAAGTGCCAAGCACGTAGAAACTACGTGCCTGGCATTTCCCCCAAACAGTTAAAAAAATAGAAAAAAAAAAACCACTTACCTCCGGTATCCCCGTGAAGCTTGGGGTCCCCTCTTCCTGCGAGGGGCATCCGATTGCCCCCCCGTCGTCCTCCGTCTTTAGGGGGGGGCCCGAAATCAGCCCCCCCCCCCCCCCGTTTCCAGCGCTGACATCGGCGCTGTAAAAAAAAAAAAAAAAAAACAAACTGTCATTTACTCACCTCCGCGCCCGAGCCTTCTGTCCGGGTCTCCTCTTCACCAGGGGGGGGGGTCCGATCCCCCCCCCGGGCTGCGCAGTCTTCAGGTGAGGACCCTCTTCCGGGTCCTCACCTCTTGTAATGGCGGCGATGGCCGCCGCCGCTTAGCTCCGCCCATTGTGGGAGGAGCGGGATGACATCATCCCGCTCCTCCTATACCCCCTCCGAGCTCCGGCATCTGTCAGATGCCGGTGGTGATGGGAGCAGGGCGGATGTCAGGTGAGGAGGCTCCGATCGGTGCGGACAGCGGCGCGGGACAGACAGCGGCGAGGGACGTCGGATCGGAGGTGAGTACAGTGTAAAATAAGAAAAAAATATTTTTTTTCTCTGTGTCTGTGTGATTTTTTTTACTATTAACCCCTTGTGAACTGGTAAGGGGTCCATGACCCCTATACCAGTTCACAAGGCTGGGGGGGTGGCAAGCCACCTGCGCTAGCGGGTGGCTTGCCATTAACCCCTGGCACCCCCATTACCTGCCTCCCCAAAGGCCAGGGGGGGGCAGAAGAGCCCGGGCCCACATGGGCTATGTGGGCTCGTAGGCTGCAGGGTGGGGGGGCCACAAAAGCTGGCCCCCCCACTCTGTGCCTACAAGCCCCCATAGCTGGTCCCGGGCTGGTTACTTTGGGTAAGGGGGACCCCACGTCAATTTTTTTTTTGATTTTTAAGGGTTTTCAACCCTTAAAATCAAAAAAAAATGGGGTCCCCCTCCCCTGGGAGGGGGGACCCTATGTCATTTTTTTTTTTGATTAACCCTTTGTGTTCTGTCATCCAGCAGCTATAAAAGGCTTCTAGCAAGTGAGCAGAAGCCAGTGATCGCCGAGGGACAGAGTGCTCCAGGATGGATGGGAGGTGAGTACAGTGTAAAAAAAAAAAAAAATTTATAAAATATTTTTTCTCTGCTTGTGTCTGTGTGATTATTTACATTTAACCCCTTGTGAACTGGTAAGGGGTCCATGACCCCTATACCAGTTCACAAGGCTGGGGGGATGGCAAGCCACCTGCGCTAGCGGGTGGCTTGCCATTAACCCCCGGCACCCCCATTACCTGCCTCCCCAAAGGCCAGGGGGGGGCAGAAGAGCCCGGGCCCACATGGGCTATGTGGGCTCGTAGGCTGCAGGGTGGGGGGGCCACAAAAGCTGGCCCCCCCACTCTGTGCCTACAAGCCCCCATAGCTGGTCCCGGGCTGGTTACTTTGGGTAAGGGGGACCCCACGTCAATTTTTTTTTTGATTTTTAAGGGTTTTTAACCCTTAAAAATCAAAAAAAAAAATGGGGTCTCCCTCCCCTGGGAGGGGGGACCTTATGTCATTTTTTTTCTCGATTTAACCCTTTGTAGTGTGGATGGTAGTTGTATTTTTTTGGTGAATGTTATAATATACTTGTTTCAGTTAGGGGGGTCTCCTGGGCAGGAACAGGGGGCTACCGATAAATATGTGGTACCGTTCTAATCGGTAGAAATGGGGCTTTCACATGCAATATGATTTTCCTTAATAAAATACATTTTTTATTTAAAATAAAGGAGTCAATTTTTTAAAAAAATTTTTTGTTTATTTATTTATTATTTTTACTTTATTATTTTATTTATTTTAAAAAAAAAATTTACAAACAAGACATTTCATGTCAAAGCCTAAACTCTGCTGCAAAAAAATATATATATAATTTTCCTGAAAGTTCCAGCAAAAATGGTGCAAAACATGGCGCAAAACATGACGCAAAATGGGGAAAAATGGCCTGTCAACAGAGGGTGACAAAATCTCAAGTAGGCTGGCAATTAAAAGGGTTAATAGTACCTATGCATGTTGGGTATTGTTCTGTTCGGGGGACCTTGCGCTTTCAGACTTAGCTTGTTTTTTCTGGTTTGCATATTTATATTTTAGGAAAAGCTGTTTTTTATTCAGCTTTTTTATAAATTTTTTAGGGAAACCCTGCGCAAACAAAGAATTCTTTGAGGGATTACTTCCAGAAAGATGAGCCCACTACAACAAGCTGGGTACCCTTAGAAAGCTTAACATGTATACTTTCAGGGAATATATGGTTTATGGGGGATATTCCAAATGTCAAGGGTTGTTTTGGTTGAAAAATCGCAAGGTGCGCACTTTGTCTGAAATTTTCAAGTAAAATTACCGTTACGCACATGCTTTACTTTGGTGTGTTTGGCAACTCTTCCCTTGACAGTAGCTATGCATGTTAGGTATTGTTCTGTTCGGGGGATGTTGCGTTTTCAGATTAAACTTGTTTTTTCTTGTTTGTATATAGTTTTTTTAGGAAAATGTGGCTGACTCTGCTTTTTTATCCTTTTTTTAGGGAAACTCTTTGCAACCAAAGAATCCATTGAGGGATTACTTCCAGAAAACTATGGCCACATCAACAAGCCTGGTACGCCTAGAAAGCTTGAGGTGTGTACTTCCAGAGAATATATAGTTTGTGGGGGGTATTTCAAATGTAAAGGGTTGTTTTTCTGGAAAAACTGCAAGGTGCGCATATTGCGTAGCACAGTTGTATTTTATCTGAAAATCCCCTAAAGCGCTGTTTCAGTTTGGGGGAGTCTCCTGGGCAGGAAAGGGTGTCTACCAATACATATGTGGTACCGCTGTAACCGGGAGAAATTGGGATTTCACACGCAATAAGATTTCATTGACAAACTTACATTTTGTATTACAAAAAAAAACTACAATATGTAAATTTTTTTTTTTTTTTGCGCACATATTTCACCCAAAAATATTGAGAATACACCTAAAAAATGACAAACAAGACATTTCATGTTAAAGCCCAGACTCTGCTGAAAAAAACAATATATCATTTTCCTGGGAAATCCCTGGAAATCCCTTCAAAAATCACATTTGAACATGGGGAGCGCAAAATAGTGCAAAATGGTCTGGCAACAGAGTGTGACAAAAACTCCAGGTAGGCTGGCACTTAAAGGGTTAAGGGCAGACTAGATGGACCGCATGGTCTCCTCCTGCTGTCAACCTTCTATGTTTATAATATAAATAATATACTAACTAAAATATGAAATTGATATTGCAATTAATCAAAAAAATTGATATAAGAAAGAATGGCGATGTCCACTCACCACCACCGCTCTTCTCTTTACCGCTATACAAGAGAAATGATTATATATATATATCATAGCTTAGTGCAAACAACGGCAAAATCAGCTTGCCCTGAGGCAGCAATATGAATAAACCAGCGGAACCCCCGAAGCCATCCTAATCACAAGGCATTTCTAGGCCAGCACCTTGCCCAACTGGCAGCCACCGCAATCGCACTGTTATCAGGCCGATATATATATAATATAATATATACACACACACACACACACACACACACACACACACACACACACCTAGCAATATGCGATTTCCTCGCCCGGGGAGAGAGACAACTGAATACAAGGCCTTGTGGTTCCGGGTTTAACTCTGCCCCTTGCGTGACGTCAGCCACGTCCCTTAAAGGCATACATTATAAAAATTGTTGTTTTTTTTTATAAATTTTTTTCTTATGATATAAAACCTACCTAACTGGAAGAAGGAAGGGTTGGGTAAAAAATAAAACACATTCCTCAGCAGGTACACCAGAGAAAAACCTGCGGCTGACTTACTTTTAAAATAGCCTGCAGCCCAGAGCATATGCACTCTGTAAGCGCCCCAAGACCCCGACGCTTCCACCTAACCTTCACGGACCCCAAAACAGCCAACGCTGTGGAGGCATAAACTTAGGTCTTGAGGGATCCGTGGGAATAAGGCTCTGCAGAGAGCAGACAGGGTTCAGTCCCTCGCTTGCTGCCAAAACCTTGAGAGCTACCTGAATCTTTATCAGTCATCTTGCCACTGCAAGAAAGAAAACTGATCTGATTAGGGGCAGCTGCTACTTATGGGCCGGGAGTTTTCTTTCTTGCAGTCACGTGATCAGCAAGGAGGAGGAAACCCAGGAGTAAGGAGTGTATGGAATGGATTGGAAGAAAAAACAGGTTTGAAACGAACATCCCTTGTCCCGGTGCCTCTCATAGTAGGGGGGCTGAATGGACAGCGCCACCAACTCAGGCACACGCCTGACAGAAGTGATAGCTACCAGAAAACACAACCCTGAGCGCAAGAATGGCCAAGGCAGCATCCTGCACAGGTTCAGAGGAAGCACCCTGCAAGGCAGGCAAGACCAAGTCCAAATCCCAAAAAACAGGGACCATAGGTTGTCGTAGGACTCACATGAGCACATGAGCAACCCCCTAAAATCAGTCTTAATCAAGGAATGCTGAACAATAGACTTCTGAAAGAAGACAGACAGGGTAGAAACCTGACCCTTCAAAGTACTGAGTTAGAGACCGACTCCAACCCATGCAGTAGAACTCCAGAACCCTGGGAACAGAGAACACCCAACAGGGAAGAGACCAAGACTCAACCAGTCAATGTAGGTACGCCATACCTTATAACAGATGGAAGAAGGTCATCTTCCTAGCCTTCACCATGGACTCAACCATCGAGGTAGACAAACCTTTCTCCATCAAGATGGAGGATTCAGCAGTCAGGCCGCCAAAGCCAGAGTTTGTAATTGGAATGGCGTAAGTTTTCCTAATTGAGCAGATCTGGCACTCCAGGCAGAAAGCACTGATCTACTGCCATCTGCACCACGTCTGCGAACCACAATCTTCTTGGCCACCTGAGGCCACCAAAACCACTGCCACCCCTTCCAGAGCAATCTTGCGCAGAACCCTGCCTAGCAGGGGGAATGTAGGAAAGACATACAGAGACATACATTACTAAGGCATCCATGGGCACGGCCAGAGGATCCTGGGACAGGGAGACAAAGGCCGGGAGCTTGTGATTGTGACGGAACGCAAACAGATCCACATCAGGTTGGCCCCAACGGTGATACAGAGATTGGAACACCCTGTTGCAGAGGGACCCCCCCGGAATGTATACCGCTGAAATGCAGGGAACATTGGCCTCCACCCAGATCAGAATCAGAGACACTTCCTGGAAGACCCTCTTGCTCTGGGTCCCTCCCTGATGATTGATGTAGGCAACTGCCATCAGAGTGACCGTGCGCCCCTGAACATGCAGGCCCTGAAAATGAGTAGTCAAAAAAGAACTAACCTGATCGCTCACAGCTTCAAGACATTGATAGGCGAATGGGCCTCCTAAGGGCCCCACCTCCCCTGGAACCGCAGGGACCTCAAGAAGAACCCCCCCAACCTGATAGACTGGCATCCGTGGTGACCGTCTCCCAGGAAGGAGCAAGAAGGTTCCGCCCCCCAATAGGTTCCCTGAGTCCATCCACTACAAGAGGGACCTCCTCACCAGGGGGGAAGACACACAGACCCTGTCCAGGGATGCTGGGTCCTTGTCCCATACAGACAATAGGAGAAGTTGCAGAAGCCCCAAGAGGGACTGAGCACAAGGGGCCGCTTCGAAGCACGCCACCATCAGGCCCACTAGCTGCATCCCCTGCCTGGTGAAGGGACGGGGACAGCTAGGAGGAACTGAACTTGTGCAAGCAGATTGTCCACCTTCCGCTGAGGAAGGAAATACAATTCTGTGAAATACTCACCTGTAGAATTTGTATTATACGTATACAACACGTCCTGCTCCAGATATAATACTTACAATTGGGTTATCCTCCGCCAGAGGGCGCTGTGCACTGCAGACATGCAAAAACAGGCTCCTCCCGGCCCTTCATATACCCAGGGATCTCCCACAAATCCCCAGCATTGAAAAGCAGTGAACCAGAAGCCGGGAGAAACCAACCACCAAAACAACTGGTAATGATAACAATAACAACAATCACCATACAGGGGATCCAGAATAATGCAAAAACCAGGGTGGGTGGGAGCAGGACGTACTGTATACGTATAATACCAATTCTACAGGTGAGTATTTCACAGAATTGTATTCTAAGTATACAGTACGTCCTGCTCCAGATATAATACTTACAATTGGGACATCCAATAGCAGTGTCCATAGAACAGGGTGGGATCCCCAACAAAAAAGGCAACAGCAGACAGTTGAAAGCACTGTCACCTGCAATACCTCACTACCAAGAGCGACACGAGCAAGGCTCTAACTTGAACATCAAAACAACCCTTGAAAGGGTACAAACAAGAAAACAAGTAGCGTTCAAGCAAACCTGTTCAACAAGACCTGGTGCTGAAAGGCCCAAAGATACCAAGGCACCAGCGTAATCAGAATAGAGTGAGAAGAACTCTTCCCCTTAAGGAATAGGCTTGAGTAAAGGCCTAACGAGAGCAAAAACTGAAAGTAGCCCAGGAAGAAGCCAAGCCTTCCCCAGGACCAGAAAGGACATCTTATACAGGTAAAGGCCAGGCCCAAGGCCGCCTAACCCCTAGAGGCAGACGAGATCAGGCACATCCAGATGTAAGTGCCCACAACCCCGAGGAACATCAGTCCCCTAAGGGACAGGAGACAAACCAGGAAAAAAATTCCAGCACCTATTGAGGGAAAATAGATTCCCATGCCTCAACATTACAAGGAATAAATCCCAGAAGAAGGATAATGTCTCAATACCTGAGCCTAAGACACCACCTTGGGCAGAATAACCGGCGGAACGCCACCTCATCTCGGTGAAGATACAGTAAAGAAAAACGAGGGCTAGCTAAACAGATCCGCCCGCTCAGGCGCACGGCCGACTGAGGTAACAGCCCCAGAAGGGCAACCTTATGGATAAGAACAGTCAGACAGCATCCGGAATAGAGCAAAAAGGGAACACCCCGCAAGGCAAACCGAATAGAAATCAATCCCAACAGGGACCCTAGAACTACGTGGGGGATGTCACTGAGCAATCCCTGAAAGAGTCAACCCAGGCAAGGAACTGAGTAAGACTTCTGCAGAAGACGGACAGGGCAGAGCCTGAACCACCAGGGCACCGAGTAGGAGAGTCAACTCCAACCCATGCTGTAATAACTATATAACCCTGGGAACAGAGCTCGCCCACAGGGGAGAGAACAAAAACTAAACCCAATCAATATGGGTAAACAATACCCCATAATAGACGGAAGAAGAGGCAGAAGAAGCCAACTCCTAGGCTTCCAGAAGTCACAGACACCCAGAAGGTACACCCACTTCCATCAAGGTGGATGAACCAACCGTCAGACCATCCAGACCAGAGTCTGTAGATAGGGGTAAAATAGAAAAAGGGGGGCCTGAGTGAGCAGACCAGGACTCCTGACAGGTCGTACAGGTCCGCTGTCCACATAACCACATCTGCAACCACACTCCACTAGGCCACCCAAGGGCCGCCAGTATCACTGGTTCCCCCTTCCAGAGCAACCTTGCACAGAACCCTGTTTCCAGCAGGGTGAATGAGGATAAGACATACAGAAACAGAATGTCCAGCAGAAAGTCACGAAGCCTCATGACCAAGGACAGAACAATCTGAGACAGGGAAACAAGGGCCTAGGACCCATGAAGGCGACAGGCCCAGAAAGATCCACACTAGACGGATCACATGGAGACACAAGAATTAGCACATCCTGTCGCAGAAGGACATCCACCGGAGCGAATATTGCAGATATGCAGGAAACGCTGTCCTCCACCCAGATCAGGATCAGATACCTTCCTGGGGGATCATTCTGCTTCCGAGTCCACACAGATAATTAATACAGGCCACTGTCGTCAGACAGACCAAGGGGCCCCCAAATAGACCAATCCCGCAAGGGAGAAGTCCAGCGATATAGAGCCAACCTGAAGGCCTACCGCTTCCAAATTAGACAGGTGGAAGGACCCCTAAAGGCCCCACCTCCCCCGGAATCACAGGGGAATTTAGAGAAAAAAGTCCCCCCTCCATCGACCTGATAGATTTGGTATCCAACCGCAGGAAGACGCAAGGAAGGGGGCGCCCCCTGATTGGTACCCCTAGTACCACAGTCTCAATGGTAACCACCGTACCAAGGTGGAAGGGAACACAGACCCAGCTCCAGGGAAGCTGGAACCCAGTCCAGCATTCACAATATGAGTAGCAGAGGAGCCCAAAGGCTCTGAGCATAGGGGACAACCTTTAAACAGCCACCAATAGGCCCGCCAGCTGCAATCCAGCGTGGTGAAGAGACGGGAACAGCAAGAGGGACCGAGCCCCTGCAAACATCTTGCCCATTTATAGTCAAGGAAGCAGGTTCCCGTATGAACCGAACCCAAGTTCAACCCTAGGAATGGAGATACCACTAAGGGGAAAGAGGAATTGAGGTGATTGAGTACCCATCCAAAGACTCCCAAGGGACACCACCAACAGAGTAACAAGCTCGGCCTGACGCAGGGATTGGGAAGCAAAAAGGGACGGCCAGGCAGTTCCTCGTGCGGACGTCCCCTTGGTCTCAGTAGAGATATCACCCCCGTCATCGCCTAGGCGATCACTCAGGGAGCAGAACCAAGGCCAGATAATAAGGCCACAATAAGCAGTGTTGGAGTGCCAACACTAACCTGTAAGGTCCTTGGTGCCCGGAAGGCACAATGGCAATGAAATAAGAGTCTTAGGTCCCTACCGACGGCAAGAGGTCCCTGGACACAGGGCACTGGCGGCCCAACTCAGAGAAACCATGCAGTAAAACTGCCTGTGAATGTAAATTGCCTCACCTATGGAAAGCCATAATGGACAGAGTGTCTCATCCTTTTGGAGGAATGTGGAAAGGTTAGTGTAGAGGCCCCTGCCTCTGTCTGTTAAGGGCAACCAGCAGGTGACCCCAGACCTCGCAGATTGTGCGTGGCCTGCGCCAACACAAGAAGAGAGGCAGGGACCAGAAGCATCCTGAATACCTCGGGCCATCCCCTCATCATGCTTGGGGGGTTTTGGTAAAAGGTTTGGACTTAGTCCTGCCGGAGGGACCAGGGCTTTGTCTGCCACTCCTGGGGCAGGGATCTATACCAAAAAACTGGAAGGACATCCCTGGTTCGGGTTTGACGCTAACATAGGGGGGTGGAGTGGTGCCCCTGCCTCGAGAAGGCAGAGACCTCCTTCTGTAAAGGGGTGTTTTGCCCTTTTTTCACCAAACAGGACCAGACGGGCCCCGAATAAGCGTCGCCCTCTAAAGGGGAGCCCAGTAAGCATCTTTTTCGTAGCATCGTCAACACCCCACTGTCGCTGCCAGACCAGTCGGCGTATAGCTACAGCAAGGGCGGAAGTTCTTGCGCACATGCTGATGGTGTCATCCAGCGCCAAAAGGATAAATCTTACAAATACATCACAACTGGAGAGTGCATTAAACACCTCCCAGGGGAGATCCTCAGGCTGATGATCAATCAGCCTTCTGATGAGGGTCCTACCGGCCACTGCAGCGATGGCCGCAGCACATACGGGGCGCAGAGTCGTCCCTGCACAAGAAAAGGCGTGGGAAGGCAGCCTATCAATGCGCCGGTCCTCAGCATCCTGAAGGGTATGGTAAGTAGGGTCTGCAATAAAGGGGGGGTTAAGAACCCCAATGATCGGTGCATCCACCACGGGAGATGATGACCAGCAGTTAACCACATCAGGGGAAAAAGGGTATTTCCAATCCCAGGCCCCTGGAACCCCTGGAAGTTTGCTAGGGCATTGCCATTCTTTGAGTACAAGAGCCTGGAAGTGATCCTGCTCCAGAAATTCCAAACGCGGCGGCGCTGTATGGAAACTCTCCCTTCTAGGCCTGGAAGCCTCACCAGGGAGAGAGACAGACAAGACCTCGAAGATCTTTATCAGTAATTCGTCGGTGTCACACAGGCCCCAAGAACCGGGGCACGGATCATCATGACTCCTCAGCCCCTCGTCCGATGAGCCCGAGTCAGAGAATAGCCGACCTTCATCATAGAGAGCAAAACCCTGCTCAGCAGTGAACTCTTCAGATTCAGAAGGAATGGGCGAAACCGGAGGAGTGCTTTCTACCAGGGCCCAAGCGCTCTGCCAAACTCGAAATCACCTGATCGGCCGTAGGCAGTCTGCGCGGCACGACTTGCTGTTCATTCCCGCTCGAGTGCGACTCATCAGGAGTGAGATTTAAGCACGGGGAGAGAGGTGTATTGAAACGAGGCGCAGCCACTGGCAACCCTGACTGCAGGGCCAGTACTTGTTCAGCACAGGGTCCGCAGACCCGTGCTCTGTCCACATCAGCATGGGGCAGTCCACACGCTGTACACAGCCGGTCTTGTCCCGGAGGGACCCCGGTCACATAATTCTGAGATGCCTCCATATGGTGATATATACCAGTAGGGATTTACGCAATAGGCAACCCTGGATGTCCCAAAGACCAGCTAGAAATGTGGGCGAATTTGTAAGCTCGCTACAATATATGTTAGGCCGGGAGAAGCCACCGGACTCTTCAAGGTCTGAAAGACAGAAGGGGAATAAGGGGTGTCAGGGCCATGCGCAACAGAAAGAACTAATGATGAAAACGCCAGCGAGGGCACTCACCGACCTGGGGAGGAGGAGGACCGCCAACACGAGCACGAAGATCAACAAAATGGCGCCGACCGAACCTCGGAGGGCGGGTCTAAACTGGGAGTGACGCGGAGCGCGCCCCTGCCAGGTCCCCATCTCCCCCAAAGAGCGCAAAGCTCTGAAGCAGCCGTTAAAGGCTTGACAAGCCAAGCATAGAATATGCCAGTTAAGGCATCTGCTAGTGGATACTCATAAAGTCTAAATACACCGCACTGTTCTGACGCCCGTAGGCGTGCACAAAATTAGTTTCCTGCCCAAGATGCAGGATAATAAAGCAGAACGTGCTGTACACTATTGCATATTAAATGGAGAAAGGCCAAAATAGAAGGGCAGCGCGGCTTTGACACCTAGTTGCCGGTCAGGGGCAAAAGCACGACCATAAGCGTGACAATACCGTACACTGAGACCGCCAACAGACACACACCCCCCCCTTCTTTTCCCCCGAATACGGGGGGAAACGAGGGAGGACGGCGACCCTTTACACAGGGTCCACCTCTACACGGGGCATGGGGCAATAATGTGGGAGGGACATCCACTATGAGGCTCACCATCAGCCTAAACCGCCTACCCTTTGGTGGGGGACTGCGGTGGAGCATGGCTCCATTAAGCACGCATGGTGCTGCCTACCTTCACCCGACCAGCGCAGCCCAGGCTGGGAGGCACATCACAAGGACGACGGGTGGGAATAGTCCAACAGGGCCGCAGGCTTTAATAGCCCCGCTCACCTGCGAGAGTGTGATTCTTCATGTCTTCGCAGTCAGCACTGCAGAGAAATCTGGGGGATGTGTGGGAGGTCCCTTGGTATATGAAGGGCCGGGAGGAGCCTGTTTTTGCATGTCTGCAGTGCACAGCACCCTCTGGCGGAGGATAACCCAATTGTAAGTATTATATCTGGAGCAGGACGTACTGTATACTTAGAATATATCCTTGCCTGAACTGTGTCCAGATTCATTCCTAGGAATGAAGTTACCAAGAAAGGGGACAGTGAGGACTTGGGGTGGCTGATCACCCATCCAGATGACTCCAGAATGGACACCACCAGCTGAGTATCCAACTTTGCCAGATGTAGAGACTGGGAAGTGATGAGGACGTCCAGGTAGTGGCAGCACGCGGACACCCCTTGGCCTCATCAGAGACATCACCCCCGCCAGCACCTTGGTGAGCACTCTGGAAGCTTTAGAGAGGCCAGATGGCAAGGCCACAAATTGGCAGTGTTGATCTTCCAACGTGAATCTGAAGAATCTTGGTGTCCTGAAAACACAAGGATGTGACAGTATGAAAGCATGTGACGGCATGAAGCCCCCGGGGCGGAAGGAGCAGATGGCCGAGTGCAGAGTTTCCATGAGGAAAGCGCCTGTACCTGACAATTTGCTGAAGATCTGTAAATCCAGAATGGGCCAGACTGTCCCATCTTTTTTGGGAACTGTGAAAGGGTTGGTGTAGGGTCCCCTTGCCTCTGTCAAGGGAAATCTGCAAATGACCCCCAGACCCAGCAGACCTTGCATGGCCTGTGCCAGCACCTGAGCAGAAGCAGGGACCAGGAGTACCCGGGACCTGATAATCTTAGGGGAGGCCGCACAGCAAACACCATCACTGACTCCTAAATCCACCGATCTGAGGCGTGGTGCCTCCAGACTTAAGCAAGGTGCCACAGCCGTCCCCTCACCCAGACGGGTGAGGGCACCCCATCATGCTTGAGGGGACTTGGGAGAGGATTTGGGCTTAGCCACCCCAGAGGAGCCAGGGTGTTGTCTTCTGCTCCTGGGACAGGGAGCTGCGCAAGCCCCCGCGAAGGACACCCCTGGTTCCTGTTTAACACTATGGTGGGGGGTGGAAGGGGGGCCCTGGCCCCGAAGGGGCCGAGACAGCCATCTGCGCTGGGGTAACTTACCTCTCTTACCAAACAGGTCTAGACGGGCCCCAAACAGACGTAGCCCCTTAAAGGGGAGCCCAGTAAGGGCCTTCTTCGCAGCATTGTCAGCACCCCACTGTCGCAGCCAGACCAAGCGACGTATAGCCACCACGAGGGCAGAAGTTCTTGCACACATTCTGATGGTGTCATCCAATGCTACTAGAACAAACTTTATAAACACATCACAACTGGAGAGTGTATTAAACACCTTCACAAGGGAGATCATCAGAGGCACTATCAAGCATATTTCTGATAAGGGTTCTAGTGGCCACAGCAGTAATGGCAGAGGCACAGACCGGGCGCAGCGTCGTCCCCGCGCATGCAAAGGCGTGGGAGGCCAGTAGGTCAATGCGCCGGTCCTCAGCATCCCGCAAGGTAGTAGAATCAGGGGGATGTATGACAGGGGTGTTAGATAGCCCTATTATCGGGACATCCACCTCGGGGGGGGGGGGGGGGGAATGACCAACATTTAACCACCTCAGGTGGAAAAGGAAACTTCCTATCCCAATCCCCTGGAACCCCGGGAAGTTTACTGGGGCACTCCCATTCCTTGAGCACAAGGGAATGGAAATGTGCCTGCTCTAGGAATTCCAAACGTGATGTTGCTGTATGGAAGCGCTCCCCTCTTTGCCTGGGAGCCTCACCAGGGAGAGAGATAGACAGAACCTCAATAATCTGTCAGTGTCATCCAGGGCCTAGGGGTCAGAGCCAGAATCGTCATGACCCCTTGGTCTCTCATCAGATGAGTCAGAAAAGAGCTCTCCATCAGAAGGGGTATAGCCACACAGATTCATAAACTCCTGAGATCCCATAGGGTAAACAGTATCATAAGGCGTCAGGTGCCGCTTCTTACCAGGGCCCTTACACACTAAGGACCTCGCAATAATCTGTTCAGCAGTAGGTAGTCTAGAAGACACATCAGGCTGAGAACCCCCACTTGTATGCAACTCAGCAGGAGTGAGATTTAAGCTTGGGGGAGAAGGTGAAGTGAAACGAGGTGCAGCCACTGGCAGGCCAGATTGCAAAGCCAGCGCTTGCTCAGCACAGGGTACGCAGACCCATGCCTTGTCAGCATCAGCATGAGGTTGTCCACACGCCATACACCGCTGGTCTTGTCCCAAAGGGACCCCGGTCACATTATCCTTAGATGCCTCCATATGGTGATTATGTATAGCACCTGGTGCACCACTAATATAATACTAAGTCAAGGCGTGCTTAACACTAAACCATCTATGCCAACAAAATGTAGAGCCTGGGGTGTAACGACCTCCCCAGGGCCCACAAACTGAAGGAGCACCACCAATAAAAGTATATACAATATTTTATTTTAGAAAAAGCACAACATGACATACAAATACGACAACCATAAAACACATTAAAAAACCCAACCTGCTACATGTCCTGTATTAAAATAAAAATCCACTTGTATATATCAACCTCATAAATAACCCGTATAGTATATATTCTTGGCCTGCTAAACACTATCAGCTTATTAAGACTATATCATACAACAATACTAATGTATATCTAAATTAACCCTTTGTGCCGGCACAAAGAAACCCTATCATTCATATACAATTAATATCAACAAATAAACAACAGGAGTGACAAAAACTTTTGAGCCTGGTGAGAAATCAATTAGAAATGTGCATTGTGCAAAACTGATGATAATGAAAAAACCCAAATATTCAATTAAACCTTATTAAAGCAACACAAATAAAAACATTGACACGTGTGCTGAATTAAAGCACACTCGGAACACAAGAGTGAATATGCATAACAAAAAGAAAATACTCAGCTATACAATAAGAGCAGGCATCTCCAGGGAGGGAAGACAGGACACAGGGGGTGTTTCCACCTGCGCTTCGCGATACTACAGCTCGCTTCTTGCTTGGGTGAGGATTTTTATTATAATACAGGACATGTAGCAGGCTGGGTTTTTTAATGTGTTTTATGGTTGTCGTATTTGTATGTCATGTTGTGCTTTTTCTAAAATAAAATATTGTATATACTTTTATTGGTGGTGCTCCTTTAGTTTGTGGGCCCTGGGGAGGTCGTTACACCCCAGGCTCTACATATGGTGATTGACCAAGCACGATCAAATGAATGGTCATGGTGGTAACAAGCTTCTTGTGCTATCCAGGTGATTGGCGTATGCCATTGTGCTAGCGTTGTCTAGGTGTGCAGGGGATTCAAATCTGAATTGCGCAATCAGAAATAATTTAATTAGAATGCTTATTTTCTGGATCTGTCTGCTGCAGCCAGCTTGCGTTCATCCTCCGTTTTGGCAAAGCATAGTATGCAAACAGTCGCTACTGAATGAATAACTAACCTCACAGCACCTGTCGACAAATCTAACCCACTAAAAACAGAAAAAAACATTTGGTGTGTGTTCTGCTATTTCTCAAATAAGATAATATCTGCTGGACAAACTTTTAAAAATCATCCTGATTTTTTGTTTGAAAAGGTTATATTGCGCTATCAATTTACTCATCTACTTTAACATCGTCCTTTCATTTTTATGTTAAAGCCATCGTTCAAAAAGATAAACAAAAAAAAAACTCACCTTTTTGTATCATAGTCAATAAGAACATAGTTTTCCATGGCCAATTTAAGGTCTGGGATTTCCTCACAAACCCACCTTAAAAAAAAAAAAATAGCATGACAATCAAGAACAGAAAATAACACACCTGAAAAAAACAAAAAAAAAACCAAAAAAAGGTCAATAAAATAAAAAAAGGACTGGATACTGAAACAATGAATATGTTCATAATTTAAAAATTTTAATAGCCTAATAGAGATTCTTTACAATAATCAGGATTGCTTCCACAAACTCCATTAAAGTGATTCTTGAACGAGCGGCCATGCATGCGCCGTAGGACCGGGAAGAGTTTGTTGGGCGATTTGGCGGGTTTCACACAGTGGTGCACTGGGGGAAAGGAACAAAACCCAGGATAGTTTTGGTCCACTTTCACACCAATACAAAGCTTACAATTAATATAGAAAAAAATGTGGTTATTTCTGCAGTTTTTACCCAGGTGTGGAGTTGTACACCGTTGCTATATCAACCTATATCACTATTTCTGCAACCTCCCATCCTTGGCCTACTTTAAAGCGGACCAAAACCCACTGAATTTGTGAAATACATTTGGCCAAAGCCTCTGCCAATACTTCCCTCTTAGGGTGTAAATCTAGAAATGGATATTGTCACCTTTTGAATCATCCCGGACACTTTTTTTCTTGCCGCCCGTCTCTGTAAGATACATCAATGCCACACACAACAATGGCAATGAATGGAGGAGGCAGAGCTTTACAGCTAAAACAGGTCGTTATCTGGGATTAGAATGAAGCAAGAGCAGTGAAAATGGGCAAAAATGACTCTTTGTGGGGGGAGGGGGCAATTCAGGGGATGCTAGTTAAAAATGTGGGATTTGCTCCACTTTAACTACCTTTAATCACCAGTTTTATTCACCCATTCCACTTTCACTCTCCCTAAAGCAACTCAGGAGAATCATCAGAGGGGCTCCACACTACTTAGGAGTTGCTTAGGCAAGCAGGGACACTTTATTATAGCTGCAGAAGCAAAATGTATGTCTTCAATTGAGGGACTTACCTAATGGTCTCAATAATTTCATGTGCTGCATCATGATGTTTATCCTGCAAAAATAAAAAACATTAATATTGATCACATTTTTTGTTTTTTTGTTTATGCATGTCACTATATGAGACTGTGTTAACACATTATCTGCCCTCATCATTACTGCATGTGCAGATACAAGCAGTCTACAGACACACACACTTCTACAACTGTTGATATACAGGTCCTTCTCAAAAAATTAGCATATAGTGCTAAAGTTCATTATTTTCCATAATGAAATGATAAAAATTAAACTTTCATATATTTGAGATTCATTGCACACCAACTGAAATTTTTTGCAGGTCTTTTTGTTTTAATACTGATGATTTTGCCATACAGCTCATGAAAACCCCAAAATCCTATCTCAAAAAATTAGCATATTTCATCTGACCAATAAAAGAAAAGTGTTTTTAATAAAAAAAAGTCAACCTTCAAATAATTATGTTCAGTTATGCACTCAATACTTGGTCGGGAAGCCTTTTGCAGAAATGACTGCTTCAATGCAGCGTGGCATGGAGGCAATCAGCCTGTGGCACTGCTGAGGTGTTATGGAGGCCCATGATGCTTCAATAGCGGCCTTAAGCTCAACCAGAGTGTTGGGTCTTGCATCTCTCAACTTTCTCTTCACAATATTCCACAAATTCTCTATGGGGTTCAGGTCAGGAGAGTTGGCAGGCCAATTGAGCATAGTAATACCATGGTCAGTAAACCATTTACCAGTGGTTTTGGCACTGTGAGCAGGTGCCAGGTCGTGCTGAAAAATGCAAACTTCAACTCCATAAAGCTTTTCAGCCGATGGAAGCATGAAGTGCTCCAAAATCTCCTGATAGCTAGCTGCATTGACCCTGCCCTTTATAAAACACAGTCGACCAACACCAGCAGCTGACATGGCACCCCAGACCATCACTGACTGTGGGTACTTGACACTGGACTTCAGGCATTTTGGCATTTCCTTCTCCCCAGTCTTCCTCCAGACTCTGGCACCTTGATTTCCGAATGACATGCAAAATTTGCTTTCATCAGAAAAAAAGTACTTGGGACCACTGAGCAGGCGCTTCTGCCGCTGTTTCTGGTTCAAAAGTGGCTTGACCTGGGGAATGCGGCACCTGTAGCCCATTTCCTGCACACGCCTGTGCACGGTGGCTCTGGATGTTTCTACTCCAGACTCAGTCCACTGCTTCTGCAGGTCCCCCAAGGTCTGGAATCGGTCCTTCTCCACAATCTTCCTCAGGGTCCGCTCACCTCTTCTCGTTGTGCAGCGTTTTCTGCCACATTTTTTCCTTCCCACATACTTCCCATTGAGGTGCCTTGATACAGCACTCTGGGAACAGCCTATTTGTTCAGAAATTTCTTTCTGGCTCTTACCCTCTTGCTTGAGGGTGTCAATGATGGCCTTCTGGACAGCAGTCAGGTCGGCAGTCTTACCCATGATGGCGGTTTGGAGTAATGAACCAGGCTGGGCTTTTTTAAAAGCCTCAGGAATCTTTTGCAGGTGTTTAGAGTTAATTAGTTGATTCAGATGATTAGGTTAATAGCTTGTTTAGAGAACCTTTTCATGATATGCTAATTTTTTGAGATAGGATTTGGGGGTTTTCATGAGCTGTATGGCAAAATCATCAGTATTAAAACAAAAAAAGTCCTGAAAAATTTCAGTTGGTGTGCAATGAATCTCAAATATATGAAAGTTTAATTTTTATCATTTCATTATGGAAAATAATTAACTTTAGCACTATATGCTAATTTTTTGAGAAGGACCTGTACAGTACATAGCAATGAATTCCACCAATGGTTTGCACACAATTTATGACCTGGGAACAGTGTTGAATAAGTTTGAAGGGCAATTACATGCTAGATTGTAAGAGGCTGCCTTACTTAC
This sequence comes from Gastrophryne carolinensis, assembly GCA_027917425.1. Classification (NCBI taxonomy): domain Eukaryota; kingdom Metazoa; phylum Chordata; class Amphibia; order Anura; family Microhylidae; genus Gastrophryne; species Gastrophryne carolinensis. The sequence goes on along the minus strand of CM051234.1, from coordinate 305,645,802 downwards.
TGTATAACACATTGCATGAGTAGAAAACCTTGCAAGTAAGGAAAACTAAGGATGTCAAGCTTTTAAAGGACTGCTGAAATAACCGCTTGACCCTGAATGCACTAAAAAAACAGCTTAATGCCACTGCAGTTCTGCCTAGAACTACATGCATTAATTACAGTTGTTGGAAAGCTCTCCACATTGAGATGATCTTAAAAAAAAACATATGCCTAAGGCGATAGCAATGTCTTTGTTAAAGATTATTTTTATTACGCAGACCGCATTCAAATCTAAAAAAAGGAAAAAAACTTAGCCAACAGGAAGTGCCTGTAGTGCAGACGACAAAATTGAGGTCCTATGGCTCCACTGGTTTAAAAAAAAAAAAAAAAAACAAAAAAAAAAAAAAACAAATTCTGTGATTACTCACCTGTAGAATTGGTATTATGAGTATACGGTACGTCCTGCTCCAAATCTAATACTTACACTTGGCATATACTCCGCCAGATGGCGCTGGACTGCAGAGACATCGAAAATAGGCTCCTCCCGGCCCCTCAAATACCCAGGGACCTCCCACAAATCCCAGCATTGAAAAGCAGTTAATGAGAAGCCGGACCTAGGACCAGAAAGGACCACAAATAGAGCATCAGTTTTCCTGAAAGGTGCAGTAGCCACCAGATAGTACTTCAGACACCTAACCACATCCAAAGAGTGCAAAACCCTCTCCTTAGCATTGCTAGGATTAGGGCACAAAGAAGGAAGAACAATATCCTGATTCAAATGAAAGGCAGACACTACCTTAGACAGAAAGTCAGGTTTGAAACGAAACACCACCTTGTCCTGGTGTCTCTCATAGTAGGGGGGCTGAATGGAAAGTGCCGCCAACTCAGACACACGCCTGACAGAAGTGATAGCCACCAGAAATAGAACCTTGAGCGTAAGAATGGCCAGGGCAGCATCCTGCACAGGTTCAAAGGGAGCACTCTGCAAGGCTGACAGAACCAAGTTCAGATCCCAAACAGGCACCATAAGCTTATGTGGGGGGTGCACATGAGTGACCCCCTGGGAGACCCATCTCCAACCCATGCTGCAGGAACTCCAGTATCCTGGGAATAGAGAACACACGACAGGGAAGAGACTTAGACTCACACCAGTCAATGTAGGCACGCCAAACCCTGTAATAAATGGAAGAAGACGACTTCTTCCTAGCTTTAATCAAAGTATCCACAACCGAGGAAGACAGCCCCTTCTCCATCAAGATGGAGGTTTCAGCAGCCAGGCCGTCAAAGCCAGAGTTTGTAAATTGGGATGGCGTAGCGAGCCCTGAGTGAGCAGATCTGGCACCAAGGGCAGAGCGTACTGATCTACTGCCAGCTGTACCACGTCTGCGAACCACACTCTTCTTGGCCACCTGGGGGCCACCAGAATTGCTGGCACCCCTTCCAGAGCAATCTTGCGAAGAACCCTGCCCAGCAGGGGGATGGGAGGGAAGACCTACAGGAACCAAAAGTCCTGCCATGACATTGCTAGCGCATCCGAGGTCAAGGCCAGAGGATCCTGGGACAGAGAGACAAAAGCTGGGAGCTTGTGATTGTGGCCGGACGCAAACAGATCCACATCTGGTTGGCCCCAACGGTGACACAGATTGAAACACCCTGCTGCATAGGGACCATTCTCCCTGGCGAGAGGTCCCCCTGCTCAGAGAGTCCGCCAGGCAATTTTCAACCCCCGGGATGTACACAGCTATTATGCAGGGGACATTGGCCTCCGCCCAAGTCAGGATCAGACACGCTTCCTGGAGGGCCCCCTTGCTCCGTGTCCCTCCCTGATGATTGATGTAGGCAACTGCCGTCTGGTTGTCCGAGCGCACCTGAACAGGCAGGCCCCGAAGGTGAGTAGTCAAGTGAGCCAGAACTAGCCTGATCGCCCGCAGTTCCAAGACATTGATAGGTGTGTGGGCCTCCTGAGGGCCCCACCTCCCCTGGAATCGCAGGGACTTCCAGAACCCCCCCCAACCTGACAGACTGGCATCCGTGGTGACAGTCTCCCAGGAAGGGGCAAGAAAGGATCTGCCCCCCAACAGGTTCCTTGAGTCCATCCACCACGAGAGGGACCTCCTGACCGGGGGTGGGGAGAGCACACAGACCCTGTCCAGGGATGTTGGGTCCTTGTCCCATACTGACAATAGGTGAAGTTGCAGAGGCCTCAAGTGGAACTGAGCATAAGGGATCGCTTTCGAAACACGCCACCATCAGGCCCACCAGCTGCATCCCCTGCCTGATGGAGGGATGGGGACAAGCTAGAAGGGACTGAGCCTGTGCAATAAGACTGTCCACCTTCTGTTGAGGAAGGAAGATCCTTGCCTGAACTGTATCCAGATTCATTCCTAGGAATGGAGTTACCAAGGAAGGGGACAGTGAGGACTTGGGGTGGTTGATCACCCATCCAAATGGCTCCAGAGTGGACACCACCAGCTGAGTATCCAACTCTGCCTGATGTAAAGACTGGGAAGTGATGAGAATGTCGTCCAGATAGGGAAGCACGCGGACGCCCCGACATCTGAGCAGAGACATCACGCCAGCCAGCACCTTGGTGAACACCCTGGGAGCTGAAGTGAGGCCGAAGGGCAAGGCCACAAACTGGTAGTGTTGATCCATCAGAGCGAACCTGAGGAACCTTTGATGACCTGGGAACACAGGAATATGAAGATAAGCATCTTTGATGTCCACAGAAGTCATGAAATCCCCTTGGCACAGGGAACTGATGGCAGAGCGCAGAGTTTCCATGCGAAAGTCCAGGATAGCCCTGACTGAACCATCTTTTTTGGGTACTGTGAATAGGTTGGATTAAAAGCCCTTGCCTTTTTCTCTTAAGGGGACCTGGCAGATGACCCCCAGCTCCAGGAGGCCTTGCACTGCTTGCACTAGCTCCTGAGCTGACACAGGGTTCTGAGGAATCCGGGATCTGATGAATCTTGGAGGGGGACAGGCAGCAAATCTTGTAACCGGAGGACACTACCTCCTGAATCCACCGGTCTGAGACATGAAGCCTCCAGACGTGAGCGAAGTGCTGCAGCCGTCCCCCCACCCGGATGGGTGAGGGCGCCCCATCATGCCTGAGGGGGCTTGGTAGAGGATTTTGCTTTGGGACCCCAGGAGGAGCCAGGACGTCCACGTCCTCTGCCTCTACCCCAGAAATCTCCCCGGGCCCCAGGAAAGGAAACCCCCCTTCCCTGTCTTGCACCACGGTAAGGGGAGGAGAAGGAACCCTGACCCCGAAAGGGCCAAGATTGCCGCCTGCGCTGGGGCAACCTGCCTCCCTTAGCAAAAAGGTTCAGGCGGTCCCCAAACAGGCGCAGTCCTTTGAAGGGAAACCCAGTGAGGGCCTTCTTGGCAGCATTGTCAGCAGCCCACTGGCGCAGCCAAACCGAGCGGCGTATAGCCACCACGAGGGCAGAAGTTCTGTCACACATTCTGATGGAGTCATCCAATGCGGATAGGACAAAATTTACAAAAACATCACAACTGGAGAGTGCCTTTAAACACCTCACAAGGCAAATCATCAGGGGCACTATCAAGCATATTTCTGATAAGAGTTCTAGTGGCCACAGCAGAAATGGCAGAGGCACAGACCGGGCGAAGCGCCGTCCCCGCACATGCAAAGGCGTGGGATGCCAGCTGGTCAATGCGCCGGCCCTCAGCATCCCGCAGGGTAGTAGAGTCAGGGGAATGCATGACAGAGGTGTTAGATAGCCCTAGGAGCTGGGCATCCACCTCGGGGGGGGGGGGGGGGGGGGTGACCAACGTCTAACCACCTCAGCAGGAAAGGGATACTTCCTATCCCAACTCTTTGGAACCCCGGGAAGTTTACTGGGGCGCTCCCATTCCTTGAGCACAAGGTTATGGAAATGTGCCTGCTCTGGAAATTCCAGACGTGATTTTGCTGTATGGAAAAGCTCCCCTCTTTGCCTGGGAGCCTCAACAGGGAGAGAGATGGACAGAACCTCAAAAATCTGGGTCAATCTGTTGGTGTCATCCGGGGCCCAGGGGTCAGAGCTAGAATAGTCATGACCCCTTGGTCTCTCATCAGATGAGCCTGAATCAGAAAAGAGCTCCCCTTCATCAGACGGGGTATAGCCACAAAGATTCCAAAACTCCTCAGTTGCCATAGGGAAAACAGTGACATTAGGAGTCAAGTGCCGCTTCTTAGCAGGGGCCTTACGCGCTAAGGACTTAGCAATCAACTGCTCAACAGTAGCCAGTCTAGAAGATACATCAGGCTGAGTTCAAAACCTTCCTGCGGAAATTCTAGGACAGACAACTTGTTCCTGTTCAAGCAGTTAACTTTCACAGAATAAACTCAACTTTTTCCAAGTTGTCAAGTAGTGCCCTTTCAGGATCCAGGCTGTTTAGATTATGTATATTTGAGCCAGTAGGTTTGGTCTCTATTGCCACAGAGTGTCCCTGGACATGTTCTTAAGAGCTGCGAACCAACTTCTCTATGGATCACCAATGTTTTTTCTTCCTCTATCTTTCCCATCACCTAAGGCAACAGCTAAAGGGGGGGGGGGACGTGTATGCTAGAGGGAAGCTACAGGACTGCCAGGGCATCTGCCCCCCAACACAGAGAAGGTTTTGCACTGATCTATCTGGGGAACTCCCCACCTCGGGACTATTTGGCAAAATACCTCCTGAATTAGCCCCCATTCTCACTGTGAAATTTTTGTTCTGCTCATGAAGTCTGCCATCATATTTAGGGACCCTTTCAAGTGCACCGTTGTTGGGGATCGCAAATGGTGTTGTAGGGGGAGAAGGACGGCATACAACAGACCCTGAAGACCTGCGGATCAAGTCCCCTGCTGGATCATTATCCCAGGTCTGCAGCAGGAAAGATTGGAGAGGTCTGGAATGAATGCAGTTGTGTCTATGTCACAGCTAGGATTGTTAAAGTCAGGAGGCCCAGCACCCTCATGATTTCCCGCAGCAAAGATGATAGCTGCTGGATTAGCCAGTTGCTAGTAAAGTTTTTGCTCTGTGCTGACTAGGCAGAAACAGAGGGACCTCCATTTACTGGAGGGGACTAGATGCAGTAGCTTTAGAGTCAAGGAAAGAAGAGATGCCTTTGTGATCCCCGTTACCAGGAGATCGTCTAGATAAAGAAAAACTAAAATCCCATTGCTCCTCAGGAGACTCATGTCCAGTATATTTGTGAATATCCTGGAAGCGGAGGAGATTCCAAATGGCAAAGCCCTGTACTTAAAGTGTAGGACTTCCGAATTGCATTGCAAACCTTAAAGAGCCTGAAAGATGGGTATGTGTAAGTAGGCATCTTGTGAAGGTCGATATTCACCATAAAGTCCCCCAGCTTGCTCAAGTTTCTTATCGTGAATATCGATTCCATCCTGAAATTTTTGTAGACAAAGCGATTTAGGGCCTTCAGATTGAGCATCATTCTGAAAGTGCCAGATAGCTTTTGAACCGGAAATATGTGAGAATGAGACCCTCTACCCTGACTGACATAGGGAACTGTATCTATTACTTCCTTGTGAAGTAACTCTTTGATGACTTAGGGAGCAAAGCTACCCTCTTCTTCATCTGAAACCTCTGTGGAGGTCTGGAACTTTCCAGTTGGTAACCCTGAGACTCCACTCTCAACACAAAAGGATTCGAAGTTATGGACTGCCATGCGAAGATGTCGGGGGATTACAGACCAAACTTGCATCCCCCCTTATTTTGACCCCAATGCTTCTTGGGCTCCACCTGTCTCTTTTGAAAAATCCCTGTTAGGCTTATCGGTACCGGTGTTTCTACTAGTTCTTCAGGAAGGCAATGGAAATCGACAGTTTCCTCCCCCTAGAGAGAAAACACAAAGTGGGACACTTTAGCCCCATCCTTTCTCTATTAAACAAAAACACACGTAACCGCTGTATTAATCAGGAGGGTCGTATGGGCCGTGCAGAAGGACTTGTAGAATCGCCATTCCGGTAAGCATAACAGGGATTTTCTGCCCTTGTCCTTAAGGAGAGCCACAAAGAGGACAAAAAAGAAATGCATTCCCAAGGGTGGGATACTGCCTGAAGAATTTCCTACAATAGGATTATTCGTTCAGATAATAAAGATAGGCATTAAGATTTTAAAAATGTGTGGGGGGAAGACCATGTGGCAGATATACAAATATCAAATGTACCCCCTCCTTTTCTGCCCAGGATGTTGAGACCACTCTCGTGGAATAGGCTGAAATATAAGGAAGTGGAGTATCCATATAGGTGTAGGACAAGGGGATGGCCTGTCTAATCCATCTACCATATTAAGAAGCTGGGAGACCTCTATTCTTGCCACAGAAAGAAACAAATCTGTTCTATGAAAATCATGAGTATATTCTAAGTAGGAAATACAATTCTGTGATCCTCACCTGTAGAATTGTTTTCTTAAATGCTTTAAGCTTAGAGACAATTCTGCCAATGCTCCAAAGGTAGTATCCTGCAAGGCTGACAACTCAACAGGCAGAAGAGGCTCACGGATAGGAAAGTCATGAGACACCCCCTGCAAAAACGTCCTAATAAGTTTACTCTTGGCAATGGGTTTCTGAAAAAAAGGCTAAAAACAGATATCTGTCCTCTTAGAATACTCAATTGAAACCCATCATCAAGACCCTTCTGCAAAAGATAGAACTCTCTACAAGCAAAACCTCTGGATTCAACCAAGCCAGACTCTGAAGTAACATAGTAACATAGTATATAAGGCTGAATAAAGACTTTAGTCCATCCAGTTCAGCCTGTTTAACTCCTTCCAGTGGTCTAGTAGCCATAGCTGGAAATGTTATTACATGCCAGGAAGGCATCAAGGCCACTTTTGAACGTTTTTACTGTATCCATCATTACTACCTCCTCTGGCAGCGAGTTCCATAGTCTCACTGCTCTTACAGAGAAGAATCCCCTCCTATGTCGGTGGAGAAAGCACCTTTCCTCTAACCTTAGTGGATGCCCCCGGGTTATGGTTACACTCCGGGGTATAAATAGATTGTGGGACAGATCCTTGTATTGACCCTGAATATATTTATACATAGTTATTAGATCACCCCTCAATCGTCTTTTTTCTAGACTAAATAAGCCTAACTTGGACAATCTTTCCGGGTACTCTAGCCCCCGCACTCCTTTTATTAACTTTGTTGCCCCTCTTTGGACGTGCTCCAGTTCTGATATGTCCTTCTTAAGCACAGGTGCCCAGAACTGTACACAGTATTCCATATGGGGTCTGACTAGTGACTTGAACAGGGGTAAAATGATGCTCTGGTCATGAGCACCTATGCCCCTCCTGATGCACCCCATGATCCTATTTGCCTTGGCAGCAGCTGCCTGGCATTGATTACTACAGTTGAGCTTATTGTCAACTAAAACCCCTAAGTCCTTTTCCATTGTTGTTTTACCAAGTGTTTGTTTATTTAGTGTGTAATCATGACACAGATTTCTCCTTCCCATGTGCATAACCTTACATTTATCTGTGTTAAACTGCCCATGCTTCCAATTTATCTAAATCTGTTTGTAGCTGCCTGTTGTCTTCTTTTGTTTTAATTACTTTACTCAGCTTAGTATCATCTGCAAAGATTGAGACTTTACTGTTTAATCCATACCCAATGTCATTTATATATATATTGGAGAATTGGTCCCAGAACTGACCCTTGTGGTACTCCACTAGTAACAGTGACCCAATCCGAGTGTGTACCATTGATAACCACCCTCTGCTTCCGATAATTAAGCCAATTTCCCACCCATCTGCACACGTTTTCCCCCAGTCCAAGCATTCTCATCTTTTGTACCAGCCTTTTATGTGGCACAGTATCAAATGCTTTAGAAAAGTCAAGATATATGATATCCAATGACTCCCCCTGATCCAATCTTGAACTTACCTCCTCATAAAAGCTGATCAGGTTTGTCTGGCAGGAGCGATTCCTCATAAATCCATGCTGATATGGAGTAATAAGGTCATTTTCCCCAAGGTGCTCCAGGATAGTATCCCTTAAGAAACCTTCAAACCGCTTTCCCACCACAGATGTTAAGCTTACCGGTCTGTAGTTCCCAGGTTCCCCCCTAGATCCCTTTTTGAATATTAACACCACATTTGCCAAGCGCCAATCATCGGAACAGACCCTGTAGTTATGGAATCCACAAATATTAGAAATAACGGCTTGTCTATTACTGTACATAATTCCCTTAAAACACGAGGATGTATGTCATCTGGTCCCGGTGATTTATCTGCTTGAGACGGTGCTGGACTTCTTCCTTGGTTAGACCAGTGCTAATGGAGGGTTTCGTTTTTTCCCCTGCATTTCACTCGGCATGTCAAATTCTTTTGTGAATATAGAAGAAAGTAAGTTAAGCAAATGAGCTTTCTCCTCATTTCCCTCTATAGGGGTCCCCTCCTTGCTTTTCAGGGGGCCCACACCCTCAGGTTTGTACCTTTTACGGTTTATGTAGCTAAAGAATAATTTGGGGTTAGTTTTACTCTCTTTCTCGACCAGTCTTTCTGTCTCCAGCTTAGCTGCCCTTATCTGTTGTTTACATTGTTCATTTTCTTCTTTATATTTTCTTAACGCTTCCGCAGTCCCTTCCTGCTTTAAATGTTTAAATGCCTTTTTTTTTGTTTATTGCCCCCTTAACCTTTTTATTTAGCCACATCGGTTTACATGTGTGTCTAATAGTTTTATTCCTGTAAGGTATATATCTGTCACAATGAAAATTAAGTATTCCTTTGAAAGTATCCCATTTAGCGTCCATGCTTTTGTTTTTAAGGACATTTTCCCAGTCAATGCAGTTTAGGGCATCTCTAAGTTGGTCAAACTGCGCCTTTTTGTAGTCCCGCGTTTTTGTGGCTCCTTGATAAGGCATCCTAGTGACTGCTAATTGGAAATTAATGATATTATGATCACTGCTTCCAAGGTGTCCCCCAACCTGTACCTTTATTACTTTGTCTGGTACATTGGTTAGTATTAGGTCCAATATGGCTTTCCCCCTTGTTGGAGCTTGTACTTGTTGGGAAAGGTAGCCATCTTTTGTTTTAGATAAAAAAACTATTACTTTTATGCGAAACACATGTTTGAGCATCCCAGTGTATATCTGGGTAGTTAAAGTCCCCCATAATCACTACCTCATTTAGTTTAGCGGCTATATCTATTTGCCTTAGCATCATATTTTCTATGGATTCGGATATATCTGGAGGTTTATAGCAAACCCCCATCAGTATTTTATTTTTGGTTTCTCCCTCCATGTATTTCTACCCATACAGACTCCACATGGTCATTCCCCTCACATAAATCTTGGAAGTTTGCTTCCGGGCCAGAATCACGGTCCGTATGACTTCTGACAAAAAAAAAAAAACCCTTCTTTGCCAAAAAGGAGGTTGCAATAGCCAGGCAGTCATTGCCAGAACTCTTAAATTGGGGTGCCAATAAGATCTGGGTTGGGGGGGGGCAACCTCCAAGCGTTGCCTTCCGACATTCTTACTATATCCGAGATCCAGCTCTTTGGCCACAGAGGAGCTACCAGAATGGTTGTAATTCCCTCATGGGTTATTCCTCTAGTACTCGACCTAGGAGTGGAACTGGAGGAAAAAATAAGGAGGTTTGAGGCAGATCATGAAAAGTCCGTGCATCTGTCATTATTGCTAGAGGATCCCTGGGACGAGATACAACTTCGCAATCTTGGCAGGATGCAAACAGATCTATCTCTGGGAACCCCGCGATGCAATGGGACAAAATGATCGTCATACTGAGGGACAATCTCGCCGATGCAGACCACTGCTTAGATGGAAGGCCTGCTAATTGGCCACTCCTGATCTGAAGATCGCTGTAATGCACGGAACATGCTTCTCGGCCCAAATAAGCTCCTGTTCACTTCCTTGAGAGCCTCCCCGTTTCTGGTGCCCCCCTGGTGGTTGATGAATGCCACTTTCGACAGATTGTCTATTTGAAACCTGGTGGGATGACCCCTCAGATCTGGTCCAATGTTTGAGATACAATAGAGTTGCTCTCAATTCCAGGAAATTTATGGGAAGACTGCTCTCCCCAATCTCTTGTGTCCCTGGATGGATTGCGACCCCATGACACCCCCCAATCTGTTAGACTGGCAAGCAAGTTAGGGAGTGCCTAGTAGAATCTGTCATAAAAAGGGGGTGATCCAGGGATTCTGCATACTGATCCCAGATTGAGAGCAATACCACTACAGGGGTGAGTGTGAAAAAGCAAAAAGGCACTGCCTTGAAGCAAGACACCATCAGTCCCCACGGAAGCATTCCTTAAAATGAACCAAAACCCAGGGATTTTGTCCACTCCCCCGGGGAACACCGATCGGGGGTGCCCCACGATGTGAAACCCTCCAGATCGTTCGCATCAACTCACCTCACCGCGGTCCTACAGCGCATGCGCGGGCGCTCGTCCAATCAGCGTGCTAGGAGCCGCTGAGCTATGCATGTCTGAGTGAGGTCTTAGCTCAGCCGCTCAGAGCACGCCAGCGGCCGCATTTCGCGCCTCCCTTTAACAGGGAGTTCGCCTGCGCCAGCTACTCAGAAATGGGCAGCGTGAGCAGGTGTCCTGCTAGAGGGATAGCGGGGGATGTGCCGTTGGACCGGGATTAACCCTTTCAGTGCCAAGCACGTAGATTCTACGTGCTTGCTTCTACTCCACTTAAGTGGCAAGCACGTAGAATTTACGTGCCTCACTTTCCCCCCTTAGTTAAAAAATACTCACCTGACCCCTCGGTGGATCCAGCCGGGTCTCCTCTTTAATTTGGTGCCATCCGAGCCCCCGAAATAGCGCCCCCCGCTTTGGCAGCAGCAGCTTACCTGAGGCCGCGCTGTCTCCCGACAGGTGTCCTCTTCACTGGGGGGGGCCTCCGATCGCCCCCCGCAGCCTCTTCCGTGGCGAGGAGGGGGGCAGAAATTGCCCTCCCCCCGCCCCACTTCCTGAAACGGGTCTGCTGGCCCCGCCCCCTGGGGGAGGGACCGGGTGACATCGTTGTGATGTCACCAGCAGCCGCCTCTTAATGCCGGCACCTGAGACAAAGAATCAGTCTGCTCGGGTGGTTGGAGGAGAGGGCTGAGGCCGAGATCGCCCCCCCCTCCCCAGGCTCTCTCTTCCAAACACCCGAGCAGACTGTCATTGAAGATCGCCGGGGACAGAAGATCGGAGGTGAGTAAAAAATAAAATAAAAAATAAATAAATAAAGATCTTTTTTTTTTTCTTATGTGTCTGTGTCCATGAGACCCCTTATACCAGTTCACAAGGCTGGGGGATGGCAAGTCACCCGCTAGCCGCAGCGGGTGACTTGCCATTAACCCCCGGCACCCCCATTACCTGCCTCCTCAAAGCCCGGGGGGCAGAAGAGCCCAGGCAAACACAGGCTATGTGGGCTTGTAGGCTGCAGGGTGGGGGGGTGCACAAAAGCTGCCCCTCCACTCTGTTCCTACAAGCCCCCATAGCTGGTCCCGGGCTGGTAATGCTGGGTAAGGGGGACCCCATTTCATTTTCTGGGGGGATTTTTAAGGGTTTTTAACCCTTAAAATTCCAACAAAAAAAAAAGGGGTTCCCCCCGTCTTTTTTTAAATTAACCCCTTATGTTCTGTCGCCTAGCAGCTATAAAAGGCTTCCAGCTGCAGCAGGAGAGCAGAAGCCAGATTGATCAGCGTGGGACACAGGGATGGATGGGAGGTAAGTATTAAAAAGTTTAAAAAAAAATACAACTCTTAAGTACTCACCTGTAGAGTTGGAATTATATGCATACAGCACGTCCTGCTCCAGTAGTAATAACATGTGGGTAGTCCCCCGCCTCCGGCGCCGTGCACTGCAGACATTTAGAAACCAAGCTCCTCCCGACCCTTCATATACCGAGGGACCTCCCACAAATCCCCAGCATTGAAAAGCAGTGAGAAATAGAGACCAGGAGAAAGCAACCACCCAAAACTGGCAAAAATATCAAAGATAACAATCACCAACAGGGGATCCAGAACAAGGTGAAACAGGGTGGGGTGGAGCAGGACGTGCTGTATGCATATAATACCAACTCTACAGGTGAGTACTTCACAGAGTTGTATTATTCTAAGCATACAGCACGTCCTGCTCCAGTAGTAGTAACATGTGGGACATCCAATAGCAGTGTCCATAAAGAAGGGTGGGATCCCCAACAGAAGGCAACAGCAAGCAGTCTAAACTACTGCCGCCTGCAGAACCTTGCGGCCAAACACAGCGTCAGCTGAGGCCCGAACATCAACCTTGTAAAACTTAGTAAAGGTATGTACAGAAGACCAAGTAGCGGCATTGCAAACTTGTTCAACAGAGGCCTGGTGATGAAAAGCCCAAGAAGCCCCAACAGCTCTAGTAGAGTGAGCAGTAAGACGAAAGGGGGAGTCTTCCCCTTGGCAGTATAGGCTTGAACTACAGCCTGACGAATCCATCTACTGATGGTAGACTTGGCGGGAGCCAAACCCTTCCTAGGCCCATGAGGCACAACGAAGAGAGCATCAGTCTTCCTAAAAGCCTGCGTGGTAACCAGGTAAGACTTGACACCTGACCACATCCAAGGAATGCAAAACCCTTTCCTTAGGGTTACTAGGATTAGGGCACAAGGAAGGAAGTACAATATCTTGATTCAAATGGAATGCAGACACAACCTTAGGCAGGAAGTCTGGCTTGAAGCGAAACACCACCTTATCCTGGTGTCTCTCAAAGTAGGGAGGCTGAATAGACAAAGCAGCCAACTCAGACACACGTCTGACCGAAGTAATGGCTACCAGGAAGACAACCTTGAGCGTGAGCACAGCTAGAGCGGCCTCATGGATAGGCTCAAAAGGAGCCCCCTGCAGGGCCGACAACACCAAGTTCAGTTCCCAAACAGGAACCATAGGTTTCCGAGGGGGGCGCACATGAGTGACCCCCTGAAAGAAGGTCTTGATAAGAGAGTGATGGGCAAAGGTCTTCTGAAAGAAGATGGACAAGGCCGAAACCTGGCCCTTCAAGGTACTGAGCTTGAGACCTAAGTCTAGGCCATGTTGTAAGAACTCCAGCACCCTGGATACTAAGAATTCCCGGCAGGGAAGAGACCTGGATTCACACCAGTCAATGTAAGCCCACCACACTCTATAGTTGATGGCAGCAGAAGTCTTCTTCCTGGCTTGCACCATGGTAGCCACAACAGACGCAGATAAACCCTTTTTAAACAGACGCAGATAAGCCCCCCCAGAGGAGCCAGGGTGTTGTCTTCTGCTCCTAGGACAGGAAGGTGCGCGAGCCCCCGCGAAGGACACCCCTGGTTCCTGTTTAACACCATGGTGGGGGGTGGAAGGGGGGCCCTAGCCCCGAAGGGGCCGAGACAGCCGTCTGCGCTGGGGTAACTTACCTCTCTTACCAAACAGGTCTAGACGGGCCCCAAACAGACGTAGCCCCTTAAAAGGAAGCCCAGTTAACGGCCTTCTTCGCAGCATTGTCAGCACCCCACTGTCGCAGCCAGACCAAGCGACGTATAGCCACCACGAGGGCAGAAGTTCTTGCACACATTCTGATGGTGTCATCCAATGCTACTAGAACAAACTTTATAAACACATCACAACTGGAGAGTGTATTAAACACCTCACAAGGGAGATCATCAGAGGCACTATCAAGCATATTTCTGATGAGGGTTCTAGTGGCCACAGCAGTAATGGCAGAGGCACAGACCGGGCGCAGCGCCGTCCCCACACATGCAAAGGCGTGGGAGGCCAGCAGGTCAATGCGCCGGTCCTCAGCATCCCGCAGGGTAGTAGAATCAGGGGGATGTATGATAGGGGTGTTAGATAGCCCTATTATCGGGACATCCACCTCGGGGGGAATGACCAACATTTAACCACCTCAGGCGGAAAAGGATACTTCCTATCCCAATCCCTTGGAACCCCGGGAAGTTTACTGGGGCACTCCCATTCCTTGAGCACAAGGGAATGGAAATGTGCCTGCTCTAGGAATTCCAAACGTGATGTTGCTGTATGGAAGCGCTCCCCTCTTTTCCTGGGAGCCTCACCAGGGAGAGAGATAGACAGAACCTCAATAATCTGTCAGTGTCATCCTGGGCCTAGGGGTCAGAGCCAGAATCGTCATGACCCCTTGGTCTCTCATCAGATGAGCCTGAGTCAGAAAAGAGCTCTCCATCAGAAGGGGTATAGCCACACAGATTCATAAACTCCTGAGATCCCATAGGGAAAAACGTATCATAAGGCGTCAGGTGCCGCTTCTTACCAGGGCCCTTACGCGCTAAGGATCTCGCAATAATCTGTTCAGCAGTAGGTAGTCTAGAAGACACATCAGGCTGAGAATGCCCACTTGTATGGAACTCAGCAGGAGTGAGATTTAAGCTTGGGGGAGAAGGTGAAGTGAAACGAGGTGCAGCCACTGGCAGGCCAGATTGCAAGGCCAGCGCTTGTTCAGCACATGGTACGCAGACCCATGCCTTGTCAGCATCAGCATGAGGTTGTCCACACGCCATACACCGCCGGTCTTGTCCCAAAGGGACAAAATGCCTCCATATGGTGATTATTAGGCACAATATGCCAGTAGGGATTGACGCTATAAAGCAACCCCGGATGCCCCAATGACCCGCTAGGGAAGTGGGAGTAATTATACAAGGCCCAACTATCAATTACACCGGGCCAGGAGAAGCCAATGGATTCACCCGTCTGAAAGACACAATGAAAAGAAGGGTGTCAGAACCGAAACACACTACAGTGAAGTATAAAGCCGCCTGCAAGGGCACTTACGGACCACGGTAAGTAAGAACGCCACACGTGCGCACGACCAGACAACATGGCGCCGAGTACCTCGAAGGGCAGGCCAGAGCGAGCCGTGACGCGGGGCGCGCCATGCCAGGCCCCACCCCCTTGAAGAGCGCGAAGTCCAACAGACAAGCAGCCAATGAGGACGCAGAAGCGTCTGAGGTAACGCCGCCGGCGCGGAACATCCAAATGAAGAAAAAGGCGAGTGCGGCGGTGGCGGCATTTTGCAGTGTAAAAAGACAAGTCAGCGCGGTGGTTGACAACCACATTTACTAGTCCAAGCAGACATTACAAAAGGCCATATGCACGTAATCACAATACACTGACATCCACACCCCCCCTTTCTTTCCCCCCCGAAGGCTACAGGGAGAATGAGGGAGGATGGCGGCCCTTTGTACAGGGCCCACCGCTACCGGGGTATGGGGACAATAATGCGGGAGGGGCATCCCATAAAGGCTCACCATAAGCCTATACCGCCTACCCTTTGGTGGGGGACTGCGGTGGGGCAGGGCTCCTTAAGCACACATGGTGCCGCCTACCTTCACCCGACCAGCGCAGCCCAGGCTGGGAGGCACATCACATGAAGGACGGGTGGGAATAGTCCAACAGGGCCGCAGGCTTTAATAGCCCCGCTCACCTGCGACAGAGTGATAATTTCATGTCTTCGCAGTAGAGAATTGTCTTCTGCAGAGAAATCTGGGGATTTGTGGGAGGTCCCCGGGTATTTGAGGGGCCGGGAGGAGCCCGTTTTACATGTCTCTGCAGTGCCACCTGGCGGAAGATAACCCAAGTGTAAGTAATCTATCTGGAGCAGGACGTACTGTATACTAAGAATATTAAGGGATTATCAGCCCTAGAGAAAAGGGGGGGGGGGGTGGGAAGGAGCACCTAGGGGGGTAAGAGTTAAACAGCACAGGAGCCTGGTAAAACCCATAGTGCGGGGGGGGGGGCATCCCATAAGGCTCACCATCAGCCTAAACCGCCTACCCTGTCAGAGCAGGTACTTCGGTAGGAGCAGTGCTCCTCAGCACCTACCCTGGTGCTTACTGACCTACCTTCACCCGAACCTTGTCAGCCGAGGCTGGGAGGCATTGGTATGGTTCGGAACAGGTGGGAATAGTCCTGCAGGGCCACAGGCAGATAAGCCCTGCTCACCTGCGCAACATAGAGAGCCATCTTCTATCTTCGCAGCCCAGACTGCAGATAAGAACTGGGAATTTGTGGGAGGTCCCCGACTTATATGGGGCCGGGAGGAGCCACAAGTTGTTTTCTGCAGTCCAGCGCCATCTTGTGGATGTATTACCCATGTGTAAGGAATATTCTGGAACAGGACGTGCTGTATATTTGCTATCAACTTTTAGCCTACTACTCAGCAAAGAATCTCTGAAAAAATTCTAAAAGGGAAACCTCTAATTTACACCAAACCATAATACTCTCCAAAAATCTATAGTAAATCATGATTAAGCCGCCCCACCCCCCAAAGGCGAGGATGTCCTTCATGCCGAGAGGGCTTTGAAGGAGATACTTCCTGGTTTTGCCAGAAACCCTCTTACCCTATATCCTGGGTCTATTCCAAAATTATTTTTGGTATTCCACAAAAGGGCAGAGGATTAGAAGACCACTGAGAGGGGAAAAACCCTTCCCTGTGGAGGGTTAGTAGACTTACCCCCAAGTAGCTTTCTTTACCATGTCATCCAAGTGCTCCACCAGACGTCCCTCCTGAAATTGGTGTCTGATCAGATTCTTCTTAGAGGCAGCATCAGCCAACCATTCCTTTAGCCATAATGACTGCCTTAATGCCACTAACAGAGATAAACCTCTGGCACTTAAGCTAATCAAATCATCCATAGCAGAGATGACATACCTGTTAATATCCAAACTGGTTTTAATTAACTGGAAGCATGCCTTCCGTAGCCGACCCAAACGAGTCCTAGAAACCAGTTGCTTTAACTTTCTGCTCAGCAAGGATGCTATGGATGTGGCACAGGCTGGCTGTAAGGTTGATCCTACAATAGAAAAAGCATGACGTGCCACATGATCTATGCACTTATCTGCTGGATCACTTGAGGAGGCACTATCAGAGGATATCATAACAGAAGTCTTAGACCTGAAACTGCCACAGGAGGGCTAGACCATAAATAAATCTGATCTGAGGAAAAAAGGATACTTAGTATCTAATACTTTAAGAATGGGCGGAAGACTATTTGGCTCTTGGCATTCATTTTGCATAAGATTGGACAAATGCTTTTGGTACAGAAAAACAAATTACCCTTCGTCCTCTTGGGGGGTCTCTGGAGCAAAGATATTCAAAATTTCTAAAATGGAACTAATTAGAACTTTATCTGTACTATAACCTGAGAGCCCCCTTGTGTAGAGGACCCTGAATCAGAATCACTTCCTTCCCTATTGGAAGAGACTACAGCAGCAAAAAGATCCTCTTCCAGATCAGAGGAAATTAAATGCTTCCTTTTCACTAATGCTTTCTTTGAAGCCGGTGGATACGAACGACTCTCTAAACGATCTAACCTCTCCGCAGTCTCCAGGGGAACACTATCACCCTTGCTATCCTCACGAGACTGATCTACCAAAGGCGCCCTAGGTTTTGAGAGCCCAGTGACAAGGGTTCGGAACCCTTGCTGGAGGAGACATCCGTCTCCCATATTTAGCAACTACTACTGTAGCACAATCCCTACAAAAAGGGTTGTCCTCACCCAGTGGCACATGGATACACATTGGACAAGGGGTGAACCATCTGTTAAGGGACCACATCTGATTTCCCCAGATGCCTCCATCATGGTGAAAATAATGCTGGTGAAAATCTGCAATCTAAAATTCCCTGAGGGGCTAAGACCCTCAAAGCAGTGGATAGGGCAGTGAACTTCTCTCGCTGTACCAGCAGAAGAAAGTATTTTCCCGACGCCTTAGACCTTGCTCAAAAGACCCCACCACATTAAAGGGCGCAAAATTCAAAATTTTAAAGTGCAATATGCAATGTACAAAATTGTGGGAAAAGCATTAAAAGGAGGAAAAATTAATCCCCTGGTCCCCCCTATAGGCTCACCAGACAAAAACCTGCGGATGACTCTTCCTTAAAGCAGAATTGCAGCCCAGGAGTGACAACTTCTTAAAAAACAAAATGACACCCCAAAGCTCCTCAAGAGCCTGGCGCTTACCTTTACCATCCTGATCTGCATACAGCATAGCTGAGACGGCATTGGGTCCATCTAAATCAGTGGAATATAAGGGCAAGGAAGACAGTCGGTTAAATTCCCCCGCTTACCAAGTAAAATCCTAAAAACAAAAAAATAAATGGATGAGGGGAGTTCCAGGTAAACCTTTGCAGTCCAGTTCCAACTGCAAGAAACTGGATGGTGGAAATGCAGCCGGAAGTATACAGGTAAGGAGGGGTACAGTCCATGCCCTTTGGCCAAGATGTTAACGCATACTATCTGAATCATATGACGGCCTGAAGTAAAATGGAAAAGACTTTCCATTCTTCCAAACATGGCAACAGAGCCTTCACAAGCAGGTCATCTAAATTAAGGATTAACAATGACCCAGTCTCCTGATTCCACGTTACTAGACAATGAAAAAGCAAAAAATTAAAGTTGTGCACCTGTACATGTTAACATAAAAATACATCAACTATAAAACTACAAAAAACGAATATGGAGGTAAAGTTTTCCTCCTTTACCCACAGCTCCCTGTTCCAGGGAGGCCAACACAAATCTCAGGGATTCCATGCAGAATTGTTGTACATGTAGGTAGAAATTTACCAGTTTCAAAATAACCACTAGTGTCAGTAAGTTGTTGTACCGCGTTAGCCATTGATTTAATAAGGAAATACAAGGTTATGGCTAAATCTATAAGAGACAATGCAAGCTTTCGACACAACTTTTTCAGGCATAAAAAGAAGCAGCTTGAATTGCTATAAAAGCCAGAATAACTACTACAATGGGTGTAACATTGGCAGGTAACAGCACTCCAACAGCATTACCACATGATTGCCCCAGCAAACTGAGCCAAAATGTTATGTTATCCAATGGAGTTCTGTGAAAGCTCTGCCATTCGGCAACCTGTTCCTAAGCTCAGGGGGGGGGGGGGGGGGGTGCATGGCTTTGAGGAGCATCAGACATGATTTCTGGTCTAAGACTATTAGACGCTGTGAGTTGGTGAGGACTCCTACACAAAGACCCAAAAATACAAAAGCAAAATGGGGCATTCTGTACAGTGTTCAGGCTCGCCCTTCAGTAAGATCTTTGTCTGTGCACATGCGGATTCTGCTGATAGTAGTGAACGTTCAGCCAATCATGGCACACCACACACTGCTGGGAGCCTCCTTGGTGATGCGGATCACCAATACAGATGGCACATATCCTTAGATACTGGAAAATGGGAGAGGGCGAAATAACAGGAATAACTGGACCTTAACCAGGGATATTCACTATACTGGGTTTTGGTCTGCCTCCCTGGGGCATCCTGGTTTTGGCCCACTTTTACCTTTCCAGCAGCTCCACAGTGCAGACGTGGTTCTCCTCCAATCAGCTTTATAGGCCACGCATATTGTGGGGCTGGAAAAGTTGTATGGAATCCAAGCCACACTCGCAATCAGTGATCGGCACCCTCAGGCATCCATCGGCTGTGAGAGGTCACTTTAGCTATTCAGTTACGGTGGGCATGACAGCCCGAAAAAGATGCAACTTATGCCGCCACTGGCCATGGCTGGCGGTATATGCTATAGACTGCAATTCTTATCGTGTCAGCTAAGCTGTTGGTATACTTTAAAATTACCAGCAGCATGGCAGGCACGGAGCCAAGAGCAGCAGACTTCCTGGAACAGGAGCAATATTGCGACTGAATTTATTACACCTGATGAAGTGTGGCAAAGCGGACTCCACATGTCTTTACCTCAGTATCACCCACACCATTGCAATGAATAGATTTGGAGATTCTGCAAGAAACTAGACTCAACCATGGCCACCTTCTTGAACCAGAGAAGACCAACAGAATGCTTGTTTTCCGCTCTTATGAAGTTTTACATTGGCAGGTAGGTTGACGGAACTGTGCTGGATAAAAGACAAGTATAGCTGTTTGTTTTGTCTGGATAATCGCTTTAGTTGTAGATGGTCATACTTTGTTCAGTGCCCTGCTGCATAAGGAACATGGCAGCCCTGGTTATTCCTGCAGTCAGCATAATGTGTTATAATCAGCAATGAGGGAAGATGTGGATTATATTTGCAGGATTAGTACTGTTAAATTGGCAGGACATTGTTCAATTCCCTGTCCAGATGGAACTCATATCTCGGCACCAATACATTTATTACAGCTAGTGGGACAAAAGATGGGAGCTTTCTGAGCAGGAAAAGACAGTCCAACGACTACTGAAACATCTGCAAGAAAAACACGGAAAGCCTAGTTGCCTTGACAACTTACTACTACAGATAAACCATGACCAGGATGAATGAAGCTTAAAACACAACATGCAGTAGTAATACAAAGACATAAGGATAAATTACAGGGGCAAACAAGCTCTGAATCCCTGGAAATGCTGCTTGGGTCACCATATAAGGCGTGAAACGCAGGTATTTTATTTTGAGATCACAATATTCTCAGACAGGGAAAGAAAAAAAAATATCTGCTAGCCAGTGAGAGATTATGTTTGTAAGTTTGACATACTATCCCCTCCCATTCAAGAATGTATAAACTGCTTTGTGAGCGTCATACATTGCTTGAATAGCTGAACTGTGAGGTTCATAACTGGAGAGGGTGAAAAGTTCACATAAGGACAGTTGGAAAGGAACAAATTGGGAGCTATGAAATAGGCGACTAGGATGAAGTAAAAAAGCCTGCATTTTAGGTCAGTGCTTCCATAGGAACAAACATTCAAAGTATCAACCAAATCTGTGTGCACAAAAACATATTAACCCATTCTTGATTTTTAGGAGTCATTTACCAGAAATGTTGCACGTATGCATCCAATAAACCATACAAAAAAGGTTAAAGTCCCTTTCAGGGCACCCGCTTATCTACCATGGGAACATTTTACAATAAGCCATTTCAAAAAGAATCTCAAAAAATTATAAATCATGTGTGTGCTCTGCTGTGGTCTGAGTCAGCTGTGCGCCCAACTGTGGCTTGCAGTGCTTTCTCATGCTAAAAGCATCAAGTGAGAGGGATAAGCTTGTGACCACGTGGTTTTGAAGGTATAGAATAAAAAGGAATGGCACATTTTAGAGCCCCACTACAGTTTCTTCCCGATTCTGCAGAAAATGGAGGAGAGGAAGGAACAGGTATCATGTGAGCTGCTTGCTGCCTTATTACTGTTGCCTGGAATGTCCTTTAAATGATTATTCATGGTTAAAGCAGACCCTCCGTGGCGAGGCAGTTTGACAGTTTGGGGGTGGCGGGGACAATAACAGTTTGGGGGGCATCCAGAATGCTGGCGCCCCACCCAGTCTCACTTCCTTGGCAGTAGCAACACTCGCGACCCACAGGGTGTTGGTGCGCTTTAGGCCTTTTATTTCTTGTGATGTCAGAAGTAATACTGATCTTCTTAATCACAAAAGGAATAAGCAACTACATAGCGTGACACAGCTGCTTGTCACCTTCAATGTTTGTCAGGAACATAAAAGTGGATATAAAAAAGGACTATAAAAGGAAAGGAAACAATGAAGCAAACTTTTTTATCTTGAATTTGAGAGCATTCGAGTCCTCGGAGTCGTCACAGTAGTAGGAAGAGAAAAAAAAAAAAAAAAGGAAGGAGCAGACAGTGTTTCATGGCTTAAACAAAAGTCATGACAGACTGCTGTAGGGGACAGGAGTTTTGTATAAGACTCCCAGGGACTCACTGGGCGTTCCTGCGTCTCTCCAAACTCCCACAAGAACATACAGAGGCAGATTTCAGTAAATCACTTGGTGAATGCAGGGTGGGCATAACCTAACTCAGACGCAATGCACTATAAAAAAATGTAAATTTACCTAGCTAACGACAAAGCTGCCCCAGCGGGAGTTGGGGGGCGGGTATCTGGTTATGGGCACATACAGAGGAGTTGGCTACAAAATGTTACCCCATTCCACAAAATACTTCAATAATTTAGAGACTGCCTGGAAAGACAGGAAGGGATAGTAGTTTTAGGTCCTTGGCTATTTGGTTAATGTTTACATCATTAGAAAATGCCCTATAATCTATATTACCACATTTCAAAGCCATGTGAGAGAAGATAGAAGCTTGACTAAAGGTCCTTGTCCAGCCAGTTCAGCTGTCTCAACTGGTTAGATTCGCCAGATGAAGACATTTGGTGTGGAACATAGGGAAACCCATGACTGCTATAGCCAACACTTCAGATCTAGGACCCTCATGAACAGAATATTGGACTTAGGAGTCAGAAACCTCCTATCTAGGAGGTTGTTTTCCCCTGGAAGGCAATTAATGACCCATGGTGACCAGGTGGATTTGTCTGCATCTTCCAGCAAGCAGGTTGGCAGTGTAGGTACAGAGAGCAACTACTGGTTTGGTTGGTCATGGGGTTACCTCACAAAGAAATTACTGCATTTCTTTTGACTGCAAAATAAAATGTGGTTCACCACAGGTTTCTCTTCAAAGGAGAGCCATTGTGAAAAAAAAAAAAAAAACACAGATGGCAAGAGATTATATGTCGATTCCCCCTATAGGTGAAAAAAACACAGCCTAGATTCCCTTAATTTTTAACTGAAGGATTAAAACCCAAGAGGAGACTACTGAACCCTGTCCCATGAGAAAGCCCGTTAGGAAACCATAGAAACGGCATTTTATGGCTGCAATAGCAATAAAGCTGGTTTAGCAATCCAGCATCTCTAGGTTAATCAGATAATCTAAGGGAAGGTCTTTTCGCATGTTGGCTGCAAATGTGCCTGTCTCAATATACTAAAAGGGGAGGTGCGGCCCAACCACCAGTCAGCAAAGATTCACGCATGTACAGAACAGCTCTTTTCGCAATGACATTTAAAAGGAGAGCTCTAGTACCAGTACATTGCTTGATTAATTCTTCAGATTGCTTTCTGTTGAATCGTGTTTGGGTTTAGGAGATCCATATCAGTTTAAATATGATCCTTTTAGATCTACCATATGTTTCAACATAAGACGCACCTCGGATTTGGAGGAAAACAAAAAAATATTCTGAACCAAATGTTGTGCTTGTCCCCAAGAACCAAATAGGAAAGGTGCAGAATCCCCCAATTACAAGCAGTGTGGCATTTCCCCCTATCCCATTCCCTATAAGCAGTGTGGCATTCCCCCTTATCTCATTCCCTAAAGGTAGTGTGGCATTTCCCCTTATTCCATTTCCTATAGGCAGTGTGGCATTTCCCCCAATCCCATTACCTTTAGGCAGTATGGCATTTCCCCCATTCCTTCACCACAGGCAGGGTGGCATTTCCCCCATTCCTTCACCACAGGCAGGGTGGCATTTCCCCCATTCCTTCACCACAGGCAGGGTGGCATTTCCCCCATCCCTTCACCACAGGCAGTGTGGCATCTCCCCACCAATCACATTATCTGTAGGCAGTGTGGCATTTCCCCTGATCCCATTCCCATAGGCAGTATGGCATCCCATTCCCATAGGCAGTGTGGCATTGGCCCCATTTATTCCCTTTAGGCAGTGTGGCATTCCCCCCATCCCATTCTCCATAGGCAGTGTGGCATCCCCCCATCCCATTCCCATAGGCAGTGTGGCATTCCACCCATCCCACTCCCTTTAGGCAGTGCGGCATTTCCCCTATCCATTCCCTTTAGGCAGTGTGACATTTCCCCCATCCCATTCCCATAGGCAGCATGGCATTCCCCCCATCCCATTCCCATAGGCAGTATGGCATCTTCTCCATCCCATTCTCAGTAGGCAGCGTGGCATTCCCCCCCCCCCCCATTTCCAAAGTGGAAATGATGGGCATCCACCGCAAAAGCAAATACCGCTGGTGACTGGGGAAAAATCGGAATACGTAGAAAAGTATCCTTTATGTCCACTGTGGCGACGTCATGACCGATCTTATAGATTCCATGCAAAACTTTCGCACCCGAACAAAACTGTTGAGATGGCAGATCCAGGATAGGCTAAACGGATCTGTCCTTCTTGGGGATGACGAAGATTACCGAGTAGAAGCTTCAGCCCGGCTCTGATGGGGGCACAGGTACAACTTCCTGGTCCAGCAGGGCATTTATTGCTCTTATGCGAGCCGTCACCCTTGCTATGTGGAAAGGCTTTTTTTTGGGAAAATGTGGCTTGATTCTTCCTATTTTTCTTTTTTAGGTAAACTCTGTACAACCAAAGAATTGAGGGATTACTTCCAGAAAACTACGCCCACACAAACAAGCTTTGTACGCCTAGAAAGCATGAGGTGTGTACTTCCAGAGAATATATAGTTTGTGGGGGGTATTTCAAATATAAAGGGTTGATTTTTTCGGGAACAACTGCAAGGTGCGCATATCGCAGTTGTATTTATCTGAAAATCTCCTAAAGCTCTGTTTCAGTTTGGGGGGAGTCTCCTGGGCAGGAAAGGGTGTCTACCAATACATATGTGGTACCGCTGTAACCGGGAGAAATTGGGGTTTCACATGCAACAACATTTTATTGACAAACATTTTTTTTTATACAAAAAAAAAAAAACACTACAAACTGCAAAAAAAGCCATATAAGACATTTCATGTTGAAGCCCAGACTATGGTCTGGCAACAGAGGGTGACAAAAGCTGCAGGTAGACTGGCACTTAAAGGGTCAAACTGGATCGATCACCACGATTTGACTATATCACATAGGCATTTGGATTTGAGATGCCCCACTGTGCGAAACCCCCAGATTGCACACTCAACTTACCTTTCCCACGGTGCATGGCCTGGCAGCATCTAGTTCAAGTCATGGTCAAATCATGTACCTTCCTGCCACAGCTCCATTCCTTGGAATTCCCACCCTTTCCTCAGAAGATTGAAGGAACCTGTGCTGTCTGTCCCTGAGGTTGTGGAGGAGGAAGTACTAATGCTCGCGTCACTGCAGGGCAGTGGGAGGCTTTTGAATGGTGCCGGGAGCTCTTTAGCTGCAAGTCGGGCACTTTATTGTCCCATGCATAGCCAAACGCATTGGACATTTACAGACCCATATTTCTGTTTTTTACAACGTATATTACGCTAAATTATGTGTAGTAGATAACCCAGATTTTTCCGGGGGTTTTGGTCCTTGCCCCTGGAACACCCCTGCATCATATGTGCGGCCTCTAGTCCAATAAGCGCGCTAGGACCCAATCCTGCCCCTTCATCCAAGAGCTTGACTATGGAGAGCGCGATCCAAGCGCACTGGCGCAGGCATGTTCCCTAAAGGGGTAATTAGGGATGCAGCTGCTGCACTCGCATGCGCCATTGTACTGGGAAGGAAAGCAAGTTTCCAGGCAATCTGGGTGGGCGGGGGGGTTCACACAGCAGGAGCATCCCGATTCTGGATGCCCCGGGGGAGGGTATCTATGGGCCCTAGAATCTTATAGATCTCAGGGCTGTAGGGGTGTGGGTTTTGGTTCTTTTTAATGTGACCTTTGAAAGGGGAAGACACCGCAGGGATCCCGGATTCTGACATAGAAGCAGGTGAATTGGCAATTTGGTAGGAGTGCCACAATAGAATAGACTTTAGGTCAACTTTAAAATCCAAGGCATGTCTTCAACCTTAGTGGCACCCAGGAGCCCAGTATTAGAGAGGCTGCTTTTCCAGGGAGCTAGACCAGTGTCCAGATCAGAGAAGGTGTATTTAGTATTCAGCAGCACAGATCACAGCACCACATCTAATATTGCGCTTTCATAACCTGTTAGTTTGACAGATTGCATTTGAATAAATGTTCACTTCAATGAATCCCTCCCTGACCAGCAACCAGTACATTTCTGGGCAAGTCACAACATAATAGGAGGTCTATTACTCTACGCTTCTTGCAGGTCATAAGCATAAAAATCATTTGCAGAAGTAAGTGAGGTCACCTAAACATACCATAAAAAGTTTGTAACAGCAAATAGCATATACATCTTCTTGACTTATTACTTTTCAAAGTCTGTTTAATTTGAAAACAAAGTCTATCACCTGTGGCAGAAAAGCCCAGTTGGTCTTACAGGTAATGGTATTTCCAATAGCCTTCCAGGACGGCTAGCCAGTCACTTCCTCCCTCAAACAGGAAACACAAACAGTATTAAAGCCTCGCCCCTTTTCCTCAGCCCTCAGTCTTTTTAGGCAATCGAACAGGAAAAATTCAATTCAATACCTGATGGAAAAAAATACAGGCAAGTAGTAACACCCATGTAACCAAGCCAAAATAGATACAAAAAAAAAGTGGGGTGGAGTGTAGGACGCCATCTTGGAGGACTATTGGAAATACCGTTAACGGTAAAACTAACTGGGGTCTTCCCAAGGCGTCCTACAAGATGGCTAGCCACAGAAGGCAAGCAAACACAGCGACCTACCTCAGGGTGGGCAGACTGCCAGAAGAACCGTCTTTCCGAAATTCTGTTTGTCATGCTTCCACTAGTCCACCTTGTAGAGTCTCAGGAAGGTGTGTGGTACAGACCAGGTGGTGGCCTTACATATCTCCTCCAAAGAGATGCCACGATTATAAGCCCAAGAAGCTGACAGTGCCCTAGTGAAATGGACTCTTAATAACTAAGGGGGGGGGGGGCAGGCAACCATCAATAAATGATCCAACTTTCTGCACTCTGCTAATTTGTAAATACAGGAGAAGGGGGGGGGGGGCGTGTCCCGACCTTGAGTGATGAGGAGCGTGTGATTGAGCTCCTGCTTCCAGACCCTATAGAAGGACCACATATCGGGCGCCTGGAGCGGCGACCAAAAGATGACTAGGCGTGTGAAGAGCCACAAGCGTCGGAAGAAGACAGCAGAGGTGCATCGGGCCGTCATTCCTCGGAAAAATTGAGGCGATTGGAGACGGCGGAGATAGCCAAGATGGCGGTGGCGGGAGCGTCCCAGGACAGCAGCGAGGACGACGTGAGGGCTGGCTCGGCTTCCTGTGAAGACAGCGGCGCGGCGCGGGAGAGGCCGACGGGCGCTGCTGCGGCGCGGGAGAGGCCGACGGGCGCTGCTGCGGCGCGGGAGAGGCCGACGGGCGCTGCTGCGGCGCGGGAGAGGCCGACGGGCGCTGCTGCGGCGCGGATCATTGACTGGGACTGGCAGCAGTACTGCGTTGATGTCCCCCGTGGAGCGCTGGGTCTCTCCCGTATTGACGCCGGTTTTGACAAATGAGTGGGGAATCACTTCGACGCCCGATGTACCTGTATCTGGGGATCCCAGTGACCAGCAGATCCGCCTGGAAACTATCTCCCTGTTGAGAGGGATGCCAACCAAAACGGATATTGAGAAATTGATTGAGAAATACGAAGCGGCTCACAAGCGTGAAATCGCTGCGGTTAGACATGAAGTCTGAGGTTCAATCTAGAGTGAATGTTCTGGAAAGAGCTGGCAGCTCAACTGACGACCAAGTAAGAGCATTGGAGGAGCGCTGCAGCAAACAAGATGCAATTATTAAAAACTACCACCTACATCTAGATGATCTAGAAAACCGCAGCAGACGGAATAACCTAAGAATCAGGGGCATCCCGGGATCCCAAAATGAAGAGGACGTGAGCTGTTGTGACAACCATCTTTAATGACGTCCTGGAGAAAGATCCGTCTACTTCAATTGATTTGGATAGGGCGCATAGAGCGCTGGGCCCGAAAAGGGTTGACCCCACGTACCCCAGGGATATAGTCTGTAAGGTCCACCTCTTCACAGTTAAAGAGGAGATCCTGAGGAGGGCCTGGAAAAAAGGAACTGTGCTTTACAAAGGATAAGAGGTCCAGATCCTCCAAGATTTGTCTATGCGCACGCTCCAAATGTGAAGGGTAATGATTGCCAGAAGCTCGCGAGTAGGGATGAGCGAATCGATCCGGACGAACCCGGATTCGATCCGAATTTCATGAAAAATTCGATTCGGATCAAATCCGAATTTCCCGTGCTTCGATCGCTCGAAGTTATCCTTTAACATCCATTCATTTACATTACAGGCATTCTAAGATGGCGGACGGGACATGTCCAGACATCTACCCCGCACCAGTGCATGCTGGGGCAGTCACATGCAGCCTATCAGCAGCCAGCAATCCCGGTGACGTCACAGCGCTATTTAAGGCGGCGGACATCTTGCTTTTCCTCATTTCTCTATTGCATTCGTGAGAGACAGGACGCTGCTGTAGTCAGGAAGAGACAGTTAGAGAGACAGGGACAGGCAGGAAGTCAGCGAGAAGCAGGGAAAGTTAGGAAAAATCGGAGGCAGTCACAGGGAGATTTTTTTTTTTTCCATCCAGCCTGAGTGTTACTGGCTGGCTGACTGGCTTTGTTAGCATTTTCAGGCTGCTTATACACTTACTGTGCATATATACTGAACTGATCTCAAGTCTGATGTGGGAACATTACCATTTTGTAAGATCTCATTTGCCTCTGTATTTACTGTAAGCTGCGCAGTTATTTCAAGTAATTTGGCCTGTATGAGCCTGCTTACACACTGCTGCTGTGCGCATATATTACTGATCTCAAGTCTGCTTGGGGCATCCCATTCTGTAACATACCATTAGCTTCTGTATTTACTCTAAGCTGCACAGTTATTTCAAGTAATTTGGCCTGTATGAGCCTGCTTACACACTGCTGCTGTGCGCATATATTACTGATCTCAAGTCTGCTTGGGGCATCCCATTCTGTAACATACCATTAGCCTCTGTATTTACTCTAAGCTGCACAGTTATTTCAAGTAATTTGGCCTGTTGGAGCCTGCTTATCCACTGTTGCTGTGCATATATACTGTTATAAAGCCTGCTTGGGGGCATCCCATTCTGTAACATCACATTAGCCTCTGTATTTACTCTAAGCTGCACAGTTATTTCAAGTAATTTGGCCTGTTGGAGCCTGCTTACACACTGTTGCTGTGTGCATATATACTGATCTCAAGTCTGCTTGGGGGCATCCCATTCTGTAACATACCATTAGCCTCTGTATTTACTCTAAGCTGCACAGTTATTTCAAGTAATTTGGCCTGTTGGAGCCTGCTTATCCACTGTTGCTGTGCATATATACTGTTATAAAGCCTGCTTGGGGGCATCCCATTCTGTAACATCACATTAGCCTCTGTATTTACTCTAAGCTGCACAGTTATTTAAAGTAATTTGGCCTGTTGGAGCCTGCTTAGACACTGTTGCTGTGCATATATACTGATCTCAGGTCTGCTGTGGGGGCATCCCATTTGTTTTTGACTGCTTTTAATAAACCAGGCCGCAGGGCACCGCAAAACTGCACATTGAGCCCTATCTGTTTATACTAAATAAGGAAATACATAAAAATGTCAGGCAGACAAGTGCCAGGATGTTCAAAGAGGAGTGGCAGAGGCCAAAATTCAGCAGGCAGAGGTCGCAGCAGACTAGGGGCGAGTGGCAGCAGGAGTCACGGTGAGAGACCTGGTCTGCCAGTATCTGCTAGCGGTCGTGTCTCCACCAGTAACGCATCTGCCGTGGTAGATTGGTTAACACGTTCATCAACAACATCATCACAACTTACGTCTGAGACCCCCAGTCTAGGGTCGGTAGGTTCCTCTGACACAACCCTGAGTTGGCATGCCCCAAGAGCAGTCCCTGTCCTCCCATTGCCTCTGTCTTACGCAGTTACCTCCCCCAGCGACGTATCCTATGCTTTGGGTTCAGCTCCACTCTTTAGTGAGGAGGACGATCAGATAGAGGACAGTCAGCAGCTACTGCCCAGCCAAGAAATGGAGGTGGCTTCTTTAGCTAGGCAGACAAATAGTGATGTGGACAGTGTCGTGGGTGCTGCGAGCGTTCCAGCTCCTGTGCCAGACACTGTTGACGAATCCACGAACATCAGTGACGTACAGCCACAACTCGGTGAGGACGACGATGAAGCCGATCGCACTTGGTAGCCCGGTGATGAAGGGGCTTCATCGTCATCATCAGGAGAAGAGGGGGCGCAGGTTGCCCCGGAGTCAGCAGCTCAGGCAGCAAGGTGTTAGCAGCATGGTTGGCAGGCAGCATGGGGGCACAATTGTAAAGCCTGGAGCCAAACGGGGCCGGGGTAGAGCACCTGCTGCGCGGCAGGCTACCTTATCGGGAGGTAGTGGGGCAGGGGTTCCTGGAGTTGGCGACAATAGCAGCGAATCAGTGAGGCCTGTTGGTGGGAAAAGTAGCTACTCGGCAGTGTGGCAGCTTTTTCTGTAGCATCCGCAGGAGGGTAACATGACCACATGCAAGATATGTAGGCAGAAGGTGAAGCGTGGCCAGGGCCCAAATGTTGGCACCACGGCCCTGCGTCAACATATGAAGCGTCACCATAAAGCGGCCTGGGAGAACCTAGGCTCCGGAGAGGTGGGCCAGACTGCTTCCTCACCGAGACTTCCTTACGGATGAGGAAGGCAGGTGGATCTTCCTTAAGGGTAAGATTGCCTCCTGCAGCTTTACATTCGCAAATCTGTATGTGCCGAACACGGGTCAGGTGGCTTTCATGGGAAAAATACTTGAGGCGCCATCTTCATTCAAGGAGGGAGAGCGCATACTGGGGGGAGACTTTAACCTGGCCCCTCTCCAAGATACCTCTAAAAGATGCGCGCACGAGTCCTATGCCAGACTTAAAAAGTTAAAAGGCCTGCTTGCTCAACATCAGCTGGTTGACCCCTGGAGGATCATTCACCCACATGAGCGCGACTACACATATTCTCCGCCTCACGGGTCTTATTCCAGGATAGATTGGTTCCTAGTACCCCATGCCTCCCTGTGCCGAATCCTTTTGCTGCCGATTGTAAGCTGTTTTTGATCGCTTATGGGTTTATATGCAGTGACTATTAGGTTACTGTATTCAATTTTGTGTATTGTTATATCATTTGTTTACAGGTTATATATGATTGATTGTGGATCAGTTTTGCCCACACATGGGATTGGTATATTGAAAATTATTAATTTATTGAAATTGTTGCAATTGATTCATGGCCAATTGTCACATGTGTGGACTCAATTCTGGGATCTGCTTCCACATTATTTTGTTTTGGTCACCTCAATCGATGTAATTGGCTATTGGTTGTTGTGGGTAGAAACAACTTAACCTATGGTGAATAGATATTGTTTGATTTAATATATTTGTCACGCAATATGTTTTCAATTAACATTGTATTCTTGTTCATGGTCATGTATTACTGTGTTTATATGTGTGTGTTTTTTGCATGTACTTGTAAAATGAGCAGATACAGACTTGAGGGCAGCGCCTCTTTCCCCTTTTCGCTCTCCCCCTCCCTCCTGGGCCTTCTCTCCTCTGTCTGCTGTCTCAGCAGCATACAGCTGACTAGCTGCTTAGCCCCTGAGAGAGACTTAGGTGTGCACGCCCCCGCTGGCTATAGACATGTCTCTCCCTGCTCTCTCACCTGGATGTGATCTTTGAGACAGGTGAGACATTGGCCACTTTGAATGGGGAGGAAGCACACACACCTGCAGGCCATTGTTATGTGCACATGCATGCCACTTTCTCACCCAGATTTGATTATGGTTATATGTGAGACATTGGCCACTTTGAATTAGGGGGCGGGGGGAGAAGGTGCTGTATTTAAGCTCTGCTCAGTCAGCATTCATGTAGCCTGATGAAGTGGGGGTTACACCCACGGAACGCGTGGCTCCTGGTGCTGTAGGCGGTGGGGAGACCCTTTACTGGCATACCTGTGATACCTTCAGTATATTTTGGTTGGATATATTTTTGCGCTGTATTTGTTATTTAATGGTTGATTGATACTAGCATCTATATTGGTGAGGTATTTTGTGGTGATTTTTATATTTCTTATAGGGTATTTAGGTATTGGGTAATTATGTAGGTTTTATTTGTGATTATATATTGTATTTGTGTCTGTTGATTGGTTGCACTTTGCACTTTACAGTTGTTTGATGTAGGATCCGGATCATAGGTAGGATTTGCACATTGTTATTTGCACTGATTAGATCACTTGTGTTTATGTGTTTTTATATATAGATGCTGATTGATATTTGTGCATGCCAGTGCTCTCCCCAACGCCTACACACTTCCATGTTGGTTTGTCTTATATGTATTGTCTCATTATGTGTTTAAGGGATTTTAATTGTGTAGTGGTTATATGTAATTATTAATTTAGTGATATGGAATAAAATATTCCCTCTACGATTCTGTGTTTTTGAGGTGAGCTTTATGTAGCTTTGGGAGTGGCACCTTTAATGATTATAGGGTATTGTGCAGATCCCCTTGCCTTTATCCCTGTGCCGAGTGTCTGGCGCTTCTATAGGCAACATAACGGTCTCTGATCATGCGCCCATCACGCTGACAGTCTGTCCGCAGCCTATCCTGAGTTGTTGTTCTTGGAGGCTAAACGCCTCAATGCTCGATGACCAGGCCGTCTTAGCGGAAGTGCAGACGGAAATGTAAAACTTTTTTCAAATTAATTCGACACCAGACATAAGCCTGGGGACCCTATGGGAGGCCCATAAGTGCATCATCAGGGGGATCTTTATAAAAGTGGGAACTAGAATCAAGAAGGATAAGGCGGAGCAGGTAAAGAAACTAATAGGGGAGATGGGGGTTTTGGAGAGAAAGCATAAGGAGTCTCTCACAGCTAGCTGCTTGGCCACATTGACCTCCCTGAGAGAAAAGCTCAAGGCACTTTGCTGCGACAAAATCAAGGCGCAAATAAGCAACTGCCGCTGAATTTTCGTCGGGAGACAAGTGTGGGAAGCCGTTGGCGCAAGCGCTGAGAGAGAAAAAGGTTAGAGCATATGTTCCAAAGATTGCTAAAATGGGAGGACAGGTCACGCACCTGTTTAGCGAAATTGGGGAAGTGTTCCGCAGCTACTACGCACGTCTGTACTATCTCCAGGAGCAACAGAGACCAGACACTGGGGGGAGACTGGACCAGTACATAGACTTGGGGATGCCTAAGCTGCCGAGGGAGGTCTTAGAGGAGCTTGAGGACCCCATATCTATGACCGAACTTCATAAGGCGGTATCGGGAGCAGCGAATGGGAAAGCACCGGGACCTGATGGCTTGAGCCCACAATACTATAAAAAACTGTTCCCGATCCTGGCCCCTAAACTCTTGAGTGTCTTTAACTCCATTAAGGATGGGAAGACATTCCCAGCAGACACTTTGAGAGCACATATCTCTGTTATCCCAAAAGAAGGCAAAGACCCCGCTCAGTGTGCCAGTTATAGGCCTATTTCCCTCTTGAATACTGAATTAAAATTGTTTGCTAAGATTTTGGCCTCTAGGCTCTCTCCTCATGTTCATCACGTGATTGGGCTGGACCAGGCGGGATTCATGGCGCACAGGGAGGCACGGGATAATACTGTAAAGGTACTGAACTTGATCCACTTAGCGCAGAAAAGAGGGATACCTTCGCTCTTGCTTGCGACGGATGCTGAAGAAGCCTTTGATCGGGTAGACTGGGAATTCATGCGCGCCACGATCAGACATGTGGGGTTTGGCCCTAACATGGTTAACTGGGTGAATGGTGTTCTCTCATCCCCCTTTAAGATTACTAACGGTACGAGACAGGGCTGCCCACTCTCGCTCCTCATCTTCATACTCGCCTTAGAGCCCTTTCTCGGTCGGGTCAGAAGAAACCCAAACATTAAAGGTCTAACTAATGCTCCTGCCCAATACAAGGTTGCTGCCTATGCAGATGACCTAATCTTTAGCCTAACCTGCCCTGAAGTGTCCCTCCCAAACCTCATGTCGGAACTGAAAATATATGGGGAGCTGGCCGGCTATAAGATTAATTATCAAAAGTCTGGAGGTTCTCAATATTAACATCCCCTCAACACGTTTCAAGGCCATACAGAATTCATTTCCGTTTGTGGGCGAGGGATAGTGTCACCTACTTAGGCACGAAAATAGGTAGCAACCTGACAAAATCCTCGAGTTAAATTTTCCGCCACTTTTGAGGAAATTTGAAGAGGAAATTGCTAGGTGGGGGAAAGCTAGGTTGTCATGGTTTGGCAGATGCAATGCCACCAAAATGAATTTACTCCCGCGCCTGCTATACGTGCTACAGGCTCTCCCGGTGACAATCCCTCAAAGCTTCTTAGGGAAGGCCAGAGCGCTCTTTATCAGGTTCACCTGGGGGGGGGGAGCCCAGATTAAACAGGACCCTACTCTCATGGTCCAAAGAAAGTGGGGGGCTGGGTTTTCCTGATCCTATTAGATATCATGTTGCGGTCCACCTTAACAGGATCGTGGACTGGTGTTTACATAGAGGGCATAAACAATGGGTGAGCCTGGAGCAAGGATTTCTCGAGGTTCCGATTTCTGCAGCCCCCTGGTTACGTATCTCGGATGTCCCCCCCGGCAGCTAGGCATCCCACAAAAGGGGCCACTCGGGGCACCAGGACATCTCCCCTGCTCCTTCCCCAATGGTTCCAATTCTAGGTAATCCTAGATTCCCCCCAGGCAACAAAGGGTCAAAAGCGAAAGAATGGAGGGAAGCGGGCATTTACAGAGCATCACATATCTGGGCGGAAAGAGGCTGGGCTAAACTGGAGGATCTAGCGCCCACCAGAGGTTTAACGGAATGGTCAGACTGGCAGAGAAGCCAATGCATGCATTTTTTGCACTCACTCCGGAATACTCTGATGTGATGAAGTTGAAGCTCTTTGAAAGCCTTTGCTCCAGTAAGCAAGCGGTAAAGCATACCCTGTCATATATACATAAATTACTGGCCTCACCCCCGGAGGGAGAAATACCCTTCTTTCTTGGGAAATGGGAGAGGGATCTCGGAATCTCCTTTACACCAGACCAACGCAGGAGATTACTCGCTATGCCGCACAAAACTTCCATCTGTAGCCGCTATAAAGTGTGTACTTACTTACTATAAAAACTTTTAACCCTTTAAGTGCCAGCCTACCTGGAGTTTTTGTCACACTCTGTTGCCAGACCATTTTGCACTATTTTGCACTCCCCATGTTCAAATGTGATTTTTTAAGGGATTTCCAGGGATTTTCCAGGAAAATGATATATTGTTTTTTTCAGCAGAGTCTGAGCTTTAACATGAAATGTCTTGTTTGTCATTTTTTAGGTGTATTCTCAATATTTTTTGGCGAAATATGTGCAAAAAAATTTTAAAAAAAATCAATTTTTTACTATTTGTAGTGTTTTTTTGTAATAAAAAATTTAAGTTTGTCAATAAAATCTTATTGCGTGTGAAACCCCAATTTCTCACAGTTACAGCGGTACCACATATGTATAGGTAGACACCTTTTCCTGCCCAGGAGACTCCCCCAAACTGAAACAGAGCTTTAGGGGATTTTCTGAAAAAATACAACTGTGATATGCGCTATGCGCACCTTGCAGTTTTTCCAGAAAAACAACCCTTTACATTTGAAATACCCCCCACAAACTATATATTCTCTGGAAGTACACACCTCAGGCTTTCTATTTGTACCAGGCTTGTTGATGTGGCCACAGTTTTCTAGAAGTAATCCCTCAATGTATTCTTTGGTTGCAAAGAGTTTCCCTAAAAAAAGGATAAAAAAGCAGAATCAAAGCCACATTTTCCTAAAAAAACTATATACAAACAAGAAAAAACAAGTATGATCTGAAAAATCAACATCCCCCGAACAGAACGATACCCAACATGCATGGGTTCTGTCAAGGAAAGAGTTGCCAAACACCCCAAAGTAAAGCATGTGCGTAACGGTAATTTTTCTTGAAAATCTCAGCTCTGCAGACAAAGTGCGCACCTTGCGATTTTTCAACCAAAACAACCCTTTACATTTGGAATATCCCCCATAAACCATATATTCCCTGAAAGTACACATGTTTAGCTTTCTAAGCGTACCCAGCTTGTTGTAGTGGGCTCATCTTTCTGGAATTATTACCTCAAAGAATTCTTTGGTTGCGCAGGGTTTCCCTAAAAAATTTATAAAAAAGCTGAATAAAAAACACCTTTTCCTAAAATATAAATATGCAAACCAGAAAAAACAAGCTAAGTCTGAAAGCGCAAGGTCCCCCGAACAGAACAATACCCAACATGCAGAGGTACTATTAACCCTTTTAATTGCCAGCTTACTTGAGATTTTGTCACCCTCTGTTGACAGGTCATTTTTCCCCATTTTGCGCCATGTTTTGCGTCATTTTTGCTGGAATTTTCAGGAAAATTATATATATATTTTTTGCAGCAGAGTTTAGGCTTTAACATGAAATGTCTTGTTTGTAAATTTTATTTATTATTAATTTTATTTATTATTAAGTAAAAAAAAATAAATAAATAACATTTTTTTTTAGAAAATTGCCTCCTTTATTTTACATAAAAAATTTATTTTATTAAAAAAAAACCATATTGCATGTGAAAGCCCCATTTCTACCGATTAGAACAGTACCACATATTTATCGGTAGCCCCCTGTTCCTGCCCAGGAGACCCCCCTAACTGAAACAAGTAATTTTTAACATTTACAAATAAAATACAACTACCATCCACACTACAAAGGGTTAAATCGAGAAAAAAAAAATGACATAGGGTCCCCCCTCCCGGGAGGGGGGGCCCCATTTTTTGGGGGGATTTTTAAGGGTTAAAAATCCTTAAAAATAAAAAAAAAATGACATGGGCCCCCCCTTACCCAAAGTAACCAGCCCGGGACCAGCTATGTAGGGCTTGTAGGAACGGGGCGCAGGGGCCAGCTTTTGTGGCCCCTGGCCCTGCAGGCTACAAGCCCGCATAGCCAGTGGGCCCGGGCTCTTCTGCCCCCCCCTGGGCTTTGGGGAGGCAGGTAATGGGGGTGCCGGGGGTTAATGGCAAGTCACCGGCTAGCGCAGGTGACTTGCCACCTCCCCCAGCCTTGTGAACTGGTATAGGGGTCATGGACCCCTTACCAGTTCACAAGGGGTTAAATGTAAAAATAAAACACAGACACACAAAGAGAAAAAATATTTTATTATTTTTTTTTTTTTTAATACTTACCTCCCATCCATAGTGGAGCACTCTTTCAGCCTTTTATAGCTGCTGGATGACAGAAAACAAAAGGGTTAATTAAAAAAAAAAAATGACATAGGGTTCCCCCTCCTAGGGGGGGGGAGACCCCATTTTTTTTTGGAATTTTAAGGGTTAAAAACCCTTAAAAATCCCAAAAAAAAAAATGACGTAGGGTCCCCCCTACCCAGCATTACCGACCCGGGCCAGCTATGGGGGCTTGTAGAACAGGGCGCAGGGGCCAGCGTTGGTGGCCCCTGGCCCTGCAGGCTACTAGC
This sequence comes from Gastrophryne carolinensis, assembly GCA_027917425.1. Taxonomy (NCBI): domain Eukaryota; kingdom Metazoa; phylum Chordata; class Amphibia; order Anura; family Microhylidae; genus Gastrophryne; species Gastrophryne carolinensis. Next base: position 305,608,748 of record CM051234.1, on the reverse strand, counting down.
CCACATAGCCACTAAGTGGCCCGGGCCCTTCTGCCCCCCCTGGCCATTGGGGAGGCAGGTAATGGGGGGGCTGGGGGTTAATGGCAAGCCACCCACTAGCTGCAGGTGACTTGCCATACCCAGAGCCTTGTGAACTGGTATAAGGGGTCCCATGGACCCCTTACCAGTTCACAAAGGGTTAAATGAAAAAAAAAAGGGGCGGGGCTTAGCGGCAAGATGGCGGCCGCCATCGAAGAAGAGAGAGGAGAGAGCCTTCCGGGCTCTCTCCTGAAGATCGGTAAGTCCTGGGGGGTGATCGGAGGCCCCCCAGGTGAAGAGGAGGGACAGCGGGAGCCAGCGCACACACAGGTAAGTGAATGTCATTTTTATTTATTTTTTTTTTTACAGTTAGCAGCTGCTGCTGCAGAAGCGGGGGGGGGGGGCGGCCTATTCCGGGGGCTCTCCTGGAGCCATCTTAAAGAGGAGACCCGGCCGGATCCAACGAGGGGTCAGGTGAGTAATTTTTTTTTTTTTTTGCCCACTAGCAGGGGTAAATGCCAGGCACGTAAATTTTACGTGGCTGGCACTTAAGTGACGGAGAGGCAACCACGTAAATTTTACGTGGCTGGCATTTAAAGGGTTAAACACGATGGTACAGAGTACCGGCATCGATTAGCAAGTGGTGCCAGGACGTCCCAGATAATTGCTGGAGGTGCGGCATGGCGAGGGGAGATATGTTACACATCTTTTGGGCTTGCCCCGTCCTTAGGCCCTTCTGGAATTCAGTGAGGCACCCCCGATCTTTCATTAGTAGTTTGTCTGTAGTGACTGGAATTCAACTGTTTATTGTGACATGCTGTTAAACATGATTGACCTTATCTGTATCTGTTCGATCCTTTTGCAACTGTGAAATTTTAAGGTCATTTTAGGTACATATAAATGAGCTGGTCTTAAAAGAATTCTGTCTGGTAACTTTCTGAGGTACAGTTTTTTAATAGACAGGGCATGCAGGTCACTAACTCGCCTGGCCAACATAATTGGTAGGATGAAACTAATATTTAATTATATAAAAGGGGGGTAACGTTAGTCCTTGAACTAAAGAAATCCGAACTGGGAAACATTTTGGCCTTAAAGGGTTGTTTCCTAGAAATCGCTATAAAAAATCTATCCACCAAAGGATCGTTTCTAAGATGTTCCTCCAGCAAGACTGAGTGTCAAAGCCTGAACCTTAAAGCAGACCTTCACCCTGAATAAGAGCATATGTTATATGTTTCCCACACCCTGTACATACAGATCGCTCACCTTAAAAATCACCCTACCTGCATCTGCTGCATGTTATGAGCCTTTAAACATCCAAGATGGCGGCTCATGGGGCATCAGGCAGCCTGCAAACAGGAAGTGTCTTCTGACTGTGTCGCTATGCATTCTGGGACTGCTGTCCTTTTCCTGACCCCAGCTCTGCCCCAGCTATAACCCTGCCCCCTGTACTTTACTCTCCTCTCCTCAGTATGTGTGATGCTTCTGAGTCAAGATGGCTGCGCCCGTATCCTAGAGTCTTGAACAGAGTTGCAGCCCAGTGGGGGAAAGAATAATAAGTGACTAAAAACTTTAAAAAACCATTTTGTGAATACTCACCTGTAAAATGGGTATTATAAGTATGTCACACACCCCGCTTCAGATAGTCATTACAATTGGGTTATACCGACATGTAGAGGGCGATCTTGCAGAGATGTCATGAAAAAAAAGGGAGCCCCTCCCGGTCCATAAATACCTCCCACTCATTCCCCAGTATTTAAGACAGCAGTAAAGGGACCAGGAAGAGCCAAAATAACCAGTAACAGTAAAAAAGATTCACCATAGAAAGGATCCAGAATACAAAAGGGCAGGGTGAAGTGGGGTGTGTGACATACTTATAATACCCATTTTACAGGTGAGTATTCACAAAATGGTATTCGAAGTATGTCACACACCCCGCTTCAGATAGTCATTACACTTGGGACATCCAATAGCAGTGTCCATAAAGGGCGGGGATCCAAAACAAGGCAACAATGCACAAACTTAAACCACTGCAGCTTGCAGAACTTTGCGGCCAAAAACAGCATCCGCTGAGGCCAGCACATCAACCTTGTAAAACTTGGACAAAGTGTGAATGGAAGTAGCAGCCTTACAAACTTGCTCAACAGAGGCCTGATGCTGGAAAGCCCAGGACGCACCAACAGCACGAGTAGAATGAGCAGTAACCCGAAAAGGGGGAACCTTCCCCTTGGCAGAATAGGCCCCAACAATGGCCTGGCGAATCCATTTACTAATAGAAGACTTGGCGGGAGCCAAACCTTTCCTAGGCCCAGAGGGCACCACAAAAAGGGCGTCAATCCTACGAAAAGAGGAAGTAGCCACCAAATAGTACTTCACACAGCGAACCACATCCAGAGAATGCAAAACCCTCTCCTTGTCATTGCTGGGCTTAGGACACAAGGAGAGTAGAACAATGTCCTGATTAAGATGAAAGGCAGAGACCAAATCTGGCTTGAAGCGGAAAACAACCTTGTCCTGATGCCTCTCAAAATAAGGAGCCTTAATGGACAAAGCCGCCAACTCCGATACACGACGAACGGAAGTGATGGAAACCAAAAACGCAACCTTCTGAGAAAGAGCAGTATCCTGCAAAGGCTCAAAAGGAGGACCCTGAAAGGCAGAGAGAACCAAATTCAAATCCCAAACTGGGAGCAAAGGCTTCCTAGGAGGCCGCACATGCGTAACCCCCTGGAAAAAGGTCTTAACCAGAGGATGAAGAGCAAAAGACCTTTGAAAGAAAACCGCCAGGGCAGAAACATGCACTTTCAGCGTACTAAGCTGCAAACCTAGGTCCAGACCATGTTGCAGAAATTCCAAAACCCTAGGGATAGAAAACGCCCTGCAAGGCAAGGCCCGGACCTCACACCAATCAATATAAGACCTCCAAATCCTATAGTAGATGGCAGAGGAAGACTTCTTTCTAGCCCTAACCAGAGTCTGAATGACAGCATCAGAAAGACCTTCCTCCCTCAAGATGGAGGTTTCAGCAGCCATGCCGTCAAAGCCAGCGTTGGTAAATTGGGGTAGAGCAGTGGACCCTGAGTGAGCAGATCCGGCAGAAGGGGCAGATCTAACTGATCCTCTGCCAACCTTACCACGTCTGCGAACCAAACCTGTCTTGGCCATCTTGGAGCCACCAGAATTGCTGATGCGCCCTCTAGGGCCAGCTTGCACACCACTTTGCCCACCATGGGAAACGGAGGGAACAGGTACAGAAAACCCAGATCCCTCCAGTTCAGAGACATGGCATCCGCTGCCAGAGCCAGCGGATCCCGCGAGAGAGACACAAATGACGGAAGCTTGTGATTGTGACGAGAGGCAAAGAGGTCCACCTCCGGAGTCCCCCACCGGTGGCAAAGTGACCGAAACACCTTGGGGCTGAGCGACCATTCCCGCCCGGCGAGATGAGCACCTGCTCAGGGAGTCCGCCTCAGTGTTCTCCACTCCCGGAATGTACACCACCGAGATGCACGGGACATTGCTCTCTGCCCAAACCAGGATCAAAGACACTTCCCTGAGGGCACGCCTGCTGCGAGTCCCTCCCTGGTGATTGATGTAGGCGACCGCCGTCCGATTGTCCGACCGAACTTGAACCGGTAGGCCCCTCAACTGATGAGTCAAGCGAGCCAGAACCAACCTGATGGCTCTCAGCTCCAGAACATTGATGGGAACGTGAGCCTCCTGAGACCCCAACAGTCCCTGAAACTGAAGATCCTTCCAAAATCCCCCCCAACCTGACAGGCTGGCATCCGTGGTGACCGTCTCCAAACAAGGGGTCAGAAAGGATCTGCCCCTCATCAGATTGCTCGGTTCCAGCCACCACCGAAGGGAATGCCTTCAGAAAAGACTGATCCAATGACAACGGGGACCAGTCCCAGGCCGCCAATAGATGGAGCTGGAGCGTCCTTGTGTGAAACTGGGCAAAGGGAACCGCCTCGAACGATGCCACCATCAATCCCACCAGTCGCATCCCCAGCCGGATGGACGGGCGAGGGATGGATAGAAGACGCAGAGTCAATTCCTGAATCAAAGAACCTTGGGTTGGAGGAGGGACACCCTGGACTGAGAAGTATCCAGAGACATTGCCAGGAACGCCACCACCCTGGACGGAGAGAGGCAGGACTTGGGATAGTTGATCATCCAGCCGAATCTCTCCAGGGTGGCTACCACAGTCCTGGTGTCTAGCTCCGCCTGGTCGAGAGAGGATGCCATAATAAGATCGTCCAGATAAGGCACGATGCGGATACCCTGAGCTCCGAGGAGGGCCATTACCCCCGCTAGCACCTTGGTGAAGACTCTTGGAGCCGAGAAGGGCCACAAACTGAAAATGCTGATCTTCCACCACAAACCTGAGAAATCTCTGATGCGCCGGGAAGATTGGAACAGATAAGCATCCTTTATGTCTATAGACGTTATGAAGTCCTCCTGCCGAAGTGAGTTTATGGCAGAGCGCAGAGTTTCCATGCGGAACTTCCTGGGACGGATAAATCTGTTGAGAAACTTCAGATCCAGGATGGGACGAACGGAGCCATACTTCTAGGGCACCGTGAACAGATTGGAATAGAATCCCAGGCCCCGGTCCGAGGGAGGCACCGGCAGATGACAGCCATGCCCAGGAGATCTTTTACTGCCGCCCGGAGCCCCTACGCGGCCAGAGGATCCAAGGGCACGCGAGACCTGAAGAATCTGGGATGAGGCCGGATCTCAAACTCCAGCTTGTAACCGGAAGACACCACTTCGCGAATCCATCTGTCCGAGACCTCCTGGTCCCAGACCTGGGAGAAGTGTTGCAGCCGTCCCCCCACCCGCGAGGGTGAAGGCGCCCCCTCATTGCTGAGCCGGCTTAGCAGCGGCTTTGGGCTTGGAGCCCCAGCTGTGACCTGGATGGGCACGTCCTCTTCCCCTGTGCCAGGAATCACCTCTGGGAGGGGAAAACAGCCGATCCCCGTCCAGCTCTGGCCCCACGAAAGGAAGGGGTAAATGCAAATGCAACCGCCCCCCGAAAGGGACGGCGTTGCTTCTTTCGCTGAGGTAACCTACCTCCTTTGGCTACCGAATCCAATTTTTCTCCAAAGAGCCGCAAGCCCAGAAAGGGAAGAGCCGTAAGAGACTTTTTGGACACAAAATCAGCCACCCACTGGCGCAACCAAACCGATCGCCGAATTGCCACCAGCAAGGCCGAAGTTCTACTACACATCACCAAGGAGTCGTCCAGGGCGGCTAACACAAAAGACAAAAATAATTCACACCACTTAAGGGCGGTGAACTCATCGCTAGCCGGGTCAAGGCTGGAGGTAGACAACAGGTCCCTGACAACCGACCTAGAAGCCACTATAAGAAGCAGTGAAGCACAAACAGGCCGCAAGGCCGACCCAACGCTGGCAAAACCATGACAAGCCATCTGGTCAATGCGTTTGTCCTCACCGTCCTTGAGAGTAGAACAGTCAGGAGAATGCAAGACAGAGGTGCTAGACAACCCTAACACAGGGGCGTCCACCTCGGGAGGGGACGACCAGCGCTTCACCGCATCCACCGGAAAGGGATATTTCTTATCCCAACCCGGAGGGACACCCGGAAGCCGAGTAGGCCTCTCCCATTCCTTGAGAATAATGCCGTCGAAATGCCTTTGATTCGGGAATTCTAAGCGCGGCTTAGCCTCCTCAAAGAACTCCCCCCTTCTGCGGAAGAGTCACTTCGGGAGGAGAGATTGCCAGAACCTCGAACATATGAGCCAGGACCTCAGGGGTATCCCAAGAAACCCCCTGACCCCGCTCGGCATCAGTGCCAACAACCTGCTGATCGTCAGAACCCTCAGACTCCTCAAAAAGCTCCCCTTCCTCTAGCGGGGGGTAATCAGACCAGTCCAGCGAATCAAACTCCTCAAAATCAGAAGCCTGCGTGGCTGGGGACAAGTGTTTTCTCTTAGCCGGGACCTTTCTGGCCACAGCGCTAGAAAATAATTTTTCAAGATTGGACAATCTGGCACACACCTCAGATTGCGACTCCCCACTCGTGACAACATCACACGGGGTACGGGTCAGGCGGGGAGGGGTAGGAGAAGGGACCGGCAGCGCAGAACCAGACGCAAGGGATCCGGACTGCCGCGTAATAGTCTGCTGCGCACATGGTATGCAAAGGAAAACATCATCCCCTGTAAGGGATGCCCCACACCCCAAACACTGCCAGGGTTGCCCCGAGGGGAGCCCGAGCCCAGTATCTTGGGAAGCCTCCATATGGTGATTTTATAGGTACTCTCAATACCCCAGGGAATTATGAGATATAAGCGACCCAGGATGCCCCTTCTGTGTCCCGAGTGGGAGGATTTTATGGGGAGTTCTAAGCTTAAACCAGGGACCCTAGGACCGGGAGGACCCTTTAGGCTCCGACAAGCGTCCACCTGGAAGACAGAATACAGGGCTATTCAGCACGTCAATCATGCCCAGGCACACACAATGCAGACATACCGACAATGCAAGAAAACCGATATATTATATATATGCATGTGCAGGTCAAGCAATGGCTGTTCATATAATAACAAAACGCTAAAGTATAATGCAGAGTTAGCAGGCAGTGCCTGAAATGAGGCCGCAGGGGCCACTCACGCGATCAGCCTTGGAGACCTGAGAAGCAGAGGGAGAGAAGGGCAGGCCGGCGCGGTGCCCCCGACGCGCCCGACCCCGCAGCGGCGCCAAGAGCACGGGCCGACGGCGAGCGTGCAGAGCGCCCGACCCCGCCCCCTGCATGAACCGTACCTGTGGGGGAAGAAGCTCCCCGCCGAATGTCACAACAGCGCCGGCTGATACTGTTCAAGAAAAAAAGCGCCCAGTGAACACACGCACCCACACGCACAGACAAAAACGCGTTAATTTAAACGGAAGATGCGCCCAATGAACGCACTCACACACACACAGCTGAACAAACACACGTTAAGAGAGAAGGGGATCCTACGCTGCCCCCCCCTCTCTAAGGAGCAAGGGCCATCCAGGAGAGGGGGAAACCACGCTGGAAGGTGGAAGGGCAAGGGACGGGGCATCCCTAACCGGGATCACCAGCCCGGCAAAACCGCCTACCCCTTAGTATGGGGTCTCACGGTGGAGCGTAGCTCCTAAGCACCCTTAGGTGCTGTCTACCCTTGCCTGGACCAGCAGCCTAGGCTGGGAGGCAAGGTGAATACTAAGACAAAGGGTCCAGGCAGAAATAGACTAACACGCGGGCCGGGAGTTACCCCGGCTACCTGCAAGGAGGAGACCGAATCTTCTGACTTGCTGGCCGTCTGCAGAGATGAAAGACTGGGAGGTACCAGGTATTTATGGACCGGGAGGGGCTCCCTTTTTTTCATGACATCTCTGCAAGATCACCCTCTACAGGTCGGTATAACCCAAGTGTAATGACTATCTGAAGCGGGGTGTTTGACATACTTAGAATATATATTAATATTAGATGCTGGGGAATAGTTATTTGAGGGTTTGGGCTTTTCCGGTTTAAGGGTGCTTAAGGCTAGGCCTAACTCAACCTTCCTGTAGAAATTCTAAAACCAAAGCTACCTCTTCTGTCCTTAAGTACGGGTAAATCTTTCGTGTCACTTTCCACTTTGACAGGGTGGAAATAACTATGTGATAACCCCTATTTTCTTAGTAAGCCCCATTCAGGGTCCATACTGCTAAATTTAGGGATTGGATCTGTGCATGGGGAATGGGCCCTGATAAATGACATCTGGATTTTCAGAAGAAGCCATACAGGATAGGCAGGAGAACCATGGAAAGAACCTGTTTGATTTTCTTTAGGACAAAAGGAGGAGTGCATAACAAAGGCTGAATTCTCCCCACTGATTGCTGAATGCATCCAGACCCCAAGCCACCAGATCACTCCTGAGGAAAAAAAATACTTCCAGCGCTTGGAATTCTGGTTGTTTGCAAACAAATTTATATCTGGCTGCCCCCACCGAGTCACTATCTGGGCAAACACCTGCTAATGTAGCACCCATTCTTCCTGGTCTATTCTTACTCTGCCTCTACATTTTAAATCGGACCTTCAGCATGATTTAATGAAAAGCCCAAACCCTTAAAAAACTATTCCCCAGCATCTAAATTTAATATAATTTTTTCTAAATTTAATGTATTTTTTAAGTTTTTAGTCACTGACTTATTCTTTCTCCCACTGGGTTGCAACTGTGTTCAGGACAGGGAAAGGACAGCAATCCCAGAATGCAGAGCAACACAATCAAAAGACACTTCCTGTTTGCAGGCTGCCGGATGCTCCATGAGCTGCCATCTTGGATGTTTAAAGGCTCATAACAAGCACTAGGTGCAGGTAGGATTTTTAATGTGAGCAATCTGTATGTACACGGTGTGGGAAACATATAAGGTATGCTCTTTTTCAGGGTGAAGGTCTGCTTTAAGATATCTTATGTGGATCGCGTAGATGGACCCGACATTCCCCTCCAGGCTCTCCAACAGGGATTTGGTCAATCTGGAATGTCCCCAAGATCTAGGAGAGTATGGCCAAAATCTGCCTCAGAGATTGACTGGCAGGAGAGAACTTGTTTCACATACTCCCTCATCTTTGCCATTTTGGCCCTGGGAAGAAGGATACCCTGGGTCAGGGTGTCTAACTCATACCCTTGGTACATGCATCTGCTTTTGGGGGAGGAGGCCGTACTTATCCGGATTCAATATCCAACCTATCTCTTGGAAACAAAGTATGGTCTTCTTCAAGGCTGCTAGAAGGGAGGACCTGTCCCACGCAAAAAAGGAGCAGGTTGTTGAAATAGGCTATGATGTTCAACCGATGAAGTCTCAGGTAAGCCATTGCTTCTGATAGAATCTCTAAAGTTTTGGGGTGCCAAAGAAAGGCCAAATGGCAGAACCCAAAAGAGCTGGGGGCTCCCCAAATAAGATCACTCCAGAGACTGTAAATCCACGTCTCTGTGGCACAACACACATGGCCCACACAGTGCATGGCAATTAAAGGCTTTAAGAGAAAGGCATCAGTGTCCTAAATTCTTGCCAGAAGAACATATTGCCCCTTGCGTTTTAAAGATTTTGGGAAGAAGAACATGGCTTTTAGGCTCCTCCACTCCCTTGAAACCATCTGCTTAATAGGAGTCATGGACAAAAACCTAGTTGTTTTAGGATTCTTAAAACCCTGAAATAAGGAATCCGTAAGAGACAATGGTTGGGCTGTGGTTTCAATCTTTACCGTGGTATAGATAGCCTGAACAAGATCATCAGCACAGATGTATGAACTATCCCAATCAAACCAATGTACAATATTTCCTCTGCATTGTAACGGCATGGCAATGCAGCACAACAACAGAGAAAGCACAGATATGTGAACAGAGCCTAATACATTTACAAATTGTACAGTGTTGATATACATTGCAGCAAACAAACTCTTCATCTAAACAATTAGCAAAGTGTAGGGAAAGACAGCCAGAAGTATGTCTAAAAGGCATAGCCTAAAACAAGTTATAGTTTTAGATTTTAGATGGGGAAAAGGCTTGCATGTTGTCTGTGATCTATGAGATCTAGCCCCACTTTATGACCTTTATTCTATTTTTATCTGTCCCACGTTGCCAATCTCCACCTTTGCTTATTCGCCTCTTTCCATCTCGCCTTTCTGTGTCACATTTCTGTCCTTCTCTCAGCACTTCAGCTCTGCTCACCCCATCTTTTAAGCTTCACCTCTGCACATACAATGCTTTATATCTTTCTATAGCTTTCCAGCATTTTTTGTGGCCCCTTGAAGCGAACTTATACAACGATGGTGTAGATTGAACATAAATGCCAGTTTTCCCTCCTAAAAAAATAGCACAAATTTTTACCTGGGTCTCAATTAACCTCAATGTGGTCCTTAGACAGCTGTGGACCCTGTTTTAGATTGTAAGCGGCAGGGCTATATCTATTAAAGTGGATGGACACCCAGGGGTGATCGGCCCGGGAATCTATAAGATTCCCGGGCCGATCACCTCCCTTCCCGCGGGACATCCGAGATCGGGATGTCCCGCGGGGTGAAACCCCCCCAAAACCCCAAACCCCCTTACCTTAAAGTGGACCAACACCCACCGGTGATCGGCCCGGGAATCTATAAGATTCCCGGGCCGATCACCTCCCTCCCCGCGGGACATCCGAGATCGGGATGTCCCGCGGGGTGAAACCCCCCCAAACACCCCAAACTCCTTACCTTAGTTTCGGCGGCGGCGGCCGGCCGCCGCCGCCTCCCTCGCGCCCCTCTAGACGTGCGCGTGCGCGTGCCCGCGCCGGCCGTCTGTGAATGGCCGGCGCGGGCACGCGCGCGTCAACAGGGACGCGCGGGAGGCGGCGGCGGAGGAGCCGCTTGTCCGTCGCCGCGGGGAGAGGTGAGTTCGGGGGGGGGGGGGGTGCCCCACCGAAGTGGACCAAGACCCAGGATAGTCAAAATCCTGGGTGTTGGGCCACTTTAACTTCGGCGGCGGCCGGCCGCCGCCTCCCTCGCGCCCCCTCTAGGCGTGCGCGCGCACTGTCCGCGCAGTCTTGCCAGAAGAGCAAGGAGCACTGGCTCTCGTACTCCATTTCTGGCCAGACCAATGCCTTTGGGAGGGCGGGGGGACCATGCTGCATAGTGGGAAGTGTTTCACACAGCCTTTTATCCAAGGTCGGCCACTGGTCTCCCTCCCCCCGGGCATCCCAAATCAGGATGCTCCACTTTTTGAAACCCTTTTTACTCAGTAGCAATGTGAAAAAAGGCAAACTCCTTCTCTGAAAGCAGAACAAAACCCATGTAACCCAGCACTTTGGAGTGTGAAGGAATCCAGGGCTAGGTTACAGGCATCATGCCTCTGTGGCATCACAATTTGGGATGCCCTGCTGTGTGAGACCTCACTGGACACACAAAATGTGGTTTATTTAATAAATTTTTTTTGTAAGGCAACCTCACTTTTTCATTGTTTAACTATAACATATACTCGTAGCAGCTTGTCACAACAATGCTATTTACTTCTTTTTATAAAGAAATACAATTAATATTATGCAGAATTGAGTTCAGCCTTTCGGCCCGGCTCTCCACAATATTTTTAGTTTCTCATGTGGCCCCATGGAAAAAATAATTGCCCACCCCTGCTCTAGATTAAAGCCTGGGCTATATGTTGACAGTTTTACTCTGGCCCTATTCACATCTCTCTGCTTGTGTGTTGGGCAACGCAGTCACAGCGCAAAAGAAAATACTACCAATTGTTTTTGATGGGCCAGTTCACATATAAAAAATAAAAAAAAAAAATTGTTACACTTCTATCATATCAGCCCTGTGTATTCTTAGCATATTATCTCGCCTTACCCTCCTGTAATCTCACCTTATACAAGGCCACAGAAGAGGTAAGTGCCTTATTCATAGACACTATCAATCTACTAAACTTACTTTATACGGTACATTATGCTAAAGCCTGGACTACATGTTGACAGTTTCCTTCTGGCCCTTTAAAACCTTACCGTGCTCAGGGCCAGTGGGACGGAAAGAAAAAAAAGAAGGGGAAGCAACAGTTGCTATCAAGCGGGTAAACTGTGTGGTTTGATTTTTTTCGCTCCCCCCCCCCCCAACCAATAGCAAACTGCGTCCTTTTTAACTCTTCCAGGGCCAGAGGCGGGAATGGATAAAAATAGATTTGCTCGGTGTGTGTGGACTAAAATCATTATGGGAATAAAAAGCAAAAATACACTGGGGGGGGGGGGGGGGGGGGAGAAAAGGACACCTGGTACGATTATATTTTCTGCCAAGAGCGGCGGCACTTGGCATCAGAACAGGTAGCAGCATGCCAACAGTGGGTGCTCGTGACAGCCCTATGACAGGCGCACACCTATCTAACCAGGAAATAGTGTGACACTATTACACCAATGACACACAATTCAGGAACACCATATATGTCACGTAACCTTTTGGAAGACATTTTAGAAACTCACACCCAGCAATAGCCTCGCCAGTGGCTTTCTACGAGGCAGACACACGCAACTGGTCATGTGGGGGCTGGCAGCATGCTGACAGCTTGACGCCGATACCAATGTAAGCCTGTTAACCATTTCTATTCCCATGCAGTTTCACCGGTAGCTAAATGTCACCTCTCTTTTACCCCAACGCACCTTGCCACCTCACAGGGCGGTGTACCCACCTTAACTAAACTGTAGCCATGACACTGGCAAACACAACCCCCTGTGACACCAAAGCATTGTGTGAGAGGACTGGTAAAAAAAAATAAAAAAAATAAAAACACTCAAAAAGAAACCCCTTTATAAATAAAGCGAAAGCCCTTTATAAATAAAGCTCTACACAGTAACTGAGTATGTTACAACATGTAATAGTATTAGGGCATGGAACTTTGCTTGTTGCTACACTAAATTACAACCTAGTTTTGTGAAAAATATTGCAAACCCTACATCTGAAAAAACTATATAAGGTTATAATAGAGGATAAGGGTGTGCAAGGAGCCGGCAGCCATGAGACAAATCTGGCCCCGTGCGCCCTCCCTCCCCGTGGCCTTCCCCATAGCAAGACGCCCCGAACTCACGTAGACAGGCAGCGGCCACGGGTAGATGGCAGGCTCGGCTCCCACCGGCGACTTGAGCCTGAGTTCCAGCTTTTCGCCCATGTCCTGAGAGCATACTAATCCCAATCCGACGACTCGACGGAGAAACTCGGAGTCACACCGGCCGCGACCACAGCCACTCTCTTCTCCTCCTCCTCCCCGCCGGTCCCAGGCTACCACTTCTCCTCACGCTCGGCAGCTTCACAGCGCCATCTTGGACCCGGCGCTAAGCAACAATGAGCCAAGGGCTGGGTCAAACCACTGTGTACAGAGAAGGGGGGAGGAGGGGCATGACAGATACACGCCTTCCGTAGAATGAAATAAATAATTTACGCGGGTGTCCTCACATGGCCCCTTAGCCTTTACTGCGAGAGGTTTAGGCTATGAACTGGAAAGGGGGAAATATGGCTTAAAAACGGGAGGCCCCATACCTCTTATGAAGGAATGGGTGCGCCCATGGGGAACAAGGCATCGAGTCCCAGGGCGCATGTTGCCCTTACACGAATTCTCGCAGCAGGGTGTGGACTGCACCACCTCAACATGATGGGTGTGCGCTGATCGCCTCATCAGGAAATGCCTTCAAAGCCTTGTTATCTTCAGGGGAAGATAGCTCATGTGCTTACTGAGGACGCTCGGTATGTTTCTATACAGATAACAAGAGGGTGGTTTATTAAATAACGGGGGATGAGACCCACATGGCTGAGAGAAAACAAAAGTAACAGCAACGTGTTACCACCAGACGTGCACAATCGCTGGGGTCACTCACTGAGGTGCAGATGCTGCAATTTTTTAATTCTGTCACCAAATCTGACCCTCTGAGAAAAACAGTCTGTATGTAAATGTGCTGATGAATACATACAGGGCTTGATTAATTGTGGTGGAGGCCCCTGGGCACAATATCTGATGGGAGGCCCCGGATACAGTATTTTGTTTTTCCTTTAAAATAATATTCCGACCTAGTAACTGATTGGTGGTTGTCTGGCACCCGCCTACTTACTGATATATCAGATCAAGTCCCTTGTGCTGCTGGGGGAACTCCTGCTTTGCCATTCTGGGCTGGTAATGTAGTCACCCAGCTGGTCCAGCAGAAAACAGTTCCCAGCATTGAGCTGCCAGCGGCTGTCCTTGGTGGCTTATGTGCAGTGAGCGACCACAGATTGAAAGCTCTACACGCACCCATCACTGTAGCGTAGCTGATGGCGGCTTTGCTGCTCTAGACTCTCTGTCCTGCTCCGTGGTGGCTTTTGCTGCAGGTTGGCAGAACAAAAAAAGGCTTACCCAGGCACAGGGGAACACCCACCGCCACTGTAGATGTGTTGCCGGCCCCACGGCCCGTCAGACCAAAGACTGAAAAGCCTGGACCAGACCATAACCCAAAGATTGGTGGAGGCCCCCTTTTCAGGGCAAGTGGTGGAGGCCCCAGGGCTCGTGCACCTTGCGCCCTTCTCATAATCCGGTCCTGCATAAATAATATTTATGCTTTTTTAATTCAGATGAGGTCTCACCAGGGGTCTGCCTGCTGCTGCCTGCACTGAAAGCGGAAGTCCAGTCATAGATTAACACCCTTAACCTCACCCTATATAATGGGACAGCGTGGCCCCTGCAAGACACAAAACGGCATCCGCTGGCACAATGCACACTGCTGTCTGCTCATATAGGCGGGAGTGCGCACAAAGTTAGGGGAAGCTACTCTTTGCTTTCTATCAAGATGGTGGCGCCCAGGAACCGGAGGGTGGCAGGGCACAGGGTTCATTTATGACTAGAATTCCGCTTGAAGCCTGTCACCCTGAGCCCTCTTGCTGACAGTGGTCTTCAAAGCAGACATGCAGTTTTAACAAAATAGATGTTGGCTTTAGCACAGGAGGCATCTAGTTTGGCGATGGGAAGCAGACACATGCCTAAATGTTCTTTTTTTTTTTTTGCCACAGGTGACTTTGGGTTAGAGGACCCAGGTTCAGTCCTAGTATATTGGATTAATTGCATTTTTTGGGGTGGTTTCATGGGGGTTTGAAAATCTTTTGAGGGCTTTTGCATGGATCTCCAGGATATTCAAGGCCTGAATTTCTATGAAATGGTAGGTAGGTTTGTAGTGTGACCTGCCATCTCCCGCCCTCCGGGCCAGAGTTTTTCGGCCAGTCCTGACCTGCACTGGTGCCTGAGGCTAGCTCATCACAGGGCTACAAAAATTGCTAAGAGAGGCAGTATGGGGGGGGGGGGGGAGCCGTATGCACCTAGTCTCAAGCCTGGAGCCTGTAAAGAGAGAGAGAGACTCCTCCCCCTAGAGAGGAAACACAAACTGGGACAGGTTTAAAAGCCCCACCCTTCCCCCAGTATTGTGTTTCCTCACCAGGAAACCTCTGGGATTTTCTTTCATTGTCCACATGGCAGGGTACCTGTGGCCAGTGGGTCAGCTGGATCACTACATCACCTACCCTGTCTGGCTGCTGATCGCCTGCAGAAGTTAGCAGGCTTGCCATCTGGTCAGAATGGGCCTCTATCTCAATGGGGTGTCCCCAGAGGTGCACGGGCTTCAAGACTCAAGATGCTAGCGAGCTTTGATGTCCAGACAGCATGGTCTCCCTCTCTGTGGCAGTGCGGGTGGTGCTTGATTTTGTGTTCCCAAGTCTCTGATTTTTTGGGGGGCAGTCGACGGTTTCATGGGCTAGAGCGACACTGAGCGGCGCTTGCGGCGCTTGCGGCCTGCAGTCCGAGGGGAGGACTGGCCTGGATGTGGTTATATGTTAATGCACCTCTGGGTTCAGGGGTTGCTTCCGCTGCATAGCCTCATCCCTCCTGCATTCCAGCAGACTGGAACGTGCAGCCGACTTGTGTCTATCTGCAACATTTATTTATTTGATTTATTAAAATCTTAGGGACCCTGTATGTTTGTGGAAGCACATACATACATGTGCCTTTTTACGGCCTACAGCCACACCACCCTGAATCTTGGAAGCTAATAAGGCTCGGGCCAGGTCAGTACTTGGATGGGAGACTACCTGGGGCCACAATCTCTCTCACTCAGGAAGGGGTCTCAGTGCAAGAATTGAATGCCCCCCCCAGATCATGGCTCATACAGTAACCTTATTCTAAGCATACAGCACGTCCTGCTACATCTATAATACTTCCACATGGGTAATCCTCCGCCAGAGGGCGCTGTTCACTGCAGACATGCAAAAACAGGCTCCTCCCAGCCCTTCATATACCCAGGGACCTCCCACAAATCCCCAGATTTCTCTGCAGTGCTGAACTGCGAAGACATGAAGTATCACGCTCTCGCAGGCGAGCGAGGCTTTACAGCCCGAGGCCCTGCGGGACTATTTCCACCCGTCCTCTTCGGAAGATTATGCCTCCCAGCCTGGGCTGCGTGGGTCGGGTGAAGGTAGGCAGCACCTTGTGTGCTGAACGGAGCCATGCTCCACCGCAATCCCCCACCATAGGGTAGGCGGTTAGGCCGATGGTGAGCCTCTAGTGGATGCCCCTCCCGCATTCTTGCCCCTGCCCCTCACAGATTTAGTCCATGGACGCTGGTCCGCTTCTCCCTCGCTTCCTCCCGTAACTCGGGGGGGGAAAAGAAAGGGGGGGGGGGGGTATGTGTGGCAGTCCTAGTGTGAAGTAACATGTTAAGGCCTTTGGTTTTTATTTTTATTGGGTGTCAGTGTCGCGCTCCTTGCTATACAGCTGCGAGCCGTTTGTCTTTTCACTAACAACTGCAGCATCATTTCCAGCGTGTCAGCATCTTTTTGCATGCGCCTTCTATCCAACTGTCTACTTATTTCTGTGGGTTAGAGCTTCGCGCTCTTTGGGGGAGGCGGAGACTCGGCATGATGCGCTCCGCGCCACAGCCTGGTCTGGCCCGCCCCTCGAGGTTTGCTTGGTGCCATTTTGACAATCTTCACGCGCATGGTGCGGTCCGCCTCCTCCCTTGGTCATGTAAGTGCCCTCTGGGGCGGCATGGTTCTACGTGTATTCGGCTGCGCATGGCACTGACACCACCCCTCTTGTCCCATTATGTCTTTCAGACGCCATGACTTCGGTGGGTTCTTCCGGCCTAACATATATTACAGCAGGTCCACATAACAAATTCTCCCACTTCCTAGCGGGTCTTGGGGCATCCAGGGTTGCCTATTGCGTAAATCCCTGCGGGCATACTGCTCGGATAATCACCATATGGAGGCATCTCAGAATTATGTAACTGGGGTCTCTCTGGGACATGACCGGCTGTGTGCAGTGTGTGGTCACCCCCAGGCTGAGGCTGACAGAGCACGGGTCTGCAGACCGTGTGCTGAACAGGCAGGTCTGCCATTGGCTGAACCTCCCTTCAATACACCCGTCTCCCCGGACCTAAATATCACTCCTGATGAGTCCCACTCGAGCGGGGATGACCTGCAATCCGTGCCACGCGTGCTGCCTATGGCGGAGCAGGTGCTGTCTGGATTGGCGGAGCGTATGGGCCCTGGTAAGAAGCGGTCCCTGCTGCCTACGGCGGAGCAGGTGCTGTCTGGATTGGCGGAGCGTATGGGCCCTGGTAAGAAGCAGTCCCTGATGCCTCCTGGCTCTCCGGTTCCTAACGATACCGATGACTCTGCTGATATGCAGGACCTTGATCCTTCTGAGGAAGGTGAGCTATTCTCAGATTCGGGCTCCTCGAACGAGATGCCCGGGTGCTGTGATGATTCTGGGCCCGGTTCTTGGGGCCTGTGTGACACAGATGAAATTCTTATTAAAGTGGACCAACACCCAGGATTTTGACTATCCTGGGTTTTGGTCCACTTCGGCGGGGCACCCCGATCGGGGGTGCCCCGCTGTGTGAAACCCCCCAGAAACCCCAAAAAACTCACCTCTCAACGCTCCCACGTGAGCGCTGCAGCCAATCCCCGCCAACGTCCAGGCGGGGATCAGGAACGTCCAGGCCGCTTCCGCCGCCGCCGCCTCCCGCGCGTCACTCTCGGCGCGCGCGCGCCCCCGCCGGCCATTCACAGAGGGCCGGCGCGGGCGCGCGCACGTCTGGAGGGGTGCGCGGGAGGCGGCGGCGGCGGAAGCGGCGGCGGATCAGGTAAGGTGTTTTTGGGGTTTCTGGGGGGTTTCACCCCGCGGGACATCCCGATCTCGGATGTCCCGCGGGGTGGGAGGTGATCGGCCCGGGAATCTTATAGATTTCCGGGCCGATCACCCCTGGGTGTTGGTCCTCTTTAAGATCTTTGAGGTTTTGTCAATCCCCCACCCCCCCCCCCCCCCCCCGGGGAGACCCCCAAGCCTAAGAAGGAGAGTTTCCATACAGCGCCGCCACGCTTGGAGTTCCTAGAACAGGATAATTTCCAGAATCTTATATCCCAAGAATGGGAATCGCCTTGTAAACTTAAAGGGGTCCCAGGGGTCTGGGATTGGAAGTACCCTTTCCCTCCTGATGTGGTTAATTTTTGGTCAGCACCTCTTGTGGATGCACCGGTTATGGGGGTTACTAACCCCCCTTTCATGACGGCTCCTTTTTACCGTACCCTTCGGGATGCTGAGGACCGGTGCATTGACAGACTGGCTTCCCACACCTTCTCGTGTGCAGGGACGGCTCTGCGCCCGGTCTGTGCCGCGGCCATCACTGCGGTGGCCGCCAGGACTCTTTGTCAGAAAAGTACTGGATCACCGTCCTGAGGACCTCCCTTGGGGGGTGTTTAATGCGCTATCAGACTGTGATACGTTTGTAAAGTTTATCCTCTCAGCACTGGACGACACCATTAAGATGTGTGCTAGAACCTCTGCCCTTGTGGTAGCTATTCGCCGCCTGGTCTGGCTGCGACAGTGGGGTGCTGACGATGCTACGAAAAAGGCTCTCACTTGCCTTCCCTTCAGAGGACGGCGATTATTTGGGGCCCGTTTGGACCTTTTTGGTAAAAAGGGTAAGGCACCCTTGCGCAGAAGGCTGCTCCGGCCTCCCCGGGGCAGGGTCACCCCTCCACCTCCCTACGTTAGTGTCAAACGCGAACCTGAGGTGTGCTTCCAACTGTTCGGTGTGGATTTCCACTATGGGGTGGGCAGGCAACGCCCTGGGCCCTCTGGCAGGACTAAGTCCAAATCTGCCAAGACCTCCCAAGCATGAAGGGACGCCCTCGCCCTTCTGGGCGAGGGTACCGCTGCAGCAGCTGTCCACCATCTAGGAATGTACCTTCTACTTCTGGTGGTTCCAGGAGGTTGTTCCCCTGGACACAGGATAGCCTTGCTGGGCGGTCCCTCTCAGTGGTTGTCAGGGTGCTTCTAGCCCCTGGTTTTTTCTCAGGTATTGGTGTAGGCCGTACTGGGCCTACAGAGTTTGGCCTTACTTACAGGTTGCCCTTAACAGTATGGGGCTTTGGCCTCTATATTAACCTCCTTCTTCCCTCAACAGCATGAGGCAGTCTGGGCCACGCTGGCCTATGGTAGGCCTGGCAATTCTACTCTCACAGGTAGTCCCTATATGACACCTCTGTCTTGGGACACAGGCGCCCTGTGCAAGGGGGGCTTCCAGCCTCCTGTGGAGTACTAGATCTTCTTAGTTCCCCTTGTGTCTGCTGGACACCAAAACCATTACTAGACGGTGTTGCAGGACCAACCTTGCGGCTTGAGGCATTATTTGGGGCCTCTCTTTCGTTCCCAGGCTACTCGCCATGGCGCGAATGGGGGTGATGTCTCAGACATGCCTGGGGGGGCGCCTGCATTAGGATCTACCGGGTCGTCTTTCCTTACTCCCCAGTCTCTACCTCAGGCCGAGTGGATTGGTCGGCCGGCAGTGTCCCCTGGGAGTTACTGGATGGGTGCTCAGTCACCTCAATCCTTCATGGTCCCTTATCCGCTATCTCCATTCCTTGGATTCGGTTCAGGCTTGAGCCTTCTTCCTTGGCAACAAGTGGACTCCTGGTTACGGGGGCTCTGTCCCCCTTTGCTGACATCTTACTTTCACCAGGCGGGATGGCAGCTGGTGGGCCCGTTGGTGGCGTATCAGATGATGTCCCTTATATACCGAGCCCTTGGGCTCTTCAGCACAGTAGCTTATTGATCCTACATGGGGTTCCAGCACCCCTGAGGCTTGCTCTGTGCTCATTCCCCCTTGGTAAGGTGGGTCCTCTTGAGCTGATCATATTCAAGGGCCCTGTCAGGGGGCAACCCCTTCCTTACTTGCATCTTCCTGTGAATGGTTACCTTGAGTATCAAGTCTCGCAGGTTGGCGAGGGGGGGGAATTCTTCCACAACCCCCCGTGGTTCCTAGGTAGGGTCCCCTACCTAGAGGGTCCATCTTACCTACTGGTTTTGTTGAAACGGTGAGCCTTCCGTTGACTCTATACGGCTGGACTTCTCCTCTTTTAGGACCGGTCTATTCGGGGACTCTTGGCCTGTTGGAAGACAATGGCCTGTTTTATTATTGGTCTGGAGCTTAAAGCAGGATGCTCCCTCTGGAGGGTTCCTGATACTAATTTGGGCGGGGGTCTACGTCCCCTGCTTCTCAGCGGTATTCACTCCAATGGATGCCTTCAGCGGCAGGTTATGCTATCCTGGTGTCTCTCTGAGAGCCAACTAGGGTGGCTCTGTTGGGTCTCGCTTATACCACAGGGGCTCCGCCCTTGTTTTTACTGTCCCAGATTATTCTGACTCTGGTCATGGGGGCTTAGTAAAATTATGCATAGACTTTCTATTTTATATGCCTTCTCTTCGTTCACCCTACTTGTGGGGTTCTGCGCACGGTTGTGCTGATAAAGAGACCCGTGAGATTGATGGCCTGGGTGGCCTGGTGAACGGTGGTTTGCAGATGCTTCTGCTGAGGTCTGCTGACCTGTTCGCTCTCTCAGGAGTGCGGTTCTGCCCTTGTCAGGCCCCTTCTTTTGTCGTCCCAATATACAGACTCTAGTCTGGGGCTTGACAGCTGATTCATTCACCCCATGGAGACCGGTTTATCTTCTGGGTGACTCGGTATATGGGGGGGCTAGGAGCAAGCTTCCTTGGCTTCCTCTTCCTCCGTCTATTGGGGTTTATGGTATACCCATATTGATTGGCATGAGTCTTGGTCTCTTCCCTGTTGGACGCTCTCGGTTCCCAGGGTTCTAGAGTCATTACAGCATAGGTTGGGGTTGGCTCCCCATCTAGGTACTCTGAAGGTTCAGGTTCTGTCCTGGCTGTCTTCCTGTTGGAGTCTGGTTCTGTCTTCCTTGTGAGGAGTTCTCTTGGGGATTGCTTGGGTGCATCTCCCAAGTAGTTCCATGGTTCCTGTTGGGATCAATTTTCATTTTGTTTGCCCTGCGGATTTTTCCCTGGGGACTTCTGCTTGATGCTGTCTGAGCTGCCTTGTAGTCCAAGTCGCTTCTCTGGGTGCTCCTGCCTCAGTCAGACGTATGCCTGAGAAGGTGGATCTGATTACTTAGCCTTGGCTCGATTATATATATATATATATATATATATATATATATATTCCATGCCATGGGGGTATTCCTTCTTACGCCGGACCTCCGGTCCAAGTGGTGTTTTATGATCATTGTGTTAGTCTGTTTAGTCTAACTACGATCCTTATTCTTAATAATGCTAATATGAAGGGTCTACATTCCCTCAACATGTGTTGCAATTTTTCCCCTGAGGGTTCCTTGTCCCTTAGGGGGACTGATGCCCTTGGAGTCTGCGGGCGCCTCCTTATGTATGTGCCTGATATCGCCTGTTTCCAGCGCCACTGCGTCCTTTGGATTAATCCTTCTTGGATGCCTCCTGGTCCTGAGTAATGCCTTGGTTTCGTGCTGGTGACGGGGTCAGTATTCCCGCCTTCGGTCGGCTGACCAGTTCTCATTCCCCTTTGGGAGAGTTACAAGTTTTTCACGAGGCTTCTGTTGCCTGTGGGCTGGTTGGGTTGTTACACTGGCCTATTCCTTTAAGGGGGAAGAATCTCCCCTTTTTCATTTTGTTCCGTTATATTGGTGCTTGGGTACCATTGGCCCTTCAGCACCAGGGTTTTTCTGTTGAATAAGTTGCTAGACTTTGCTTGTCTCTGTTCGTACCTTTCAAAGGTCTTGTTATGAGATTGACGTTAGAGCCTTTGCTCGTGTCATGCCTGTTGCAAAGTTTTACAGGTGACAGCGCCTTTACTGTCCGCTGTGCCTTGTTTTTGGGGTACCCACCCTACTTTAAGGACACTGCTATTGGATGTCCCATGTGTAAGTATTATAGATGGAGCAGGACGTGCTGTATGCTTAGAATAATACAATTCTGTGAGATACTCACCTGTAGAATTGGTATTATACGCATACAGCACGTCCTGCTCCACCTCACCCTGGTTTACATTTTTCTGGATCCCCTGTATGGTGATTGTTATCTCATTACTATTGTTACCAGTTGGTGGTTGGTTCTCCCGGCTTCTTTCTCACTGCTTTTCAATACTGGGGATTTGTGGGAGGTCCCTGGGTATATGAAGGGCCTGGAGGAGCCTGTTTTTGCATGTCTGCAGTGCACAGCGCCCTCTGGCGGAGGATAACCCATGTGTAAGTATTATAGATGAGGCAGGACGTGCTGTATGCGTATAATACCAATTCTACAGGTGAGTATCTCACAGAATTGTATTTTTCCTGTCATTCAGCTAAATTGGGGACCTAAAAATGATGCTCCATTTTGTTTGTACGTGATTGAATGAGACCACAAATATAAGAAATAAGGCAGAGTAACAATCATGGGGCCTCCTGACCTTATGGGTCCCAGTGTGGCCGCAACCTCTGCAACCCATATAGTTTTGTTCCTGGCTCTATGAACTACAACATCACAGCTATTACCTGGCTGTAACTTCACTACTGGTAGTTACAAGCCTTTTTCCCTACAGACATGGGATCACTTCCATTGGGGAACACCACTGCTTTCCCAAGTAGTCACGGTAAGCATGAATAAGTGGTTAGATTCTCTAGAACTCCAAGACAGCCATTGGAGACAAGAGGTCCCAGTTATCACAACGAATTCCAGTGCTTGGATATGGGAGCACATCTGCCTCTCGCCTCATCTAGGGGCATAGTTCGGTATAACTGATTATCGAATAATCCAACTACAAGGATCAGCAGTTGCTTACCCACTGAGCCACTTTGGTTACCAGATTGATAATTGGCATATATATGATTTACCAGGGAGGTACATCGGTAGCCTTTCAGAATCTGGACTACACTTTTCCGATAAGCAGGAAGGCAACTACAAGTATAAATTCTATGGTGTTCCTCTGATTCCTGTATAAGGGATTCGAGTTAGGTCTACCTGTAAATGTTTTAAAGACTCAGGCTTCAGACCTATCAGTCTTGTGAGTCAATGGTCTGCATTTGTTCCCCATCAGATTTGTCGATCCCACAAGATCCTAGTGGCTTGTGGATGGTCCTTCCTGGGATTTATTTGCAATATATCTTTATTGAGTTTTATATAGACATTTATAAATGTAAAGACAGTAAGAAACAGCGCAGAGATAATACAGAGCCACAGAGTCATGAGTATACCAAAAGGAGACCAGTACAAGCAACGAAATATCAAAACTGTTGAAATCTTTACAGTGATAATAATAAAGGTGGTTACCCATCAAAATCTTCAACCCACTGGCGTTATAACCCTTTCAGTGCCAAGCACATAGATTCTACGTGCCTGACTTTCCCCCCTGCTAGTAAAAAAAATAAAAATCAAAAATACTCACCTGACTCGTTGGTTCCGGCCGGGTCTCCCCTTTAATTTGGTGCTATCTGATCCCGTGGGATGGCTCCAGGAGAGCCCCCGGAATAGCCCCCCCCCCCCCCCCCCCCCCCGCTTCGGCAGCAGCAGCTGCTAACTGTAAAAAAAAAAACAAAAAAATCTAAATGACATTTACTTACCTGAGGCCGCGCTGTCTCCCGATGGGTGTCCTCTTCACTGGAGGGGCCTCCGATCGCCCCCCCCAGCCTCTTCCGTGGCGAGGAGAGGGCAGAAATTGCCCTCCCCCCCCCCCCCTTCCTGGAACGGATCTGCTAGCCCCTGGGGGTGGGGCCGGGTGACATCGTTGTGATGTCACCAGCAGCCCTCTTGATGCCGGAACCCGAGACAGAGAATCAGTCTGCTCGGGTGCCTGGAGGAGGGCAGATGGGGAGGAGGAGAGGGCTGAGGTCGCCCCCCCCCCCTCCCCAGGCTCTCTCCTTCAAACACACAAGCAGACTGACAGCTGTCATCGCAGATCGCCGGGGGACACAGGATCGGAGGTGAGTAAAGTAAAAAAAAAAATAAAGATCATATTCTTGGTGTGCCACACACCCCGCTTCACTTCTTAAATATTCATCCATTATTGGGTTAATCCACCGCCAGGTGACGTAGTGCAGAGAGGAAGTCTTGTAACGAGCCCCCTTCCGGCCTATATATACCTGGTACCTCCCTTCAATCACCAGTAATTTTTCTCTCTGCTTGCTGACAAGTCAGAAGATGGAAGTCTCCTGCTTACAGGTAGGCCGGGGTATTCTTACCCCGCCACCCCCCTTTTGGTCTATTTCTGCCCGGTTTGAGTTTGTATACCTTTATGGTGGAATGGAAGCCTCCCAGCCTAGGCTGCTCACCGGGCAAATGGTAGATGGCACTTTAAGTGCCTAGGAGCTTATCTCCTACCGCTCGACCTCATGCGTGGGGCAATGCGGCTATCCGGCATGGTGATCCGTTAATGGGATGCCCCTGTCCCGAGGGTCCCCGTAGCCCCTTACTCTCCCGTTACGGCCCCTTCTCCCTTCACTATGGGGGGGGGGGGGTGTGAGGGTGTGCTTTAAGTATGTGTGTTTCACTTGTATCACTTCATTTCAAAATGTGTGTGTGTTTATGATTATGCATTCACTGTATTCAGCATGTGTATACTTTTGGTCTGCTTGAAGGGCAGGCTGCGCTGGGTAGGGGCTGGCCACTTTTCTTTGCAGACTGTTGCTTTGTGGCCCCCTACCCCCTCTCCTCTCCCCTCTCCCCGCCTGGCATTTTATGTATTCATTAGACAGCGCCATGCGGTCTTTACCCTCCCCCCTCCGCCGCCTGGGCGCGCGTGTAGTGGCCCAGCTGAGAGTGATTTCCAGCTGATCGGCGTAGGGGGGGGGCGGGTCCAGCTGACGCGGCGTCGGGGGCGCGGCGCTGACGTCATGCGGCGTCTTGCGGCGGGCCCAGCGTTTGCTTCCTTCAAATGCAGGAAGTCGCGTGGGCGCACGGCCGCACTTTGTCTTCCGTGCTGGCTGCAGTCTTGTTCCGGCTGCTGCCTTCGCTGACCAGGTAAGCGGCCCCACCTGTTGGGGCCATTAAATGGGGAATGCATTGCCTTGCAGTAATATAGTGGGGAGTCACTTTGTATTAAGGGGGTGTGATTTGGCTCTTATTTAAGGGCACTTTGGTGCCATGCTTATATGTTTTTTTTATACACATGTGAGGATCTGATGGTTTTTCTTTTCCTTGCAGATCCTGGGATTCCTGCTTATGGTGGCCCTCTGGCTCTATGTGCCTGGCTAATTATTGGGATATCTATTTAATGTATATATACATAGACTATATATAAAAAAAAATATATATATATATATATATATATATATATATATATATATATGTTTATTAAAGGGGACCTTAACTTAAAAAAAAAAATATATATATATATATATATTTAAAAAAAAAAAAATCCTCCCTTCCAGGACATTACTAACAAAGGGGCATCCCGGGTTGGCTTATGCCTTAAAAGTCCGAGTGTTGCGAATACCATAAATCACCATATGGAGGCTTCCGTAATTTCCGGAAACGGTTCTGCTGAGCCGTTCGGGGGGTGCGTAGGTTGTGGGGTTCCACTCCCAGCTGATGATGTCTTTATTTGCATCCCTTGTGCAAAACAGACTATTGCGCGCCAGTCCGTGGCTTCGGCTGCGGGGCCATCGCATCCTTCATCATCTCCTACCTCTCCCTCCCTATTCCGGACCCCGCATGACACTGTCAAAAGTGGGGATTCGCATTCCGAGGCGGCAGCACAGCCCAGCCCCCGGAAAGTAATGCCCGTTAAAGCAGCGTTAAAGGCCGCTGCAAAACGAAGGCACCTGACTCCGGTACCTTCGGCTCCACAGGACCAGTTTTGTGAACCTGTGGAATGGTCCGATGGATCCCCGGACGAGGATGAATTCCCGTTGGAGTCAGATGAGCCGACAGGTCAGCTTGTGGCTGATGAGATTGGCGATTGGTCAGAGGGGGTTGTTTTTGACACCCCCTCCATTCTGGCTCAAATGTTTAAAATTTTGAGTTTATATACGCCTGAGGCGGTCGCCCCGCCAAAGGGTCAGTTGTTTAAAGAGCCTCAGCCGCGTTTGGTTTTTCCCAGACAACACCACTTTGAGAGGGTGGTTCTTAAGGAATGGGAACATCCCACGCGGTTATCTGGAATTCCTTCCAGTTGGGAAAAGCGTTATCCTTTTCCACCAGAATTGGTGAAGCTTTGGTCTGTCCCTCCTGACGTTGATACCCCTGTACTAGGGCTCTCCAGCTCGGCTATGGTACAATCTGCTGAGACCACTGTCCCTAAAGATGGGGAAGATCGTCGGATTGACCAATACGCTCGACATGGTTTTATTTATTCCGGGTCAGCATTGCGCCCGGTATGTGCTTCAGCCCTTCTGCTATTGGCAATTAAGTCCTTAATTCAGGGGCTATATGAGGATCTTAATCCCGCTTGCAAACAGTTCACTGCGCTTAAGCAATGTGAATCTTTTGTGGCTTATGTCCTGGCCGCTCAGGACGATGCGCTGACTATGAGTAGCAAGGCAGCAGCTATGCTGGTGGCTATTCGCAGGTCAGTATGGCTGCATCAGTGGTCAGCGGACACGGCTTCCAAAAAGGTGCTCACAGCTCTCCCCTTTTTGGGGTTGCGTCTGTTCGGGGAAAAGATTGATTCTGTCGCAAAGGGTGGTAAGATGCCACAATGCAAGAGGCCCCGTGGCCCCTTTAGGGGGACAAGTTCCGGTAGGCCTTCCTTTCGAGGATTAAGAGCGGGCAGGGGGGCTTCCTTTCCCGCTACCAGAGGTGCAGGTTGGACTCGGGGGAGGGGCCGTGGCCAGCCCACTCAGTCCTGGGGCACCAAGCCCAAACCTGCTGATAAGCTCACTCAGCAATGAGGGGCTGCCCTCACCCGTGCGGGTGGGGGGACTATTGCGACACTTCTACCATTGGAACCAAGTGGTTCCAGGCAGATGGATCCAGGAGGTAGTGTCGCCCGGTTACGACCTGGAATTCGAGTCTCACCCTCCTTCACGGTCCGTTCATGGGTCGGTTCATCCCGGCCTGAACTCTCATCAAGACGGAGTGTGTCTTTCTTTTGCCCAAATTCACACAAGAACGCTTCAGCTATTTCTGTTAGCGTGTTAGGACCAGCAACCCCTCGCTGGATCAGTCCTTCCAGTTGTCCTCCCGTGTACGGCAGTCCCTCCTGTGGTGCTTGGTCTCGACCAATCTTGTTTAGGGCAGGCTTTTCCTGACCCCCCTTTGGAAAATTGTCACCACGGACGCCAGTCTGTCGGGATGGGGCAGATTCTGGAAGGAGCTGCGGTTTCAGGGGCAGTGGAGAGCTTAAAGGCCCCACTTACCCATCAATATTCGGAATCTGAGAACCATCCGTCAGGTGCTTGCTCTCCTGACTCAGTACGTTCTGGGCCTTCTGGTCCAGATGTGTTCAGACAATCGATCAGCGGTTGCTTACGTCGGTCTTCAGGGAAGGACGCGCAGTCTGAGTACTCTCAGAGAAGTGTCCCTGATCCGGACATGGACAGTGTTCCATGTTCCCTGTCTCTCGGCGGTTTACATTCCAGAGGTGATGAAACAGGTAGCGGGCCGGTTGAGCAAGGGCTCTCCCCGTCTGGAAGAATAGGCTCTCCATACTCGGGTGGTTCGCTTACTGTGTCTCCAATGGGAGACCCCGGAGGTGGACCTGTTGGCCCCTCATCACTATCACAGGTTCCCGAACTTCGTGTCACTCTTCCAGGATCCTCTGGCTCTGGCAGTGGACGCCATGTCCCTGATCTGGGGAGTTCTAGGATTTCTATACCTGTTTCCTCCGATGCCCATGCTGGGCAGGGTTCTTCAGAAGTTGGCTCTGGAAAAGGTGTACGCCGTTCTCGTGGCCCCAAGGTGGCCAAGACGAGCGAGGTTCGCAGACATCGTTCGGATGGCAGTGGACCAGTTCGTTCTGCCTCTTCGGCCCGATCCGCTCACTCAGGGTCAATTGTGTTACCCCAATTTACCAGCGCTGGGTTTGATGGCCTGGATGCTGAAACCTCCATCCTGAAGGAGGAGGGTCTTTCTGACTCAGTCGTCAAGACTCTGATCAGTGCCCGGAAGAGGTCTTCTTCCATCACCTACTATAGGACTTGGAAAGCCTATATCGCTTGGTGTGAGATAAGATCTTTTCCTTGTAGGGTCTTTTTGGTCTCCAGGATTCTGGAGTTTTTACAATCAGGGCTGGACTCTGATCTCCAGCTAAGTACGTTGAAAGGGCAGGTCTCTGCCTTATCTATCTTTTTTCAGAAGCGTGTTGCGCTTAAGTCTTTAGTTAAAACTTTTTTCCAGGGGGTTACGCATGTGCGGCCTCCCAGGAAACCATTACTCCCTGTTTGGGATTTGAATTTGGTTCTTTCTGCTCTTCAGGCTCCTCCTTTTGAGCCTTTGCAAGATATTGCTTTGTCTACCCTGACTCAGAAGATTGTCTTCTTGGTAGCAATCACTTCTGTCCGGCGTGTCTCAGAGTTGGCGGCCTTAACTATCCAGGCGCCTTACTTTGAGAGGCATCAGGATAAAGTGGTCTTTCGGTTCAAGCCAGACTTTCTTCCTAAGGTTGTTTCTGCTTTTCATTTGAACCAAGATATTGTTCTTCCCTCCTTGTGTCCTAATCCTAAGAATGACAAAGAGAGGGTTTTGCATTGTTTGGATGTAGTACGCTGTGTTAAGTACTACTTGATTATCACGTCTCCTTTTCGTAGGACGGATTCCTTTTTTGTTGTGCCCCATGGGCCTAAGAAGGGTTTGGCACCAGCCAAATCTGCCATTAGCAAGTGGATACGTCAGGCCGTTACTGCGGCCTATTCTGCTAAGGGAAGAGTTCCCCCTTTTCGTATCACTGCTCATTCCACTCGCGCTGTTGGGGCGTCTTGGGCATTTCAGCACCAAGCTTCTGTTGAACAGGTTTGTAAGGCCGCCACTTGGTCTTCTGTTCACACTTTTTCTAAGTTTTACAAAGTTGATGTGCGGGCCTCAGCGGATGCTGTTTTTGGCCGCAAAGTTCTGCAGACTGCAGTTATTTAAGTTATGCTTCACCTGGCCTTGAGATGCCCTTCCCTTGTGGACACTGCTTTTGGATGTCCCAATAATGGATGAATATTTAAGAAGTGAAGCGGGGTGTGTGGCACACCAAGAATAATACCATTTTGTGAGTACTCACCTGAAAAATGGATATTGTTGGTGTGCCACACACCCCGCTTCACCCCCACCCTCTTCGGTATTACCGAAGCATTTATATGGTGAAGCCCTTTTTTATTTATATCAAAATTGATTTTTGAGGTTACCGGTGGAATACTGGTACCTTTTCTTTCTGCTTTTTGAATATACTGGTGATTGAAGGGAGGTACCAGGTATATATAGGCCGGAAGGGGGCTCGTTACAAGACTTCCTCTCTGCACTACGTCACCTGGCGGTGGATTAACCCAATAATGGATGAATATTTAAGAAGTGAAGGGGGGTGTGTGGCACACCAACAATATCCATTTTTCAGGTGAGTACTCACAAAATGGTATTTTTTTTTCTTATGTGTCTGTGTCTTTTTATTTAACATTTAACCCCTTGTGAAATGGTAAGGGGTCCATGAGACCCCTTATACCAGTTCACAAGGCTGGGGGATGGCAAGTCACCCGCTTGCCGCAGCGGGTGACTTGCCATTAAACCCTGGCACCCCCATTACCTGCCTCCCCAAAGCCCAGGGGGGGGCAGAAGAGCCCGGGCCCACACAGGCTATGTGGGCTCGTAGGCTGCAGGGTGGGGGGGCCACAAAAGCTGCCCCCCCCCACTCTGTTCCTACAAGCCCCCATAGCTGGTCCCGGGCTGGTAATGCTTGGTAAGGGGGACCCCATTTCATTTTTCATTTTTAACCCTTAAAATTCCCAAAACAAAAAAATGGGGTCCCCCCCCCCGTGACCCTATGTCATTTTTTTTTTTAAATTAACCCCTTATGTTCTGTCGCCTAGCAGCTATAAAAGGCTTCCAGCTGCAGCAGGAGAGCAGGAAGCCAGATTGATCAGCATGGGACACAGGGATGGATGGGAGGTAAGTATTAAAAAGTAAAAAAAAAATAATAAAATATTTTTTCTTATGTGTCAGTGTCTTTTTTTTTTTTTTTGCCGCTAGCAGGTGACTTGCCGTTAACCCCCGCACCCCCAATTACCTGCCTCCCCAAAGCCCAGGAGGGGGCAGAAGAGCCCGGCCCCTGGGCTTGTAGCCTGCAGGGTGGGGGGGGCAACCAAAGCTGGCCCCTGCACCCTGTTCCTACAAGCCCCCATAGCTGGTCCCGGGCTGGTAATGCTGGGTAAGGAGGGGGGAACTTATGTCATTTTTTTTTTTTTTTTTAATTAACCCCTTATGTTTATAGTGTGGATAGTAGTAGTATTTTATTTGTAAATGTTATAAAGTGCTATTTTCAGTTTGGGGGGTCTCCTGGGCAAGAATGGGGGGGCTACCGATACATATGTGGTACCGTTGTAATCGGGAGAAATTGGGCTTTCACACGCAATATGTTTTTCTCTAATAAAGTAAATGTTTTATTTAAAATAAAGGAGACAATTGTCTAAAAAATTATTTATTTTTACACCAAAATATTTAAAAAAAACAGTAGAAAAATTACAAACAAGACATTTCATGTTCAAGCCTAAACTCTGCTGAAAAATATATATCTATAATTTTCCTGAAAATTCCGGCAAAAATCACGGTTAAACATGGCACAGAATGGGGAAAAATGACCTGTCAACAGAGGGTGACAAAACTTCAAGTAGGTTGGCAATTAAAAGGGTTAATAGTATCTATGCATGTTGGGTATTCTGCTCGGGGGACCTTGCTCTTTCAGATTTAGCTTGTTTTTTCTTGTGTGCATATTTATATTTTAGGAAAACATGTTATTTATTCAGTTTTTTTATTCATTTTTTTTAGGGAAACCCTGTGCAACCTAAGAATTCTTTGAGGGATTACTTCCAGAAAGGTGAGCCTACTACAACGAGCTGGGTACTCTTAGAAAGCTTACCATGTGTACTTTCAGGGAATATATGGTTTATAAGGGATATTCCAAATGTAAAGGGTTGTTTTGGTTGAAAAATTGCAAGGTGCGCATTTTGTCTGCAGAGCTGAAATTTTCAAGTAAAACTACTGTTATGTGCATGCACTACAAATTGCAAAAAAATAGATTTTTTTTTATTTTTTTTTGCAGATATTTCACCAAAAAGTATTGAGAATACACTAAAAAAGGCCAAACAAGAGATTTCATGTTGAAGCCCAGACTCTCTTGAAAAAAACAATATACCATTTTCCTGGGAAATCCCTGGAAATCCTTTCAAAAATCACAGTTGAACATGTGTAGAGCAAAATAGTGAAACATGGTCTGGCAACAGAGGGCGACAAAAGCTGCAGGTATGCTGTCAGCGAAAGGGATAATGATATAACAATAGTGACAGTAACGGTTATAGTGACAATATCCATCCCGACCCAAACCTGCAAGGTCACGCTGTTCACAAGTCCCCTCGTTACACTAGGAGGGGTGACCCGGAGGGAACCGCCATCACCACTATCATGGGATACAAAAGGGGGGACCCGACCCCGACCTGAGCCTCAGGAATGTCTGCCCGACGCTAGGTGGTTTGGACTCCCGGATTGACCATCCACCCTGCAATCTATGACAGGCTTTTCTACTGATGGCTCTGTCCACCCCCGGGAAAAGTATAGCGATAATAGAGAGACACAAGAGGTAGAGACGAAGAAGGAAGAAAAGAAAAGAAAAAAAAAAAGGGAGGATAGAACGGATGAACATCCACATTACCCACCTCCCCCCAGCAGATCCCGGATCTCTGGGGAACTCTTATAAACCTCCCATATTGTCCACGTCCTGCAGTGTTTCTCTGCCCCACCCTCAACTCTGTCAAGTGCTAGTTCCTCCATCCTCTTGATATTTTCCAATTCCCCGTACCATTCCATCAGGGAGGGCACAGAGCTGGATTGCCAATGCCTGGGTATTACTGACCTGGCTGCCGTAAGCATATGCCTCAGCAGGCCCCTCCCCCCCCCCCCGCCGCTACTGAACCTGGAGTCATCGACAGAAGGGCCACCTGGGGTGAGTTGGGGATCCTCTCAAGCGTTGTATATTCAAATACCTTCAACACCCCCTCCCAAAAAGTTTTAAAAGCAGGGCATTCCCACCACACATGGGTCAGGGTCCCCTGGGCTCTGTTACATCTCCAGCAATTGCCTGTCTCTGATCCGCCGAATCTCACCAAGTCCGCAGGGCACCTGCACCAGCCATCGAAAATGTGTGCGTCAGAGCAAAAGATTTTTCCCACTCCTCCCTTTCAAACGTCTGTCCCTATTCCTCCTCCCATCTCCGGCAGAATTGTGGGAGCCCCTCCTCCATACCCCCTGTCAAATAAATCCTATATAAGGTTGAAATGGCTCGCGAGGGGAGGGTCTGGGCCTTGAGGATCATTTCCAGCGTCGTTAAGGGCCTGGACAAGGTAGTTCCGGGGGCGAAGGATCCAACAAAGGTGCTCAACTGGGCATATAGGAACCAGGACAATTTCCTCCCCTCCCCCCGCTCCCTCAACTCAGATAGTGCTGGCAGGCCGGATCCTGAGGTAATCTCACCCAGTCTTGTGTCCTTGGTCACATCCCACACAAGGAATGTCTTGGCATCCAGCCCCGGGGTGAAAACCGGGTTGTTAAAGAGCGGGGTGAGCGGACCAGGTCTATGCGATAGGCCCCTCTGCTTTAGGGACCTATCCCAGAGGGTCAGCAAAGGATTTACCAGGTATGGGAGTTCCCGCCTCTGGACGGTACTCGGGGTCCACCAAAGGCAAGGCAGTCAGACTGGAGAAATATCGTTTTCCAGTGCGACCCATTGCTTATTCCCCTTGTGATGAAACCAGTTGATAAGCCTCACTAGGACCGCAGCCGCGTGATACGATTTCATGTCAGGGACTCCCAGCCCCCTGCAGTCTTAGGTCTACATAGCGTCCCCCTGCTCACCCTGGGCTTCTTATTATCCCATACAAAATTGAAGAAAGCAGCCTGTAGCTGCTTAAAAAAAACCTTGTTCTGGCAACAATGGCAGAGTCTGAAAAACATATAAGAACCGAGGTAGCACGTCCATTTTTAATATATTCTCCCTCGCTAGGAGTATTGCTTTTTAGCATATGTTCTCAGGCTCTCCATTGTGCTGTTGAGAAGTGGCACATAGTTCAATTTATAAAGTTTCCCCAGGTCAGTGGATATCTGCACCCCAAGATATTTTATCGATTCTTTTTGCCACTTAAATGGGAAATTTGACTGAATTAATTCTTGGGTCTGTTCGCCCAGGGAAATATTCAAGATCTCTGTTTTGGTCACATTGACTTTGAAGTTGCTTAATTTGCTAAATCTTTCAAACTCCCGAATGATAGAGGGCAGAGAGGTATGTGGGGAGGTTATGTATAAAGGGAGGTCATCGGCAAAGAGGGAAAGCTTATATTCCCTCCCCCGGCACGACACCCCCCTGATGGAGGGATTGGCCCTCAAAGCATTCGGGAGGTGCTCCATTACTATAACATAGAGCAAGGGGGATAGAGGGCACCCCTGTCGTGTGCCATTCCTAATATTAAAAGATCCGGAGAGGGTGCCATTGACTTTAACCTTAGCAGTGGGGTCATGGTAAAGAGCCATGATTCTATCCAACATAACTGGCCCTACACCCACCTGGGACAGTGCGGCTCTTAGAAACCCCCAGTGCACCCTATCGAATGCCTTCTCTGCATCTACTGCCAGAAGGCAGGACGGGACTCCCCTTGTCTGGGCGTAGTGCATTAGCGAGACAGTCTTGATAACATTGTCTTTGGCCTCCCTTCCCGAGACAAACCCAACCTGGTCATTATGTATCAACGAGGGTAGCAGGGGTTGGATTCTATTTGCCACAATTTTGCCAAACAGCTTGACATCCACATTGATCAATGAGATCGGTCTGTAACTACCCGGAGAAGTTCCATCTTTACCAGGTTTTGGAATGACCGTAATGTGGGCCTCCAGGGTCTGTCTTGGGAAGGGGCAGCGACTCGACACTGAGTTAAATACCTTCGTCAGGAAAGGGGCTATCGGGTCCCATTGTTCTATTGAACCTGGGAGTAAACCCATCCGGCCCCGGACTCTTCCCCGCAGGGGTCCCCTTTATGGCCCGCGTAACCTCTTCCTGCCTTACCGGGTCCTCCAGTGCCTCACCCTCCTCCGGGGGGATGGCCGGCAGGGCTGTCTCTGCTCTATAATTATCTAAGTCACCCACTATCCCCACCTGTGCTCCCCGAAACGAGGCGTTGTCAATGCTATACAAGCTCGAATAGTAGGATTGGAATTCGCCCGCTATTTGGGGGGTCTTATATACCTCCTTACCATCCGCCGTTTTCATACTGGGGATAAATGTACAGCCCTGCCTTGGGTGAAGGGACCGAGCCAGCAACCTACCACCCTTTTCCGAGTGCTCGTATAGGCGTGCCCTACACCTATCTCTAAAACTCAGGTAGCATTGATCTTAAAGCCCCTTTAACTTCTGTCTGGCCTCTATCAACTCTCGTAGTCCCCTGATGAGAGGGCCTTGTGCCTCCCCTCTAACTCCTGTATACGCCCCAGCATTTCTGCAATCTGTCGAGCCCTGTCCCTCTTGAGCCTCGCCCCACATTTGATGAAGACTCCCCGCAGCACACACTTGAGTGCCTCCCACTGTATCGGCAATGAAGTGCTGTCATTGCTATGGTCAAGATGAAAGTTGGTTACCACAGCCTTGATCTCATTCATGCATAGCATATCTTTCAACAGATTATCGTTTAGACGCCAAGTGTAGTGCTTAGGGGTCACGTCCAGTACCGGGAGGCTCAAGAAAACAGGGGTGTGGTCTGACCAATCGAGGACTCGGGGCCTATTGCAAGGGTGTGATGGCTCAGGAGGAAATAGTCCAGCCTGCTATACATATTATGAGTGTGGGAGAAGTACGTATAGTCCCTTTCCCCCCCATGGAGGATCCTCCAGATGTCTACCACCTGCAGGGATTGAAGAGCCTTGCAGAATTTATTAATCTTGGAGTGGGGGATTGCAGATTTCCCCTGAGAAGAATCAATCCTTGGGTCTAAGACTAGGTTAAAATCTCCTCCTATGATTAATGTTCCCTCTCCAAAGTCTTCCAGTAAGCGTAACATGCCCAATCCCGCCTCCACCTGTCCCTGGTTAGGTAGGTACAAATTGGCCAGGGTGTATCTCGCCCCACACAGGGTAAATTTGAGGAACAGGTATCTGCCCCCAGGGTCTACCTTCACCTGC
Source organism: Gastrophryne carolinensis (assembly GCA_027917425.1). Classification (NCBI taxonomy): domain Eukaryota; kingdom Metazoa; phylum Chordata; class Amphibia; order Anura; family Microhylidae; genus Gastrophryne; species Gastrophryne carolinensis. The sequence continues at coordinate 305,573,587 of CM051234.1, read as the reverse complement.
ACATTCTCTATAGGAACGTTTTTGTGTATGGCTACAGACACTACTTTAGATTTATTCTTGGGATTAGGACTATGATACCACTTGTCATAGTATCTATTCTTGATTTCGGGGATTTTCCCTTGACAAAAATGCGTCTCTTGTATAAGGGCTATGTCCACTCTTTCTTTATGAAGCCCATACAAAATTTGGTCCCTCTTCTCTGGGATGTTTAACCCCTTGGTGTTAAACATACAGAGCTTAAGACTCATCAGTGCAGCTAAGTTACAGGGGGAGGGTTGGGAGGGCTCCCATCCGGCTAGATGATGTCAGTCTGATTCCGGTTACACTACCCAGGCCCTGAGAAGCAGGACCAGAAACCTGCCTGGAGAGAGAGAGGCAAGCGGACGATCAGAGAAAGAAAACAAAAAGACAAAGAGAGACAAAACTGATGAGTCTAACGAACTAACAACCAAAGCCCTCCTTAAAGAGGTGGGCAAGCACAAACTAAGAGGGCCGTAGCCCTCAACACCACGTAAATCACGTAAATGGGATGGCGCGGAACCTAGATGGGGAAGCGGCCACGCTACTCGGGAGTATGCTCCCGCCGACTCTTTCAGGACCACGAGTAGAGGCACCCAACCTACTTTCTTTCAACATAACCTAAAGGGGGTAAAGCAGCCAGAAACACCCAAATGTGTCGGGCATCTGCAGCGTACAATAGGAATCCAAAAGCGTCCCTTTTTCACGTCTCTAGGCGATTGAACCTCGGTAAAAGACCCATGAACTATTAGCGACCATGGGACCGGGCAGCCAAGGCCCGGCCCCCCCCCCCCCCAGCAGGCCGGCGAGCCGCCCCCGCAACCATCGAGAGAAAGAATCGCCAGGCCCAGGAGAGAGAGCGCGCACCCCAGCCAGGTCACACCAGGCCACAGCGCCGCCAGCGGGACTCCTTGCCTCCTTCTGCCAGGCGCCATCTTGACTTGCGGATCTCCCGTCCCCAGCTGGCCTCTGGGCTGGAAAAAATCGCCGATGGCGGCCTTAGGGGGTTTTCTAGTGCTGCCCCCCGGCTTTTCTCTTCTTATTGCTCCTCATCTGGCTTAGTGAGGTACAAATTGGGGTGCCCTAATCAACAATAAGGTCACAGGCCGGACGGGAGCACTACCTCGTGCGTCCTCACTCCTTCATGCCGAAACCACGCCCCTCCTTCCTGGGATTTATTGTTGGCTCCACTTCAGATAACATTTAACACTTGAATCTAGTTTCCTGTTGTTTCCGAACATTTGGTGATTAGAGTCCTGTTCAGAGATTCCTACTGTTTGATCCTCCTGAATTCAGTTTTTCTTACGTCCAAATCCCCTTTTTCCCCTTAGAATCTTAATTTTTTTTATTACACTCTCTGTGGCCTTCCTGAAGGATGACGGGAGAAAATCCCCATTAGACTTACCGGAGGAGCCTTTCTCTCTCCATGGCCACCCTGAAGGACTCGTAGGAATACCGTTACCAGTAATCTAATGGGGGGTTTTGCTGCATGCCAAACTCTGAACCTACTAGATTGGTGAGAAAACCAAGTTGCCTTTATGTTTAAATCAGAAAGGAATGGACTTTGTTTCATTTATCCTGTAGGGTGGCCCTTCAGATGCAGATCAACTTGTCAGCATAGTTGAAAGATATCTTGCGATCAACAACTATCTCTGTGATGCTCATGCCACCTCCCCTTGGATACCAGATTATTGACTTTCTCCGGTAAGAAAGTTCTTGATACTGGGGGTGTACCAAGGGGGGAAGATCACCCTAGGAGGGACTTTGTGCCACCACAGTGCTAAAGATGTGGGGATTTGGGACATATTTCTGCACACTGCCCCTAGACCTGTGATGCAGGGTGGCATCAGTGGTTTGCAGTGCCGTATCACCAGGGGCAAGAATGAGCCCCAAGTGTGCAATATCATTGTGAACAATCACTCTGTCAAAGCCTTGCTGGACTTTGGTGCATGCCAGCCTGATAGCTGGGGACTATATACACGGTATGCTATCAAGTGTATTTCCATCCACGGGGACACCAAAGCTTACCCGAGAGCAATAGTGAAAATAGAGACTGTGGAGGGACCCATCAAATGGGGGTGGGCAAAAGTTTTATGCATACTGTTATCCTGGGCCATGACTTACCTTTGTTTTTGGAGTTGTAGGGGAAACTCCCTGAGACAAGCGAGGAAGCTACTAAAGACCCCGTCCTTGTCCAAGTAGACAAGAAAAGTGTTTTTGAGTTACCTGATGTAAATGTGTACAATTTTCTATTGCAGGTGTTGGTCGATGCTCCTGCTATGGAGCAAAATGTACCTAACTTAAATGCTTCCAGGGAAATTTCAGTACTGTCCAATTGAGGAATCCCATCCTGGTCAATGCTTGAGAGGGTGTTAAGGTTGTTTAATGAGGTGCCCCAGGGCCCAGAAGCTAAGCAACAATTTCCACATTTTGCCATGAATAATGATTTCTTATATGTTAAGAATAATGGCAAATTTGTGGAGCAGCTTCTGGTGGCCAAGTATGGTATTTGACTTGGCCCAAAGCCATACCCTTGCTGGGCATTTGGGAACTGATAAGGATTTTTCTGGACGGTGTATATCAGGAGATAAAAGCCTATGGTCATGCCCTACCTGCCAAATAAATGCCCTTGTGTCTGATTTCCGCAGCTTTTTGATTCCACTCCCAATTATCGAGGTGCCACCTGAGACAATTGCAATGGATTTAGTGGGGCCAGTGCTAAATATAGCTAGGGGGCACCAATATATTTTAGTTGTAATGGACTACACTGAAGCAGTGCATTTAAGGAACTCAAAAACCTATTGAAAGAGAATTGTTTTTCATGTTTTCCCGTACATGAATCCCATCTGAAATTATCACAGACCAAGGGATCTCCTTTATGTCCAAGGTTATGAAGGAGATGTTAAAAGTCCCCCAGATGCACATTTCAAGTTTACCACCCACAGACAGTTGGCTTAGTTGAGCACTTAAATAAGACCTTGAAGCATATGTTAAAGAAAGTGATAAAAATGGATTGCCAGGATTGGGATTGTCTGCTACCCTACCTGATGTTTGCAATCCAGAACCTGCCTCAAACCACTGGGTTCTCTCCCTTTGAGTCGGCCTATGAACCCCCCCCCCCCCCCCCCGGTTAACTGGATGTAGCTAATGAGACCTAGGAAAAGGAAGCCACCCCTTACAAAAGACATAGAGCATGCAAGAGCTTATTGCTACACTAATGCCGATAGTGAAGAAACAACTGCAGAGGGCACAAGAGGCCCAGAACCAGATCTGTAATCACTCTGCAAGGAACTTTAACCTGGGGGATAGGCTCCTGGTGTTAGTCACCACAGTAGAGAGTACACGATGGCAAGATCCATATGAAATTGTTGAAAAGGTGGGAGGAAATAAATTACAAGATACACCAACTTGACAGAATAAAACCTTTTCAAATTTACCATATAAACTTACTCAAACCTTGGAAAGATAGAGTCAGCAGTGGCCTCTAATGCAGAGAAAGGTAAAATGCCAGCCACCCCTCTTGTTAAAATAGGCAAGACCCTATCCACTTCACAGAAACAGGAAGTACTTCTGCAGCAAAATAGATGCAAGCCTTCTGACTTAACAGGGTGTAGCGCCGCCACGAGCGGCGTGCCAAACACTTCTGCCCCCGCCTCTTGGTTGCTTCCCCCGCTTCTCTGACCGTGCTTGTGCGTGCCAGCATGGCTGACTTATGCATTGCGGCGGTGCTGCAGACAGTGCGCCCACCTGCATCTAGTTTGAATGAACCAATTACCAGTGGGCAAATCATCCTTAAAATGTTTAGGAGCCTTTGAGCATCAAGTGCCTCAGCAAATCCCCAACACCATAGCTGTGATGCCCAGCGGGACACCAGCCTTCTGTAAGCAGGCAACCCCTAATCTCCACCGCCGCTTCTGCCTATAGTCAAGCCCCCGGGACGCTAGGTACGCCTCACCGGACACGGTTGCCCCCAGGTCTTAATAGGCACAAAGGATTGCTGCTTACGGTGAAGGCCGATGAACCACGAGGGTATCCCAAAGCCGAGGTCGTTCACAGGTAGTCAATCCGGAGGGTGCGTCAGAATACAGGGATGAGACAGGTGCGTAGTCAGGGGTAGCCAAAGGGTCAAGCCGGGAGGTCGGAGATCGCAGGGTATCCAGAGGGGCAGGCAGGTTCGTGGTCAGACAAAGCAGAGGTCGGTACAGGCAGCAGACAGGAATGGTCAATCAAGCCGGGTCGGAATCAGATAACAACTAACAGAATCACACCCTATTCACAAGCGACTATCACGGGCACTGAGTGCTGGGCTGACTCCATATTTATTGGGGAATCGACCAATGGCCACCCTGGGGGGAGTGTACGTGCTGATTGGTGCAACTTACAACACTGTGAGTGATTGGAGGTACTATCCAGGGGCTGGTCAGTCTTGGCTGCCCATCAGGTGTGGAGCACACTGCCTGCCACTCGCAGCACAGCGCTTCCTAGTGGCGAAATCTACAGACTGCGGGACACGCGCCTGCACAGCTAGAGAGGGGCGAGGGAGGCTGCCAGAGTGACGCGCCACACTCCCAGCAGCAGGAGTGCTGCGTCGCCCTGCGGACGCACGCCGCTGGCCCCCTGTCAGGGGTAAGTTCCTTACAATAGCCCTATAAAGAGGATCCCTGCCATACTGTCATTGCCCAAGATAGCGTGCTGCTGGGTGCTATAGTTCTGTGATTGCTCATTGTTGCCAACCTAGTTTGCCTGACCTCCTGGCTTGACCCTCGCCTTGACCTTTGACCCTTCTGTTGCTTCCACCCTTGGTGCTGCGTATCGGCAGATCAGACCCAGGACCTGTGTTTGTATTGTGGTAACCCAGGTCACCTTGCTCAGGCCTGCCCCAATGAGAAGTCATTGGCAGAAAACTTCAGCGGCTAGATGTAGTTGAGGGAACTCGCCTAGGGGGGCGGGTATCCTTCCCTCACATTAATAAATTGTTATTACCTGCCACGAGCTCTTGGCAGCCCTTCAGTCTGTCACCGCCTTTATCAATAATCAGGTGGGTGGCAACTTTTTGAATATGTCCATTGTATCCCCCCTAGGTATTCCATTTACCCCCTTGGAAAATCTCCTTCATGTCCTGGCGGTTAATAATGAACCTATCCTGGGGGGATTGGTCTCCTCCAAGACCACTATGTTTAAATTGATTGTGGGCTCCTCCCATTCCGAGAGTCTGGAATTCCTGGTTTTATATTGTCCTGACACCCCTGTAGTCCTGGGATTTCCTTGGTTAAAGACCCACAAACCAGTCATTAATTGGGAATTGACAAGGTGGAGCTTATTTTGTCTTGACCATTGCTTTTGTACTGACCCATGTCTCCCTTGAGGGGTTATCTCCACCCTATGCCTGGGCGGATGTATTCTCCAAAAGATCAGGCGATTCGACTGAGGGGAGCCTATAATCACATTCGTATATGCCAAGTGGACGAATGGAAGACTGTCTTTAATGTTAATGCTAAAGACGGGCATTAGGTGTATTTAAAACGGGTGAGTCACGTGGGTCGGGCGCGGCAGTCGGCGGCGCTCGGCGTTCAGTTGATTGCGGGGCGGGGGAGCGAGGTGGGTAAGTACATAAGGGGGGCATTTTGGAACCACAGCACACTTGTTCGCCCTGAGGAAGTGACATGTGTCATCACGCAACGCGTCGGCGGGGAGCTGGGGGCCCTACTTGCTTTGTTTAACACCAATACCTTGGACATGTGAGATTTAACATGGCTATATGTAACTGTTCCTACTTCTACCCGGTCTGTCCTCATTATTTTTGAAGAACTTTAGCACAAAGCACTTTTTGAGATATATGTTTGCACGCAAAGTCTATTTTCACTATATCCAGTCCAGGTTGTCCCAGAAGTAATGACAGTTGGGTAAACCACCGCTAGGTGGCGCCTGACTGCAGGATCAAAAGCTGTCGCTCCCCCCGCCTCCTATAAAACAGGTGTCTCTCTATGATTCCACAGTGTTCTTCCTGCAGTTTGCTGCATAAGGATCGTATGGATACTCTCTCCTGGAATACTGCAGCTGAGCGGGGCTTTCTAGCCCGTCGGCCGCTGCATCCTTATTACCACCGTTCCTGCCTCCCAGCTTCGGCTGACCGGGACGGTGAAGGTAGGGTGAACGCCGGGGTCAGGCGTTGGCAGAGCTAGGCTCTGGGGCGCAGACCCTGCCTAAAGGGTAGCCGGCCATAAGCTGATGGTGAGCCTATTTAGGGGGGGAACCACTATATGCCCACGGGGCTTATGCCCTCCCTGCCCCACAAGCTTTATTGTTATATTGTGATGGTGTTTATTGACTGGACTTGCTGTCCCTTGCGTGTTGGTGTGTTTTTTACTGACTTTTTACCTCACATATTTACCCTCCTGTGTTTTTTACTGACTTTTTACCCTCCTGCGTTTTTTACAGATTTTTTACCTCACATGCTCACCCTCGTCGCTCCACTCTCTCCCCTCTCCTTCATGCTGCCGCGCTGTGAGGGGGGGGACGTCGGCACTGCACGGGCGGAGAATGACTAGGGCCGCAGACCCCGCCGCCGGGTGCTCGCGGGTGCCGGGCTGCCGATTCTGCTGGCCTCCTCCCGTGGGCCGCCTGATGTTGTGGGGCCCTCCACCATATTGGGGGCGAGCGCGATTTTCGCAATGTCCGGGGGGGCGGGGCCACACAATGATGCTTTTCGCGTCACAGTCGTGCAGCCCGCCCCTCGAGGAACGTGTGCTGCTGGCTGATCCGCGCCATCTTCTCCTCCTGCACGCTGCTGTCGTCTCTGTCGGCCCTTTGAGCGGTGTCGTGAGTCCCTCTTGACATATTGTCTTTTATGCGCTGGGCATGTGCTGTGGGATGCTTATATGTTCACTTTTTGTCTTCCAGGTGGGCCCCTTGATATTAAGGGTTGTGGTTCCTCTCGGCCTCCGCCCCCCCCCTGCTCCCCCTCTCTCCAAACCCTCTCCCTGTAAAGAGGGATCACTTAAGAGGGATTATTTCTTGCGGGCTGGCCAGGTTGGCTCGTTAGTGTCTTGTACCTGTTGAAATAACTCAAATCACCATAATGGAGGCTTCTGGGGATAGTGAGCTCGGGACCTTCTCTGGGCGGACTGAGCACGGTCTGTGTCACTTGCGCCAGAAGTGTTATCTCGGAGCATGATCGGGCGGGCGTATCTGCCCCTAGCCTGTTATTGCCTGCGGCCTCTCCAGAACCCCCGCTCTTGCTCTCAGCCCCCAGCGAGGGGGAAGCCAGTAGGGGGTCCCATTCTGATTAGCTTATCGGGTGGCCAGCCTTGAGAGACAGATCTCTCGCTCAGCTCCTAAGAAGGCCACAAGTAAGAGGCGGCATATTGAAACGGTCTATTCTGATAATGATGACAATGATGATGATCTCTTTGGAGGTGTTGGCCTTGATAGTGGGCCCGGTTCTTCCTCGGATGAGGATACATGGCTCCCTGATGATACGGAGCGGTTGCTGACTGCGATCTTTGAGACGCTGCACATTGTCCCTCCTAGAGTGGCTAAGAGGAAGCAGGGTGGATTGTTTCGGCCTGAGAGACAGAGACGAGTCTTTCCTGAGCAGGCCCTTTTTTTCTAACATGATTTTCAAGGAATGGGAAAGGCCTAACAAGTTACCGTCGGTGCCTAAGGGCTTGGACAGGCGGTATTCCTTTCCCGAGAAGCTGGTTCGGCTATGGTCCCGTCCTCCCGAGGTGGATGTCCCCGTGTCGGGTCTGTCCAACACTACGGTCATGCCTTCACCCGAAACTGCTTCCCTACGTGATCCAGCTGACAAGCGCATGGATCAGTTGGTCTGTCATGCCTTCATCTTGCCGGCCAAGAAGGCACTCACTAGTATCCCCTTTGTGGGTCACAGGCAGTTTGGGGAGCGTCTGGACCTCCTGCTCAAAGACGGAAGACTCCCTCAGCGACGAAAGTCTGCGCGGCTCTTTCGGGGTTTATCTGCCTATCGCTCCTTTGAGGAGAAAGGGGCTTTTCATTTTCAGGTGCTCGCAGAGATTCCTGGTGATGAGGTAGGTCCCGCGGCCGACCCAATCCCTCCTGGGGATCCAGGCCCAAGCTCTCTACCAAGGCCCTCTGGCATGAGGGGGCGTCCTCACCCATCCGGGTGGGGGGACGGCTTCTGCTATTTGATCACGTCTGGAGAAAATGCACCTCGGATCGGTGGATTCAGGAGGTGGTTTCCTCGGGTTACAAAATAGAGCTGGCAGTCTGGCCGCCCTCAAGATTTCTTCAGTAACAGATTTCCCAGAACCCATCGACGGCACAAGGCCTGCGGTTGGCCGTCCAACACCTTCTGCTGTCAGGTGTGATTTGTCCCGTGCCTCGGCAGGAATGGGGTCAGGGGCTTTTACTCCAATCTGTTCACGGTGCCCAGGAAGGACGGAGGGCTGAGACCCATCCTGGTCCTGAAGGGTCTCAACAGGTTTGTTAGAGTCAGACATTTCCGCATGGAGACCTTACGGTCCGCAGTGAGCTCGCTTCGACCTGGCGACTTCTTGACCACGGTGGACATCAAGGATGCTTATCTGCACATCCTTATATTCCAGGGGCATCAGAAGTTCCTGAGGTTTGCGCTGGAGGATCAGCACTAGCAGTTTGTGGCGTTGCCATTAGGGATATCTTCGGTGGATTCAGGAGGTGGTTTCCTCCGGTTACAAAATAGAGCTGGCAGTCTGGCCGCCCTCAAGATTTCTTCAGTAACAGATTTCCCAGAACCCATCGACGGCACAAGGCCTGCGGTTGGCCGTCCAACACCTTCTGCTGTCAGGTGTGATTTGTCCCGTGCCTCGGCAGGAATGGGGTCAGGGGCTTTTACTCCAATCTGTTCACGGTGCCCAGGAAGGACGGAGGGCTGAGACCCATCCTGGTCCTGAAGGGTCTCAACAGGTTTGTTAGAGTCAGACATTTCCGCATGGAGACCTTACGGTCCGCAGTGAGCTCGCTTCGACCTGGCGACTTCTTGACCACGGTGGACATCAAGGATGCTTATCTGCACATCCCTATATTCCAGGGGCATCAGAAGTTCCTGAGGTTTGCGCTGGAGGATCAGCACTACCAGTTTGTGGCGTTGCCATTAGGGATATCCTCAGCCCCCCGTGTGTTCACCAAGGTGCTGGCGGGCGTCAGGCTATCCTGAGTATCCAGGGCATTCGCGTGCTGACTTATCTGGAAGATTTACTGATTATGGCTCAGTCCCATCTTCAGGCCGAGAGCGACACCCGGACCGCGTTGTCCACTCTCGAGGATTTCGGTTGGGTAGTAAATTATCCCAAGTCTTCAAAACTCCCTCGATGGTGGGGTCTTTTCTGGGCATGACGTTGGACACCTCTCTGGCCAGGATATTCCTGCCACAGCAGGTGGTGGGTCTTCAGACGCAGGTGCAGGCCTTGCTGTCTTGTCAGCAACCATCTGTCCATCTGGGGATGAAACTGTGGGCCCAATGGTGTCATGCTTCGAGGCAGTGCCCTTTGCTCAGTTCCACTTGAGACCTCTTCAGTTGAATCTGTTGACCGGTTGGGATTGGACGCAGGAGTCACTGGAATGGGAGTTTTTACTGTCTCCCCCGGCCAGGAGTCCCTTTTTGTGGTGGCTGGACTCCAGAAATCTGCTGGGAGGCAAGTCATTTCTGCCTCCACGGTGGGAGATTGCCACGAACGCCAGCCTGACCGGCTGGGGAGGCTTTTGGCTGACTCAGAAGATCCAGGGTCAGTGGGGGCCACAGGAGGCCCACTTAACTATAAATATCTTGGAGTTGAGAGCGATCCGTTGGTGCTTCTTCACTTGACTCCCCATCTAAGGGGTCGTGCGATTCAGGTTCACTCGGACAATCAGACGGCGGTCGCCTACATAAATCACCGAGGCGAGACTCGGAGCAAGCGAGCCCTCAAGGAGGTGACCCAGATTCTGACTTGGGCAGAGGAGACTGTTCCCTGCATCTCGGTGGTTTATATTCCTGGGATAGAGACCCAGGAGGCAGATGTGAAGCCTTACTTTGGACGGCATAGGGATAAGGTGGTGTTTCGCTTAAACCTGATTTTTTTGCTTAAGGTCGTGTCTCCTTTTCACCTTAATGAGGAAATTGTCTTGCCTTCCTTGTGTCCAGCTCCGACTAACTAAGGAAAGGACCCCTCATTCCCTGGATGTGGTCAGAGCCATTAAGTACTCCTGGTTGCGACTGAGTCCTTCAGGAAATCGGATTCGCTCTTTGTCCTCACTGAGGGTTCTAGGAAGGGCTTACCTTCGGCCAAGTCCACTCTCAGTAAGTGGATCAGACAGGCGGTGGTGCAAGCATATTCTGCCAAGGGGAAGGAACCCCCTTTTTCATGTTACAGCTCATTCTACTAGAGCTATTGGTGCTTTCTGAGCTTTTCCAGCACTCGCCGATCATACGAAAATTGAGCAATGTTACTTTTAAGCTTTCTGGGCTTTTCAGCAACAGGCCTCTGTTGAACAAGTTTGTAAGGCCGCCACTTGGTCTTCAGTTCATACCTTACAAAGTTTTACAATGTTGATGTTAGGGCCTCAGCTGATGCTGTCTTTGGCCGAAAAGTGCTTCAGGCGGTAGTGAAAGGAACTACATGCTGTTTGGCACTGGGGATCCCACCCTAATGGACACTGCTTTTGGATGTCCCAACTGTTATCACTTCTGGGACGGCCTGGACTGGATATAGTGAAAAATACAATTCTGTGATAATCACCTGTAGAATTGTTTTTGAATATATCCAGTCCAGGTCGCCCTTATTAATTATATCTGGATTGCCTGTTATGGTGGTTACCATTTTTATATTGGACCGTTGTCCTTAGTTTGATGGAGAGCGTACATGCTGAAGCTATGTGAAGTAACATGGTTTCTTGGCCTCCCGGCCTGTCTCTTTTCTTACTGCTGTTTAACCACTGGGGAATCATAGAGAGACACCTGTTTTATAGGCCGGTGGATTACCAAACTGTCATTACTTCTGGGACGACCTGAACTGGATATATTCAAAAACAATTCTACAGGTGAGTTTCATAGAATTGTATTATATGATTGTTTTTATGTATTATACACAGTAATTCTGACTGGGAATATTAGGGATAGGTGAGGTCTGACTGCCATTTCATTATAATCATAATAGCAATAGGTATCTTAGCAATAGCGCTCCCTTGTGCTTGTCTATGTTTTATGTTTTTTAGATTCTTTTAAAGTGTTAATGTATGTCAAGTTTGGCTTTGAATTCTAATAAAATTATACTATTTTCATTATAAAGCATAATGGTGCCACTTGCTTGTTTGGATAGTATTGGGGGGGGGGGGACCCCTCACCCTTTGTTTTCTACATAGTATTTATCCTGTGGTGTGCACACTACATGTAGGTTCAGCTAGTCCGGCCCATTTTTCTGTTTATTACTAGGAGTACTTAGTTATGCCTTTTGGCTTATGCAATACCCTAGCAGTCTTCCGAGATTTTGTGTTCTATTTCAATGATATTCTAACAGCCTTATACCCTGAAGGCCCTACAGAGGTTCCTAGGTTTCGCCCATTTTCTACAGGTGTTTTATCAAGGGATTTTCCTTTGATTGTGGCTCCCTTAACAGACCTAACCCGGAAAGGTGCTTTTGTGGAAATTTGGCCCCCCTCAGCAGTGGGACCTTCCAGACCTTAACGGCAACCTTCACCACAGCCCTCAAATGTTAATCAACCATTCTTCGTTGAGGTGGACGCCTCTGGGTGGGAGATGTCCTCTCGCAATATTCCAGTTTTCCACATCCGTGCGCCTATTTCTCATGAAAAGTTTGCCCAGCCGATAAAAATTATGATGTAGGAAATCGTGACTTGCTAGGGATAAAACTGGTCTTTGCGGAGGGGCGGCATTGGTTGATAGGTTCTCTGCATCTGATTACAGTTTACACCGTCTGCAAGAACCTCGAATATATTAAATCTGCCAAAAGGCTCAATTCTCGTCAGGCTCCGTTTCAATTTCGTTATTACTTTCAAGCCGGGAGCAAAGATGATCGGGGGGTTCAATTTTGTTTTTGGAGGGAGTTCTGTTCGTGATTGGGAATTAAAGTGTCTCTATCATCGGCCTACCACCCGCTATCTAATGGTCAGACTGAGAGGGTCCAGTGTCTGGAGCAATACTTGTTCTGCTTTATGTCCAATTGCCAAGAGCAATGGTCCAAATTTATCAAGTTTGCTGAATTCACCTTTCATAATGCGCCCAGTTAGTCGATTACATTTTTGTCATTCTTCTGCAACACAAGGCACCATCTCTCTCTGGTCCTTCCTCCAATTTGCCCTCCGGTTTCGAGAAAGAGCGGCTATTTGGTGCAATGTTCATAAGAATGTTAAAGTGGCTACAAGCAGACACAAGACCGTTGCCAATCGACATAGGTCCTTGGAGTCACCATTTCAGGTGGGTGATCTGGTCTGGGCAGCCATTTCCCTGCACCAGCACTCGCCGATCATAAGAAAATTTAGCAATGTTACTTTTAAGGTCAATCTTCCTTCTTCCATGAGAATCAGTAATGCGTTCCATGTATCCTTGCTGAAACCCGCCGGTAATGTTCAGGTATTATCTCCTCCACCTGTTATAGTGGAAGATGAACTTGAATATGAAATTAACAAAATTCTTGACTCTCGAATATTACGCAATTCGTGGCAGTATTTAATTGATTGTAAGGGATTTGGTCCTGAGGAGAGGTGTTGGGTGCCAGCCAATAATGTTCATGCCAATGCCCTGATTAGGAGGTTACATCTTGACAATCCTGATAAGCAAAGTAAGTAAGCCCTTCGTGAACGGAGGTAATGTCACGATGCACTAACCTTCTCCCCGGTCCTGCAGGATCCTCGACCGGCCTCTCGGGTGGAACGCCAGGATCCCAGTCACGCTGCAGTCATGTCAGCAGCGGGCACTGGCTTGGGCAGAGCTGCCTTGAGTCACACCAAGTGCTTCCAACACCCTCCTCTCTCTGACGCATCCCCTGCTCCAGGCACTGGCTTGGGCAGAGCTGCCTTGAGTCACGCCAAGTGCTTCCACACCCTCCTCTCTCTGACGCATCCCCCGCTCCTCTAACAGCTTACATTTTCTCTTTGGTGGCACTGCAGACAACATTCCTGCCGGAGGCTAGTTTGACCAATGAGTCCCAACATATGATGTGGGGCGGTCGCCCCAATTAACATTCAGCTAATCAGCCCTTAAAAAGTGCAGGAACCCATGGACTCCAAGTGCCCAAGCAAATCGCCTGCAGCATAGCCCTATAAAGATTTCCTGCCATACTGTCATTGCCGTGATAGTGTGCTGCTGGGTGCTATAGTTCTTGAGACCTCTGTGATTGCTTATCGTTGCCAATCTAGTTTGTCTGACCACTACATGACCACTGCCTGAACTGATGCCTGCTTGAACTTTTACTACAAACCTGTCTCATCTATTGTACTGCGAACCCTCTGACCCCTGGCTTGACCTTTGACCCTTCTCTTGCATCTCCCTTGGTGCTGTGTATCTTGATGATTGCCAACCTGTGTATGACCCTGCGGACAACCGTGCCCAGTGAGGTGTATAAAGCATCCCAGCAAATGAGGCTTGGCTATAGGTGAAGCCAGCTGCGGAGATTGGGGGTTGTGGACTCCCCAAGAAGGGATTTATACTTAGTAAATTATCTTTTTCACAGAAATTGACTAAATCGCTACCTGTCATTGCAAAAATACACTGCCTAGTTTCCCTGAAAGTGGCCGCTAGATCCACTGCCCTTGAATATTCACCTGGAATAGTGATACCGCCTTTCAAAGGCGGGTGATTATGTGGATAAGGCCTTGACTAAATACTATAGATGTCCAATAAGAAAGAAGAGCATTTTCCTGTTAAATGTAAACCACCTTTTTAGCAGCAGCTTTTTCGTCCTTGAAATCAAGAGGGAACCTTGGGGCTTGGCCAAGATTCTAAGAGGACAAGTACGGGGTGGCCAGTACCCCAACTGCACCCATATCCTCTCTATGATAAACGGCATAGAGTAGGGGGTTGTCTATCCTGTTTCCCTAATATATGAATGCTAGCAATGCTGCTCTTGCACCACTGCAATGCTGGATGTCTTGGAGACATATGCAATCCTAATTCGTTCTCTACAAGCAAAGGGGTTGCACATCTAGAGGAATGATGGGGATGCATTGAACAATCACAAACTGGGCCCGCTTCGTTTCCTGTTTCCTTGCATTCAAAATCCCACACAGGCTTGAGGCCTGTGCCCAAACAACATGTATATTCTATGGGCTCATGTGATCTAGCCATGTCTGTGCAGAGACCTCATCTACCCCACCTTGGCTGTTCCTGCTTCCACTCTGTTCCTGCACCAAGTCACTGCTGAGGCTGTAGGTTTAGCAATCCCCACCATGACTCTTAGTTCCTGCTCTGCCGTCTGGCCATGTTTATTCAGAAGTCCTGCCATGAACCATCTTTCTTTTTTTATATATTCTTTATTTATTGCATGTTCAAAATATAATTACATGCATACAGAAAATGTACATAGAGACAGTAGTAAAAGATAACCATCAGACTGATGCAACATAATAAAAATTATCAAGTAAGCTTCCTTGTGGTCTCGTTGCTTTGCTTGTCTCGGCACCAAGACTTTTACTTCTGCGGGGCTGCACCCAAGCACGCCCCCGCACCCCCAGGCCAGACCGCCCCCAATCAGAAGGGCCGGGCTCGGGGAGCCTGCCTCCTCTTCACGATGCCTACCTTTGAGAGCTCGAGCCTGCCCTCACTCCCCCAGGGCCCCTAGTATGAGACCAAGAAGCATCACATGGAAAAGAAGTTAAGCAAAAAAGGGAAAGAAAGAATACAACGACAACAAGACACATCAAGGCCCATTGTTAATGCCCCTACTGATTTACTTCAACACCTTATAGTCTGACAACTATGCAAATGCTACCCATCCCGCCCATCTGAGACAGTGCACCTCCGATGTCTCGTTGCGCTCAGTGATAATGCCTTAGAATCTCTTCATTTCTGACACCTTATTGAGCCAGAGCAGAACACTGGGTGGATCCGATTTCTTCCACTGCACAGGAATACACGCCCTTGCTGCATTAATTAGTTGACCCATTAACCTAGCGCTAGACCCACTTATCGATACTTCTAAGGGCTCACCCATCTGTCCTACACAAAACTTAATAGGCTTAAGAAAGTAATCGCCCTGCATCAGTTGAT
The DNA here is from genome assembly GCA_027917425.1 of Gastrophryne carolinensis. Classification (NCBI taxonomy): domain Eukaryota; kingdom Metazoa; phylum Chordata; class Amphibia; order Anura; family Microhylidae; genus Gastrophryne; species Gastrophryne carolinensis. The sequence goes on along the minus strand of CM051234.1, from coordinate 305,558,349 downwards.
AGACCCATGGAGAATCCTGCATCTGATGGACAAGGACTTTACGTTCTTTTCTGCCCCCCACAACTCCTATTCTAGGATTGACTTCTTCCTCATCCCCCATGCCACGCTGTCCAGGGTCTCTGCTGCAGAAATTGGTAATATCACCATTTCTGACCATGCCCCAGTCACACTCACAGTAGCTCTGCCGAGCCCAGCCATGAAGGGATGATCTTGGCGGCTTAATACCTCATTATTAGAAGATCGGGTAGTCCTAGAGGAGGTCCAAAGGGAGCTCCAAGAGTTCTTTGCCCTTAACGCCTCCCCTGAGATCGGTCCTGGAGTCCTCTGGGAATCACATAAATGTGTTATTCGGGGTTTTTTTTTATCAAAATCGGTTCCCGAATCAAAAAAGAAAAAGCAAAACGCACGATGGAACTCCTGGCTGAGATCAGGGCACTCGAGAAACTTCACAAACAGTCCCTAGCAGCCGCCCATCTAGCGACTCTGATGTCTTTGAGGGAACAACTGAAAACGCTAAGTTGTGATAAGCTGAAAGCGCAATTGACAAAATGTCGGAGAGCCTTCTACGAGTCGGGGGACAAGTGTGGCAGGCTATTGGCAAGGGCCCTGCGATCTGAGAGGGCAAAGACCTATGTCCCAAAAATCACAGACCCAGACGGCCGGGGTCAGACACCTAACAAATGAGATTGCAGAGTCTTTCGGGGGGTTTTATCAGTCCTTATACAACCTCCCGGGAGACCAGGGAACTGACCCGACAGCCTTAGTAGAGAAATATATTGGCGAGTCGGGGATGCCCAGCCTGCCGCCTGAGGTAGTCGAGGGTTTGGAGGAGCCCATCTCATTAATGGAACTGCAGAAGGCGATCACGGGGACAGCGGGGGGGAAAGCCCCGGGACCAGATGGGCTCCCGGCGCTTTACTATAAACGATTAATGCCGATCTTGGCCACTAGAATGTTGTCGGCTTTTAACGGAAAGAGATGGGGACTCCTTTCCGACGGATTCCCTAAGGGCATTCATCTCTGTGCTGCCGAAAGAGGGGAAAGACCTTCCCCTTTGATCCCCGTCCTGGGCAATCCAGAGTTCCCCCCGGGCTGTGAGGGGCCGAGATCGAAGGAATGGAGAAGAGCAGGCGTTTATAGAGTTAAACATTTCTGGTCGGAGGATGGATGGTCAGATTTATCGTCACTGGCTCAAGCCAGAGGGCTTTCGGAATGGTCGAGTTGGCAGAGCATCCAGCTCCGGCACTTCTTGGGATCCTTTGAGGACCTCCCTGCCAGGCATAGACCTCTCACGACCTTTGAGGAAATCTGTATGAGCAACAACCCCGAGAAACATGTCCTCTCCCTCATGTACAAGCTTCTTATTTCCCCCAAAGCGGATGAGGTGCTGCTCTACGTTAGAAAGTGAGAACGGGACCTGGGTGTTTCCCTAACGCCGGACCAGATCAGGCGGCTTCTCTCCGCGCCACATAAAACCTCCATCTGTACCAAATTCCAAGAGTGCAATTATAAGCTACTTACCCGTTGGTACGCAGTCCCCACCGTAATCGGCAAGTGGGCCCCTGGCTTGTCAACTAGTTGCTGGAGGTGTGGTGCGGAGAGAGGGGATCTGTTACACATTTTCTGGTCGTGCCCCGGAATTCGGCCTTTCTGGGACACCGTCAGGAAGGTAATAAATGCTGTATCAGAGTATCACCTGCCTGACAACCCGGGCGCGTGTTTACTTCATCTGACCAATGCCCGGTTTGGGAGCTATAGGACATCTCTCCAATGCCAGCTACTGAATGCAGCTAAGGCGTGTATTCCGTTGGTGTGGAGACAGGCGAGCCCCCCCTCGTTGGCAACCTGGGTTATGAAGGTAAATGACATCATGCGCTTTGAGAGTCTTACACAGACCAGCGATAGAGGGTCGGAGAAATTCACCACCACCTGGTACAACTGGATGATGTTCTTAAACTCTGATGAGTGCAAGTCAATTTTGGAGTCTCCCTAGGGTCCCGAGTTCATGTTCCGGGTACTTACAAGGGCCTGCGTTTGACGTACGGTCCCTCCCATCAGCTCAAATCCCCCCCCCCCCCCCCTGCGGATATACCCAAACACTCTCCTTGCACAAAAACCCTGCATACCCCTCTGTTTTTACACAGTTAAGTTTTATGTTTCCATGAATAAGCGTTTGCACCAAGGAATGGACCTGTGCGTGGTGCAGAAACGAATGTATACATATAGTTATACGCCATTTTCCTCGATTATCTTTATTGGCTACGTGTGTGGTATGCATCATGTACATGTTGTATTTTGAAAACGAATAAATAAAGAATTTAAAAAAAAAATTAGTTGACCCATGATGGATTTACGGTAGCTCTTGGCGATGAGAGCAAATGCCTCAGTTGCATGCCCTGCCAAGCACCCCACAAAGGCAGATCTCGCGCCTCGGCCAAATCATCAAGCGACTCCCATGCCCCCTGGCGCTGAAAGTGACAGGCCCTACCCAGCCGTCCCCTCTGTCACTTCTCCACCGCCCCCCCCCCCCCGAGACTCCCCGCGGGAACGCCAGATTTCCCAGGAAAGGAGACAGCGGCGAGAAAGCCGGTGATATGTCACTATGCGACCTGCATCTCTGGAAGGCTTTTATGGTAGCCCTGATCGTTGGGTGTCTCGCTGCAGGCCCCAGATGTTGCTTAGTCAGCCAGGGTAGGAATTTTAGCGGGAGAGACGGGTTGCTCTGCTCAATCTGCACCTACTGCTTATCTTGCGAGTGTCTGCACCAGTCTATTATCCTGTATAGGTGCGCGGCAGTGTGGTACAGGCTAGGATCTGGCAACCCTATCCCTCCATTCTCCTTTGAAATTCTCAAGGTTTTCTTGCTAACCCTGGGGCTCTTCCCCCAACCATATGAATCTAGCAAATAGGGCCCCTACTCTCTGCAGGAAGACGCCGAGGATGTCTATCGGGAGCGCCTGTATCAAATTTAGCAGAAGCGATAGGTTCATTTTTAAGGCGTTGCACCTCCCAAACCCGAATTTATTTTGAGCCCAAACCTCCGTGACTTTAGTGAAGCTTCCCGCAGGGGGAAGTTAAGCGGGAAGATTGTGTCTAGTGACCTACCTATTTTTGTTCCTAGGTATGTAATGTGGTCCCTCGCCCACTTAAAGGAAAATGCGTTTTGAAGGGCAACTTCCCTGCTCCTTTGCAGGTTAATATTCAATGCCTCGGATTTCTGCAGATTAATTTTGTAATTCGAGACTCTGTAGGCATCTAATTCTTGCATTAAGTTAGGGAGAGTGACCTCAGGACATGACGCAAAGAAAATCAAGTCATCTGCATAAGCCCCAACTTTGTAATGGCCCGAGGGCGATTCCCTGGATTTTGGGGTTCGCCCTTACCCTACAGAGAGAGGGTTCCAGGGTCGTGATAAAAATGAGTGGCGAGAGAGGGCATCTCTGCCTTGTCCCGTTGCCGATGCTGAAAGGCTCCATGCCATTGACTCTCGCCACCACTGATGGGCGCTGGTAGAAGCTAGTAATCCAAGATAACATGCCAGGCCCACGTGCTATAGGATCCCCTCCATATAGTCCCACTGTACCCTGTTGAAAGCTTTATCAGCATCTGTGGCAAGGAGGATCGCAGGGAGCTCCTTCTTGTGGATCAGGTCCATCAGGTTTAGGATCTTAATTGTGTTATCTCTCGCCTCTGAAAGGCATAAACCCCACCTGGTACAGGTGAATAATGTGATGCAGGTGTGGGGACAAGCGGGTAGCAAGTTTTTTAGCAAATAACTTTACATCTGTGTTGAGCAGGGAAATCGGCCTATAACTGGAGCTCTGCGTTAGATCTTTGCCCTCTTTTGGTATGACTGAGATCTGGGCCCAGAGACTATCCCCTCGATTCAAAGAGCAAAAGTTAATTGATTTCGGATCGAGAATCGTAAGTTTGGGTGGGTGTTTGTCATTTTTTCTTGTTTTTTTGCCCATTTCGTATTCGCACGATCGTTCGCGCATAGACGTATATGAACATACGCATTTCGTACGAGAATCGTATATTTTGCGTTAGTTCGTGTGTTTTTCCCGTCCAAATCGTATTATTTGCGTCCGATCCTATTTTTTACGTCCTTCACATGGGCTTGCGACCAATTCAGAGAGGTGATTGCTAATTGTTTTGAAGCCCATTAAAGAGCTGCTTTACGAAATGTTTGCCGGCAGCTATTTGGCCTCGGGAGTAGGATGGAGAGGAGCGAGTTTGTGGCACATCAAGGGCTTATGCTTTTTGGCATTGAGTTGATCGAGATGTCTGAGAGCAGATTGCCCCTGCGTCGTCGCATGAACATCGATAGCATGAATGATGTTGAGCTGTTCGAGCTGACCAGGCTTAATCGCGCTTCCCTCCATAAATTATATAGTGAGCTGCGGCCATGGTTAGCCCGCACCACAAGGAAGGGGCATGCAATTTCAGGTATGACCAAGATGCTTGGCTGCCTGCAATTTTTGGCGAACGGCTCGTTCCAGAGGCTGGGTGCCCTCTCCGTGGGGATGTCACAGCCTACGCTGAGCCGCGCACTATCTAAATTTTTGGAAGGCATGGCTGCCATAACTCCAAAATATATTTATTTTCCGGATGATATGGCAGCCAGAAACGCCATTAAGCTTGGGTTTTATAATGTGGCCGACATGCCCAACGTTATTGGTGCTATTGACTGCACACATGTGGCACTCGTACCTAGGGCTGCCGACGAGTATATATATAGGTATTGAGATTGGTTATTATGTTGGCCAACGTGTAGTGTAACCTGTTTTCCTTTGCGGCAGCATATTTTTTTAGCCCTCATTTGTGTAGCTGCTTTATCTAGGCTTTTCATTAGTATTTCCCAATAGAGTGCAGACATGTTTGTTTTTTTTTTTTCATTTTTACAAATATCAATTACCCTTTTTGTATGTTTTTGCCTTAAGGAATCGAAAAATGGGACACTCCCTTAATGTCCAGGCCGTGGTTGGTCCGGACATGCGTTTTATGAGTGTCCTTGCCGGCTACCCAGGATCGTCACACGACTCGTATATCCTCAGGCGATCTGGGTTGTTTAGGAGATTTGAGGCAGGTGAATTTTCGGGTGCCTGGCTGCTTGGTAAGTGTGTCCTATTTGTATGCTATTAAATGTGGTATTAATCTTGTATTTGTTGATATTTTTGTATTTGAATTCTTTACATAAGCCAGAAACTGCCTTTTTGTTGGGTCATATATTATGAACTCCCAACCAAAATGCTTGCCTCGCTTTGTCCTTCAGAATGTTTTCCCTTTAGTTAGGATGTCTGTAAGTTCCATGTCCCTAAATATATTGGTTGGGAGTTTATACCCAAGGATCTGTGAGCTTTTGCTCCTTTTAAATGTCAAAGTGGACTTAAACTGCATACATTGTAGTTTTCATATAAATGTTGATAGCCCCTCAGCAGCATCCTAATTGTAACATGTCAGAAAACTAAAAATATATTTAAATTCCAACTACCCTTGGCCGTGCAGATGTTTGTTAATTAATTGGTATATTGAAGTGCCATTTTTAATTATGTACTACATTAGTGGCAATAGTTATTTAGCTAATGTGCCCTGGGTGTTTTTTTTGGCCCTTTACCTTACATCATTATGATATATGTAAAATTCTTTGTGTTTGTTGTGTTGCCTTTTTAATTTTTATTACATTTAATTGTCTGTTTAAGGTGATTCCGGGTACCCACTTCTACCCTGGCTCATGACGCCTGTGCTGCGGCCCCAGGATGCCTCTCAGGAAGCGTACAACCATGCGCACCGCAAGACCAGGGCTGTTGTGGAGAGGGCCTTTGGGCTGTTGAAGACCCGTTTTCGTTGCTTGGACCATACTGAGGGCGCCCTGCAATATGATCCAAAAAAAGTGATCGACATAATCATGGCATGTGCTGTTTTGCACAATTTTACTATATTCGAACGTGTCCCACGTTATGTGGATAGCCTGCCCTCTACAGCCCTAGAGGATGATGGAGAGAATTTTGTTGGGCCACCCAGTGAGTCTGCCCAATCAGTTAGAGCAAACTTGATATTGCAGCATTTTAGTTAATTTTATTTCGTGTATCAACATTCTGTGTGTCTGTGTTAGCCTTTTTGTTAAATATGTTGTTTTGCCGTAATGTGGCATTACCTCAAAGTAAAACATTTTTACCTTAATTGTTGCCTAATGTATTTCATGTAGTTTCCTTAGCTTGATATTTGCATTGTTACACCTCTTAAAACCAAAATTATCTGGAGGGGGCGTGGCTGGCTGCCGAGAGAGATGGTCGCACTGTAACTCAGCTCAGCACCCCGGGCAGGCAAAAGGGCGGCTACCCAGAGCAATCCGGTGCCAGGAGACCCAGAAAGTGCATCTAGACCCTGCGGAGGTTGGCACCATCCTGATGGGCAAAAGCGGAGGCGGAGGTAGGAGGAGGACGGCGCCTACGCACCAACATAGTGCGAGGCGCAGCGCGGGTCCAACAAAGATGGCGGAGGGAGACGACACATATAACTTACATGAGCAGCAGCACCAGTCGGATGCTCGTCAGACAGAGCCCGCGATCGGGTCTGCAACCAGCCAGCAGGTGCTCCCGGTCAGAAGCGGCGACGGAGGAGATGCGACAGTCCTAGACTGGACGGCCATGGCGAAAGATCAGCGTCCGAGTTTGGCGGGAAACGGCCGAGGGGATGCGGGAGAGGCGAATGGCGGCAGCGACAACAGCAGGGCTGGTAGCCCGATCCCCGCCACCACACATGGCCCATCCAGCGCCCCGGTGTCACCCACGAGGCTCCCTCACATGGACAGCGCAGATTCCATCAGCAGCCCATTAAGCAGCAGCCCGCCGAACAGTGAGTCATCCCTTTTTTCGGGCCCCCGTAGCCCCTGCGCCCCACCTCAATCCCTAGAACCGGGGAACCAGGCCCAATCAGCCCCAGACCCAGTTGAGCTCAGGGACGCCAACCTGCTAGCAAAGTTCAAGTTGCTCCTACAGCAGGAACTACAAGCTGTCACAGATGCATGGGCCTCCCCACTGAAAGCGGAGATTCATAGCTTGGGGGAAAGAACAGAGGCCCTAGAAAGCAAAATGGAGCACACCCTAACCACCATACAATCCTGGGACAGGGACATTGAGGCCATACAGTTAAAGCTGGAGGATTTGGAGAATAGGGCCAGAAGGGGCAACCTGCGTATCAGAGGCCTACCGGAATCCATGCTGGACGTAACTGAGACAGTGACTGCCTTGTTCCAAGAATTGATCCCTAACCTGCCGATAGAGAGGCTGGAACTGGACCGGGCCCACAGAGCTCTGGGGCCCAAACGCAAGGATGGGCTGCCCCGGGATATTGTTCTAAAACCCACATATTTTCGCACCAGAGAGGCCTTACTACGGGCAGCAAGGGAGAAGAAGGAGCTAACTTTTCAAGGCCACACCTATCAGCTCTTTCAGGACTTAGCTCCTCAGACCATACAGAGAAGACGGGAGATGAGGCCGGCCCTGGAAGCCCTACGGGCACATCATGTCAGCTACAGATGGGGATTCCCATTTAAGGTCCTCTTTGCATACAGGGGGGATCAATATTCAGCCTCTTCCTTAAGCGAACTGTGCCATATTCTCAAAGATCTTGCTATACCCATGGACGCGGGGGGTTCAGGGAGCCGTGACTCCAGCCCCCCCTTATCCAGGAAGCGAACCGCCCTCAGGCCACCCCGGGACAGGCCTTCCTTTGATAACAAGAAAAGAGCCCCTACTTTACCGCGGGTCCACTGGGACCCCATACAAAATAATCAAAGGTGACGGACCCGGAGCTACGCTTTTTCTCCCTGTCCTCTGCAGTTTTTGGCTCTGTGGAATGTTGTTGTCCACCTTATTTCCAGGACGTAGTGTGAATCCCTTTTGGTCCGGGACTTTGATGCCGGATTCTTCTGCAGTCGGCGCTGCAAGCCTTTCAGGTTATGCGCCCAAGGCGCAAGTTCTCTCTTTTGCCTCTTCAACATGTTAGCCGTTGGTTTTATATGGTTATATGGTTTTATATTCTTTTTATGCATTTTCTATAGTGATGTATTAAGATCTCTTGGGTTTTGTCCTGACTTTCCCTCAGTCGGGAGAATCCAACCGGTCAGTATTTTCTTAAAGTAATATAGTCGTCCTTAGCCTGCCCTGGGGGACACACCCCCACTGTACTTTTTTACTACAGCATTACGGTAGACGGAGGAGTTGTAATAACCCTCCCTCTATTGATAGGCCCGCTTGAACGGGCGGTGAAATCCCGGCCTTGGTCCAGATGGGCCCCCTTGTATCATCCCGGTTAATGATACTGTTGCTCATGAATATTATGCATACTATGCAGATCAGTAGTTTATATTTTTTACAGTTTGTCCTTATTAGTGATTTCAGCACCCACCCTTCCCTGGCCCCCCTGTGTGTCCACCCCGGTGATTCCCCCCCCCCTCCTTGGGTCCCTGGTCCGCCCTGGACGATAGTGTCGATTGTACTGTATGGCTATGTCTCACAATAGTTTGAAAATAATCTCTCATAATGTACAGGGGTTTAACTCTCCCTCCAAACGGAACAAAGCCTTCCAATTCTATAAAACCAACAAAGCGGATATTCTTTGCCTGCAGGAAACCAGATTTGCCCGCCACTCACACCCTAAGTACCTAAACAGACATTTCCCCCTGCACTATCATGCTATGTTTAAAGAAAAGAAACGGGGGGTCACAATAGCTTTCAGGAAAAATTTACCCTTTGTCTGCCATAAGGAGATAGTGGACCCAACAGCCCGCTATGTACTGGTGTCTGGATCCATCTATGATGTGGAAATCACGGTAGTTTCGTATTATACCCCCAACGCACACCAGCTCAGATTTCTGTCCCATTTATTCAAGGTAGTAAAGGAGCACTCCAGAGGGGTGGTATACCTGGCGGGCGACTCAAACCTGGTAATAGATCCCAAGGGGGACAAGACAGTCCCCACAGTGCCAGGCCGAGGAGGGGAGCCAGGGACAGGCAAACCAGGGGCGTTCAGTGCATTGTTGGGCTCTTATGCACTGTGTGACACTTGGCGGGAGGTCCACCCCACAGGGCGAGACTTTACATTCTACTCCAATCCACACAAATCTTTCTGCAGAATAGACCATGTTTTCATGCCACAACATTCACTTACACAACTTCAAGGAGCCACAATCCTCTCCACGCCTTGGTCTGACCATAGCCCAATGATGATCTCCGTAGACCTGGCGGTCCCCGGGAGATCTCTTGACTCCTGGCGCCTTAATGACTCGCTCCTAACAACTAAAGATACTTGTGACAAAATCCAGAAGCACCTAGCTGATTATTTTTTGCACAACGTGGGCTCGGTGGACTCCCCAGTTTCCTTATGGGAAGCCCATAAACTGGTGATGAGAGGGCACATAATACAAATAGCCACAGCAAGAAAAAGGGAAAGGGAGGCCAAAGTGAAGGAATTATCTGATCAATTCAGGAAGGCCGAGGAGGAGTGGAAGGGCAACCCATGTCAGACCACCAAAGACAGAGTTGACTTGGCCCGCCTGGAACTTAACTTACTCCTAGACTGCCAGGCAGAAAAGCAGCTACGGTGGTCCAAACAACACTTTTACTCCAGGGGCAATAAACCGGATTCCATGATGGCCAAACAACTCAGACTGAGCAAACCCAAAAACCAACCCATTCAACTGAAGTTACAAGGGCTCACAACTGCCAACCCCTTAAAGATAGTGGAGGCCTTTAAAACTTTTCTGGCAGATCTTTACTCCAACCCGGGGGGGAATAATCCACAAAAACTGGAAGAATTTTTCTCCGGCATTGAGCTCCCGGTTGCCCCTCGGGATTGTTTAGATAGTATGGAAGAGCCCATTACTTTACAGGAATTGTTGGCTGCAATAAAGACCATTAAACCCAAAAAGACCCCGGGCCCAGATGGTTTCTCGGGACTTTATTACAAGAAATTTGCCCCGCTGCTGGGGCCCCACCTGGTGGCACTATTCAATTCCCTTAGATCGGGCATGAATCCCAGTCCTGAGTCGTCAATGGCCAATATTGTCATGATCCCCAAACCGGAGAAAGATCCCCTGCTGACCTCTAACTATAGGCCTATTTCACTACTTAACCAGGACGTTAAACTCCTGGCTAAAATCCTGGCCTCGAGACTGAATTCCTTCCTGGGCTCGTTGGTCCATAGAGACCAGTCGGGCTTTGTCCCTTCCAGACAAGCTAGTGATAACGTTAGACGTATAGCCCACCTAATTCACTCCATTCAGAACAGGAAAATTCCTGCTTTTTTATTATCTTTAGACATTTATAAAGCATTTGACACAATCTCATGGGAGTACATGCGTACAACGTTGGGGAGGTGGGGCTTTGGCAGTAAGTTTTTGCAGTGGATCTCGGCATTGTATTACCAACCGACAGCGAGGGTTAGATACCTTGGGTTCTCTTCAGACAGGTTTGGTATACAGAGAGGTACCCGTCAGGGATGCCCCCTATCCCCCATCCTGTTTATTTTGGCCATGGAGCCCTTAGCGCTTAAAATCAGAGCCAACAAAAATATCAAGGGCATTGACATTGGAGGAGTCCACCATAAGATTTCGCTTTTTGCGGATGATGCTGTTCTGGTTTTGTCACAACCTATCACCACTTTACCCAATCTTCTCGGGGTGTTGGACGAGTTTGCTGAGATCTCTGGGCTCAAGATAAATAGATCCAAATCGGTTGCTATGAATGTGGGGCTCTCGGCGGGATCAGTGTTGCACCTCAAATCCACATATGACTTCAAGTGGACCTCAAATGGTCTCCCCTATCTGGGTGTTCGCCTGGCACCCACATATGGGGGCCTCTACGCTGCCAACTACCCACCTCTGATACGAACTCTGAATTCTTTGATGGATTCCTGGACAGACCTTCCCATATCGTGGTTGGGACGGGTGGCTGCGGTCAAAATGACAATCCTCCCCAAAATATTGTATTACTTTAGAGTACTACCTGTCAGGATCCCGGCCTACATGCTCCGAATCCTTCAGAGACGGATGTTCCAGTTTGTGTGGGGAACAACCAGACCCCGAGTGGCAAGACGCACAATGTATGCCCATAAATCTCAAGGGGGTTTGGGGGTGCCTAATATTACTCACTACTATAAAGCAGCACAAATAGCGCAGTTGTCCCAGTTACATGCAATGAGAGATTTACCACTGTGGGCCCTGCTGGAGATCCCGAACCTGGGGAAGTCCCCACTAGAGGCTTTGCTATGGACAGACCCCAGAAATAGACCAAAAGATCTGAGCCCTTTGATGATACACTCCCTCAAGGTTTGGGACTCTATAAAATTTTCCTCGGGATTAATGTCACCTCACGCTCCTTTACTGAATTTATGGGATAATCCTCTATTCCCACCGGGTCTTCAGGGAGGGGCGTCCTTTTCACACTGGGTGGCGGCGGGTATCTGCGCTTTTCATCATCTCTTGACAGACAAGGGCCTTATGTCGTTTGAAGAATTGAGGGACAAATATGGTCTTCCACGGACGGAATGGTTCCATTACACACAATTGAGCCACTGGCTTAGACCTAGGCTTGCTGGCCTAGCCTCGTATAGGAGATGGACCAAATTTGAGGCCTTGTGCGTGGAGGAGCCGGATAGCCCGGGGAGGATCTCCTTGCTATATTCTTCCCTGAATGATTTCCCAAGACCCTCTGACCACAAATATGTGCAAGAATGGGGGGAGGACCTGGGATTGGAGAAGGAGGAGGTGGACTGGGAGGATGTGTGGAGGGCGACCTGGGGCTGTTCAATTAATGCACTCACAGTTGAGTCAGCCTATAAAGTCCTGTTACGTTGGTATCTGGTCCCTGCTAGAATCCATAAAATTTATCCTGCCTACCCAGAACAATGCTTCAGGGGCTGCTCGGTAAAAGGCGATGTGCTCCATACATGGTGGACCTGTCCCTTTGTATCACGCCTTTGGCAACAGGTCTTTCGCTTGGTAGCTGTAATCATGAATGTTTCCCCCAAAAAGGACCCCTGGGTGGCGCTGTTGCGCCATAAAGCCCCTGAACTTAATAGGCTCCAAAACAAGCTGTTCTCCTTTATCATGCTGGCCACTAAACAGACGATTGCAAAGGCCTGGAAACAGCAGTTGGTTTCTATTTTGGAGGTTAAAGCTAGACTAAATGGATTCTTGATAAATGAAAAACTTTCCAGCATCTTGAATGATAAACATGAGCACTTCCTAGAGGTTTGGGAGCCATGGATCCGATTTGCAACCCCTAACATATCGATGCTAGCATTGAATTGATGAATATGAAGAGAAGCTATTAGGAGCGGACCAGGGACTCTTACCTCTTACCTCCTTCCCCCTCCCCTAGTTACTTCCTTTTGTGGTTTTCCTTCCCCCCCCCCCCTTATTTGCTGAAACCATACCTCTGATTGTTGATAGAACCAGAATGACATGATTCTTGTATTACGTATTGTGTATCATGACATGGCTGGTCTGTACTCGGGGTAGTGGAAGGTATCTCCGGAGATCGAGAAGGGGAGGCCCCCCTTTGTGCCCCCCGCCCCTCGGGTCGGATCAGCCATTTCTTTTTCTTTTTCTTTTTTCCACATTATGCATCTGGCTCCAGACAATAGTTAATACACTGTCTTGATGTCTTTGACACAGTTCTTTTTTTGCTATGTATGTAACGATACTGATTTCAATGTGATCTTGAAATATTGTATTGTCAAAATTCAATAAAAAGATTGAAAGATAAAACCAAAATTATCTGGTTTAGCCCAAGCTGTTTAAAATGTGTTCCCACTAAAAACGCCACAAGTATTGTAAGTGAGAATATTTTTTTACTTAGGAAAGTTAAAATTATTGTGCTTAACAGAAAACATTCCACATACATCTGTGGTTACAAATGGATGAGATAACAAAAAAAACATCGAGCACATCTACACCTGGAAGTGAGTGGCACAACCAAACAAGGACACCCAGTCCAAAGGCCAGCCTAGTCCAGTCATTAATATTGCCTGTGCCCAGGGATATTTGGGCATGGCCATAATGTCACACAAACATGTCTGCAAACAGGAGGAGCACCAACCAAATACATATTTAAAGCCATAAGTGGCCAGATACACTCCACATAGACCTATGGCATTGGCTAGTGGCCTTAATCATTACTCTAAGGAGCTATATGGGAGCAAATACAAAACACAACCTGCATGAGCAACACAAAATGGATTGTTTGAAACCTCAAAGGACAAGTAAATACAGTGGGGGTTAAGAGAAAAGATGTCCCACACAACCATGGCTTAATAGGGTGGCTGCCCATAATACCCAGGTGGAGGTCCAGGTGGAGGTCCATGTGAATGGGACCTAGCCTGGGCCATGGCAGCATTGTGAATTTGAAACTGCTCCACAATGTTTCTCTGCATATTGGTCATCTCAGCCATGGCTGACTGGATGCCATTACTTGCAGTTACCACGTTGCTGTTGAGGGTACGCAACTCCGCGAGGATGCCCTGTAAGCTGGTATTGATGTTCACCATGTCGGCATGCCTTTCCTCACGCTCTGTAGCGAGCTGTGCCTCATAAGAGTCCCTTTCTTGGGTCCATAATTGAAGCAGGGCACTCTGCCTCCCCTGGGAAATTGTGGGGCGGCGTAATGGAGTCCGCCGCACAATTACCCTGGCTCTTGGGCGTGCCCTGCCGCGTGGTGTCGTCCCCTCAACAGCAACAGGCCTGCTTTGCAAATCCTCAGCAGCAGAGTGAACACTGGGGACTGTTGTGTTAGTCTCCCCATGTGCATGCACAATGGATGGAGATTCACTCTGCTGCTGAGGATTGGCCAGAGAAACATTATGGAGCAGTTCCAAATTGGGACCCAGGGGGAGGTCATCCGACGTGCCCTGCATGGAGACATCATCTTCCTCCATTTCCTGGATCTCTTCCATGAGTGTGCGGGTCTGTAGGGACATATAAAAAAAAAAGTGTAAGTTGGCGTCCAAATTTGGGATTCCCACAGTTTAACACATGCTTAAGCACTTGGTAGTATTTATGGTACTAAATTAACTTACCGGAAATCTCGGATCTGGGCTCCTATGCTGTAAGGACCTGGTAGGCATCAGCAAACTGGGGGGTGAGTTTACCCTTGCAGAGGGATCATGCTGGGCTGAAGAAGAGAAAAACCAACAAGGTAAACACACACATAACCATTTTTTTTATAGGTAATCAAATAAACCACTATTTGTAATATTAAGCAACTCTACAGCAATGGGGACATTTGTTAAAAGACACGCAAGTTTAGATAGGTGCAATGCCTCGCGAAAACTGCTAACTGACCTCAGTTCTAAGTCAGGAAGTGTACCCAGTCAGCATACAACTTGCAACGCAAATTTTTGGATTAAGACTACCATTCGCTAGGTACGGGGTACTCAAACACTTCTTGTAAAGGTCCATTTAAAGGTATGTGGTGAGAGGTGAATGTCTGGCCATGGGGCTGACGCAGGGGGTGTCTAGTTAGAAATAAACACACTGGTGGAGGGGCTTGAGATTTCAAAGTGCAAACTAATAAAGGCTGCTTGCCCTTGCTGGGCTGGATGGGGCAGAGCTGAGGGGACAGGGATTGGATGGCTAAAGGGGGGAGTTCACGAATTGATGGTGATGGGATGGATGGAGCAAATCTGGTACAAATGTATGGGGCTTATGTGGGGGGGGGGGACATGGGGGGACTGTGGCAGATGGGGCAGAGCTGGGGCAGCGGGACACGATTGGACCAAGAGAAAGATGTACCAAGTTACTGTGTACCTTGCAATGCCACTTCCTGTGCAGTACTTCATATTGCAATGCTAGGTTTCAGGGAGCCATGACATTGGGCAGGAGAACAACCACTACATCGCCGAGCAAGGGGGCAGCTCTGAGCACGTCAACACAGAAGTAACTGAGTGCAGGGCTGTCTGGCCAGGGGTCCTTGAATCTGGTGCCAAGGTCCGCATTGGGACCCCGGGCCGCCAGTTGAGTCTCGCTGCTCTAGGTCAGATATGTTTGGGGGTGGGTAATTAAATTGTTAACTCAAACACAACTCACACAACAAATAGCCAACCCATCCATAATGATGTGTGTTTTGTGATTGATTCCAAATATATCACTTTTCATGAGAAACTTCATTACTTGACCAATAAAATTGGAACTTGGATCTTTGCCATAATGGATGTGGTCCTAAATGTGTGATTCACAGGGACCAAAAGAGGACACAAACAGGCACAGTAGTGCGAGGCCAAGCAAGGCAAACCATAGGGCCATCCCGTCATCTTGTTACTAGTGAACTTTAGATTATTTAGCAAACAGGCAAACATGCAGATTTAAGAGTACTCACCGTGGGTACGGGTCGGTGAGTCTGTGTCCCTTAGACCAGCATGTCCACCGACCGCGACCGGATGGAGAAGTCCCAGCACAATCTCCTCAGCAGGGGTAAACTCCAATTTTGTAGGAAAGCCACCTCCAGTTTTCAGGCTGAAAAGAGAAAATCGTTTGGGACTCAGAAAAGGTGCATACAGTACATCCTAAACCTTAGATTTGGAGACATCATTTATTTACCTGTAATTATGCCTTTTAATTTCTTTTTGCCGTACAGCATATTTCAGATCCGAGATTTTCTTCTGAATTTGGGACACATCTTTCCTCTCTTCCCCCGCTGCATTTACTTGTCGTAGGATGGTTTCAAACAATTCCATCTTGCGCTGCTTTGTGGTGTGTTTTGATTTGCTCCCATAGAGCTCGTCATAGTATAATGTAAGGCCACTAGCCAATGCCATATTTTGATCATGGGAGAATCTCCCACTCAACTGGCCGCGGCGCAATGTGCGGCCAGATGGTTGGCTTGGCTGCTCCTCCATGTGTGCAGACACATGTGGTGACATTATGGCCTGGGGCTGGGTAGGGGAATGGCCGGATTGTTGGCTTCCCAATGACTGGACTGGACTGGCCAAGGGACTGGGTGTTCTTGCGTGGCTGGCCACCGAACTTCCAGGTGTAGATGTGGTCATGGTGGACATTCTGGGCCCTCTTGGGGGGCTATGTTCCCGGCTGGTGCCAGGTCGGGGGCTCTGTTCCCGGCTGGTGGCAGGTCGTGGGCTTCTGGCCCTGCTGCGGGGCCTGTAGGGGCTTCTGGCCCTGGATGGGGTTCGGGCCCTGGATGCTCTTCTGGCCCTGGATGGGGTTCGGGCCCTGTATGGGCTTCTGGCCCTGGATGGGGTTCGGGCCCTGGATGCTCTTCTGGCCCTGGATGGGGTTCGGGCCCTGTATGGGCTTCTGGCCCTGGATGGGGTTCTGGCCCTGGATGGGGTTCGGGCCCTGGCTGGGCTTCTGGCCCTGGATGGGGTTCGGGCCCTGGATGCTCTTCTGGCCCTGGATGGGGTTCGGGCCCTGGCTGGGCTTCTGGCCCTGGATGGGGTTCGGGCCCTGGATGCTCTTCTGGCCCTGGATGGGGTTCGGGCCCTGTATGGGCTTCTGGCCCTGGATGGGGTTCGGGCCCTGGCTGGGCTTCTGGCCCTGGATGGGGTTCGGGCCCTGGATGCTCTTCTGGCCCTGGATGGGCTTCTGGCCCTGGATGGGGTTCGGGCCCTGGCTGGGCTTCTGGCCCTGGATGGGGTTCGGGCCCTGGATGCTCTTCTGGCCCTGGATGGGGTTCGGGCCCTGGATGCTCTTCTGGCCCTGGATGGGGTTCGGGCCCTGTATGGGCTTCTGGCCCTGGATGGGGTTCGGGCCCTGGCTGGGCTTCTGGCCCTGGATGGGGTTCGGTCCCTGGCTGGGCTTCTGGCCCTGGATGGGGTTCGGGCCCTGCTGCGGGGCCTGGGTTGCCGAACTGCCCTACTTGAACCCATGGGCGGTGTGGGCTCCCTTGGGCGGCCTCTTCTGGGGGCAGAGGTGGTGGGTGCTGCTGTTGCCTGCTTTTTGGCGGCAGGGGCACGTGCCTTGGGGCCCCTTTTTTGGCTTCCAGAGGGTCCAGTGTCCCTTGGTGGGGCAGAGGTAGTAGTCTGGGATCGCAGCTTTTTCCTACCTTGCTGGGACCTGGTGGTTGGGCCCTCCGACGTCTGGCTTGCTGGGGTCGTTTGGAGCTTGCCTTTTTAGGTGCCATCTTCCACAAATGCTCAAAGAGAATGAGCTTTGGGTGCAGGGACCTTTAAATAATGAGCCCAGCGTGTGACGCCTATGCGCACGACTACGCGCTCGTACGGACGTACGTTCGAGCGGAACCAGGAAACCGCTGGGGTTTCACTTATCTGCTGCCTTGAAGAAGCATAAAGATGGCGCCCACTATCTTCACCCGTCAACAGGAAGAGATCCTCATGCTGGTAAGTGCCTGCCTCTGCATTTTAATGTAATAGTCAATGATGGCCTAAATGTAAATGATGCGTTTGGAACTAGTTTGGGGTCTCTTAATGTTTAATAACTGGCTCCTCACACTTCATCCTCAAGGGCCGAGCCTGGCCACGTTTTCACCTGTCTATGCTGATGTCCTAATTAGGGAAATTGCTCAGGCTTAGCAACAGTTAATTAACCTGTGGAGTAGCGGGGCTACCTGTCAAACCTGGCGTGTCTCGGACCTTGATGCGGATGTTTGAGGAACACTGTTTTCCTAAGCCATAAAAACACAACGGGAAGCCACACACGTGGTCCCAAAGCCTAAGCATAAGCCTACATCTTGGATGTTTAAACCATCCTAACATGCCATAGATGCAGGTGGCCTGATTCTTGATGTTGGCTATTATCTGTATGTACATGGTGTGTGAAACATATAACATAAGACCAGACTCTCATTCACAGTCAACGTCCTCTTTAAGGCACTCACCAAAAATGGCTGCCACTCTAAATGTGTGTGTTAATGACATGAAATTCTCAACTTGTGATGCAACACATATGGGTCTGTGTGTAAAAGTAAAAGCTCTGTGTCCATTATGTTTTTCAGATCATGCTTCAGCGCCGGTATGACTTCGCGCCCAATGTGTGCGAGAAAAGGGACATCGCCCGGGAGATCATCGCGGAAATACACCGTGTGACTAGCACCACCTTCACTCACACCCAGATAATGCAGCATTGGTCGGACCTGAAACGTCTGCACATGCCCCGGGTGCGGAGGTTTTTTGGAATCCATTTCCCAAGTAAGTACAAAGCAATTGCATGGTATATGTTCCAAATGTATAAGTTCTGCCTTTATTTATAATGACTTTTCTTTGGTAGTGTTGGAAATGGATTTCAGAATTCGCCGCACCCGGAGGCGTACAGGCCGACCAGTGCTGCATGAGTCTGCATCTGTGAGTGAAGGTGGTGGATCTCCCGGGCGACGGACCTACCCCTCCTCTGTGGCCTCCTCAGACCAGCCCCTGGACCTTACCACAGAGGAGGGGCCCAACCGCGTGGGCGTGGAGTCATACCTGGCCAGGCATGGGGAAGGCTCTGGTATGTCACTCTTCATGTATAGGCACAAAGATATACATGGCAGGCCAAAAACTAAGTTATCCTTTATTATGTATTTGTAGAAGCTTCTGGTGCGGGTGAGATAGTGGAGGAGGAGGCAGCAGAGATGCTGGAAGTTGATCCTGGCGAAGGTGAGTGATGTCAGCCAGACTGGGAGCCAGATATGTTGGGAATAGTGACTCTATACAAGTACTAACCAAATGTCACATGTTTCTCCAGGGACTTCTTCACAGCATAGCCAGGACCAAGGGCAGCCTGTTGGCCCCAACCAGCCATCTGTCGGCCACCAACTCCGTAAGTCTCCATGCCATTATTCATATTAATGTTTTGTTAGCTAATAACACACACATAACTAAAGGCGTAGCCAATGTGTAGTTAACACTTTCAGGTGGGCACTTCGTTAGCTTAAAGCGGACCCTAACTTGTATTAAGAACATAATAATTAGCCAACACACTGTACCTACAGATTTGAAACATTGAAAAACAGCCTTCAGCCATCTAATGCATGTTATTAGATTGAACAAAACCAATATTGCGGAATATGGAATGCGCAATATTTTCAGGCAGCATGGGATACAGATTGAAAAAAGTAAGGTGCTGCCATGCATTGTGGGACTGATGACCTTTCCCTCAACCCAGCTATGCTCTGGATTCCCAACGCACCACTGTAACCTACTCCCCTGTACTTTATCCAACTCTCCACTCCTCATTAAGTGTTATGCTTCAGAGTCCAGATGGCGGCGCTGTAATCAAAAAACCTCCCAAATGTACTTTGATCTGGTGCAGAATCATTTGGGAATAGTTATTGGTTTTCATTAAATAATGTTGAAGGTCCGGTTTAAGGAGTTTAAAGACTTACCTGTGGGAAATGCATTAACTTTATCCCTTGGAAGAATGACATATGTCATGCATTTACATGTATTTGATTAACCCCAAATCTATTTCCAGCATACAAACCGGTCTGGGACTCCTATTTATGTTTATTTCTCTATTGGTTACAGGGATGATCCCAAAAACATTGGCTGGGAAAAAAAAAAGAATCAAGGAGTTGGTGGCCGAGCTGCTGGCCATACAGGCGACGTTGGGGCCAACAGATGAAGAAGAGGAGGAGGATTAGTGCCCTTGGTCCTGGCTACTTTTGTTAAATGTTTTTAAAATTTTAGAATTGTTTCAAAATTTTTAGAGTTTTTGTTTAAAAAAAAAAAAAAAAAACTTTTATCTCTGTTTTTAATAAAAAAAAAAAAAATTTTAATATGTTTTGAAAACCAACAAACAAAAATTTACAATCTGTTTGTAAAACAAAAAAAAAAAAGATTTAATGTGTTTGTAAAAAAACAAAAAAACAAAAAAAGATGTTTTAAACAAAACACCCCAAAAAAAAAAATATGTTTAAACGAAAAATATAAAAAAAAACAAAAATAATTTAAATAAATTATATTTTAAGACTTCATAAATGTGTCTTTTCTAATATGCGCCACAAAAAACAATTACACAAACAAGAAAAAACACGCTTAGAAACATATAGACATATGTACATTATGTGGTTTGTGTAAGTTTTAGGGTCGTCAACATGAAGTTGGATGCAAGCGCTAAGGGGTTTAGGTAAGTTTTAGGGACCGAGAAATGAAGTTGGATGCAAGCGCAAAGGGGTTTAGGTAAGTTTGAGGGACCGAGAAATGAAGTTGGATGCAAGCACCAAGGGGTTTAGGTAAGTTTTAGGGACCGAGAAATGAAGTTGGATGCAGGCGCTAAGGGGTTTAGGTAAGTTTGAGGGACCGAGAAATGAAGAAGGATGCAAGCGCCAAGGGGTTTAGGTAAGTTTAAGGGACCGAGAAATGAAGTTGGATGCAGGCGCTAAGGGGTTTAGGTAAGTTTTAGGGACCGAGAAATGAAGTTGGATGCAAGCGCTAAGGGGTTTAGGTAAGTTTTAGGGACCGAGAAATGAAGTTGGATGCAGGCGCTAAGGGGTTTAGGTAAGTTTGAGGGACCGAGAAATGAAGTTGGATGCAAGCGCCAAGGGGTTTAGGTAAGTTTTAGGGACCGAGAAATGAAGTTGGATGCAGGCGCTAAGGGGTTTAGGTAAGTTTGAGGGACCGAGAAATGAAGAAGGATGCAAGCGCCAAGGGGTTTAGGTAAGTTTTAGGGACCGAGAAATGAAGTTGGATGCAGGCGCTAAGGGGTTTAGGTAAGTTTTAGGGACCGAGAAATGAAGTTGGATGCAAGCGCTAAGGGGTTTAGGTAAGTTTGAGGGACCGAGAAATGAAGAAGGATGCAAGCGCTAAGGGGTTTAGGTAAGTTTTAGGGACCGAGAAATGAAGTTGGATGCAAGCGCTAAGGGGTTTAGGTAAGTTTCTGGTTGAGGGTGCGCATGCGCAAGATCTTATAAACATACGAACGCACGAATCTAAGAGGCCAAAAACCAATGAAAACCAGAGGCAAACGCAAGTAATTGGAAGAGGTGGACGATGGAAGCAGCAGAAAAAACAGCCTGCCGCCGCAACAGGTGAGCACATGAACGTGATTTTTACGATTGACAACTGACTGAGGCAAGTTCGGGAGATATCATACGAACGGACGTATATTTTAGGATAGAAACGTATTTGCTTATTGAATCACTCGCAAGTTCATACGAACGCACGAGCGGACGTGAACAATAGGATGATCGTGACCCAAATCCAAGCTGTTACATGTTTCTTTGAATCAACCCAAATCACTAGGAAGAGCCGCTCCTGCTGTAATAGAGTTTAGTGCCTCCAGGAGGCACGGGGATAGGACTCCAGCAAAGACATTATAGTAGAGCAGTGGCAGCCCACCTGTCCCCGGTGTCCTCCAACTGTTCAATCAATTCCCACGGTAATCTAGGGAGACCTGACTGGACAATGTACTATTTATTTTCGCTAGTTTGTCACCCTGTGGGTGGGAGGGGGATATTATATAGCGCCTCGTAGTACTTCCTGAATACCTCCGGTATTTCCAGACCTGGGCTTTGTAAGGCCCAGGGGCCACATACGGCCCTTTGATTGGCTCTGGCTCTGACCGGCCCGCGACCAGCGTTCCCTGTAAGGTGCTGTCCACGCAGTCTATCTGGACGCGCAGTCTTGCCAGAAAAGATAGTGCCGGGTTTGAACAGCACTTTTGCCCTTCTGTAGTGAGTCTGTGTGGATTAGAGCCTGCTGTCCTATTGGACAGCTCCCTTCTGCATGGTGGTCTTCCCCCCTGTGTATCCCAGATCAGGATGCCCCACTGTGTGAAACCCTTGTTACTTAGTAGCAACTTGACAAATGGTGGACTCCCCCTTAAAGTGGAAATGAACCCAGAGCAGCCACCCAGATCAGGGATTTGTTCTGCTTTAAAGTGGACTAACACCCAGGATTTTCACTATCCTGGGTGTTGGTCCACTTCCGCGGGGCGCCCCGCTGTGTGAAACCCCCCAGAAAGCCCCTAAAATCTTACCTTATCGGCGACGGATAAGCCGGGCCGATCAGGGGTGGGTGTTGGTCCACTTTAAGGGAGGGAGTCTGCCATTTTTCATGTTGCTACTAATGTGAGGATCAGCTCTGGTAGACAGCAGGATGTTAGCAGTATAGAGGCTCAGAGGCGAAAAGTTCAACTTAAAGTCCGTGTTTATTCACACAAAAAATCCATAACACAAAATATCCTTTTTGGGTTACATCACCTTTTTAGGAAAAATGCCACAGAATTGCATCAGACAGGCAACAGCCCTTTTTAGTTTTTTGTCCAAGCTTGCACACTTGTAGCCGAATCCACCTCGGGTCCACATGAAGTAGCCTGTGTAAGAGCTTCCAGCCAGGCACACAGTCTCACTCCACAAGTGAGCTCTGACTCCCCAGGCTATTTATGCGGCCCGCAAAACCCGGACCTGGGTAGGGGATGGAGTCCCACCCTGCTCTACTCCATCCCAGTAAAGCCGTCCCTGGTTAGCCTTTCAGCTATACTAACATTTTAGCAGCAGACTGCCATTAGCAGCTGATGCTGGAGAAAACTATACAGCTTTACTGCACCAAGGCCAGGTACCTTGGTGCCACATACCTACCATCAATGACGGCACCTTGCACCTTACCACATACCCCCCCTTTGTTCAACCCTGAGGGGGTGGACACATGACAAACAATGTGCCCGGGACAGGGCATCCGCATTACCCAACATCCGTCCCGCTCTGTGCTCTACTGTGAACTTGAAATTTTGTAAGAACAGGAACCACCGGGTGACCCTGGCATTCCTGTCCTTAGCCTGGCACATCCACTTGAGGGGAGAATGGTCCGTAATCTAACGGAACCTTCTCCCCAGCAAGTAGTAGCGAAGAGACTCAAGGGTCCACTTAATGGCCAAACACTCTCTCTCCACTACACTATACCGGGTCTCCGCGGGTGTCAGCTTGCGACTCACGTAGACAACGGGGTGCTCCTCCCCGTTGACTTCCTGAGATAGTACAGCACCGAGACCTACTTCGGAGGCATCGGTCTGCACTATGAACTCCCGTTTAAAGTCGGGCGTCACCAACACCGGAGACCCACACAGGGCAGACTTCAAAGCGGAGGACGCTTTTTCGGCCTCCATTTCACCATGACAGACTTGCGTTCCTTTAACAGGGCTGTCAATGGTTCCGCTACGGGGCAAAATTAGGAATGAACCTCATGTAATACCCCACCAACCCCAGAAATGACTTCACTTGGCGGGTAGAGGTAGGACGTGGCCAGCTATGGATGGCTTCTATTTTGTTAACCTGGGGTTTGACCATTCCTCGCACAATCACATAGCCCAGGTATCTAGTTTCTTCTAAGCCTAAGCCACACTTTTTTGGTCAACCAGCCTTCCTGAGGGAATCCACTACGGCTTGGACTTTGGGCAGGTGACTTTCCCAATCCGTACTATGAATGATGATATCATCCAGATAGGCCGAAGCATACCGACGATGTGGCCTGAGGACAATGTCCATTGACCATTGGAACGTAGCGGGAGCGCCATGTAAACCAAAGGGTAATACCTTATACTGGAACAGTCCCTCAGGTGTGATAAAGGCTGTTTTCTCCTTGGCAGCCTCAGTCAAGGGTACCTGCCAGTACCCTTTTGTGAGGTCCAAAACAGACAAATACCGGGCTTGGCCTAGCTTTTCAATAAGCTCATCTAGGGTAGGCATCAAACTTAGATACTTCGTTAAGTTTGCGGAAATCATTACAGAACCGCAACGTACCATCGGGCTTGGGAATCAAGACTATTGGGCTGGCCCACTCACTCTTTGACTCTTCAATTACATCTAATCTGAGCATTTGTTGCACTTCTTCCGCGATAACTTGTCGCCGGGACTCAGATACTCGGTAGGGCTTTAACCGGATCTTAGCCTGAGGTTCCGTGACAACGTCATGTTGGATGACAGAAGTGCGCCCAGGGAGTTCTGAAAACACATCCGTGTTTCTGCTAATAAACTCCTTAGCTTCCTGGGTCTGTTTAGAGGAGAGGTTGTCGCCAGTTTTCACCTCAACTACCGCTTCTCTAACAAAAGACTGAGGGACGGGAAGCTCCACCCCTAACATACCTGGTCGGGGACTGTCACCCACAGGGGTCTCCCTGTCTTTCCACAGCTTCAGCAGGTTTACATGGTACACCTGCTCTGGCTTTCCGCCCGGGCTGATGTACCTTGTAAGTCACTTCCCAACTTTCCCAATCACCTCGTAGGGACCTTTCCACCTAGCCAGAAATAACATACTCTACCACACTTTTGTGGGGGGTGGGTTGCTGTTCCCAAGCCTCCTTGGCTATATCCAACAGGCCCCGTGGATGCCAACCGTATAAGAGCTCGAAGGGCGAGAACCCCGTAGAGGCCTGGGGCACCTCTCGCACTGCAAACATCAGATAGGGCAGAAGCAAGTCCCAATTCTTCCCATCCTTGGCGACTACCATGGTTTTTAAAGTTTGGTTAAACCTTTCTACCAGGCCGTCTGTTTGCAGGTGGTAAACGGACGTCCGCAATCGTTTCACCTGCAACAACTTACAGAGCTCTTTCATCACATTAGACATAAACGGGGTACCTTGATCGTTCAGGACCTCTTTAGGCAGGCCTACCGGGGAAAACATTTCCATAAGCTCTTTAGCAATGAGCTTGGCTGAGGTGTGTCGCAGGGGTATGGCCTCGGGTACCGCGTGGCATAGTCCAAGATTACCAGAATATGTTGATGCCCTCCTAGCAGATTTTGGCACTGGACCCACCAGATCCATGGCAATCCGCTCAAAGGGCACCTCAATAACTGGGAGAGGAACTAGGGGACCATGGTAATGAGGCTGGGGGCTGGTCATCTGACATGTTGGGCAGGACTCACAATATCTCTCCACCTCCTTGTACACACTGGGCCAGTAGAACCGTTGTAAAATTCAGTCCGGAGTTTTCTGCTGACCTAGGTGTCCCCCCCCCCCCCAGAACATGTTGGTGGGCCAAGTCCAACACCAGCTTGCGATAAGGATTGGGTACCACGAATTGTTCCACAACTTCTTCACGTATTTTGTTTACTCGGTACAGCATATCCTGGTGTACCACAAAGCAAGGAAACTGTAACTCCGCCTCTGGCTGTTGTGGCTCACCTTCCACCTCAAGTACATTCTGCCAGGCCCTAGATAGAGTCGGGTCATGGTGTTGTGCTGTACTACCCGTGGAGACATGGAGATCGGCCAACTCTGGACCTGTTGGCAGATCTTCCACATCTCCAACCATAACACTCAGTGGGGTTGACTCCCCCTCTTCCACCGTAGTGGCGGTCACCCCTACCGTTGTGCCTTCTGACTCTGGCTCCCAAGGTTCTGGGGTCACCCCTGAGTAGGGCCAGTCTATTGGGGACACACCCGCCTCGCGGGTTTCCGGAACGCCCAGCTTGGTCCACAGTGACATGAACCCCGGAAAGTCTCTCCCAATAATACGTTCATACGGAAGTTTAGCGGCGACGGCAACTTCGTGGTTCCAGCTGCCGGATACGGTGGTTAGAGTCGCTTGTGCTGTGGCATAGTCTCTCAAGTCCCCGTGTATGCACAAGACCCCGGTTTTCCGCCCTGTGTATTCATCGGGCAGTACCAGGGCAGGTCTCACCAGGGTAACCATGCTCCCCGAGTCCAAAAGGGCCACAGCCAGGGTATCCCCCACTTTCACCTGACAGAGGTGACTTTGCCCCACAAGCTCAGGGACACCGGCAGCACACAGGCTCCTGGCATACATTGAAGGGCGGTAACCAAAGTTCACGTCCCTGGGTTCTCCCTGGTGGGGATAGTTGGCTCTGATATGTCCCAGCTCCTTACACCCCCAACACAACACGGGGCAGGGACATTGGGGGGTAGGTCCTGAGGGGGTTCAGGGGACACCACTCACCTGGGCTGGGGCGGGGACCTCCAGGGTTTCCCCGAATCCTTCCCCGTAGAGCCCCCTTGCTAGTTCCTGGTGGCCTCATATCGCTCCATTAGGTCCACCATCTCTACAGCGTTGCCGGGGGATACCTGGCCAACCCAGTGCTGGAGAGAGTGCGGTAAAGCCCTCCAGAACATGTCCGCCAGCAAGCGGTCCAACATGGCAGAGGGGCTTAATAAATCTGGCTGCAGCCATTTTTGCAGTAGGTGCAGCAGTTTATAGTACTGGGTTCTGACGGGTAGCTCCACTGATGCACCCGCTGAGCCCGAACCCACACATTCACCCCCAGTCTGGCCAGTATCTCCCCCTTAAGAGTCGGGTAGTCAGCGGCTTGGTCGTCTGGAAGATCAAACAACACCTGCTGGGGTCCAGATGCCAGAAATGGAGCGATGATGTCAGCCCACTGGTCACGAGGCAACTTCTCCCTTGCAGCCACCTTTTCAAACACCGCCAGGTAGGTCTCGACGTCATACGTCATCTTTGTAAGCGCCAAGCGGACAGCTTTCCGGGCATCAGGGACACTATTCTAAGTATGTCACACACCCCGCTTCAAGACATTCATTACACTTGGGTATACTGACCTGTAGATGGCGATCTTGCAAAAAAAGGTAAGACCCTCCCGGCCCATATATACCTGGGACCTCCCCCTCATTATCCCCAGTCTTTCATCAGTGGCGAGCAAGTCAGAAGATGTCTCCTCCTTGCAGGTAGCCGGGATGACTCCCGGCCTTCTTTCTTCTATTCCTGCCCGGATCCCCTTGTTTAATATTCCCTGCCTCCCAGCCTAGGCTGCTGGTCCGGGCAAAGGTAGCTGGCACCCCTGGTGCTTAGGAGCCGTGAGACCCCATAACAAGGGGTAGGCGGTTATCCGGGTTGGTGATCCCGGTTTGGGATGCCCCGTCCCTTGGCCCTACCCTGGCATTGATTCCCCCTCTCCCGGGTACCCTTAGAGAGGGGGGGGCCGGGTCCCTTATGGATTCCTATCAATTATGTGTGTGTACGTGTGTTATGTTTTACTGTGTGTGTGTGATTTTACTTTCACTTTTAGATGGCGCCTGAGGTCCCGCGGCGCCGGCCTCCGACGCGCTAAGGGAGCTGTCTGCAATGGCGGCGGTTAGCCCATGAGGTCTTCTTCTCCTCTGGGTGGGGCCGGGCGCTCGTGCGCGCCTACGGCCCGCCCCCGTGCTGCGAGCGCGTCTCTCATGTCCCAGCTTCTGGCCGGGAGAGACGGGGGAGGGGCAGGGCCGGGCGCGACGCGCAAACAGCATTGGCCCGCCCTCCCTCCTCCTACTGCACACTGCGCGCCGTCTCGGTGCCTGGCCTGCGGTACCGAAGGTTGGGTGAGGGGCCTGATGGCCATCACTGTCATCTGTTATTTAACTCCTTGTACATTTTGCATGGTCTGAGTGTGTGCTTGTGTTCCAGGTGGACCATTGATCATATTAAAGGGGGGTTCTCCCGGTCCAGGGTCCCTGGTTAATTGTTAGCTGGCTTAAAATCCTCCCACTCGGGACTTAAAGGGGCATCCCGGGTTGCATTATTGCGTAATTCCCCCCCCTGCCCCCCCCAAAAAAGAGCATTGTACACATATAGTTATACATATATTTATATTACTAAAAAATCACCATATGGAGGCTTCCCCGGATACCGGGCTTGTGCCCCCCTCGGGGCAATCCAGGCTGTGTTCGGGGTGTGGGGTATCCCTTTTGGGGGATGATATATTTCTATGTGTACCCTGTGCGCAGCGGTCTATTACGCGGCAGACCGGACCTCAGGCGTCTGGTTCTGCTCCGCCTGTCTCCTCCCCGTCTCCCCCTCGCCTGACACGGGCTGGTGATGTGGGCATTAGCGGGGAGTCGTAATCTGAGGTGTGTGCCAGATTGGCCAATCTTGAAAAATTGTTTTCCAGTGCCGTCGCAAAAAAAGGCCACGGCAAAGAGAAAACATTTGTATAAGGCTGCGCAGGCCTTTGATAGGGAGGATTTTGACTCCCTGGATTGGTCGGATTGTTCCCCGCGTGAGGAAGGGGAGCTGTATGAGGAGTCTGATGACTCAGACGATCAGCAGTTTGTGGACGCTGATACCGAGCAGGGCCAGGGGGATTCCTCGGATACCTCTAGGGTCCTGGCTCATATGTTTGAAAGAAACAAAGGGGGGGGGGTGGCAGCCGCTCAGACCATTTTATAACTAACCTGGGAGGTGCTCGTTAGCAGGGCAATTGGGATACAAAAGTCTTAAAGGAGCCACAGCACTCAACCCTGTCAGATGGCAGGCCTATAATCTGTCTCTAAACTTGGTTAAAAACAGAGGACTTGGTCACACACATCTGCAGAAGTATGCTTAAGCTGCACCACTACACCAAAGTGCCTCTGTGGGGTGCAGTCCTAACTCTAATCTCTGAGAGCCCATTTGGGAGGTTTAGGGCAGCCTCAGGTAAGCCTGCTCCCAATTTATCTATTGCACTGTATGTCCCAAATGGGCTCTCAGAGATTAGAGTTAGGATTGCACCCCACAGAGGCACTTTGGCGTAGTGGTGCAGCTTAAGCATACTTCTGCAGATGTGTGTGACCGAGTCCTCTGTTTTTAACCAAGTTTAGAGACCGATTATAAGCTGGCCTGCAAGCTGACAGGGTTGAGTGCTGTGGCTCCTTTAAGACTTTTGGCTCATATGTTTGAGGTCCTGGCTATTTCTCCCCCCGAGGCGGCTCCTCCACTGAAGGGGGGAGTTCTTTGAAGTGACGAAGCCCCGCTTGGAATTTCCTTATCAAAAGCATGATTCGCATGGAATGGGAGAGGCCGATGTGGCTTCCGGGTGTCCCACCGGGTTGGGACAAGAAATATCCCTTTCCGGTGGACGCAGTGAAGCACTGGTTTCCCCCCGAGGTGGATGCTCCTGTTTTGGGGTTGTCCAGCTCCTCAGTCCTCCATTCTCCGGAATGCACTACCCTCGAGGATGGTGAGAATAAACGCATTGACCAGATGGCTTGTCATGGTTTTGCCAGTGTTGGATCGGCCTTGCGGCCGGTTTGTGCTTCTGCGCTTGTATTGGTAGCTGCCAGGTCGGTTGTTGGAGGATTATTGACCTCTTCCGGGCTTGACCCGGCTAGTGAGGAATTTGCCGACCTTAAGCGCTGTGAGTTATTTTTGTCCTTTGTGCTCTCCGCCCTGGATGACACATTGGTGATGTGTGGCAGAGCTACGGCCCTGCTTGTGGCTATCCGCCGGTCGGTTTGGTTACGTCAGTGGACGGCTGATTTGTGTCCAAAAAGTCGCTCACGGCCCTTCCCTTTGTGGGATTACGGCTCTTTGGAGATAAATTGGATTTGGTGGCAAAGGGAGGTAGGTTACCTCAGCGTAAGAAGCAGCATTGCCCTTTTCGGGGGGCGGCTTCCTTCTCTCAATCCTTTCGTGGGGCTAGAGTTGGCAGGGGTTCGGCCTCCCCTTCGTCCAGAGGTGATTCCTGGCCTAGGGGCAGGGGTCGGGCCCGTCCAGGACACAGTTGGGGCTCCAAGCCTAGAGCCGCTGCCAAGTCAGCTCAGCAATGAGGGGGCGCCCTCACCCTTGCGGGTGGGGGGACAGTTGCAACTCTTCTCCCAGGTCTGGGTCCAAGAGGTCTCGGACAGGTGGATTCAGGAAGTGGTGTCTTCCGGTTACAAGCTGGAGTTCGAGTTCCAGCCCCCTCCCAGATTCTTCAGGTCTTGGGTGCCGTCAGATCCTCTGGCCGCCCAGGGGCTTCGGGCGGCAGTAGCAAGTCTCGCGGACATGGCTGTCATCTGTACGGTGCCCTTCTCAGACCGGGGCCTGGGCTTCTATTCCAATTTGTTCGTCCTATTCTGGATCTGAAGTTGCTCAACAGGTTTGTCCGTCCCCGGAAGTTCCGTATGGAAAGTCTGCGCTCAGCCATCCATTCACTTCATCAGGGGGACTTCATGACGTCAATAGACATCAAGGATGCTTACCTGCATATTGCAATATTTCTGGCACACCAGAGAGTCCTCAGGTTTGTCGTGGACAATCGGCATTTTCAGTTTGTGGCTCTTCCGTTTGGCCTTACCTCGGCTCCAAGGGTTTTTACCAAGGTGTTGGCAGGAGTGATGGCCATTCTCAGAGCCAGGGGTATCCACATCGTGTCCTATCTGGACGATCTTCTCATCATGGCGTCTTCACTCAGTCAGGAGCAGCTGGATACCAGGACTGTGGTGTCCACTCTGGAGAGTTTCGGTTGGGTGATCAACTATCCCAAGTCCTGCCTCACTCCCTCCAGGGTGGTGGAGTTTCTGGGAATGTCGCTGGATACTTCTCAGGCCAGGGTGTTTTTCCCCCGAGCCAAGGTTCTTCTGATTCAGGAATTGACTCAGCATCTCCTATCCATCCCCCGCCCGTCCATCTGGCTAGGGATGCGACTGGTGGGATTGATGGTGGCGTTGTTCGAGGCGGTTCCCTTTGCCCAGTTTCACACAAGGACGCTCCAGCTCCATCTCTTGGCGGCCTGGGACTGGTCCCCGCTGTCATTGGATCAGTCTTTTCTGATGTCCCCCCAGGTGCAGCATTCCCTTCGGTGGTGGCTGAAACCAAGCAATCTGACGAGGGGCAGATCCTTTCTGACCCCTCGTTGGGAGACGGTCACCACGGATGCCAGCCTGTCAGGTTGGGGGGGATTTTGGAAGGATCTTCAGTTTCAGTTGAGGGCCATCAGGTTGGTTCTGGCTCACTTGACTCGTCAGTTGCGGGGCCTACCGGTTCGAGTTCGGTCCGACAATCGGACGGCGGTCGCCTACATGAATCACCAGGCAGGGACTCGCAGCAGGCGTGCCCTCAGGGAAGTGCCTTTGATCCTGGATTGGGCAGAGAGCAATGTCCCATGCGTCTCGGCGGTGTACATTCTGGTAGTGGAGAACACGGAGGCGGACTCCCTGAGCAGGGGGTCGTCTCGCCGGGGGGAATGGTCGCTCAGCCCCAAGGTGTTTCGGTCGCTTTGCCACCGGTGGGGGACTCCGGAGGTGGTTCTCTTTGCCTCTCGTCACAAGCTTCCGGCATTTGTGTCGCTCTCGCTGGATCCGCTGGCTTTGGCAGCGGATGCCATGTCTCTGAACTGGAGGGATCTGGGGTTTCTGTACCTGTTCCCTCCATTTCCCATGCTGGGCAGAGTGGTGCGCAAGCTGGCCCTAGAGGGCGCGTCAGCAATCCTGGTGGCTCCAAGGTGGCCAAGACAGGTTTGGTTCACAGACGTGGTAAGGTTGGCAGAGGATCAGTTAGACCTGCCTCTTCTGCCAGATCTACTCACTCAGGGTCCACTACTCTACCCCAATTTACCAACGCTGGCGGCGTGGTTGCTGAAACCTCAATCTTGAGGGAGGAAGGTCTTTCTGATGCTGTCATTCAGACTCTGGTTAGGGCTAGAAAGCAGTCTTCCTCTGCCATCTATTATAGGACTTGGAGGTCTTATATTGATTGGTGTGAGGTAAGGGCCTTGCCTTGCAGGGCGTTTTCTGTCCCTAGGGTCTTGAAATTTCTGCAACATGGTCTGGACCAAGGTTTGCAGCTTAGTACGCAGAAAAGGGCATGTTTCTGCCCTGGCCGTGTTCTTTCAAAAGTCTTTCGCTCTTCATCCTCTGGTTAAGACCTTTTTCCAGGGGGTTACGCATGTGCGGCCTCCTAGGAAGCCTTTGCTCCCAGTGTGGGATTTGAATTTGGTTTTGTCTGCCTTGCAGGGTCCTCCGTTTGAACCTTTGCAGGATATTGCACTTTCTACGCGTACTCAGAAGGTTGTTTTTCTGGTTGCCATCACTTCTGTTCGGAGTGTTTCGGAGTTGGCAGCCTTGTCTATTTCGGCTCCTTACTTTGAGAGGCATCAGAACAAGGTTGTTTTCCGCTTCAAGCCAGATTTCCTTCCTAAGGTGGTCTCTGCTTTTCATCTGAATCAGGATATTGTTCTTCCCTCCTTGTGTCCTAAGCCCAGCAATGACAAGGAGAGGGTTTTGCATTCTTTAGATGTGGTTCGCTGTGTGAAGTACTATTTGATGGCTACTTCTCCTTTTCGTAGGACTGACGTCCTTATTCTAAGTATACAGTACGTCCTGCTCCAGATATAATTCTTACACTTGGGTTAACCTCCGCCAGATGGCGCTGTGCACTGCAGACATGCAAAAACAGGCTCCTCCCGGCCCTTCATATACCCGGGGACCTCCCACAAATCCCCAGATTTCTCTGCAGTGCTGACTGCGAAGACATGAAGTATCACTCTCTCGCAGGTGAGCGGGGCTATTACAGCCTGCGGCCCTGTTGGACTATTCCCACCCGTCCTCCTTGTGATGTGCCTCCCAGCCTGGGCTGCGCTGGTCGGGATAAGGTAGGCAGCACCATGAGTGCTTAACGGAGCCATGCTCCACCGCAGTCCCCCACCAAAGGGTAGGCGGTTTAGGCTGATGGTGAGCCTCATAGTGGATGTCCCTCCCGCATTATTTCCCCATGCCCCGTGTAGAGGTGGACCCTGTGTAAAGGGTCGCTGTCCTCCCTCGTTTCCCCCCGTATTCGGGGGAAAAGAATGGGTGTGTGTGTGTGTGTGTTTGGCGGTCTCAGTGTACTGTATTGTCACACTTATGGCCGTACGTTTGCCCCTGACTAGCAACTAGGTGTCAGAGCCGCGCTGCTTGCTCCTTCTATTCTGGCCACCGCCGTTTGTTTTTGGCCTTTCTCAATTTACTATGCTGGGTGGCGGCGTCGTTAGACTCTACGAGTATCCACTAGCAGATGCCTTTACTGGCATATTCTATGCTTGACTTGTCAAGCCTTAACGGCTACTTCAGAGCTTTGCGCTCTTTGGGGGAGGCGGGGACCTGGCGTGGCGCTCCGCGTCACAGCCAGATTAGGCCCGCCCTTCGGGGTTCAGTGGGCGCCATTTTGTTGCTTTTCGCACGTGTTGGCGGTCTTTCTCCTCCCCTGGTCAGTAAGTGCCCTCGCGGGTGATTTTCATCATTAGTAATTTTTTCTGCTGCGCATGGCCCTGACACCTCTTATTCCCCTTCTGTCTTTCAGACGTCAAAGACTCCAGTGGGTTCTCCCGGCCTAACAGCGGGCGGGCTTACAAAAAATTCTCCCACATTCCTAGCGGGCCTTTGGGGCATCCAGGGTTGCCTATTGCATAAATCCCTACTGACATATATTGCATTGATAATCACCATATGGAGGCATCTCAGAATTTTTTTGTCCGGGGTCCCTCGGGGACAAGGCCGGCTGTGTATAACATGTGGCTATCCCCGCATTGGTGCTGACAGGACACAGATCTGTGCACCGTTTGCCAAGCGAGTACTGGTCCTGCAACCAGGATCGCCAGTGGCTGCTCCTCGCCTTAACACTCCTATTCCCCCAGGCTTAAATCTCGCTTCTGCTGAGTCGCATACGAGTGGGGAGTTGCAGCCGGCTGCGTCTTCCAGACTGCCTACGGCTGACCAGATTATTACGGAGTTGACAAAGCGCTCGGGCCCTGGTAAGAAGCGGTCCTCGACGCCCCCTGTTTCTGCGTTTGCTAATGGATCGGAGGAGTTCACTACTCCACGTGCCTGCACCCCTTCTGACAAAGGAGGGCTGTTCTCTGACTCGGGCTCATCTGATGAGGAGCCGAGGAGTCATGACGATTCTGACCATAAAGACTGGAACCAGTTTGACACCATTGGATTGTTTATTAGGATCTTTAAGGCCCTGTCTATCTCTCTCCCTAACGCGGCTGCCAAGCCCAGAGGGGAGCGTTTCCATACAGCGACACCGCGCTTGGAATTCCTTGTCCTTTTCGCTTCCCAATCTCTACATCAGGTCGAGTTAGCTAGTCGGCTGGTGGCGTCCATTGGGAGTGTCGGGAATAGCCTTGTTACGTCTGTCTAGTTGGATTGTTTCCCTTAAGTTTTCCGTTAGTTAAGATGGCGGATTGTGTCTCAGCTGGGTGCCATCTTACTTCCTGTCATATATATAATCCTCTCAGGCCTGTTGCTCAGTGCTTGAGTATTGTGTTTGACTTCCTGCTTGTGCAGTTCTCTAGCCTGGAACTTACTTTCCGGTTTGTTCCTCCTCTTGCGGTTTACCCTGCAAATCCTTGCTACCTGCTGACCCGGATTGGACTTTGACTCCGCATTGATCTGCTTCCCTGTTGCTGACTCAGATTGGACTTTGACTTCTTGCGTTTTGGCCTAGTCTCTGCCATTGGACTCCAGCAGTATTCACCAGTATCGTGACAGGATACTCAAGCCAAAAATGGAGTCCGCTGGGACTGGGAGTTTGGAGGTTCGCATTAACCAGCTGCAGTCTACTCTGGCTAATATGCACGCCAAGATGCAGACATTAAAAAACAAATATGATACCTTTGAAGGACAGACTTCTCACAATGTCCATATTTATGGACAAGCAATTCAAGAGCTACTTGGGACGGTGCAGACATTATCTGATCGGATGGCTCCCTTGGAGGCTCAAGCTTCTGTACTACCTACTTCCGTGCCTGCCATGAGTCCTAAGTTGCCACCGTTCAGATTTGGCGGAGACCGTGGCAAATTCAGGGGATTCCTCAATCAATGTAGGCTATACTTTGATGCAAATCCAACCCAGTTTCCTACTGACCGGTCTAAAGTCCTGTGTATCATCATGTTGCTGACACATAAAGCCATTGCCTGGGCTAGTCCACTGATTGAGACCCAAGACCCCCGGCTGAACAACCTTGAAGACTTCATCAATGCCATGAGTCAAATGTTTGATGATCCCAATCGAGGTGCTACAGCTGAAGCAGCACTACTAGCTTTGCGCCAAGGCAGCAAGTCACCTAGTATGCAATGGAGTTCAAGAGGTGGGCTATCGACACTGATTGGAATGACGCAGCGAAAATGTCTTTTTTTTGGAAAGGACTTTCCAGCGCATTAAAAGATGAACTTGCCCGTGCAGAGGCCCCTTTAGGCTTAGACGACTTTATTAACCATTGTATTAGAATTGACACCCGACTATCTGAACGACGACGAGAGAAATGGGCTACCTTGAATTTTGATACTAAGCACTACCCTTCTTTTCCTGTAGCTATTTCTAAGGAACCGCAAGGAAAGATTCAAAGGGAATCGGGAAGTGAGCCGATGCAAGTAGATTTCATACTAAGGTGTGAAAGTGTTGACAGAAGAGAGCACAGGCTCCGGGAAAGCTTATGCTTCTACTGTGGAAAATCTGACCACTTCCTTATCAACTGCCCTAGCCGCCCTCGGAGATTGGTAGCAGCTATTATGGATCCTGACTTTTCAGACAGAGAATCAATTGTTTCCGAAACAGAATTATCTGAGAAAGCAGTTATCCATTCCATCTCATCGGTGGCCCCTCATATTAAGAAAGAAAATAAAGACTCCCATTGCTTCCTTCCCATTAAGTTTCTGACTAATTCTCAGTGGATTTCTGCCTCTGCTATGGTGGACTCTGGGGCTAGTGGCAATTTCATGGACCTTTCTTTTGCCCAAAAGCATGGGGTCAGATTTAACAAAAAACTCTCACCCTTGGTAATGGAAACCGTAGATGGATCTCCACTGAGCTCAGGGCCTGTGGATCAAGAGACGGAGCCACTTGAGGTCATTATAACACCCCAGCACCGTGAAGTCCTCTCTTTCCTGTTGATCTCGTCTCCACATTTTCCTGTTTTTTTAGGCCTACCATGGTTGCAAGCACAGAACCCTGTCATCAACTGGGAAACTAAAGAAATAAGCTTCCCTGGGGAGGATGGTCTTTCGACAGGGTACTCTGAGCAAGATTCTAAAGAACCAGTTGAAAATAATAAAATGGTAGAATTACCCTCTGTATACAAGAACTATGCAGACGTGTGCGAAAAACAAAATGCCGACAAGCTTCCCCCACATCGATCTTATGACTGTCCCATAGAATTGTTTCCTGGTGCACCTATACCTGGCTAAGGGGTTCATTCGCCCATCTTCTTCACCTGCGGGGGCTCCCATATGCTTTGTAAAAAAAAAAAAAAGATGGTTCTCTAAGACCGTGCATTGACTACAGGGAACTTAACAAAATTACAATCAAGAACCGCTACCCTCTACCATTGATTCCTGAGCTCTTGGAGAGAGTACGACATGCAAAGGTGTTCACCAAGTTAGACCTGCGTGGAGCTTATAACTTGGTCCGTATAAGACCCGGAGATGAATGGAAGACATTGTTTAGGTCACGTTATGGACATTATGAATATCTCATGATGCCTTTTGGTCTTTGCAACGCCCCTGCTACCTTCCAACAACTTGTCAATGATATCTTCAGAGATCTTTTGGACCAGTTAGTAGTCATCTATTTGGATGTTATCTTAATTTTTTCCAACTCTATGGAAGAACATCAGAGACATGTGAAATTGATTCTGGATCGTCTAAGGAAGAATCAACTCTACATTAAAATTGAAAAATGTGATTTTCATCAAACTGAAATCCAATTTCTGGGTTATATAATTTCACCCCGTGGTCTACACATGGACCCTAGCAAGATTAAAGCAATAGTAGACTGGCCTACTCCAAAAAACATAAAGGATGTTCAACGTTTCATAGGTTTTGCCAATTTTTATAGACGTTTTATTAGGAATTTTTCGGAGATCATAACTCCTATTACACAGTTGACTAAGAAAGGACATGCCTTTGCTTGGTCTCCTCAAGCACAAGAATCCTTTTGTCTCCTAAAGTCCAAGTTCACTACTGCCCCAGTGCTAGTCCATCCCGACCCAGAATGCGCCTTCATTGTGGAAGTAGATGCTTCAGACTGTGCTATAGGGGCTATTCTGTCTCAGAGAACAGGAGACAAGGGGTTATTGCATCCCTGTGCCTTTTTCTCCCGACGTCACCCGCTGAGAAGAATTATGATGTGGGGAATAAAGAACTGTTGGCCATCATTGCAGCATTTAACCCTTTAAGTGCCAGCCTACCTGGAGATTTTGTCACCCTTTGTTGCCAGACCATTTTTCACCATTTTGTGCTCCGCATGTTTAAGTGTAATTTTTGAAGGAATGTTTGGGGATTTCCTAGGAAAATTATATATTGTTTTTTTTGGCACAATTTGGGCTTTAACATAGAATAGCCTGTTTTTAATTTTTTCAGTACTTAAGCAATATTTTGGGGTGAAATATGTGGTAAAAAATAAAAAATTGCTATTTTTTACATTGTGTAGTGTTTTTTGTAAGTAAAAAATTAAATTTTATCAATAAAATTGTATTGCGTGTAAAAGCCCAATTTCTCCCGGTTACAATGGTACCACATATGTATTGGTAGACACCCTTTCCTGCCCAGAAGACTCCCCCAAATTGAGACAGTGCTTTAGGAGATTTTCAGATAAAATACA
Source organism: Gastrophryne carolinensis (assembly GCA_027917425.1). Taxonomy (NCBI): domain Eukaryota; kingdom Metazoa; phylum Chordata; class Amphibia; order Anura; family Microhylidae; genus Gastrophryne; species Gastrophryne carolinensis. The sequence continues at coordinate 305,521,126 of CM051234.1, read as the reverse complement.
ACGGCTATGCGCATCTTGCAGTTTTTCAAGAAAAACGACCCTTTACATTTGAAATACCCCCTACAAAGTATATATTCCATGAAAGTACACACCTCAAGCTTTCAAGGAGTACCAGGCTTGTTGTTATGTGCAGAGCTTTCTTCAAGTAGTCCTACGGCAAATAACTTGATTGCAGCGAGTTTTCCTAAAAAAATAAAAATAAGCAGAATCAAAACCACATTCTTCTAAAGAAAATAATATGCCAACAAGAAAAAACACACTAAATCTGAGAGCGCAAGGTCCCCTGAACAGAACAACACCCAACATGCATAGCTACTTCGCAGGGTAGGGTCGCCAAACACCCAAAACGAAAGCATGCGCGTAAAGGTCATTTCACATCATTTTTTCAGCTTTGCTGACAAAGTGCGCACCTTACACTTTTTTAACCAAAACGACCCTTTACATATAAAATACCCCCCACAAACTATATATTCCCTGAAAGCACACATCTTAACCTTTCTAGATGTACCAGGCTGGTAGTTGTGGGCGCAACTTTCTGGACGCAAACGTGTGAAGAATTCCTTGGTTGCACAGCATTTCCCTGCAAAAATACTAAAAAAACACAATCCACACCACATTTTAATAAAAAAATAATATACCAACAAGAAAAAACACACTAAATCTGAGAGCGCAAGGTCCCCTGAACAGAACAACACCCAACATGCTTAGCTACTTCGCAGGGTAGGGTCGCCAAACACCCAAAACGAAAACATGCGCGTAAAGGTCATTTCACGTCATTTTTTCAGCTTTGCTGACAAAGTGCGCACCTTACACTTTTTTAACAAAAATGACCCTTTACATATAAAATACCCCCCACAAACTATATATTCCCTGAAAGCACACATCTTAACCTTTCTAGACGTACCAGGCTGGTAGTTGTGGGCGCAACTTTCTGGACGCAAACGTGTGAAGAATTCCTTGGTTGCACAGCATTTCCCTGCAAAAATACTAAAAAACACAATCCACACAACATTTTAATAAAAAGATAATATCCCAACAAGAAAAAACACACTAAATCTGAGAGCGCAAGGTCCCCTGAACAGAACAACACCCAACATGCATAGCTACTTCGCAGGGTAGGGTCGCCAAACACCAGAAACGAAAGCATGCGCGTAAAGGTCATTTCACGTCATTTTTTCAGCTTTGCTGACAAAGTGCGCACCTTTTTTAACAAAAACGACCCTTTACATATAAAATACCCCCCACAAACCATATATTCCCTGAAAGCACACATCTTAACCTTTCTAGACGTACCAGGCTGGTAGTTGTGGGCGCAACTTTCTGGACGCAAACGTGTGAAGAATTCATTGGTTGCACAGCATTTCCCTGCAAAAATACGAAAAAAACACAATCCACACCACATTTTAATAAAAAAATAATATACCAACAAGAAAAAACAGACTAAATATGAGAGAGCAAGGTCCCCTGAACAGAACAACACCCAACATGCATAGCTACTTCGCAGGGTAGGGTCGCCAAACACCCAAAACGAAAACATGCGCGTAAAGGTCATTTCACGTAATTTTTTCAGCTTTGCTGGCAAAGTGCGCACCTTACACTTTTTTAACAAAAACGACCCTTTACATATAAAATACCCCCCACAAACCATATATTCCCTGAAAGCACACATCTTAACCTTTCTAGACGTACCAGGCTGGTAGTTGTGGGCGCAACTTTCTGGACGCAAACGTGTGAAGAATTCATTGGTTGCACAGCATTTCCCTGCAAAAATACGAAAAAAACACAATCCACACCACATTTTAATCAAAAAATAATATGCCAACAAGAAAAAACACACTAAATCTGAGAGCGCAAGGTCCCCTGAACAGAACAACAACCAACATGCATAGCTACTTCGCAGGGTAGGGTCGCCAAACACCCAAAACGAAAACATGCGCGTAAAGGTCATTTCACGTCATTTTTTCAGCTTTGCTGACAAAGTGCGCACCTTACACTTTTTTAACAAAAATGACCCTTTACATATAAAATACCCCCCACAAACCATATATTCCCTGAAAGCACACATCTTAACCTTTCTAGACGTACCAGGCTGGTAGTTGTGGGCGCAACTTTCTGGACGCAAACGTGTGAAGAATTCATTGGTTGCACAGCATTTCCCTGCAAAAATACGAAAAAAACACAATCCACACCACATTTTAATCAAAAAATAATATGCCAACAAGAAAAAACACACTAAATCTGAGAGCGCAAGGTCCCCTGAACAGAACAACACCCAACATGCATAGCTACTTCGCAGGGTAGGGTCGCCAAACACCCAAAACGAAAACATGCGCGTAAAGGTCATTTCACGTCATTTTTTCAGCTTTGCTGACAAAGTGCGCACCTTACACTTTTTTAACAAAAACGACCCTTTACATATAAAATACCCCCCACAAACTATATATTCCCTGAAAGCACACATCTTAACCTTTCTAGACGTACCAGGCTGGTAGTTGTGGGCGCAACTTTCTGGACGCAAACGTGTGAAGAATTCATTGGTTGCACAGCATTTCCCTGCAAAAATACGAAAAAAACACAATCCACACCACATTTTAATCAAAAAATAATATGCCAACAAGAAAAAACACACTAAATCTGAGAGCGCAAGGTCCCCTGAACAGAACAACAACCAACATGCATAGCTACTTCGCAGGGTAGGGTCGCCAAACACCCAAAACGAAAACATGCGCGTAAAGGTCATTTCACGTCATTTTTTCAGCTTTGCTGACAAAGTGCGCACCTTACACTTTTTTAACAAAAATGACCCTTTACATATAAAATACCCCCCACAAACCATATATTCCCTGAAAGCACACATCTTAACCTTTCTAGACGTACCAGGCTGGTAGTTGTGGGCGCAACTTTCTGGACGCAAACGTGTGAAGAATTCATTGGTTGCACAGCATTTCCCTGCAAAAATACGAAAAAAACACAATCCACACCACATTTTAATAAAAAAATAATATGCCAACAAGAAAAAACACACTAAATCTGAGAGCGCAAGGTCCCCTGAACAGAACAACACCCAACATGCATAGCTACTTCGCAGGGTAGGGTCGCCAAACACCCAAAACGAAAACATGCGCGTAAAGGTCATTTCACGTCATTTTTTCAGCTTTGCTGACAAAGTGCGCACCTTACACTTTTTTAACAAAAACGACCCTTTACATATAAAATACCCCCCACAAACTATATATTCCCTGAAAGCACACATCTTAACCTTTCTAGACGTACCAGGCTGGTAGTTGTGGGTGCAACTTTCTGGACGCAAACGTGTGAAGAATTCCTTGGTTGCACAGCATTTCCCTGCAAAAATACTAAAAAAACACAATCCACACCACATTTTAATCAAAAAATAATATGCCAACAAGAAAAAACACACTAAATCTGAGAGCGCAAGGTCCCCTGAACAGAACAACACCCAACATGCATAGCTACTTCGCAGGGTAGGGTCGCCAAACACCCAAAACGAAAACATGCGCGTAAAGGTCATTTCGCGTAATTTTTTCAGCTTTGCTGACAAAGTGCGCACCTTACACTTTTTTAACAAAAACGACCCTTTACATATAAAATACCCCCCACAAACCATATATTCCCTGAAAGCACACATCTTAACCTTTCTAGACGTACCAGGCTGGTAGTTGTGGGCGCAACTTTCTGGACGCAAACGTGTGAAGAATTCATTGGTTGCACAGCATTTCCCTGCAAAAATACGAAAAATAACACAATCCACACCACTTTTTAATCAAAAAATAATATCCCAACAAGAAAAAACACACTAAATCTGAGAGCGCAAGGTCCACTGAACAGAACAACACCCAACATGCAAAGCTACTTTCAAGGTTAGGGTTGCCGAACACCCAAAAGTATAGCTTGTTCTATAAAAGACACACAAAACAACCCACATTTCTTGATGGTACCAAGAGCCGCAGTCAGGGTTAGCTGTGAGGTGCAATTAGGATATAGTAGATGTGACATCAGATTATAAGATCAGTTATCAAGATCCTGAAACTGGGCCCACATTTTAATCATCATGTGTCACAAATATCCAAGCTGCTCTTGCTCCAGCGCTTTATATACTGACCACACAGAGCGTAAACATTATAGTGGGTGTCCAGTCTCAGGCTAACCCTGCCACCCTCCCCTGGTGCTAAGGCGGGGAGTTACAGAGAAAAAAAAATCCTTACAACGCCCACCGTTTAGTGCCGTTCCTCGGGGCCAGTAAGACCACTGGGACGGTCGTACTGGCCACCAAGTAGCTGGCGCTTGCCTGCAGGCGAGGTAAGTGTTTTCTGCCTTTGTAACCTGTATCCTGCTTCAGTTTCAGCGGAGCGTGGCAGGGCAGGGGTATGCAGAAGAAAAATAATAAATCAAAAATCCAACTGAGTATGATAAATTTCAAAACAATCACCAAAACACAGACCTGGTTGGCTGGGACATGTCGGGCAGTAGTACCGCGTATCCTTCCTAATGCCACGCTTCCTACATACCCTGCAGGCCTTTTGGGAATACCTTTTTTTCTCGGTGGCGGGAATGCACTTTATAAAGTGCTTTCCAATTAGCCTGCACTCATTGTCACTACCAGCTAAGTCTGGTGGCTCCTCACCATGCCCAAAAAGCAAAGCAGGGAGTAACTGCTGCTGGTACTGGATAAAGGTCAAATTGGAGCCTGGTACGGCTGCCTTAAAGACAATGAAGCTGTTAAAAGTTGCTAACTGGATCAAATGAATTGCAACTTTTTTGTACCAGGCTCGCGATTTTCGGGTGGCGTTGTAGTAAGTGAGAATTTGGTCGGTTTTATCCACGCCACCCATGAATTGGTTGTAATCTCTGATACAACGTGGCTTTTGGGTTGGGGCTTGGGGACCACGTTGCCTTACACTTGTTACTGACTGGTCGTGGATGGTAGTCAGCATGAACACATTCTTTTTATCCATGAATTTAACGGCCAGGAGCTCATCACTTCTCAGGGCGTAAGACTCCCCACGCTTGAGTTGTTTATTCAGTAATGCCCTTGGCAAGCCTTTCCGGTTACGGTTCACTGTGCCGCAGGCGGGAGTGTCTAAGGTGTAAAGGGCTCTAAACAGGGGGATGCTGGAATAAAAATTGTCCACATATAAGTGGTACCCCCTCCCGAGCAGTGGGGTGATGAGGTCCCAAACGATCCGGCCACTGACACTCAAATCAAGGGGACAGCCAGGTGGGTCTAGTTGCGTGTCCCTTCCTTGATAGATTCTAAAAAATTTTGTGTACCCGGTCGTACTTTCGCACAATTTATAAAACTTTATCCCATAGCGGGCACGCTTGCTAGGGATATATTGCCGAAATATAATGCGCCCCTTAAAAAGCAGAAGTGACTCATCGATAGTTAAATTTTGGGAGGGGGTGTACACATCTGCAAAGCGCTCTGACAGGCTATTAACTAGGGGCCGTAATTTATGAAGCCTGTCATGACCGGGCATATCACGGGGAACAGCAGTGGCGTTGTCGTTGAAATGTAGAAACCGTAGTAAAATTTGATACCGGTTTCTGGACATTATGGCCGGAAATAAGGGTGTTGCCAATATGGAATGGGTATCCCAGTACGATGCTAGGCTAAATTTTCTGAGAAGACCCATTGCCAAAGTGAGCCCCCAAAATTTTCTCATCTCACTAATATTGGTGGGGTGCCATGCCTGAGCTCGGGCGTGCCTCTGTTGGGGGTTTTGTGCCATGACCTGCTCAGCATAGCGGTTTGTATAGAGGACCATATCCTGTAGGATGGCCTCTGTAACAAACAGATAGAAGAAGTCAACAAGACGTAAGTTACTTGTGTCTATGTTGACTCCAGGGACCGAATTAAAGGGGGGAATATTGGGGGAATAATTACTAGAAGGCCTCCACGCCGGCTCTCCTGGACCAGCTGCAGCACTCGATGCCTCCGCCTGCCCTGCCTCCACCTGCCCTACACTCTCCCCCAGCGTGGCCTCATCTTGTGCGGCACTAGCCCTTCTACGTTGGCTACCTGTACTAGTACCACTGCGTGGCTGTGTCTCCTCAGTAGAGGAGTCACTCTCTGACTCAGAAGGCAGATACTCTGACCCTGACTCACTAAAGTCCTCCGAGTCAGAGGCCATCAAGTAAGCCGCAGCTTCTTGAGCAGTGAATTTCCTCCCAGCCATATTCAATTCTGATTGGAAAGAAAAAAAAAAGGCTAGGGCTAAAGGCTAAGGGCTAAGGGCTAAGGGCTAAAGGCTAAGGGCTAAAGGCTAAACAAAGTAAATTAAAATTACACAGTACAGTTACAGTAGAAAAAACTAAACATAACACAATGTTAAAGAAGAAAAACAAACAAATCAAAATGCAGTCAGTTTATTACAAAAAAAAGTGTACCTAAATTGAAGAAAAAAAAAAAAGTGCAATGTGTAGCTAAAGTGTAAAAAAAAAAACAAAAAAACATAAACCTCTTATGTGTAAGTGTGTATGTCCAATACGTTACAATGTGAAGCGGTGGAGTCCGGAGCAGCTTCAGGTGGGGGAGGGGGAGGGGAATAGGAGAAAAGAGGGGGGAGAATAAGAGAAAAGAGGGGGGAGAATAAGAGAAAAGAGGGGGAGAATAAGAGAAAAGAGGGGGACTGGGTACCAAAGTGGAGGAAAATGAGACTAGAAGGGTGGCGGCAGAGACGATTCAGTGGCAGCAGAGGCAACGATCAGGCGGCGACAGCGATCCACAGGAGGCGACAGCGATCCACAGGAGGCGACAGCGATCCACAGGAGGCGACAGCGATCCACAGGCTATGAAGAAAGTGAACAGGAAGATTAGTTACAGGCAACGGGGCAGCAACCCCCCATCACAGGCATGACAGGATCACCCCCCCCCAAAAAAAAAATCAGTGGCAGCAGGTACAAACTGCGCATGGGGAGCGGGAGGAGGGGCATGCCCCACTTGGGATGGAGAGCGGGAGGAGGGGCATGCCCCACTTGGGATGGAGAGCGGGAGGAGGGGCATGCCCCACTTGGGATGGAGAGCGGGAGGAGGGGCATGCCCCACTTGGGATGGAGAGCGGGAGGAGGGGCATGCCCCACTTGGGATGGAGAGCGGGAGGAGGGGCATGCCCCACTTGGGATGGAGAGCGGGAGGAGGGGCATGCCCCACTTGGGATGGAGAGCGGGAGGAGGGGCATGCCCCACTTGGGATGGAGAGCGGGAGGAGGGGCATGCCCCACTTGGGGATGGAGAGCGGGGGAGGGGCATGCCCCACTTGGGGATGGAGAGCGGGAGGAGGGGCATGACACACTTGGGGATGGAGAGCGGGGGGAGGGGCATGACACACTTGGGGATGGAGAGCGGGGGGAGGGGCATGACACTTGGGGATGGAGAGCGGGGGGAGGGGCATGACACTTGGGGATGGAGAGCGGGGGGAGGGGCATGACACACTTGGGGATGGTGAGCGGGAGGAGGAGCATGCCACACTGGGGATGGGGATGGGGAGTGGGAGGAGGGGCATGCCACACTGGGGATGGGGAGGAGGGGCATGCCACACTGGGGATGGGGAGTGGGATCATGCCACACTGGGGATGGGGAGTGGGATCACCACCGCCCCCCCCCCAGAACTGCATCCACAACACACTGCCCACAATCGCCCCCCCTCACCCCCAGAACAACTTAATCGGCCCCCGATTGCCGCAAAACCACCCAACCCACCCCCGCGCGGTCGGCGATCGCCGCTTGCCACCCCCCCCCACCCCCGCTCGGTCATCGATCGGCGGGCAAGCGGCGATCGGTCGGCGATCGCCACTTGCCACCACTCCCCCCACCCCCGCTCGGTGGGCAAGCGGCGATCGGTCGGCGATCGCCGCTTGCCACCCCCCCCCCACCCCCGCTCGGCGATCGGCGGGCAAGTGGCGATCGGTCGGTGACCGCCGCTTGCCACCCCCCCCACCCCCGCTCGGTCATCGATCGGCGGGCAAGCGGCGATCGGTCGGCGATCGCCGCTTGCCACCACCCCCCCACCCCCGATCGGTCGGCGGGCAAGCGGCGATCGCCGCTTGCCACCCCCCCCACCCCCGCCCCCGATCGGTCATCGATCGGTCGGCGATCGCCGCTTGCCACCATTGCCCCCACCCCCGCTCGGTCGGCGATCGGCTTGCCCGAGCGGGGGTGGGGGGGTGGCAAGCGGCGATCGCCGACCGATCGATCGCCCGAGCGGGGGTGGGGGGGGTTGCAAGCGGCGATCACCACCGCCCCCCCCCAGAACTGCATCCACAACACACTGCCCACAATTGCCCCCCCCTCACCCCCAGAACAACTTAATCGGCCCCCGATTGCCGCAAAACCACCCAACCCACCCGCGATCGGCGGGCAAGTGGCGATCGGTCGGTGATCGCCGCTTGCCACCCCCCCACCCCCGCTCGGTCATCGATCGGCGGGCAAGCAGCGATCGGTCGGCGATCGCCGCTTGCCCCCACCCCCACTCGGTCGGCGATCGCCCCCACCCCCAGAACACGCTCTGGCAAGCCGATCGGCGGGCAAGCGGCGATCAGTCGGCGATCGCCGCTTGCCCCCACCCCCACTCAGTTGCCACCCCCCCGCTCGGCCATCGATCGGCGGGCAAGCGGCGATCGGTCGGCGATCGCCGCTTGCCAACACCCCCCCCCCACCCCCGCTCGGTCGGTGGGCAAGCGGCGATCGGTCGGCGATCGCCGCTTGCCACCCCCCCCCACCCCCGCTCGGTCATCGATCGGCGGGCAAGCAGCGATCGGTCGGCGGTCGCCGCTTGCCCCCACCCCCACTCGGTCGGCGATCGCCCCCCCCACCCCCAGAACACGCTCTGGCAAGCCGATCGGCGGGCAAGCGGCGATCAGTCGGCGATCGCCGCTTGCCCCCACCCCCACTCAGTTGCCACCCCCCCACCCCCGCTCGGCCATCGATCGGCGGGCAAGCGGGGGTGGGGGGGGGTGGTGGCAAGCGGCGATTGCCGCTTGCCACCACCCCCCCCACCCCCGCTCGGTCGGCGGGCAAGCGGCGATCGGTCGGCGATCGCCGCTTGCCACCCCCCGCTCTGGCAAGCCGATCGGCGGGCAAGCGGCGATCGGGCGGCGATCGCCGCTTGCCCCCACCCCCACTCAGTCGCCGATCGCCCCCCCCCACCCCCAGAACAATCTCCTAACCTTGTCACGCGGTCCGGTGTGAGGGGAAATGGCGCCTGCACCAGCTATTTATACAGCTAGTGCAGGCGCCGGCTGATGACGTCGGAGCTGCTTTCCGATTGGCTCCTGAGAATCCGGGTCACAGGAGCGTCATTCCTGTGACCTGGACCTCAACCTAAGATGGCGCTGGGCACGATCTGCCCAGCTACACAGGCCCCAGGGACCCCCGATGGCCACAAGGTAAGTAAATGCCAAGCACGTAGTTTCTACGTGCTTGGCACTTAACGGTTGGAGAGGCAACCACGTAGAAACTACGGGCTTGGCATTTAAAGGGTTAAGGAATGGAGGCATCTCCTTCAAGGAACCTCACAGCAAATAATTGTTCTAACTGATCACCGTAACTTGGAGTTTGTTAGATCTGCCAAGTGTGTATCTCCTCGCCAAACTCGTTGGAGTCTCTTTCTCAACCAATTCAACTTTGTAATCTCATACCGGCCTGGATCTCATAATGGCAAAGCGGATGCTCTATCTAGAATTTTTTCCAAAGATTCCACTTCTATTATTCCACCCAAAACTATTGTTCCTAATTGTTTCCTAAGTCTAATTTTATTGGAGTAATCCAAAATAAGGACTTGCTGGAAGAGATAAAAGAGGCCTATAACACCGATTCCTTGCTGTCTCAACCATCTGATGAGGTGCACTTAAAGCTTAAAAACAAGACGTGGATCCATGGGCAGCAGCTATATATACCCGAAACGGTAAGATTGAAAATTCTAAAGCTAGTCCATGATTCTAAGATTGCTGGTCACAAGGGAGTGCAGAACACACAGGAATTCCTATCTCTCGTTTCTTTTGGTGGCCCAATTATCAACAGGACGTAAGAAAATATGTATTGTCATGTGACGTTTGTGCTAGATGCAAGACTCCACGTTCTTCACCCTTGGGTTTGTTACAGCCTTTGCCGATCCCCTCTCGTCCCTGGGCTTCCATTTCCATGGACTTTATAGTAGATCTACCTACCTCTAAAGGAAAAAATACAATTCTTGTAGTAGTTGACGGCTCACCAAGGCTGCACGCTTCATTCCATGTACCGGCCTACCTTGCGCTAAAGACACTGCTGACCTTGTAGTTCAGAATGTGTTTCGTTTTCATGGAGTTCCTGATGAAGTAATCTCGGATCGTGGGGTACAGTTTACATCAAAATTTTGGTGGAGTTTTTGTTCAGCACTTTGATATTGAGGTTAACTTATTAACCGCCTTTCACCCACAAACTAATGGACAAACTGAGCGCACAAATCAGACCCTGGAACAGTACTTACGATGCTATATCTGTCATTTACAAGATGATTGGGTCCATCTGCTTCCGGTGGCTGAGTTCTCCTACAATAACTCCCAAAATGCCTCCACTAAGCAAACTCCTTTCTTTGCGAACTTGGGGTATCATCCAAATATTCTACCCAAATTCCCTGCTGTTTTACCTATGCCTGCAGTTGCGGAAAGGATCTCTAAATTACAGCAACATTTTAAACTAATCAAGACAACGTTGGAGAAGGCTCAAGAAAATTACAAGAAGGCGGCAGATACATTTCGTAGGCCAGCACCAATGTTTAAAGTGGGAGATAAAGTATGGCTTTCCACCAGAAATTTGAGACTCAAGTTGCCTTCACCAAAACTGGGACAGAAATTTCTGGAACGTTTTCCTTCTCCTCCCGATGCAATGGAGGTAGATGGGCAAGAACAGTTTATTGTAGAAGAAATCTTGGACTCTAGAATCTTTAGGAACCAATTACAATACCTCATTAAGTGGCAAGGTTATGGGCCTGAAGAAAATTCTTGGGAACCTGTGAGTAATATTAATGCTCCCCTACTGATCAGACAGTTTCATCAAAGACATCCTGGGAGGCCGAGGCAGGTCACGTCCAGAGGCCGCTGTTGAGGTGGGAGTAATGTCAGGAATAGCCTTGTTACGTCTGTCTAGTTGGACTGTTTCCCTTAAGTTTTCCCTTAGTTAAGATGGCGGATTGTGTCTCAGCTGGGTGCCATCTTACTTCCTGTCATATATATAAACCTCTCAGGCCTGTTGCTCAGTGCTTGAGCATTGTGTTTGACTTCCTGCTTGTGCAGTTCTCTAGCCTGGAACTTACTCTCCGGTTTGTTCCTCCTCTTGCGGTTTACCCTGCAAATCCTTGCTACCTGCTGACCCGGATTGGACTTTGACTCCGCATTGATCTGCTTCCCTGTTGCTGACCCGGATTGGACTTTGACTCCGCATTGATCTGCTTCCCTGTTGCTGACCCGGATTGGACTTTGACTTCTTGCGTTTTGGCCTAGTCTCTGCTATTGGACTCCAGCAGTATTCACCAGTATCGTGACAAGGAGTCATTTGGATGGGTGTTCATTCACCTCAAGTCCTCCTTGTCCTCTTGATTGGTATCTCCATTCCTAGGGATGAATCTAGATTCGGTTCAGGCGAGAATCTTCCTTCCTCAACAATAAGGTGGACAATCTGGTTGCGTGGGTTCAGCCCCTCCTTGCTGTTCCAGTCCCTTCACCAGGCAGGAATGCAGCTGGTGGGCCCGTTTGGTGACTTGCTTAGAAGAAGTCCCTTATACTCCTCTACCTGGGGCCCTTCTGCAACTTCTATTTGTTAATACTGGACTGGGACCCAGCATCCCTGGGGCAGGGTCATGTGTGCCTTTCCCCCTTGGTTAGGAGTCCCTCTTGGAGTGGATTTACTCTAGGAACCTGTCTGGGGGCAGTTCCCTTCTTGCCCTTCCTAGAGACGGTCACCATGGATGCCAACCTATCAGGTTGATGGGGAGGTTTTCTTCTGTAACCCCATGCGGGTGCGGGGAAGGTGGGGCCTTTAGGAGGTCCATGCACCTATCGTTATTGAAACAGTGAGTTTTCAGGTTGACGCTATCTCGCTTGACTTCTCCTCTTCACGGGCTGCCTGTTTGGCTGCGCTCGGTCTGTATGACGACTGTGGCCTACCTTAAAGTGGACCAACACCCAGGATTTTGACTATCCTGGGTGTTGGTCCACTTAGGTGGGGCCCCCCGATCGGGGGTGCCCCGCTGTCTGAAACCCCCCCGATCGCCGCAAAAACTCACCTCTCCCCGCTCCCACGTGACCTCGTCCGGCCAATGACAGCGCTCAGAGCAGCTCTGGTATGCGCGTCCAAAGCCGCTTGGACGCGCATACCAGAGCGCTGTCATTGGCTGCGTCTCTCGCTTCTCTCTAACAGGGAGCGCTCCTGCGCCGGCCATTCACAAAACGGCCGGCGTGGGAGCGCGCCCTGCTAGAGGGAAGCGAGAGACGCGGCCACGTCTCACGCATGCGCCGTTGGATCGCAGGTAAGGTGAGGATTGTGGGCCTCCTGGGGGGTTCCTCCCCGCGGGACATCCCGATTTCGGATGCCCCGCGGGGAGGGATCTGATCGGTCCGGGAATCTTATAGATTCCCGGGCCGATCCCCCCTGGGTGTTGGTCCACTTTAATCATCTGTGTGGGACCTGGAGCAGGATGGTCCCCCAGGAAGGTATATGTTCCTGATCTGGGTGGAGGACAATGTTCCCTGCATATTAGTGGTATTCGCTCTGGTGGAGGTCCCTCTGCGCCAGGATGTGCTAATTCTTGTGTCACTATGAAGTTCAACCAGTGTGGATCTGTTTGGTGCCCCGTCACTATTTCAAGCTCTTGCCACTCGTTTCCCTGCCCCTGGATCCTCTGGCCTTGGTCATGATGATTTTGTAATTTTATGACAGGACATTCTGGTCTGTATGTCTTATCTCCGTTCCCCCTGCTAGGCGGGGTTCTGTGCAGAATTGCTCTGGTAGGGGGACCATTGATACTGGTGGCCCCTGGGTGGCCTTGTGGAGTGTGGATTCGCAGACGTGATACCTAGGGTAGTAGTTCTGTACGTTCTGCTAGGGGTGCCGCCCTGTTTCGCTCAGGGCCTCCTTTACGTCACTCCAATCTACAGTCTCTGGCCTAGCCGGCCTGACTGCTGGTTCTTCCATCCTTATGGAGACAAGATTCTCTCCTCTGTGTTCGTGACTATTGGAAGTCTAAGAGCAGGGCTCTTCTTCTTCTTCTTCCATCTCTTATGAGGTATGGCTTACCCATATGAATTGGTGTTAGTCTAGGTCTCTTCCCTGTTGGGCATTCTCTGTTCCCAGGGCTCTAGAGCTATTACAGCATGGCTTGGAGTTGGCTCTCCAACTCGGTACTCTGAAGGGTCAGGTTCTGCCCTGTTCGCCTTCCTGCAGAAGTCTTTTGCTTATTTTCCTTACCTAAGCATTCTTTCAGGGGTTGCTCATTGCGTTCCCCACGTAATTCTTTGGTCCTTGTTGGAAATTGGATTCTTTTGCTGTTTGCCTTGCGAGGTGTTCCTTCCGGATCTATTCAGGATGCTGTCTAGCTGTCTTTTACCTTCAAAGTTGTCCTTGGGTCTGCTACTTCAGTCAGACGTGTGTCTGAGCGGGCGGCTCTGTTTCGCTAGCCCTCGTTCCTTGATATGCACCAGGATAAGGTGGTGCTCCGCTTTACGCCGGACCTTCTGCCTGTGGTGGTGGCTTAGGCTCATGTATTTAAGACATTGTCTTTATTCCTAGTAACTCTGAGGCAAGGGGATTTACTTTCCCTCATCAGGTGCTGGAATTTTTTTCCTGGATTGTCTCTGGTCCCTTAGGGGGACTGATACCCCTTGGGGTTTGTGGGCACCTACCTCTGTATGTGCCTGATCTCATCTGCTTCCAGGGGTTAAGCGGCCCTTGGCCTAGCCTTTACTTGGATGGTTTTCCCTTCTGGTCCTAGGGAAGGTTTGGCTTCTTCCTGGACTATTGTTAGCGTTTGATCTTGTCAGGCTGTTACTCAGGCCTATTCCTTTGAGGTGATGAGTTTCTTCTCACTTTATTCTGATTCTACTGGTGACTTGGTATCCTTGGGCTTTTCAGCACCAGGTTATTTTGTACAAGTTTGCTAGACCGCTACTTGGTTTTTTGTTCATACCTTTTCAAAGGTTTTTATGATGTTGACGTTGGAGCCTTTGCTCATGTCGCTTTCAGTGGCAAGGTTTGCAGGTGACAGTGTCTCTACTGTCTGCTGTGCCTTTTTTGTTAGGGATCCCACCCTACTTTATGGACACTGCTATTGGATGTCCCAAGTGTAAGTATTATATCTGGAGCAGGACGTACTGTATACTTAGAATAATACAATTCTGTGAAATACTCACCTGTAGAATTGGTATTATACGTATACAGTACGTCCTGTTCCACCCCACCCTGGTTTTTGCATTATTCTGGATCCCCTGTATGGTGATTGTTATTATTGTTATCATTACCAGTTTGTTTTGGTGGTTAACTTCTCCCGGCTTCTGGTTCACTGCCTTTCAATGCTGGGGATTTGTGGGAGGTCCCCGGTATATGAAGGGCCGGGAAGAGCCTGTTTTTGCATGTCTGCAGTGCACAGCGCCATCTGGCCGAGGATAACCCAAGTGTAAGTATTATATCTGGAGCAGGACGTACTGTATACTTATAATACCAATTCTACAGGTGAGTATTTCACAGAATTGTATTTTTGTGGTGCCCTCTGGGCCTAGGAAGCACCTGCCAAGTCTTCCATTAGTCGTGTTTTCGTGTTACTGCTCATTCTACTCGTGCTGTTGGGGAGTCCTGGGCCTTCCAGCACCAGGCTTCTGTTGAGCAGGTTTGTAAGGCTGCTACTTGGTCTTCGGTTCACACTTTTTCCAAGTTTTACAAGGTTCATGTTCGGGCCTCAGCCGATGCTGTTTTTGGCCGCAAAGTTCTGCAGGCTGCAGTGGTTTAAGTTTGTGCCTTGTTTTTTGGATCCCCGCCCTTTATGGACACTGCTGTTGGATGTCCCAAGTGTAATGAATGTCTTGAAGCGGGGTGTGTGACATACTTAGAATAATACCATTTTGTGAATACTCACCTGTAAAATGGGTATTATAAGTATGTCACACACCCCGCTTCACCCTGCCCCTTTGTATTCTGGATCCTTTATATGGTGAACCTTTGTTAGTTTTAATTGCCTTTCCTGGTCCCTTACTGCTATATTTATACTGGGTAATGAGTGGGAAATCCCAGGTATTTATGGGCCAGGAGGGTCTTACCTTTTTTTGATATCATCTCTGCAAGATCGCCATCTACAGGTCAGTATACCCAAGTGTAATGAATGTCTTGAAGCGGGGTGTGTGACATACTTATAATACCCATTTTACAGGTGAGTATTCACAAAATGGTATTTTTGGGTGCTCCTGCAGCTTGCAGCGCCATCACATGTTGCAATAGCAGCTGGTTGGTCTCCTGCTGCTGCTCGTTGGCCTCACACTGCTGCAGATTCACCTCCATGAGCGCTTTCACGACAGCCTCCATTTTGTCTGCAGTCTCAGGTAGCAGCCTGGCAGGCTTAATGTAGGACATGCACAAAAAAAAAAATGTTTCCGTCGGTTGCTCCTAGCAACGGCCTCACTGCTTTGCCCGCATCCGACACCAAATGTTAGGATCAGCTCTGGTAGACAGCAGGATGTTAGCAGTATAGAGGCTCAGAGGCGAAAAGTTCAACTTAAAGTCTGTGTTTATTCACACAAAAAGTTCATAACACAAAATATCTTTTCTGGGTTACATCACCTTTTCAGGAAAAATGCCGCAGAATTGCATCAGACAGGCAACGGCCCTTTTTAGTTTTTGTCCAAGCTTGCACACTTGTAGCCGAATCCACCTCGGGTCCACATGAAATAGCCTGTATAAGAGCTTCCAGCCAAGCACACAGTCTCACTCCACAAGTGAGCTCTAGACACAGACAGTGCACAGCTGACTCCCTAGGCTATTTATGCGGCCCGCAAAACCCGGACCTGGGTAGGGGATGGAGTCCCACCTTGCTCTACTCCATCCCAGTAAAGCCGTCCCGGGTTAGCCTTTCGGCTATACTAACATATTAGCAGCTGATGCTGGAGAAAACTATACAGCTTTACTGAAACAAAGCCAGGTACCTTGGTGCCACATACCTACCGTCAATGACGGCACCTTGCACCTTACCACACTAAGGGTTTCACACAGTGGGGCATCCCGATCTGGGTTTTGTTCTGCTTTATGTGAGGGAATCCGCAATTTTTTCACATTGCTAATGAGTAAAAAGTGTGAGCAGCGCTGTGTTACTTTATTAATAATGTAAAGGAGATGGGTTTTTCCATCCTAATCTGATTTGGTCATGATGTTTTAACCCTTCTATTGCCAGGCACGTAAATTTTACGTGGCTGCCTCTCCAACAGTTAAACGCCAGCCACGTAAAATTTACGTGCCTGACTTTCCTCAGAAATAAAAAAAAAAGTAAAAATAAAAGACACTTACCTGACCCCTCGTTCGATCCGTCCGGGTCTCCTCTTCAGCCAGAGGGGCTCCGATCGCCCACCGGGGCTCCTCCGGCTGCAGGGGAGGGCCCGGAATAGGGTGCCCCCCCGTTTCAGCAGCCACCCGGTTTCCTGTAAAAAAAAAAAAATGACAGTTACCTACCTTTGTCCCCGCCGGCTCCCGCAAGCTCTCCTCTTCACGGGCGGGGGGCTCCGATCCCCGCTCTTCTGTCTTCTGGAGGGGGCATAACAGCCCTCCTCCCTCAGCAGCGTCTTCCGATGGCGGCCGCCATCTTGGATTCTGGGATGGATTCGGGGCCGGTGACGTCACCGCCGGGTGTCATCGGGGCACCCGGCGGTTCGGCTGTCAGATACCAGTGACGGCTGGACAGAGGAGGAGGGAGGTAGGCGATCGTCTGATCGCCTGCCTCCCCCCTCCTCTGCCCAGCCGTCACTGACATCAGATCGCCGCGGGACACAGGAAATGAAGATCGGAGGTGAGTAACGTAAAACTTTTTTTTTTAATAAAGTTATTTTCAAAAACGTGTGTCTTTTTTTTTTTTTTTTTTTTTTTACCTTTTAACCCTTTGTGAACTGGTAAGGGGTCCATGTGACCCCTATACCAGTTCACAAGGCTCGGGGGTCTGGCAAGTCACCTGCGGCTAGCGGGTGACTTGCCATTAACCCCTGGCCCCCCAAATTACCTGCCTCCCCAAAGCCCGGGGGGGCAGAAGAGCCGTGGCCCTAGGCTATGACGGCTTGTAGCCGGCAGGGCCAGGGGCCACTAAAGCTGGCCCCTGCGCCCTGTTCTACAAGCCCCATAGCTGGTCACAGGCTGGTTATGCTGGGTAGGGGGGACCTCACGCCATTTTTTTTTTATTTTTAAGGGTTTTAACCCTTTGAGGGGGGACCCTATGTCATTTTTTTTAATTAACCCTTTGTTACCTGTAACCCAGCAGGAGAGCAGAAGCCTAAGTGATCAGCGTGGGACACAGGGATGGATGGGAGGTAAGTATTTAAAAAAAACTTTATTAAAAAAAAAAATGTTTTTCATTATTTTTTTAAGTGTGTCTCTGTGTGTTTTTTTTTTTTACTTTTAACCCTTTGTGAACTGGTAAGGGGTCCATGTGACCCCTATACCAGTTCACAGGGCTCGGGGGTCTGGCAAGTCACCTGCGGCTAGTGTGTGACTTGCCATTGACCCAGAGACCCCCCATTACCTGCCTCCCAAAAAAACCTTAAAATTCCCCCAAGAAATGGTGTCCCCCCCCCCCCCTGTGAAGGGGGACCCCACACCATTTTTTTTTTATTTAACCCTTTATTATGTGGATAGTAGTTGTATTTTATTTGTAAATGTTATAAAGTGCTCTTTTCAGTTTATGGGATCACCTGGACAGGAACGGGGGGCTACCGATACATATGTGGTATCATTGTAATCGGGAGAAATGGGGCTTTCACATGCAATATGGTTTTCTTTAATAAAATAAATGTTTTTGTTTAAAATAAAGGAGACAATTTAAAATATATATATTTATTTATTTATTTAAAAATATTTTAAAAAGTAGAAAAAATACAAACAAGACATTTCATGTTAAAGCCTAAATTCCTGCAAAAATCACAGTAGACTGGCAGTCAAAAGGTTACAGGTACCTATGCATGTTGGGTATTGTTCTGCTCGGGGGACCTTGCGCTTTCAGATTTAGTTTGTTTTTTCTTATTTGCATATTGATATTTTAGGAAAAGGGTGTTTTTATTCTGCTTTTTTATAAATTTTTTTGTGAAACCCTGTGCAACCTAAGAATTCTTTGAGATATTACTTCCAGAAAGATGAGCCCACTACAACAAGCTGGGTACGCTTAGAAAGCTTAACATGTGTACTTTCAGGGAATATATGGTTTATGGGGGATATTCCAAATGTAAAGGGTTGGTTTGGTAGAAAAAGCACAAGGTGCGCACTTTGTCTGCAGAGCTGAAAATCTGAAGTAAAATTACCGTTATGCGCATGCTTTACTTTGGTGTGTTTGGCAACTCTTTCCTTGACAGAACCTATGCATGTTGGGTATCGTTCTGTTTGGGGGATGTTGCTTTTTCAGATTTTCTGTGTAGCGATAACCCTTATCGCCGGAGGGCTTCACCGCCTGAGACGTCCTTTTCCCAATCGTAAGAGGTGCTGCTGGAATTCCAGAGTCGTCCGTGAGGAAAACAGGAACAGCCCTTACAAGGGCTAGTGAACTGTAATATAGCGTTTCCCCCAATAAGAGACAGAACTTCAGTATTGAGGGTGAAGGTGAAGTGTACTTTTAGTGCCACACTGGGCCTTATATGCAATGCTCCATGCAATGACAACCACACTGACCAATAGCAGCAGGGCACACAATCCCTCAACTCTGCCGGTAACACAATCAGTAGAACAATAGCAGGCTTTAATACAATCAATCAGGACAATGCCATTGACTGTGACGTAATCAACAATACACAATGGCAGTCAAAATACAATGACATTGCCTGTAACAGTATCAAAATGCAATTACATTGTCTGGAACCTAATTAAGAAAAGGCCAGTGAATGACCCGGTGGGCAATCGAATAGTGATGACATCCAAAAGGCAGAGCGTCTGTCACAATGCCCCCTTTTTGTGGAACACCCGGCAGACCCGGATTGACCCTGTTCGGGTTAACGTGGGGCTGTCCGGACTCTTGTTATGGGCAGAGTTCGGTTTGCAAGGATCATCCATCTGCATTACTGGTTTGTCTACAGGGCCTGTATACACACACACGCACACACATACAGTTGTACTCACAGGGTGCTGGTCTTGTCGTTTCCCCCCAATAAGAGACAGAACTCAGTATTGAGGGTGAAGATGATACACCCACACACACATACAGTTGTACTCACAGGGTGCTGGTCTTGTACACACATACAGTTGTACTCACAGGGTGCTGGTCTTGTACACACATACAGTTGTACTCACAGGGTGCTGGTCTTGTCTTTTCCCCCCAATAAGAGACAGAACTCAGTATTGAGGGTGAAGATGATACACACACACACACACACACACACACACACACACACACACACTTGTACTCACAGGGTGCTGGTCTTGTACACACACACAGTTGTACTCACAGGGTGCTGGTCTTGTACACACACACAGTTGTACTCACAGGGTGCTGGTCTTGTACACACACATGTACTCACAGGGTGCTGGTCTTGTACACACTCTCTTAGCTCTGGTTGCAAGGCATTGAGAAAATGTTCTAGTAAAAACAACTGTAGTACATCCTCAGCGGTCGTGGCTTTGCATCCAGTGACCCAGTGTGATGCTGTACGATGGAGGCGACATGCCCACTCCGTGTAAGAATCCCCTCCCTTCTTTTGGGATTCCCGAAATCGTCGCCTGTAGGCTTCCGGGGTGACAGCGTACCGGGCTAACAAAGCCTCCTTTACCAGATGGTAGTGTGGTAAGTCCGCATCAGGGATGGCCCGGAAAGCATCGGAAGCTTTCCCAGATAGTTTCCCTGATAATATGGTGACCCATTCCTCCGTGGGTACCCGGTGTAAAGCGCACTGGCGTTCAAAATCTGCCAAAAATCCGTCAATGTCGTCGTCACTTTCCTGGAAGGACTTAAATGCTGCAAATGGAATCTTTCTCCCCCCAGTGTAACTGAGGCTGAGAGGCTGCTGGGTTGCAGCAAGTCGCCGATCTTCCCTTCGCTTACTGGCCTCTGCCTCCGCTGCGGCAAAGACTCGGTCGATCAGTTCCTGTGATGGATTCGGGCCATAGACCGACAATCTGTTCCGAACCACTTGAACGAGAGCAGCGTCTTCATCGATCTCTATATTGGTTTCGGTCCTCACTGCTGCATGATCCATTTCGATCAGCTCGGCTATCAGTTCCTGACGTGGGCGGTTGCTAGCTGACCTTCCCCGGCTCTCGAGTAGATCCTTCAGGGTCAGCCCTTTCAACTTGTCATACTGACTCTCCATCAGGGTAGCACTCTCTCTGGGTACAAAGGACCATCCGACCGCTTGCCACCAATTGTAGCGATAACCCTTATCGCCGGAGGGCTTCACCGCCCGAGACGTCCTTTTCCCAATCGTAAGAGGTGCTGCTGGAATTCCAGAGTCGTCCGTGAGGAAAACAGGAACAGCCCTTACAAGGGCTAGTGAACTGTAATATAGCGTTTCCCCCAATAAGAGACAGAACTTCAGTATTGAGGGTGAAGGTGAAGTGTACTTTTAGTGCCACACTGGGCCTTATATGCAATGCTCCATGCAATGACAACCACACTGACCAATAGCAGCAGGGCACACAATCCCTCAACTCTGCCGGTAACACAATCAGTAGAACAATAGCAGGCTGTAATACAATCAATCAGGACAATGCCATTGACTGTGACGTAATCAACAATACACAATGGCAGTCAAAATACAATGACATTGCCTGTAACAGTATCAAAATACAATTACATTGTCTGGAACCTAATTAAGAAAAGGCCAGTGAATGACCCGGTGGGCAATCGAATAGTGATGACATCCAAAAGGCAGAGCGTCTGTCACATTCTGTTTCTGTTTTTTTCTGGTTTGCATATAGGTTTTTTTAGGAAAATGTGGTTTTGATTCTGCTTTTTTATTCATTTTTAGGGAAACCCTGTGCAACCAAAGAATACATTGAGGGATTACTTCCAGAAAAATGCACCCATGTCAACAAGCCTGGTACGCCTAGAAAGCTTGAGGTGTGTACTTCTAGGGAATATATAGTTTGTGGGGGGTATTTCAAATGTAAAGGGTTGTTTTTCTTGAAAAACTGCAAGGTGCGCATATTGCATAGCACAGTTGTATTTTATCTGAAAATCTCCTAAAGCGTTGTTTCAGTTTGGGGGAGTCTCCTGGGCAGGAAAGGGTATCTACCTATACATATGTGGTACCGCTGTAACCGGGAGAAATTGGGGTTTCACACGCAATAAGATTTTATTGACAAACTTACATTTTTTATTACAAAAAAAACAATACAAATTGTAAAAAATAGTTTTTTTTTATTTTTTTGCACAATTTTCACCCAAAAAATATTGAGAATACACTTAGAAAATGACAAACAAGACATTTCATGTTAAAGCCCAGGCTCCGCTGAAAAAAACAATATATCACTTTCCTGGGAAATCCCTTCAAAAATCACAGTTGAACATGGGGAGCGCAAAATAGGGCAAAATCTGGCAACAAAGGGTGACAAAATCTCAAGGTAGGCTGGCAGTTAAAGGGTTAAAGCAGACCAAAACCCATGTAACCTGGCACTTTGGAGTGTGAAGGTATCCAGGGCTGGGTTACAGGCATCATGCCTCTGGGGCATCCCAATTTGGGATGCCCTGCTATGTGAGACCACACTGGACACATGGTTTATATAATATATTACATTTTTTTGTAAGGCAACCTCACTTTTTCATTGTTTAACTATAACATATACTCGTAGCAGCTTGTTAAAACAATGCTATTTACTGATTTTTATAAAGAAATACAATTAATATTATGCATAATTGAGTTCAGCCTTTTGGCCCGGCCCTCCACAATATTTTTAATTTCTCATGTGGCCCCCATGGAAAAAATAATTGCTCACCCCTGCTCTGGGCTATCTTCCCTCTTTGGTCTAAGATTTTGGGGATTTATGCCCTTTTACCCCCTCAGATCCGAGGCCAGAAGTCTCCCGCACTTATCTCCAGTTTCATAAAATACCCTTCGGCTCTTAATGAGTTGGATTTTAATCCTGTCACTATAGATCTTTTGGAGTCGGTCTCTGAGGGCGGTCAGGGAGGCTAATTGCGCTCCTGCCAATGATTGCTTGTGCCCAGTTTTCAATTTTTTAAATTCTTCCAACAGATCAGCGATTTGTTTGCACCTCTCTCTCTTGACCCTAGCCCCCCTCTGGATCATTGCCCCTTGGATTACACATTTATGAGCTTCCCACACAACCAGAGCACTTATGTCTGGGGAGGTGTTCTCTTGAAAAGAGTTTTGCAAAACCTGCTTCAACTCTGCTCTGATCAGGGGAACCTGAATTAGAGATTTGTTTAGCGTCCACGCGCGGCACATGATCCTGAGGGGCCAGTCGAATGCTAACCGGAGCGTGGTCAGAGGCTGTAATGTTGCCTATTGAAGCAAAGGAGACCCGGGGGAGAGAGTGGTGCTGAACCAGAAACAAATCAATTCTGGAGTACATGTTGTGTGGGGGGGGGGGGAGAACGTATAGTCCCTAGTATTGGGATTAAAAATCTGCCAGGGGTTCACCTACTGGTAAGCGTGCAACATTTTCCTTACCCTCTTCAGCTTAGCATAGGACATATAGGAGTGTCCCTTCGAAGTGTCTGTTAAAGTTGAAGTCCCCTCCTATGATCAGCCTACCCTCTGCATATTCTGCCAGCCCCTCCAAGATTTCCTCTAGAAATGTAATCTGCCCCCTATTTGGGAGATAGAGGTTCACCAAAGTAAGGAGCTCAGATCGGATCTTCCCCTTAATGAACAGCCACCTCCCCTCTCCACCACTCAGAGAACCCATCTCTTTCCAGGGCACAGATCTGGAGAAGAGTATGCCCACCCCCCTTGATCACAAATCCGGGGAGAAGCTGTGATAGGCCCCAGGAAATACCTTATTTCTGAAGCTTGGTGAGTTGGATGACTTGAAGTGCGTCTCCTGTAGAAAGGCCACATCTGCCTTTGACGCTCTGAGAATGTTCAATATCATGGACCTCTTCTCGGGGGGTGTTCAGCCCTTTTACATTAAAAGAAAACAGCTTAGTCTCACCCATATAAGCACTCGGTAGGGGGCTCAAATACAACACAGAGGACAGAGGGAGAGATCAGTCATGTTGATCATGGGAGGCAGGCACAGCCATACACCTGTCCTCAGTAGTAGCTAACCCTTACAGCTCTTGTGTCTCTAGGGCCACAATGCAGGGACAGGGGAAGCAGAGGGAGAAAAGAAAGAAGATTAGTTAGGAGAAGAAGACAGAACAAGAAAACTAGAGAATATACTCAAAACCTCCGGCAGGGCCTTCAGCCGGGTTCTGCCCACTTCCAGTCGGACCCCGCCAACTGCCCACCCAGAGGGGAACTAAAATGCGTTTTACGCTTAGTCTCAACTTCCCCCATCACCGGCCTAACTGGGGGAACTATGTCCAGCACCGGACTCAGAGGCGTTAACACCTCAGTCACCAGGGCAACATTTATCAGTTGACCAACTACTAATAACCAACTATCTAAACTTCAACTGCAGGAAAGAAGGAACAACAAACAAAGCAGATAATCATGATTCAACAACAGGAGGGGCCAATTCTCCTCTTTGGAGCCGAGCGTCTCCGGCTGGGCCCCCCTCCCAGCGCCAGCGGGGGGAACAAACAGGCCCAACCCCCGGTGGAGCACAGAGGCACAGCGAGTCACCCCCATGCCCCCTAGTGTTTTCCGAATCGGGTGCCTGTTTGGCCCGCCAACACCCAGCGGGAGCCCACCCCCATCAACTAGAACAGTCTTACTTATCTAGAAACCTATACTGTCAAGGCGTTGGGATCACATCTCTCTCCGTTGGACTGGGTCGCCTCTCCTCACGCCTTTCGCCTTTCGTCCCGCGTCTTCTTGAGCAGGGACGTCTTTGGGGCAGTCCGCTGCATCTCTGTGGGAGCAACTCCGCTGAAGGCAAAAGCCAATTGAGGACCGGGATGGGGTTGCAACCCAGGAAAACGAAGAGACCCTTGAGGTCCTGATAGGTCCTGAGCATGTAGGTGTCCCTCTCCTTAATGACAATTAGGTGGAACTGGTAGCCCCAACGATATGTTGCTCCCATGCATCTACCTCATCTTCAGCGTGCGCTTAGAGAGGTCCGGCAAGATAGTGATCCTTGCCCCGTCGAAGTCCACCGGGCCATGTTGCCAAGCTTTGTGCGCTATTTCCTCCTTCACGTTCTAGAAATGGATCCTGCAAATAATTTCTCTTGGATATGTTGGGTCAGGGTTGCACGGGCCCAAGACCCTGTGTGCTCTGTCAATTTCAATTGGGGTATCCACATTTCTCTCCAAGAGTGTGTTAAAGATAGTGGTTATAATGCGTCTCACATCTTCCCCTGCGGTAGCTTCTGGAATGCCTCTCAGCCGTAGATTGTTTCTGATGTGCCTGTTTTCAAGTTCATTTTGCTGCAGCTAGAGTTGCAGGATTGGCAGGTTCTGTTCTTCCACTCCTGCTGCCAGGGCCGCTATCGCCCCCCCTCGCTAGACGTCTGATTGTGATCCTGGAGTCAAGCGTTTGGATTTGCTCCCGCACTTCCGCAATCTCTTGTATGCTGATTCATACCGGGTAATTAGCGCCTTAAAATCTGCTCCGGATGGGATGGTTTTCAGGAACATTAGGGTTTCTTTATGTATACTTTCGGCCACTGGACCTTTCCCTGAATCGGTTCTTTCCCAGTGGGCCGGTAGCGGGGTGGAGGAGTCCTTCTGAGGTGGCAGGGTAATTGAGTTAGACTGAAGGAGGGACCCCTGAGGATTGTTAACTGCAGACCCTTCTATTCACCGAGAGAGTTTGCTTCAATTTTACTAATATATCCCCCCACCAGTGTCTGTGAACGTAGCATTGAACTCCCTTGCTGAGATGATTCTTGAATGGGTAACAAAACTTCCAGAGGCACGAGTAGTGGTCCTAGGCAACTTGAGCAAGGCCAATCTCAGCAGACAACTCCCCAAGTACAAGCAGCACATAACATGTGTGACTAGGGGAGAGAACACTCTTGTCCACTGCTATACAGTGCATAAAGGGGCTTACAAATCTGAATCACAGCATGCTACTCCTAAACCTGTGCTATCAGCAGAGACTAAAAACTAACAAGCCAACTATAAGGATGGTAAAGAAATGGCAAAAACAAAACTAAGTCTCCTGTTATGCTTTGACCTTACCGATTGCGGTGTGATGGTAGGAACATGACTTCATGTACCGCTGGCCCTCATCCGGGCTGTGCGTGTGCTCTCAGGTGCCACTGGGGTTACGCCTGCTCTTGCTCGGAATTTAAGCCTATCAGAGTCATTTGCGGAATTACATAGTCATGGCAAATGGCTCTGATTGGACGAGAGCCCCACATGTACCGTTGACCCGGGAAGATGTGAGTTGTACTGGCCAATCTGGGGGTTTTCACACAGTGGGGGGTCATCCTAACCCAGGATAGCCAAAACATGCATTTTGCTCCAGTCTCAGCTTTGCAAGGATATGATTGTACCAACAAAAAACGACATTATGTGTGGGAACAACACACTTGGCAAAAGTAACAGGAAGCTCATAGAAGTTGTGACATGATCAATTACAAGATGCTCAGGAACTCCCTGAATGACAAGAAAAGAGCCAGTAGATGTGAAGGTGAATTTACCAGGTCAGTTGAGCAGGGGTGAGGGTGATTGTAAACCTAAACAATTCTTCTACAGCGGCTTCTTCAAAGAGACAGCTTACTGGGGATCTTAAAAATACTGTAGATTTGAAAATGAGGGCCCTGTCCATGAGGATGACTGCAAGAACTTATCACATGTCATTTAGGAGAAAACTGAACCTCTGGGCCAACCTGCTGAAAATCTAGTGGTCAGTGAAGCTGAGGTGAGATGCCTATTACTGGGCCTTAACATTTGGCAGGCACCTGGCACTTATGACATATCGCCCTCATCTTGCAAGACATGTGTAAATAAACTTGAGCTTACCTGCATTTTTATTTAGAGAATTCACTTCTGATGGAATTTTTGAAAGTGTGTATTTCTTTGTGTGTTAAAAGGATGTCCATAACCCTTTAAGTGCCAGACTATGTTTCAATATTTTGCGCTACACATGTTCAACCTTGATATTTGAAGGGATTTCCCAGGAAAAATTATATATTGTTTTTTTCAGCAGAGTCTGGGCTTCAACATGAAATGTATGGCCCTTTTTAGTGGATTCTCAATATGTGCAAAAAAATGTTAAAAAATAATTTTTTTGCAATTTGTAGTGTTTTTTGTAATAAAAATGCAAGTTTGTCAATAAAATGTTATTGCGTGTGAAACCCCAATTTCTCCCAGTTACAGCGGTACCACTTATGTATTGGTAGACACCCTTTCCTGCCCAGGAGACTTGCCCAAACTGAAACAGAGCTCTAGGAGATTTTCAGATAAAATACAACTGTGATATGCGATATGCACACCTTGCAGTTTTTCCAGAAAAACAACCCTTTACATTTGAAATACCCCCCACAAACTATATATTCTATGGAAGTACGCCTCAAGCTTTCTAGGCGTACCAGGTTTGTTTATGTGGGAGTAGTTTTCTGGAAGTAATCCTTCAATTGATTCTTTGAAGAATCAAAGCCACATTTTCCTAAAAAAAATATATGCAAACAAGAAAAAACAAGTAAAATCTGAAAAAGCAACATGCCCTGAACAGAAAAATACCTGGCATGCATAGCTACTGTCAAGGGAAGAGTTGCCAAACACCACAAAGTAAAGCGTGCGCATAATGTTAATTTTACTTGACAATTTCAGCTCTGCAGACGAAGTGCGCATCTTGCAATTTTTCAACCAAAACAACTCTACATTTGGAATATCTCCCATAAACCATATATTTCCTGAAAGTACACATGTTAAGCTTTCTAAGCGTACCCAGATTGTTGTAGTGGGCTCATTTTTCTGGAAGTCATCTCTCGAAGAATTCTAAGGTTGCACAGGGTTTCCCTAAAAAAAAGTATAAAAAAGCTGAATAAAAAACATGTTTTCCTAAAATATCAATATGGAAACAAGAAAAAACAAGCTATATCTGAAAGTGCAAGGTCCCCCGAGCAGAACAATATCCAACATGCATAGATACTATTAACCCTTTTAATTTTTGCGTAAAAATATTAAAAAAAAATATATTTTTTAGACAATTGTCTCCTTTATTTTAAATAAAACATTTGTTTTATTAATGAAAACCATATTACATGTAAAAGCCCCATTTCTCCCAATTACAACGGTACCACATATGTATCGGTAGCCCACCATTCTTGCCCAGGAGACCCCCCCTAACTGAAAAGAGCACTTTATAACATTTACTAATAAAATACAACTACTATCCACACTATAAACATAAGGGGTTAATTTAAAAACAAAACCATTTTTTGGGGAATTATAAGGGTTAAAATCTTTCGGGAGGTGTAGAGCCCAGGACTGTTGGTCTCCTTGAAGCAGAGAGATGATGAAATGCACCCAGGTGAAGTCTGATAGGTGCACATAGGTGCAGGCTTGCAGAGTAAAGGACAACATTTTTTCCGGTCCCCCGAAAAACTTCAAGCTAGGGTCTCGGGTAGAGAGTCAATTCTTTGTTTAATGGAGTCATCAGGAACAGCAGGGGCTGTCGAAGCCGCTGCACGATGGCATCATAAGCAGCCTTTGCCTGGGCCGGATCCATTTTGTATGATCCGTAGACTGTCACATACCTGATTGTGGATCGGCCAATGTAGACACAGATTACTGCTAGCAGTACCGCCTGCAGCTTCCCCTGATAGTGGTTACAGGGGAAGCACAACAGAAGGGAAGGCAAGAGAGTCGAGTAATGCAGATTTGTATTACATCGCAGTAGTTGCAGATACTGGTGAGCAGAACTGGAACTCAGGTGCTGAAAAATAGGAAGGGGTGAATGCTAGTTGAGAAGGGGAAGCTAGCAGGAAGTGTTTGCAATGCTGCACAAGCCAGGTTCAGTGTGAGGTGTTTGCTGGCAAATCTGGTTTTCGCCAGAGCTTCCTGCAAGGAAAGATGGATTGCGCTGCAGACAAAACCAGGGTCCCACAGTTAAAACTGACAAATAAGTGAGCCAAAAAGTTCACTACATAGTGCGCTCAGGAGTAGAGCTGGGAATTCAGAGCTCTGGTGAATGCAGGAGCAGAGCCAAAACAGGTGAGTGCAGGAACAGAGCTCTGATGTGTGCAGGAACAGAGCAGAGAGTTGCCTGTATTTCCAAGCCGAGGGTCACAGAGCCAGAGCAGGTGTCCAAGCCAGGGGGCAAGTGTCACTTTAGGAAGATCTGCAAGCATCTTCCCAGGGCCCCAGGCCTCCTTTTAAAAACCACCTAGCACCAGGAAGTGCCTGACAATAGGCTGGAACCCAACTCTTTTCTTGGACTGTAATCCTTGTAAGGAGGTAAGTACAAAACAGAAGTTGAGAAACTGACTTCATACTCCGGCTCTCTCCTATCTAGGATGGCTGGAGGTGGATCACTGGGCTTTGGATTCCGTGCTTGTTTTAATAACGAAACATGGAAAGAGTTTAGGATTCTGAGAGAGCTGGACAACACTTAGCTTATAGGTGACTTTAGTCACCTTATGGATAATAGGATAGCTACCAATAAAGCGAGGACCCTGCTTGGCTGGCGAAGCGCCAGGTTCTTGGTTGATAACCACACCAAATCCCCAACCTGAAAAATTGGTTCTTTATTGTGGTGACTGTCAGGCTTCACTGCCACAAACAAGGAAAAGGTAGACTTCTGGCAAATAGTGAGGGCTGGGCAGAGCTCCAAGTGTGGGGCGCAGCATGGAAATAAAGTTCAATAAGACAAAACAGAGTTCAGGGGCTGGCAAAGTCCGATAAGCAAATACAAATTCCAGCGCTGGCATCAGACAGGCAAAGTCTATTAAATAATCTGTTCAGAGGCTGGCAAACAGGCAAAGTCCAGTAAACAATCAGAGTTTATGGGCTGGCAGCAGACAGACAATGTCCAATAAACAATCTGAGTTCAGGGGCTGGCAGCAGACAGACAATGTCCAATAAACAATCCAAGTTCTTGGGCTGGCGGCACACAAGCAAAGTCCAATAAACAATCCAAAGTTCTAACCGTGTAATCCGTGTGAGGGTTAATCCAGTAGCTGATCGGGAAGCAGGCCAGGTCAATCCAGTATAACAGCCAGGAGTTGCAAGAAACAGGAATCCCAGCTTCCAGGAACTGAGCTGATAACAGCAATGAATAGAGGCCAGCTGTCCATTTAAATAGTGTTGTCAATAAAGCTAGGCGGGATGTTTCAGGGCAAGAGTACACAGGTCAAGGAAAACCCAGAAGTAAAAAACAAGCCCAAGAGCTTACGCTCTAGGGTTCGTGCAGTTGCAGTTAGCCGAACACCAGGTGGCGATGTTGAGCAGTGCAATGGATGAATAGCCAAGTCTAGTAAAAACACCCAAGGCACTTCTGCGGCTGTGTGCAGAGGTCAATGGATCACGCCCAAGTCTCATAGAAGAGCAAGAACGGCAGGGAGACTGACAGTGACAATCTGCATTTCTGTTTTTGACTAATAAAGCCTAAGCAATCCTTTTATGAAGATACATTGGAAGGAGGTCCAGAAAAGGATCCCTACCATACACACTCAGAAAAAGGGTGAAACACTTGAGGATGCACTGGGAAAATTGTTAAGAGTGAACTCTGAGTATGACTGGGCTAAAAAGCTTTGTTTTGTCTGAAACTAGTATAGTGCAAATACACCATTTCCCTGAAAATAAGACATACCCTGAAAATAAGTCACTTCACTCCTGAGCATACATGAGAGCATTGTGATTGGTTTGGTTACCTGAGGGAGCAAACTGCTACATTTGCAATGCAGTGGAGCTTGGAAGAAATGAGCTGGAATGACCTGTCTTATTTTCTGGGAAACAGGGTATTGTTCCAGAGTCTGGTTGGTTCTCTCTGTTTTCCGTTAGCCTGGGGATGATATGCAGAAGAGTGAGTGGTTAGAGATATCCAGACAAGAACAGAAAGCCTTTGAAAAGTGAGAGACAAACTGAACTGCTTGGTCTAAAACAATGTCATCTGGAATCCCATGAATTCAAAAGATCTGATCGATTACGTTTTGGTGTAGCTCCTTAGTGGAGGGTAGCTGTAAGGAACTTACCTGGCTCTGCGGCCCGTCCGGCGGCGCCCGGCTCCGGTCCTCCGCGTCATCTGCTGGGGCTTCAGCCTCCGCCGCCCCCGGCTCCTCTGCCTCTTTGGCCGGCGCGGCATCCCCTCCCCTCCTCTCGGGGAGCGCGCCCGGCCCGTGGTCACTTGCTCGTGCGCACGAGCACGTTCCGCATATGCCCCCCGGAGGCGCTGCTCCCAGCGCATTCGCCGGGGGCAAGTTTGAATGGGCAAGTCAGGTCCGAGGTCTGGGCTGGGATGAACCCAGGAACTGGACAGCCTGACTGCCAGGGCTGCTCCTATAGGGAGCCAGTTCTTAAGTTGCACCAATCACCCTCATAGTTGCACCAATCACCACATTCCCCTTTCCATTGGTCAGTTCTCCTTTAAATATGTTCCTGCCCAATCCACCAGTGCCCGTTATAGCCATAATTAGCTTGGGTGTGCTGTTTGAATTGCGTTTAGTGTGTTTTGATCCAGCTCCGTCTTTGACCTTTCCTGTCCGCTGCCCGCACCGACCTTTTGCCTGTCCGACCTCGTCTCTGCCTTACTCCTTTGATACCGCGCTTTGGTGACTACCCGGCTTTGACCCCTGCCAGTCTCGACTATTCTCCGCCAAACCCCTTGGATACCGCGCCCTGTGACCACCCGGCTTTGACCCCTGCTTGTCTCGACCATTCTTTGCCTAAACCGCTGGATTTGAAGTTTTGGACTCTGCCCGCTTGAACTCCTGATTTGGGATACCCCGCAGTTCACCTGTCTTCACCATAAGCCAGCAATCTTTGCACCAGTAAGTCCTGGGGGCAAACGAGTCTGGAGAGGCATAACGAGCGGGGGCTTGACTATAGGCACAAGAGGCGGTGGAGATTGGGGATTGTTGGCTTATGAAAGAGGGGTGTCCGGCGATCCCTGACAGTAGCTTGGTTAGAGGAATAAAGTGGGTCAACTTGCTAATGCAATCCACAATGGCCCAAATTACATTTCATCCCTGGAAGGTAGGCAATCAGTGATAAAATCTATGGCAATGGATGAGATGAGACTGGTAATGGAGCATGTGATCCTGAGGGAGTTCCCCAAGGAATCTTGCAGAGGGCTACAAACTTTGACAAAAGCTATATTATCATCATTCAGAGATGGCCACCAGATGTGTCTTTTAAACTTCCAGAAGCTCAGCAGTGTTGGAGTCATTAAAGGAATTTTGCAGGCAAAAGGTTAAAACAAATAAATGGCAGCTTATCTTGCCAAGCGTTCCTGGTCCACAGGGTGCTTAAAGACTCCAGGGCCCGCTGATTCCCTATCCCAAATCGTGGAAATTGTGAAATGCTCCAGATTGCCTAGTATACTCACTAAGGATCCCAAGATGCACGTGTGGACTGCGTGGCCATATCTGGCTTCACTCTGGCTGATGCCTACACCAGGCATTTCTGAAAAATTGGCACAGCTGTGCACAAATGGGATCAGCCAGCTGGTCATGCTCTATTTAAGCCACTCTTATATCAGCTCTGTCAGAGCGGCTCAGTATATCTGAATGGAACACTAGCCACTGATGAAGGAGGGCACATGCATGCGCCATGGGATCACTGACAAGGTAAGATTATTATTGGTTATTGACACTGACAAGGTTATTATATTGAGATGTCCTGCTAGAGAGAGGCAAAATCCCAAACTTAGTGAAAATCCTGGTAATTGTTTCTCTTAAACGCTACCTACCTATTTCTCCTGGTGCTTTATTTGAAGGGGGACTTGGAAATGTTTGCACACTTGGCGAGGTGTATTTACAGTTACCTATGTTGCACTGCATTGTGGGTCAGCCTCTCAGTACTAACCACCACTTCCAGATCCTTATTGTCATTCAGTGACAGGGGGTAGTGGGGTTAGGTGAGTGGTGGAGGACAGCAGCAGGGGTGAAAGGGTTAGGTCAGTGGTTGCGGACAGCGGCAATGGTAGAGGGCAATGGAAGAGGGTTGAGGGGTTAGGTGAACAGTAGAGGACAGCGGCAGGGGGTGAAGGGGTTAGGTGAGTGGTGGAGGATGGTGGCAGAGGGTGGAGTGGTTAGGTGAGTGGTAGAGGACAGCACCAGGGGGTGGAGGGGTTAGGTGAGCAGTATAGGGCAGCAGTAGGGGTGGAAGGTTAGGTAAGTGGTGGAGGACAGCAACATGGGGTGGAGGTGTTAAGTGAGTGATAGAGAAGAGCAGTAGGGGATAAAGGGCAGCAGGAGGGAGTTGAGGGGTTAAGTCAGCTGTAGAGGACAGCTACAGGGAGTGGAGGGGTTAGGTGAGTGGTAGAGGACAGTGCCGGGGTAGAGGACAGAGGCAGGGGGTTTCACACAGCAGGGCATCCTAAATCAAATAGGGATAGTAAAAATCAAAGGATTTTGTCCATTAGAATGCATCCTAGGGGGCATCTTGATTAGGGATGTCCCACAGTCCAAATCCCTATGGACCCCCCACAGTCAGAATCACATAGTCATCTAATTTTGGGATCCTACACTGTTCAAATGCAACATCAGTTAGTCTGGGGATGATATGCAGAAGAGTGAGTGGTTAGAGATATCCAGACATGAACAGAAAGCCTTTGAAATGTGAGAGACAAACTGAACTGCTCGGTCTAAAACAATGTCACCTGGAATCCCATGATTTCAAAAGATCTGATCGATTAAGTGTTGGTGTAGCTCCTTAGTGGAGGGTAGCTTGGTTAGAGGAATAAAGTGGGTCAACTTGCTAATGCAATCCACAATGGCCCAAATTACATTTCATCCCTGGAAGGTAGGCAATCAGTGATAAAATCTATGGCAATAGATGAGATGAGACTGGTAATGGAGCAAGTGATCATAAGGGAGTTCCCCAAGGAATCTTGCAGAGGGCTACAAACTTTGACAAAAGCTATATTATCATCATTCAGAGATGGCCACCAGATGTGTCTTTTAAACTTCCAGAAACTCAGCAGTGTTGGAGTCATTAAAGGAATTTTGCAGGCAAAAGGTTAAAACAAATAAATGGCAGCTTACCTTGCCAAGCATTCCTGGTCCACAGGGTGCTTAAAGACTCCAGGGCCCACTGATTCCCTATCCCAAATCGTGGAAATTGTGAAATGCTCCAGATTGCCTAATATACTCACTTAGGATCCCAAGATGCATGTGCGGACTGCGTGGCCATATCTGGCTTAACTCTGGCTGATGCCTACACCAGGCATTTCTGAAAAATTGGCACAGATGTGCACAGCCAAATGGGATCAGCCAGCTGGTCATGCTCTATTTAAGCCATTCTTATATCAGCTCTGTCAGAGCAGCTTAGTATATCTGAATGGAACACTAGCCACTGATGAAGGAGGGCACGTGCATGCGCCATGGGATCACTGACAAGGTAAGATTATTATTGGTTATTGACACTGACAAGGTTATTATATTGAGATGTCCTGCTAGAGAGAGGCAAAATCCCAAAGATAGTGAAAATCCTGGTAATTGTTTCTCTTTAACGCTACCTACCTATTTCTCCTGGTGCTTTGTTTGTAGGGGGACTTGGAAATGTTTGCACACTTGGCAAAGTGTATTTACAGTTACCTGTGTTGCACTGCATTGTGGGTCAGCCTCTCAGTACTAACCACCACTTCCAGATCCTTATTGTCATTCAGTGACAGGGGGTAGTGGGGTTAGGTGAGTGGTGGAGGACAGCAGCAGGGGTGAAAAGGTTAGGTCAGTGGTTGCGGACAGCGGCAATGGAAGAGGGTTGAGGGGTTAGGTGAACAGTAGAGGACAGCGGCAGGGGGTGAAGAGGTTAGGTGAGTGGTGGAGGACGGTGGCAGAGGGTGGAGTGGTTAGGTGAGTGGTAGAGGACAGCGCCAGGGGTGGAGGGGTTAGGTTAGCAGTATAGGGCAGCAGTAGGGGTGGAGGGGTTAGGTAAGTGGTGCAGGACAGCAACATGGGGTGGAGGTGTTAAGTGAGTGATAGAGAAGAGCAGCAGGGGGTAAAGGGCAGCAGGAGGGGGTTGAGGGGTTAAGTCAGTTGTAGAGGACAGCTACAGGGAGTGGAGGGGTTAGTTGAGTGGTAGAGGACAGTGCCGGGGTAGAGGACAGTGACAGGGGGTTTCACATAGCAGGGCATCCTAAATTAAACAGGGATAGTCAAAATCAAAGGATTTTGTCCATTAGAATGCATCCTAGGGGGCATATTGATTTGGGATGCCCCACAGTCCAAATCCCTATGGACCCCCAACAGTCAGAATCACATAGTCATCTAATTTTGGGATCCTACACTGTTCAAATGCAACATCACAGGGGCTTTCCTCTGCAGTGGTGTGGTGTCCCTGATCTGCGCTGGTGGGGCACACATATTGGAGGGATGGGGATATGTGGCGTGTGTGGATAGGC
Source organism: Gastrophryne carolinensis (assembly GCA_027917425.1). Taxonomy (NCBI): domain Eukaryota; kingdom Metazoa; phylum Chordata; class Amphibia; order Anura; family Microhylidae; genus Gastrophryne; species Gastrophryne carolinensis. Next base: position 305,486,327 of record CM051234.1, on the reverse strand, counting down.
AGTTTACCCTTGTAATAGAGACTTTGTAGTATCCCTGTATATATATTCCAAGTATGTCTCACACCCTGCTTTGGAAGTATTAATTACACGTGGGTTATGGTCCAGTAGAGGGCGAACTTCTGCAGAGTTGACTAGAAAAAAGAAGCCCCTTCCGGTTCATAAATACCTGGGACCTCCCACACATTCCCCGGTCTTAGTCTCTGCAGACGGCGAGCAAGTCAGAAGATGGTCTCTTTCCTTGCAGGTAAGCCGGGTGTACACCCGGCCAATTTTTGTCCCTATTTCTGCTCGGACCTTTTTTTTTTAAATTAGTCCCTATGCCTCCCAGCCTTGGCTGTAGGTCCAGGCGAGGGTAGGGTACACCTTAGTGGTGTACTAACTGGGAGCCATGCTCCTCCGTGAGACCCTCTCTAAGGGGTAGGCGACGCCAGGTTTGTGATCCTGGGATGGGATGCCCTGTCCGTTTTATATTCCCTGCGCTACTTTAGGTAGCTTGGGACCCCCCACCCATTGCTCCCCGTGCCTGGATTATAGGGGGGGGCGTCCCTCCATTTTGTGACCTTATTATTGAATTTGCCTTTCACTTGCTGGCTGGGCCAGCGTGTGTGGGTCGAGTGTGTGTCTGGTGTGTTTATGCGCGTTTAGATACTGTTGCCAGTCCCGCACTGCCGTGGTTAGAGGCTGCGGGCTGGTTTTCCGGGCCGGCTCCGCAGCATGGCAGGGAGCGCGGCCATTCTTTTCCTCCTTCTGTCAGGAGAGGGGGCGGGCCCGCCCCCCTCTTTTGGCGCCCTTTGCGGTTCTCAGACAATAGGCTGGGATTCGCTGTCTCTGGCCATGGTTGGGAGGGGGCGGGGCCACGCGCTGGCCCGCCCGCCCTCTCTCTTCACTCTGGTGTCTGGTCGGTCGCCATTCCTCCGGTTTCTGTGAGTGCCCTGCGGGGCCTGTTTGTTTCTATATGTCTCATTGCCTTAACCTGTCTAGTTCTGCGCTCTTGGAAGAAAATTTTTGGGTGCTTTGACACATGTATATATAATTTTTGAATGTATGCTTGCTGTATTTAGCGCTTGGGGTGATTTTTATGGTGCCATTATTATTGTGTCTTTCAGGGGGAATACCTTGCCTGATATAAATGGGGGTTCTCCCGGTCCTTAGGTCCCTTGCTCATATTGGTTTTTTTTTTTCCTTGTCATTCATAAATCCTCCCACTAACGGACATTAAGGGGCATCCCGGGTAGCTTCGTAGCGTAATTCCCACTGGTCATTGCGACTACCATAAAAAATCACCATATGGAGGCTTCCCGGGATACCGGGCTCAGGATCCCTTCATGGCAACCCAGGCAGTGTGTGGTTTGTGGGGTATCCCTTGCGGGGGATAATGTGCTTATTTGCGTACCATGTGCACAGCAGGCCATTGCGCGGCAATCCGGGCCCCTGGATCAGTGTCGCTGGCCTCATCACCTACACCCCCACGCCTGGCTTTGACCCCAAGTGACGTTGTCATTAGTGGGGAGTCGCAATCTGATGTATGTGCTAGATTGGCCAACATTGAGAAGATGATTGCTAGCTCTGCGGCCAGGAAGGCCCCAGCTAAGAGACGGCATTTGGCGCCGGCTGCGCCGGTTTTGTATTGATTATGACTCTTTTGCTTGGTCTGATTACTCCCCGCTTGAAGAAGGGGAATTGTTTTCAGACTCTGAAGGCTCTGATGATCAGCAATTCTTGGATGCTGATCCTGTTAAGGAGCGTGGGGATACTGTTGATACCACCAGTTTACTGGCTCATATTTTTGAAGTGCTTGCTATTTCCCCTCCTGCGGAGGCCCCTCCGCAAAGGGGGGGATTTTTTGGGACCACTAAGCCTCGTTTGGAGTTCCCGGATCAAAAACACTTTAACAATCTGATCCTTAAGGAATGGGAAAAGCCCAGCCGGCTTCCTGGTATCCCTCAGGGGTGGGATAGGTAGTATCCCTTTCCTGTGGATGTGGTTAAGCGTTGGTCGTCACCCCCAGAGGTCGACCCTCTGGTTCTGGGATTGTCCAATACATCGGTTGTGCACTCCCCAGATTCCACTACCTTGAAGGATAGTGAGGACCGGCGTCTCGACCAAATGGCTTTGCATGCCTTTGCCTGTGTGGGTTCGGCCTTACGCTCGGTTTGTGCCTCTGCTCCCACGGCCGTGGCTTCTAGAACCTAAATCAGGGGACTGTTGAATGGTCCCCATCTGAGTCCTTCCAGTGAGGAATTTGCAGCATTGTCGCGTTGTGAGATGTTCATTGCATTTGTCTTATCGGCCTTGGATGACACTATATGTATGTGTAGTAGGACCTCGGCATTGCTAGTGGCTATATGCCGATCGGTTTGGTTGCGCCAATGGGCGGCTGATATCGCTGCAATGAAGGCGCTCACAGGGCTACCCTTCGCGGGTATGTGCCTGTTTGGTGATAAATTGGACTCTGTTGCAAAAGGAGGTAAGTTGCCGCAGCGCACAAAGCATCTCGGGGTTCAGGCTCTTTCAATCCCTCCTTTCGTGGCTCTCGTGCCAGCAGGGGAAGCTCTTATCCTGCGTTCAGAGGAGATTCCTGGGGTAGGGGCAGAGGACGCGCCCGTCCCGGGACTGCCTGGGCTGCCAAACCCAAGGCTGCTGCCAAGCCCGCTCAGCAATGAGGGGGCGCCCTCACCCTCACGGGTGGGGGAAGGCTGCGGCTCTTTGCCCAGGTCTGGACCCTGGAGGTCACAGACAACTGGATCCTGGAGGTGGTCTTGTCTGGGTACAAGCTGGAGTTCGCATACAGGCCTCCTCCCAGATTCCTTAGGTCTCGGGTTCCTGCGGACCCCCGAGCCGTACAGGTATTTTTCATGGCGGTGCAAAACCTTCGGGACATGGGGGTCGTTTGTCCGGTTCCCCCCATAGAGAGAGGTCAGGGTTTCTGCTCCAACCTCTTTACTGTGCCCAAAAAGGATGGCTCTATAAGATCCATTTTGGACTTAAAGATTCTCAACAGGTTCATCAGAACCAAGAAATTTCACATGGAGACTCTGCGCTCTGCCGTCAACTCCCTTCATCCATGGGACTTTGACTTCAATAGACATCAAGGACGCTTACCTTCATGTGCCGGTCTTTCCGGGACGTCAATGGTTTCTCAGATTCGCTGTAGGCGATCAGCACTACCAGTTTGTGGCTCTTCCCTTCGGGCTGACCTCGGCACCAAGGGTGTTCACCAAGGTGTTGGCGGGCGTAATGGCCCTTCTCAGAGCCCAGGGCATTCGCATTGTGCCGTATCTGGACGACCTTCTCATCACAGCATCCTCTCTCAGCCAGGCGGAGCTGGACATAAAGACGGCGGTGACAACGCTGGAGAGGTTCGGCTGGGTGATCAACTACCCCAAGTCTTCTCTCTCCCCATCAAGGGAGGCTTCATTTCTGGGCATGAATCTGGATACCATTCAGACCAGGGTGTTCCTACCCCAATCAAAGGGGGATGTTGTTCAAGCTCTGATTCATCTCCTTTTGTCCAACCCTCGTCCGTCCTTCCGGCAAGGGATGAGGCTGGTGGGATTGTTGGTGGCCTCTTTCGAGGCGGTTCCCTTTGCTCAGTTTCACATGAGGCCTCTTCAACTCCATCTGTTATCGGCTTGAGACAGATGCCCTCTGTCCTTGGATCAGTCATTTGCGATGTCTCCCCTGGTCCGGCAGTCTCTTCAGTGGTGGCAGGAACTGAGGAATTTGCTGAGGGGCAGATCTTTTCTGGCCCCTTGTTGGGAGACGGTCACCACAGAACACCAGCCTGTCGAGCTGGGGGGGTTTCTGGAAGGAACATCAGTTCCAGGGGCTGTGGGTTCCTCAGGAGGCACATCCACATCAACGTCCGATTGGTGCTGACACATAATCTCCAAGGCTTACCGGTTCAGGTTCGATCAGACAATCGGACTGCGGTTGCTTACATCAATCACCAAGGAGGGACTCGCAGCAGGAGTGTCCTCAGGGAAGTGACTCTGATTCTTGCATGGGCCAAGAGCAATGTTCCATGCATCTCGGCGTTGTACATTCCAGGGGTAGAGAACCTGGAAGAGGACTTTCTGAGCAGGGGGTCCTCTCACCGAGGGGAATGGTCCCTCAACTACGAGGTATTTCTATCCATTTGTCACAAGTGGGGGTTCCCGGAGGTGGATCTCTTTGCCTCCCGTCACAACCACAAGCTCCCTGCTTTTGTGTCTCTGTCCCAGGATCCTCTGGCTCTGGCAGTGGATGCCATGTCCCTTGCCTGGCGGGATCTGGGTCTCCTGTATCTGTTTCCCCCCTTCTCCATGGTAGGCAGGGTGGTGCGCAGGCTGGTTCAAGAGGGGGTGCCAGCAATCTTGGTGGTCCCAAGGTGGCCAAGACAGGTGTGGTTCGCAGACGTAGTCCGGCTGGCGGTCGATCAATTCAGGCTGCCTCTGGTTCCAGATTTGATCACACAAGGTCAGCTTTGTTACCCCAATTTACAAACGCTGGCTTTGACGGCGTGGCTGCTGAAACCTTCATCTTAAAGGAAAAGGGTTTGTCTGAAGCCATTGTCCAGACTCTTGCCAGGGCTAGGAAGAAATCTTCCTCTAATATCTACTTCAGGACCTGGCGGGCCTACATTGGTGGTGTGAGGCTAGGGCCTTTCCTTGTCGGGTGTTTTCCATTCCTCGGATTTTGGAGTTTCTTCAGCATGGTCTGGACATGGGTTTTCAGTTTAGCACTCTTAAGGGGCATGTGTCCGCTCTGGCGGTTTTCTTTCAGAGATCTTTCGCCTTTCATCCTTTGGTTAAGACCTTTTTTTCATGGGGTCACTCATGTGCGCCCTCCTCGCAAACCCATGTTACCTGTTTGGGATTTGAATTTGGTGTTGTCTGCCCTTCAGGGTCCTCCTTTTGAACCAGTGCAGGATTTTGCACTATCCATTTTCACCTTAAAAGTTGCCTTTTTGGTGGCTATCACCTCTGTTCGACGTGTTTCTGAGTTGGCGGCTCTGTCCATTCAGGCTCCCTACTTTGAGAGACATCAGGACAAGGTTTCCCGCTTTAAACCAGACTTCTTGCCAAAGGTTGTCTCTGCCCTTCATCTCAATCAGGACATTGTGCTTCCTTCATTGTGTCCTAAACCTAGCAATGACAAGGAGAGGGCCTTGCACTCTCTGGACATCGTTAGATGTGTAAAGTACTATCTGGTGGCTACTTCACCATTCCGGAAGACGAACGCATTTTTTGTGGTGCCCTCTGGGCCCAAGAAGGGTTTGGCGCCCGTCAAGTCTACCGTTAGTAAATGGATTCGTCAGGCCATTATTAGGGCCTGTTCTGCTAAGGGGAGGGATCCCCCTTTCCAGATCACTGCTCATTCTATTCGTGCTGTTGGAGCGTCCTGGGCGTTTCAGCACCAGGCCTCTGTTGAACAAGTTTGTAAGGCTGCTACTTGGACTTCGGTTCATACTTTTTCCAAGTTTTATAAGGTTGATGTGCGGGCCTCAGCGGATGCTGTTTTTGGCCGCAAAGTTCTGCAAGCTGCAGTGGTTTAATTTGTGCATTGCCTGTTTTTGGACACTGCTATTGGATGTCCCACGTGTAATTAATACTTCCGAAGCAGGGTGTGAGACATACGTGGAATAATACCATTTTGTGATTACTCACCTGTAAAATGGGTATTATAGGCTCGATTCAGAGACACATTCGTCCTGACTTCCGTAGCTGTCTGTGAAAGTTTTGGTGGGTGTTTGTCATTTTTTGGCTTTTTTTCGTATATTTTTCACTCGCATTTACGTTACTTCGGGAGCTTTTTCCCACCAAATCGGATATGTTTCGTCCGTTCAGAATTTTTTCGTTATTGCAATGGGCTTGCGATTAATTCAGAGAGCTGATTGCCGATGGTCCCACACCTCATAAATTCGTTTCAGGGCAAAAACATTCCCGGCACCTTTTTGACTACGGGAGCGCGAGCCAGCCATGGACGAGGCTACTGCCTTTGAGGAGCATGAGGATCTGCAACTCATGGGCATTGAGATCGTCCGGAGGGCAGAGACCAGATTGCACCGGCGGCGACGCATGGACATCAATAGCATGCATGACACTGAGCTGTTCGAGCTGACCAGGCTTAATCGCGCTTCCCTCCATAAACTGTATAGTGAGCTGCGGCCATGGTTAGCCCGCATCACAAGGAAGGGGCAAGCAATTTCAGGTATGACCAAGATGCTTGGCTGCCTGCAATTTTTGGCGAACGGCTCGTTCCAGAGGCTGGGTGCCCTCTCCGTGGGGATTTCACAGCCTACGCTGAGCCACGCGCTATCCCAATTTTTGGAAGGCATGGCTACCATAACTCGGAAATATATTTGTTTCCCTGAGGATATGGTAGCCAGAAACGCCATTAAGCTGGCATTTTTTAATATCGCCGACATGCCCAATGTCATGGGTGCTATTGACTGCACCCACGTTGCCCTCGTCCCTCCGTCAAGCGACGAGTATATATACAGGCAAGTTTTGGCTTCCATTGTCTCTAAATATTTGGTTTGTCCCTCCTTTGCTCAATCACATTATTCGTTTGCTTCATTGGCAATAGTCCCTCCTTTACAGAAAAGCTTCCTTGTGACTAATCTCGCCATTTGTAGTAACTTTCATTGTCAATAGTCCCTCCTTTACAGAAAAGCTTCCTTGTGACTAATCTCGCCATTTGTAGTAACTTTCATTGTCAATAGTCCCTCCTTTACAGAAAAGCTTCCTTGTGACTAATCTCGCCATTTGTAGTAACTTTCATTGGCAATAGTCCCTCCTTTACAGAAAAGCTTCCTTGTGACTAATCTCGCCATTTGTAGTAACTTTCATTGGCAATAGTCCCTCCTTTACAGAAAAGCTTCCTTGTGACTAATCTCGCCATTTGTAGTAACTTTCATTGGCAATAGTCCCTCCTTTACAGAAAAGCTTCCTTGTGACTAATCTCGCCATTTGTAGTAACTTTCATTGTCAATAGTCCCTCCTTTAAAGAAAAGCTTCCTTGTGACTAATCTCGCCATTTGTAGTAACTTTCATTGGCAATAGTCCCTCCTTTACAGAAAAGCTTCCTTGTGACTAATCTCGCCATTTGTAGTAACTTTCATTGGCAATAGTCCCTCCTTTACAGAAAAGCTTCCTTGTGACTAATCTCGCCATTTGTAGTAACTTTCATTGGCAATAGTCCCTCCTTTTGTTTAGTCCCTCTAGGTTAATATACTCTCTGATTTTACATCTTCCCTCATTGCAATCACTCCCTCCTTGCTAATGCTCCCTCCTTGCCAAGAGTGTATGTGCACCAACGGCCCTTATTTATAAATTAGTTCCAAAGTTAGTTATTTCAAAGTAAAACATTTGTAAGTGTCCTTTTAATAGAACAAGTAAGACTGTCAAGGCTTAAACATTGTTCTTCTTTTACATGTTACATTTTGACATAGGCTGTTTGAAGTGTGCGTTGGATTTGTTTACTAAACGTAATTTTTTTGTGGTTTCTGTTTCCTTTTTAAACAGAAATCGCAAAATGGGCCATTCGCTGAATGTGCAAGCGGTGGTGGCCCAGGACCTGCGCTTTCTGAGCGTCCTGGCAGGCTACCCTGGCTCAGCCCATGATGCGTATATCCTGCGCACATCTGAATTATTCCGCCGGTTTGAGTCAGGGGAATTTGCGGGTGCATGGCTCCTTGGTAAGTTGGCTCAAATTATCGATTTGGATTGTATATGTATGGCAAACTTTTAGGTTGGATTTACCTTTCATAAACGCTGCCTTGCCCCTCACCTTGTGAACATGTGTAAGCACACTGTAACCATTAGATTAGACAAACTCCATTGGCTGCAAAATTTTTTTGCCTGCATTGTTTTAATTAATAAGTGTAATGTGAGGCCAAGTCTGAAACAGCCTTCTAAACCATTTTCTTTACAAATCTGTTATTGACTTTACCAGAGAGTCAGCGCCATCTTTGCTTACATGCATTTAACTTACTGAGTAGAGGTGAGCGGGATAAAGTGCAGGGGCCGGCTTACACCGGTTTTTGAGTAAGCCAAGAATTATAAAGGGGCAGGTCAAGTTAGACCATACTACATTGTTCTGCAGCACAGGCAGGAAACAATAGCTGCTAACAGTCTGCCTGATTGCCCACCATCCCCAGTATTATTTGACTACTTTTGACCCACATCTATCACATATGTTTAATTCTTGGTTTAGCATCTGCAATCTGTATGCTCATGTTTGTGTGACAATGTCACATACCTCTTTTATTTTTATTGCAGTAGGAATGTTGCGTGGCAATGTATGATTTACTGTTATTAATTTTTTTTTTTTTTGTGGTTATTTAGGAGATTTGGGGTATCCACTACTGCCGTGGCTCATGACTCCGGTCCTCCGTCCACAAACTCCAGCACAAGAGGCCTATAACCGTGCACATAGAAAGACCAGGGCAGTGGTGGAGAGGGCCTTTGGACTCCTCAAGACCCGGTTTCGGTGCTTGGACCACACTGGGGGCTCCCTGCAGTATGACCCGAAAAAGGTCATTGACATTATAATGGCATGTGCCGCGCTCCATAATTTAGCCATTATGCAAAGGGTCCCCCGATATCTGGATTGCCCACCCTCTCCACCCTCCGATGAGGCAGACGACGCCTATGTGGGCCAGCCAAGTGCGTCTGGGCAAGCCGTGCGGGCAAATTTAATAGCCACACATTTTTAGTTTAATTTAGTTTTTAGTTTAATTTGTGTTTTTTTTTTTTTTGGTTTGTTTGGCTATGTTTAATTTCATTATGAAGTAAACAATAATGAATTTGTGCAACCCAAAAAAAAAAATATGTTTGAGTATTTATTTGTAGACCTTGGTTATTGTTTGTTTTGGTGCCAACTTGAACTCATATTTCTATATCAAAACACCACACACATGAGCTTGTTCAAACCAAAATGTTTACTACTTAGTAAAAGGTATATGTGAGACAAACAGAATCGGAGGTGAGTGCCCCTCACATACTTTGGGCCAACACCTGTACATGCAATTATGTTCCATACATTTGTACACAAAGTAAATAGCACAAAATTAATCCCTCTCCTGCTTGCCCACATTTTCCACCGACACAGGTTGAAAGCAAACCTAGCTATGCCACATCTACACCTGTAAGTCAGTGGGCCACCCAAACAAGAACACCCAGTCCCAATCCAAATCCAGTACAATCACAGCCAGGGTCCAAGGTCTTAGATGTTAAGGCCAGAATGTCACCCAATCATGCCGCCAAACATGAGGAGCCACCACAAATGTTATTGTGGCCATGGCAGCCGCGCAACACCTTAAGTGGCCGATTCAGTGAGTCTTGGACTCTGGCATTGGCTACTGGGCTACCTCAGGCCTTGAATGAGCTATATGGTGGATAATCAAAAACAACCGAGCAAGAACAGCGCAAAATCTGAGATTTTTAGGCCTCACCAGACAAGTCAATCCAGTGGGTAGGTTTCGCAAAGATATGGACCAGATTCATGCCTAACACACCTTAATATGTGTGATGCCCATAGAACCCAGGTTGGGGCCCTTGGTGGGGGGGGGGCATAACATGGGCCTGTGTGGCATTCAGAATCTGCAACTGTTCCAAAATGTGTCTTTGGTTAGTGTGCATTTCGGCCATGCCTGACCTTATTTCAGAAGTCAAGTTGGCCATGTGGCTGTTATGGGTCCTCAATTCAGTCAGCACGGCACTGAAGGTAGTATTTAGGGACTCTAATTGGCCCCTAATATGCTCCTGATTTTGTTGGTTTTGGCGGCGAAAAAGGCGCCTCTCATGGTGCCATGCTGACTCCATCATCTGCACGCCCCTCCCCTGGGAAACTGGGCGACGTTGCTGAGTACGCCGCCCAATTCCCCGGGTTGTGGGGCGTGCAGATGATGTTGCTCGAGGACCCCCAACAGCCACAGGTGTGCTCGCCAAATCCTCAGCAGCAGATGTGAAACTGGGGACTGGAGGGTCAGTCTCTGCATGCTGCCCACGATGTGCAGGCAGCATGCAGCCAGCTTCACTCTGCTGCTGTGGATTTGGCGGAGACACATTTTGGGACAGTTGCAGATTCTGTCCCAGGGGAAGATCTTCAGAATCTCCTATGAAGCTTCCATCTTCCTCCTGCTCCTGGATTTGCTCCATCAGTGTGTGGCTCTGTTGGGGACATGTAAAAAAAAACAGGTTCAGTGTGTGGAATACCTATAAAAACCACACAAGCCAAACATGGCAAGCTACATGCATACACAACAGCCTCAAAATACACTTACCGTAGACATCGGATCCTGGGTCCTATGCAGCGCGGAAGAAGACGGACGCGGTAACATGGCAGAGGAGTCCCCACTAGCTGAGGGATGATGCTGGCCTGCTTTAGAAGAAAAAGAGCGATTAATACACACAACTATGCATAGTTTATGATTAAGAACACATATGGTAATCCAAGAAACGTGGCAAAGCAGTAAGGGCCCCCCCCACAACGTGGCCACTTGGCATTCCCTAGGAATCCCATTACATTAGTGCATGGATTGTGAAACCAGACTAGACACATCACGTGTCTCAAACCAAACATGCAAAGAATGGCTGATGTGTGAGTTGCAACATCCCTTTAAGGGGAGGAAGTTAACACACTAAGGTGGGAAAAAACACTTACAATATGATTCTGGTGGGGAACATTTGTATGGCATAAAACCTTCCTAGAAAACCATCTTAATCAGTTGTGCAACTAAACCAGCTCCAACCAAATTGACCAACAGGCAAAGATGTTATTGTGGCGTGTGCTTGTCAATTAATACATAGCACCCATTCCTTTTCTACACTTCGAAGTGACATATTTTTCACAAATTTCATTAAACATCATGTATGTGGATGTCAATTTGCACATTACCAGGCCACACCCATGACACTCCCTAGTCAAAGTGAGCACTCCTAACAAACCCACCCCCTAGAGCCATGTGCTTAGCTAGCCCTTGCTCCCACCCCCTAGAGCCATGTGCTTAGCTAGCCCTTGCTCCCACCCCCTAGAGCCATGTGCTTAGCTAGCCCTTGCTCCCACCCCCTAGAGCCATGTGCTTAGCTAGCCCTTGCTCCCACCCCCTACAGCCATGTGCTTAGCTAGCCCTTGCTCCCACCCCCTGCAGCCATGTGCTTAGCTAGCCCTTGCTCCCACCCCCTACAGCCATGTGCTTAGCTAGCCCTTGCTCCCACCCCCTACAGCCATGTGCTTAGCTAGCCCTTGCTCCCACCCCCTACAGCCATGTGCTTAGCTAGCCCTTGCTCCCACCCCCTACAGCCATGTGCTTAGCTAGCCCTTGCTCCCACCCCCTACAGCCATGTGCTTAGCTAGCCCTTGCTCCCACCCCCTACAGCCATGTGCTTAGCTAGCCCGTGCTGCGTATGTGTATGTTTCAATACATTTGTGTGGTCATTCAGACATTACTAACCTGCAGGAATTGGTGGGTTGTCGGTGTCCTGCTGGCCCGAGTGTCCCTCTAAGGCCACGGGATGTAATAAGGACAGCACCATCTCCTCAGCCGGTGTAAATCGCATTTTGGTTGGGAAACCTCCGCCAGTTGTTTCGCTGAAAAACATAGTAAGCATAATTAAGCGCACTGATGGACAGACAAGAATAATAAAAACCCAAACATTAGCTATGTACCTGTGCATCCGCCTTAGATTCTCTTTCTTCCGCACTGCATATTTCAGGTCCGAAATCTTCCATTGAATCTGGTCCATATCTTTACGTTCCTCACCCGCTGCATTGACTTGCCTGGTGAGTTCTTCAAAAATCTCAGTTTTGCGCTGTTTACTGGTGTGTTTTGATCTTCTACCATATAGCTCATCAAAATGTAAGGTGAGCCCAGTAGCCAATGCCAGAGTTTGGGACTCAGCAAAACGGCCACCCAAGTGTCCTCTGCGCAAGTTGCGCCCTCTTCAGGGTGGTTGTGGCTCCTCACTGCTTGGTTGCAAATGGGGTGACATTCTGGCCTGGGGGGATGGAGGAGACCTCAAGGACTGGAGGCTGGCTGTTGATCTTACTGGACTTGGGAAGGGACTGGGTGTTCTTGGCTGGGTGGACCCTGAAGTTGCAGGTGTAGATGTGGCATAGGGTGAATGCATGCCAACCTGTGCCGGAGGATAATGTGGGCGAGCAAGAGAGGGTGTTAGCGAGCTTGAGCTGCTGCTGTGGGTCTGTGGGGCCTTGGAGGTGGTTGGCTGGGTCTGTGGGCCCTTGGAGGTGGTTGGCTGGGTCTGTGGGCCCTTGGAGGTGGTTGGCTGGGTCTGTGGGGCCTTGGAGGTGGTTTGCTTGGCCTTAGTTTTTGAGCCACGTGCGGGGGGGGGAGGGGGCCGTTGGCCTTTGGCGGCTTTTCGGGCTTCTGGAGCGTGTTCTGGTTTGGCCCCTGCGGCGCCTTGGGCCCCTGCTGCGGCTTCTGGACCGGGAGGTGGTTCGGCCCCTGCTGCGCCTTGGGCCCCTGCTGCGGCTTCTGGACCGGGAGGTGGTTCGGCCCCTGCGGCGCCTTGGGCCCCTGCTGCGGCTTCTGGACCGGGAGGTGGTTCGGCCCCTGCTGCGCCTTGGGCCCCTGCTGCGGCTTCTGGACCGGGAGGTGGTTCGGCCCCTGCGGCGCCTTGGGCCCCTGCTGCGGCTTCTGGACCGGGAGGTGGTTCGGCTCCTGCGGCGCCTTGGGCCCCTGCTGCGGCTTATGGACCGGGAGGTGGTTCGGCCCCTGCTGCGGCTTCTGGCCCGGTGTTTTTGGCCTTTGCCTATGGCCTTGGTGCCACGTGGGGGGGGTGATGTGGGGCAGGGTGGGGTGGGGCTTCGTCCCCTCTTACCCATCTGTGGGCCATGAGTTTTAGCAGGCTTGGTTACCTTGCTCCTTGGTTGTGGTGGTGCTGCAACCTCCTTTTTTGCCGCAGCCTTGGTGGTAGCCCTTAGTCGGGCTTTAGGCTCTTGAGACCTTGTTTGCGGACCCTCGCCCTGCTCAGCCTGCTTGCTCTGCTTCTTTGCTGGAAGTTTTCTTTTGGGTGCCATTTTGTGTGGACTCTCAAAGAGAATGAGCTGTGTGTGCAGGGACCTTTAAATAAGGTCTCCGGCGTGTGACGCCTACGCGTTCGCTTACGCGCACGTCCGGCCGTTCGCACGGCCGTGCGAAACCCGGAAACCGCTGGGGCCGTGCTTATCTGCTGCCTAGAAGAAGAAGAAAGATGGCGCCCACTATCTTCACCCGCCAACAAGAAGAGATAATCATGCTTGTAAGTGTCTTTTAACGACTTTGCTTGGATTGTTAATTGTTGCTCTACATGTTAAGGATGCGCATAAAGTAATATTTTTGTTAAAGCTTTGGTTCGACTACATGCACAACCAAGCGCACGCCACACACGTGCCAAACGACAGTGCTGCCATATTTGAAAGTTAACTTAGCCTAAAAGTGTGTGTGTGTATGTGTTCATGTGATTGAACCAAATAATGTATTGTTGCCTCTTCTACATATGCATTTCTGAGTTCTTGCTATGTTTGTTTTTTGTTTTGCAGACCATGCTGGAGCGCAGGTACGACTACCTGCCCAACTCGTTTGCCAAACGAAACGTCGCCCTGGAGATCATCTCGGAGATACAACACCAGACCGACACCACCTTCACCCACACACAGATCATGCAGCATTGGTCGGACCTGAAGCGACTGCACATGCCCCGGGTGCGGAGGTTTTTTGGAATCCATTTCCCAAGTAAGTACATAGCGCTTGCATGCAAGATGTAACTAGGACAGAATTTAGGCCTTTTATTTATAATGCCTTCTCTTTTGTAGTGTTGGAAATGGATTACAGAATTCGCCGCACCCGGAGGCGCACAGGCCGACCAGTGCTGCATGATTCTGCAGCTGGGAGTGAAGGTGGTGGATCTCCAGGGCGACGGGCCGACCCCTCCTCTGTGGCCTCCTCAGACCAGCCCCTGGACCTTACCACAGAGGAGGGGCGGCACAGCGTGGGCAGGCAGTCGTACCCTGCCACGCATGCGGGATCCTCTGGTATGTCACTCTTCATGTCTACACCCAAACATATAATTGCTAGCTCCTGATATCACCAAACTGAATCCTTTATTCTGTATTTGTAGATGTGTCGGTTGCGGGTGAAGTAGTGGGTGAGGAGGCAGCAGATAGGAGCCCACAAGACCCTGGAGAAGGTGAGTGATGTGACCCAGACTTAGCTAAAAACATTTGAGGACTGCGGAATCAGACATCCAAACTAACCATTTGGCCCATGTTTCTACAGGCACTTCTTCACAGCAGAGCCAGGAACCAGGACCTCAGGGTGTTGTCCCCAACGAGCCATCTCTCGGCCACCAACCAAGTAAGTAGTCATGGCATTATAGAGATTTCTGTCTAAATTCCCATGAACACCAAAACACATAATGCCCTAGTCAATGCCAATATAAGAGGGACCTGTGGCCACTGAATTAGCTTAATTAGTTGCCCAACTGTCCTGTGGCCACTGAATTAGCTTAATTAGTTGCCCAACTGCCCTGTGGCCACTGAATTAGCTTAATTAGTTGCCCAACTGTCCTGTGCCCACTGAATTAGCTTAATTAGTTGCCCAACTGTCCTGTGGCCACTGAATTAGCTTAATTAGTTGCCCAACTGTCCTGTGGCCACTGAATTAGCTTAATTAGTTGCCCAACTGTCCTGTGGCCACTGAATTAGCTTAATTAGTTGCCCAACTGTCCTGTGCCCACTGAATTAGCTTAATTTGTTGCCCAACTGTCCTGTGGCCACTGAATTAGCTTAATTAGTTGCCCAACTGTCCTGTGGCCACTGAATTAGCTTAATTAGTTGCCCAACTGTCCTGTGGCCACTTAATTAGCTTAATGACCTGTGGCCACTTCCTAACCTTAATTCCTGTCATTAATGACATCTGTGCATTATAGTTAATTTGTTTATTAAAATACATTAAATCCACAGGTGAGAAACATGTATTGTTCTCCGAATAATTTGTTTTTCTGATTTTTTGGCAGGGACCACAAGACAGCGACTTGCTGATATGAATCGGAGGGTCCTTGAGTTGGTGGCCGATCTGCAGGCGATGCGGGACACGTTGGGGACAACAGAAGAGGAAGACTAGTGTCCTGGTTCCTGGCCCTGTAGATTTGTAAATAGTTTGATTTGTACATAGTTTTATTGGTTAAACACCAAAGTTTTTTGTATATAGTTTTATTTTTTTTTTTTAAGTTTTTATTGTATATAGTTTTTAAAGTTTTTTTTAAAAAATAGTGTATATATTTTTAATTACCAACAAACAATTTGTATATAGTTTTTAATTTTTTATGGCCAAAGTTGGGCCAAAAATTTTTTTAAAAAATGGCAATTGACCAATAAATAACAAAAAACAAAAAAAACATGTTGTCCCATTTATTTGCAATTTAACAAAAACAAGGGGACAATGACATATTTGAAAATCAAGATTGTGATGTCCGTGAAGTGATTTGGGTAAGTTTTAGGGTGTGAAAATGGAAGAAGAAACAAGGCGCTAAGTGATTTGGGTAAGTTTTAGGGTGTGAAAATGGAAGAAGAAACAAGGCGCTAAGTGATTTGGGTAAGTTTTAGGGTGTGAAAATGGAAGAAGAAACAAGGCGCTAAGTGATTTGGGTAAGTTTTAGGGTGTGAAAATGGAAGAAGAAACAAGGCGCTAAGTGATTTGGGTAAGTTTTAGGGTGTGAAAATGGAAGAAGAAACAAGGCGCTAAGTGATTTGGGTAAGTTTTAGGGACCTAAAATGGAAGAAGAAAGAAGGCGCTAAGTGATTTGGGTAAGTTTTAGGGTGTGAAAATGGAAGAAGAAACAAGGCGCTAAGTGATTTGGGTAAGTTTTAGGGTGTGAAAATGGAAGAAGAAACAAGGCGCTACGTGATTTGGGTAAGTTTTAGGGTGTGAAAATGGAAGAAGAAACAAGGCGCTAAGTGATTTGGGTAAGTTTTAGGGTGTGAAAATGGAAGAAGAAAGAAGGCGCTAAGTGATTTGGGTACGTTTTAGCGTGTGAAAATGGAAGAAGAAACAAGGCGCTAAGTGATTTGGGTAAGTTTTAGGGACCTAAAATGGAAGAAGAAACAAGGCGCTAAGTGATTTGGGTAAGTTTTAGGGTGTGAAAATGGAAGAAGAAACAAGGCGCTAAGTGATTTGGGTAAGTTTTAGGGTGTGAAAATGGAAGAAGAAACAAGGCGCTAAGTGATTTGGGTAAGTTTTAGGGTGTGAAAATGGAAGAAGAAACAAGGCGCTAAGTGATTTGGGTAAGTTTTAGGGTGTGAAAATGGAAGAAGAAAGAAGGCGCTAAGTGATTTGGGTAAGTTTTAGCGTGTGAAAATGGAAGAAGAAACAAGGCGCTAAGTGATTTGGGTAAGTTTTAGGGTGTGAAAATGGAAGAAGAAACAAGGCACTAAGTGATTTGGGTAAGTTTTAGGGACCTAAAATGGAAGAAGAAAGAAGGCGCTAAGTGATTTGGGTAAGTTTTAGGGTGTGAAAATGGAAGAAGAAACAAGGCGCTAAGTGATTTGGGTAAGTTTTAGGGTGTGAAAATGGAAGAAGAAACAAGGCGCTAAGTGATTTGGGTAAGTTTTAGGGTGTGAAAATGGAAGAAGAAACAAGGCGCTAAGTGATTTGGGTAAGTTTTAGGGTGTGAAAATGGAAGAAGAAACAAAGCGCGAAGTGGTTAGGGTGAGCTTTAAGGGACCTCAAGGGAAAAGGCAGGATAGCGCGAAGTGGTTAGGGTGAGTTTAGTGATGGAAGTGAAATTATGTAGGCGAGCACTTTAATGAGAGAAGTTTGTAGTGCGCAGGCGCAATATCGTAAGAATTTCGTCTGGACAGATTTTTTAGGAAAAAATGAAGCAGGATGTAGCGGGAAAATGAAAGGATTCGTGTGAGGATACGATGGGAAAAGGGCAAAAACGAAAGGCTACGTTGGTAGTTGTGAAAAATGAATCTGAACATTTTCGATGGAAAATGACAGCTTCGTCTGCGTACTCTGGCATACGAGCACACGGACGCGCTACGGAAGGTTTACGAAGCATGCATAGAATCGCTCGAACGTTCATGCGAGAGCGGGAAATTTTGAAAATCTTACGACGTCGGCACCAAACCGAAAGTTTTTGGGTGTCTCTCTGAATCGAGCCTTATATGTATGTCTCACACCCTGCTTCATCCCACCCTGAGTTGTATCTTGGATCCTCTATATGGTAAAACTTTTTTCTCATAGATTTTATTGGCTCTTCCTGGTTCCCTTACTGCTTTCTTATACTGGGGAATGTGTAGGAGGTCCCAGGTATTTATGGACTGGGAGGGGCTTCTTTTTTCTAGTCATCTCTGCAGAAGTTTGCCCTCTACTGGACCATAACCCACGTGTAATTAATACTTCCGAAGCAGGGTGTGAGACATACTTATAATACCCATTTTACAGGTGAGTAATCACAAAATTGTATTTTTGCTTCTATTCTTTACCCTGATGGTGTCATTGTAAACTAATATCCATAGTCTTTTCTTTATTCTAAGTGTGCCATACACTCCACTTCGGTCTTCATGACATCTGGGTAATCTCCAGTAGAGGGCGAACTTATGCAGAGATGAATATGCAAAAAAAGAAAGCCCCTCCCGGTCCATATATACCTGGGACCTCCCACCAATTCCCCAGTTCCTTCTCTGCAGGGAAGGCGACAAGACAGAAGATGAAGACTTCTTTACTTACAGGTAAGCCGGGCTCGCGCCCGGCCGTCTATTGTCCCTATTACTGCCAGGACCCTTCTAAATTGCCCCTATATTGAGCCTCCCAGTTTAGGCTGCGGGTCCTGGTGAAGCTATGGGTGCAGCAGGAGCACTGCTCCACCGTGAGACCTCACTATGGGGTAGGCGGTTATCCAGGTTTCTTGATGATCCTGGTGTGGGATGGCCTGTCCCTCTAGGCTTATGGCCGGCTTCTGGCAGGGTTCCCCCCCTTCCGGGTCCCTTATTCCCCTCCAGGGGGGAGTTGCCTGGCCTGGCCGTTATTTCGTTTTCCCAGCTTATGTCCCTGTGTGTGTTGGTGTGTTTTACTCTGTGTGTGTGTGTGACATACAGGGAGTGCTTTGACTGGCATGACAGGGCTGTGGCAGCCTGGGGGAGCTTCTCCCCCTCAGGCTGCGTTCGGGAAGGGGGCGGGACCGGGCTCCGGCGCGGCCGCGGTAGCCCCGCCCCCTTCTTTGGCACGATTTCTGTGCTCGTTTCTACGGATCCGCATTGCTGGGAGGGGGCGTGGCCTCGGCAAGCGCGCGTTCTGCATTGCCCGCCCTCCCCCTGCTCTCCCTCTTTATGCATGAGGCTTCGTGGGGGCCATCTTCTATCAGGATCGGTGTGGTAAGGGCCCGATGGCCACTTCCTTAGCTTGTGTGTGGGGGCTCCTTTCTAGCGGGGGCCCCCACTGGTCGCGAGCATGTGTGTGTGTGTTTTTCACAATGTCTGGTTGGGATACAGTTTATATATATGTAGTGTGACTGCAAGATCAAATGCTGTGGTCTTATATACTGTAAGGTTATTGCCATCTTTACTCAGCACTGCACTTATGTTGCCTGTTTTGTGTGTTACAGATTGCCCTGTATATGTGCATATTAAGTGGTCCCTCCTGTTCCTGGGGTCCCTAGTGTAAAATTGTCCACCTAAAATCCTCCCACCGGGACTTTTAAGGGGCATACCGGGTTGCTTATGCGTAAATTCCCTGCGGTCTTGAGTCTGACCACAAAAATTCACCATATGGAGGCTCCGCAGGATACTGGGCTCGGGATCCCTCTGGGACAATCCGGGCAGTGTGTGGGGTATCCCTTACGGGGGAGAATGTGCTGATCTGTATACCATGCGCACAAAAGGCCATAACGCGGCAGTCTGGTACCCAGCCTTCTGGGTCGGCTCCTCTCGCTTCATCGCCTTCCCTTCCCCACCTTATCCGTACCCCAAGTGACATTGGTACCAGCTTTCTGATGTTTGGGCTAGGTTGGCCAGCATCGAGAAATTTATTGCTAGCACTGTGGGCAAGAAGGCCCAGGCTAAAAAGAGACATTTGTCGTCGGCCCAGCCCGTGTGGAATGTTGACGACGATTCCGCTGATTTGTCAGATTATTCCCCGTTAGAGGAGGGGGAACTGTATCAGGAAACAGAGGCTGACTATGTTCAGTCTGGGATTGCCAATGTCGAGCAGGCGCTGGGGGATGCCGTAGATACGGCCAATGTTGTGTCACATTTATTGGAGGTGTTGGATATTGAACCGCCTGAGGCGCCCCCTCTCAAGAAGGGGGAATTTTTGGGGGCTTGCAAGCCCCGTCTGGAATTCCCTACCCAGGGTCATTTTGATGCGCTGATGCTTAGAGAATGGGAGAGGCCCAGACGGTTTCTTGGTGTGCCTCAGGGATGGGATAAGAAGTATCCTTTTCCGGTGGAGGCGGTTAAGCGCTGGTCTTCTCCTCCCGAGGTCGACGCACAAGTTTTAGGCTTCACCAACTCTTCTGTGCTGAACACCCCTGACGCCACTTCCCTTAAGGATGGCGAGGATATAAGCCTTGATCAGATGGCGTGCCACGCATTTACCAACGTGGGCTCGGCCCTGAGGCCTGTTAGTGCATCTGCCCTGGTGTCGCTTGCTACCAGGTCTCTTATCAGGGACTGGCTGAATAACGCTCAGTTTGATCCAGCTGGCGCTGAGTTCGCTATCCTTAAAAAATGCGAACTGTTCATGGATTTTGTCATGGCTGCGATGGAAGATTCTATTGTTGTGTGTAGTAGGACTTCAGCCTTACTGGTGGCTATGCGCAGATTGGTCTGGCTCCGGCAGTGGACAGCAGACGTTGGGGCCAAGAAGTCGCTCACAGCTCTTTCCTTCTTGGGTTCGCGGCTGTTTGGAGATAAATTTGATGCTGTTGCTAAAGGAGGTAAGTTGCCTCAGCGGAGGAAACAGCGTCGCCCCTTTCGTGGGGCGGGCTCGTTCACCCCTTCCTTTCGAGGGGCCAGAGCGGTTAGGGGTTTGGCCTTCTCGGGTGTCAGGGGCTCGTCCTGGAACAGAGGCAGAGGTCGGACTCGTACCGCTCCTGCCTGGGGTTCCAAGCCCAAGCCAGCCATTAAACAGTCTCAGCAATGAAGGGGCGCCCTCACCCGCAAGGGTGGGGGGGCGGCTGCGGCTCTTCTTCCAGGTCTGGGCCCGGGAGGTCACAGACAATTGGATCTTGGAAGTGGTCTCCTCCGGGTACAAACTGGAGTTCGAGTACTGGCCGCCCCCAAGATTCTTAAGGTCTCGTGTGCCCTCAGACCCTCAGGCTGCACAGGGGCTCCTGTTAGCAGTAAGAAACCTTCTGGACATGGGGGTTATATGCCCGGTGCCTCTGTCGGAGAGAGGCAGGGGTTACTACTCCAACCTTTTCACGGTTCCCAACAGGAGGGTTCGGTGAGACCCATTCTAGATCTCAAGGTTCTCAACAGGTTTATCAGAGCCAAAAAGTTCCGCATGGAGACTCTGCGCTCGGCTATCAATTCCCTTCTCCAAGGGGATTTTATGACATCCATAGACATCAAGGATGCGTATCTGCATGTTCCGATTTTTCAGGCACATCAGGGATTCCTCCGGTTTGCGGTGGAGGATCAACATTATCATTTTGTAGCTCTTGCCTTTGGTCTGACCTCGGCGCTGAGGGTCTTCACCAAGGTCTTGGCGGGCATAATGGCTCTGCTCAGATCTCAGGGCATTCGAATTGTGCCTTATCTGGACGATCTGTTGATATCAGCTTCTTCCCTCCATCAGGCGGAGTTGGACACCCACCAGGTGGTGTCAACCCTGGAGAGGTTTGGGTGGGTGATCAACCACACCAAGTCTTCTCTCTCCCCATCAAGGGAGATTTCATTTCTGGGCATGAATCTGGATACCATTCGGGCCAGAGTGTTTCTGCCCCAGTCCAAGGTGCAGAGGATTCAGGGCCTGATCTGCCTTCTTCTGGCCAGTCCTTGTCCCTCTATCCGACAGGGGATGAAACTGGTGGGTTTAATGGTATCCTCCTTCGAGGCGGTGCCGTTTGCACAGTTTCACATGAGGTCTCTTCAACTTCACCTATTGACGTATTGGGACAGGTGCCCATAGTCATTGGATCAACCTTTCAGGATGTCTCCCAGGGTTCGGCAGTCCTTTCGGTGGTGGCTGGACTCGAGTAATCTGGTGAAGGGCAGATCCTTTCTGGTCCCTTTTTGGGAGACGGTTACCACGGATGCCAGCCTGTCGGGCTGGGGAGGTTATTGGAAGAGTCATCAGTTCAGCGGGGTGTGGGGTCCCCAGGAGGCTTACACCCCCATCAATGTCTTGGAGCTCAGAGCCATTCGACTGGTTCTGGCTCGGCTGACCCCACATTTATGGGGTCTTCAGGTTCGTTCGGACAACCGAACGGCAGTAGCTTACATCAATCACCAAGGAGGGACTCGCAGCAGGAGTGCCCTCAGGGAAATCTCTCTGATCCTGCACTGGGCGGAGTGCAATGTTCCTTGCCTTTCGGCAGTCTACTTTCCGGGAGTGGAGAACACGGAGGCGGATTCCCTGAGCAGGGGATCCTCTTGCCAAGGAGAGTGGTTTCTCAACCCCAAGGTTTTTCTGAATCTTTGCCGCAAGTGGGGGACTCCGGAGGTGGATCTCTTTGCCTCGAGGCACAATCACAAATTTCCGGCCTTTGTGTCTCTTTCTCAGGATCCTCTGTCTCTGGCAGTGGATGCCTTGTCACTGGCTTGGAAGGAGTTGGGTTTTCTGTACCTGTTTCCACCCGTCTCCCTGCTGGACAAGGTAGTTCGCAAACCGGTTCTAGAAGGTGCACCAGCGATTCTGGTGGCTCCAAGGTGGCCAAGAAGGGTTTGGTACGCAGACGTCGTAAGGATGGCCGTAGACCAGTACCGGCTTCCCTTGTTGCCGGACCTGCTATCTCAGGGTCATCTACTTTACCCCAATTTACAAACGCTGGCTTTGACGGCTTGGCTGCTGAAACCTTCATCTTGAAAGAGGAAGGTTTGTCTGAGGCTGTTGTTCAGACCTTGATTAGGGCTAGGAAGCGGTCCTCTTCTGGCATTTACTATAGGAGGTCCTATATTGATTGGTGTGAGGCTAGGGCCTTGCCTTGCAGGGTTTTTTTTATACCCAGGATTTTGGAGTTTCTTCAGCATAATCTGGATCTTGGGTTCCAGCTTAGTACTTTGAAAGGACAGGTTTCTGCTCTGTCGGGTTTCTTCCAGAGGTCTTTTGCTTTACACCTGCTGGTTAAGACCTTTTTCCAAGGGGTGGCGCATGTGCGGCCCCCTCGGAAGGCTGTAGTTCCTGTTTGGGATTTGAATTTGGTTCTTTCGGCTCTGCAGGGTCCTCCTTTTGAGCCGTTACAGGATATTGCTCTTTCGGTTCTCACTCAGAAGGATGCTTTCTTGGTGGCTATTACTTCGGTTCGGCGTGTCTCTGAGTTGGCGGCTCTGTCGATTCAGGCCCCTTACTTTGAGAGACACCAGGATAAGGTGGTTTTTCGTTTTAAGCCAGATTTCCTTCCTAAGGGGGTGTCTGCTTTCCACCTCAATCGAGATATTGTTCTCCCTTCCTTGTGTCCTAAGCCTAACAATGACAAGGAGAGGGTTCTGCACAATTTGGATGTTGTTCGCTGTGTGAAGTACTATTTGGTAACTACTTCTTCCTTCCGCAAGACGGACGCTTTTTTTGTGGTGCCCTGCGGGCCCAGGAAAGGGTTGGCGTCTGCTAAGTCTACAATTAGCAAATGGATTCGTCAGGCCATCGTTGGGGCCTATTCTGCTAAGGGGAGGTCTCCCCCTTTTAGGGTCACTGCGCACTCTACTCGTGCTGTTGGAGCGTCCTGGGCTTTTCAGCACCAGGCTTCTGTTGAACAAGTTTGTAAGGCTGCTACTTGGTCTTCCGTTCATACTTTTTCCAAGTTTTACAAGGTTGATGTGCGGGCTTCAGCGGATGCTGTTTTTGGCCGCAAGGTTCTGCAAGCTGCAGTGGTTTGAGTTGGTACATTCTTTGCTGTTTCTGGTTTCCACCCGTGACGGACACTGCTATTGGATGTCCCAGATGTCATGAAGATCAAAGTGGAGTGTATGGTACACTTAGAATAATACCGTTTTGTGAGTATTCACCTTTAAATCGGGTAATAAGAGTGTGCCATACACTCCACTTTGCCCCACCCCTTTTTTTCAGGTATTCTGGGGCTTTTATATGGTGAACCATTGGTTTTGATTGTTAAGGTTATATTTGGTTCTTCCTGGTCCCTTTACTGCTTTTATACACTGGGGAATTGGTGGGAGGTCCCCGGTATATATGGACCGGGAGGGGCTTTCTTTTTTTGCATATTCATCTCTGCAGAAGTTCGCCTTCTACTGGAGATTACCCAGATGTCATGAAGACCGAAGTGGAGTGTATGGCACACTCATAATACCCGTTTTAAAGGTGAGTACTCACAAAACTGTATATTCTAAGCATACAGCACGTCCTGCTCCCGAATAGTCATAACATGTGGGTAGTCCTCCGCCTCCGGCGCCGTGCACTGCAGACATGTAGAAAACAAGCTCCTCCCGGCCCTACGTATACCGCGGGACCTCCCACAAATCCCCAGATTTCTCTGCAGTGCTGGAACTGCGAAGACATGAAGTATCACGCTCTCGCAAGGTCCTGTGGGACTATTTCCACCCGTCCTCTTCAAAAGAAATATGCCTCCCAGCCTAGGCTGCGCGGGTCGGGTGAAGGTAGGTAGCACCTGGTGTGCTGAATGGAGCCATGCTCCACCGCAATCCCCCTCGATAGGGTAGGCGGTCAGGCCGATGGTGAGCCTCTAGAGGATGCCCCTCCCGCAATTTTGCCCGTGCCCCTCATAGAATTAGTCCATGGACACCGTCAGCTTCCCCCTCGCTTCCTCCCGTAACTCGGGACCTTTCTGTCGGTTAGAGCTTCGCGCTCTTTGGGGGAGGCGGAGACTCGGCATGACGCGTCTTGCGTCACAGCCTGGCCTGGCCCTCCCCTCGAGGTTCGCTGGCGCCATTTTCTCTCTCTTCCCACGCGCGCGTGGTGTGGCTCGTCTCCTCCCTCGGTCATGTAAGTGCCCTCCGGGGCGGTATGGTTTCTAGGTTTCTAACAGAGCATGGCACTGACTCCTCTCCCCTTGTCCCATTGTGTCTTTCAGAAGCCAAGACTTCGTTACCGGCCCCGGCCTAACATATATTACACGGGTCCTCTTTACAAATTCTCCCACATTACTAGTGGGTTGGGGCATCCAGGGTTGCTTATTGCATAATTCCCTGCGTTATACTGCATAAAAATCACCATATGGAGGCATTTCGCAATTATGGAACTGGGGTCCCTCCGGGACGTGACCGGCTGTGTGCAGTGTGTGGCCAGCCCCTTGCTGAGGCTGACAGGGCACAGGTCTGCGGACAGTGTGCAGCACAGGCATTGCTAACAGAGGACCCTCCCTTCCTCGCCCCCGTCTCCCCGCTCCCAAACATCACTCATGATGAGTCCCACTCCAGCGGGGATGACCTGCAAGAGTTGCCGCAAGCGTTGCCCACGGCGGAGCAGGTGCTCTCTGGATTGGCGGAGCGTATGGGCCCTGGTAAAAAGCGGTCCCTGACGCCCCCAGGCTCTCCGGTTCCTAACGATACTGATGATTCTGCTGATATGCAGGACCCTGACCCTTCTGAGGAAGGTGAGCTATTCTCAGACTCGGGCTCCTCCCATGGGATGCCCGTATGCCGTGAGGAATCCGAGCCTGGCTCCTGGGGTCTGTGTGACACGGATGAAATCCTGATCAAAATTTTTGAGGTCTTGCCCATCTCTCCCCCGGGGGAGATCCCCAAGCCTAAAAGGGAGAGCTTCTATACAGCGCCGCCGCGGTTGGAGTTCCTAGAACAGGAACATTCCAGAACATTATATCCCAGGAATGGGAATCGCCTGGTAAGCTCAAAGGGATTCCAGGGGTCTGGGAATGGAAGTACCCCTTTCCCCCTGATGTGGTCAATTTATGGTCAGCTCCCCTGGTGGTGGACGCGCCGGTTATAGGGGTCACAAACCCCCTTATATCACTGCCCCCTTTTATCGCACCTTTCGGGATGCTGAGGACCGGCGCATTGACAGACTGGCCTCACACGCCTTCTCGTGTGCTGGGACGGCCCTGCGCCCGGTTTGTGCCGTGGCCATCACTGCGGTGGCCGCCAGGACTCTTGTCAGAAAGATACTGGATCACCGCCCTGAGGATCTTCCTTGGGGGGTGTTTAGTGCGCTATCAGACTGTGAAGCCTTTGTGAAGTTTATTCTATCGGCACTGGATGACACCATTAAGATGTGTGCTAGGAGCTCAGCACTTGCGGTAGCCATTCGCCGCCTGGTCTGGCTGCGACAGTGGGGCGCCGATGGAGCTACAAAAAAGGCTCTCAGTTGCCTTCCATTCAGAGGACGGAGGTTATTCGGTGCCCGCTTGGACCTTTTTGGCAAAAAGGCTATAGCACCCTTCCGCAGAAGGCCACTCCGGCCTCCACGAGGCAGGGTCACCCCTCCACCTCCCTATGTTAGTGTTAAACGTGAATCTGAGGTGTGTTTCCAGTTGTTCGGCGTGGATTTCCAACATGGCGCAGGCAGACAGCGCCTTGGGCCTTCTGGCAGGACCAAGTCCAAATCTGCCAAAACCTCGCAAGCATGAAGGGGCGCCCTCGCCCGTTTGGGCGAGGGGGCGACTGCACAGCTGTCTCACATCCAGGAATATGCCTTCTCCTTCTGGTGGTTCCGGGATGTAACCCACCTGGGCTCAGGATGGGTTCTCGCTGACGGTCCCCCCTCAGTTTTCTGTCAGGGTGTTTTTAGCCCCTGCTCTCCCTTCTGAACCTGGCGCAGGCTGGACTGGGCCTGGAGTGTTGGGCGTGCCTTGTCAATTGCCTTAACGGTATAGGGCCATGCCCCTATACATTTTTTCCATCCTCCCCCCTCATCAGTACGAGGTAGTCTGGACCCCCTGGGCCTATGGCAGGCCTAGCAATTCTACCTTTGCAAGTAATCCATATATGACATCTCTGTCTTAGGTCACGGGCCCCTGCGCGGGGGGGGGGGGGTTCGGCCTCTTGCAAAGCTCTAGCCCTTCTCAGCTTCTCTGGGGTCTGCTGCACGCCAAAGACTATTCTAGTCAGTGTCACAGGATCAACCCTGCAGCTTGAGGCGCAGTTGAGGCCTCTCTTTCATGCCCAGGCTATTAGCCTGGCGGGTCTGGGGACACGCCTGAGGTGGGGCTTCGACGTTGGGACCTACCGGGTCGTCTTCCTTACACCCCAGCCTCTGCATCAGACAAAGTGGGTCGGTTGGCCGACAGTGTCCCCTGGAAGCTACTGGATGGTTGCTTAAACACCTCATCCCTTCACGGTCACTTATCCACTATTCCCCGTCCTGGGAAATCGGTTCAGGCTTGCTGCCTTCTTCTCTGGCATTAGGGGACCCCTGGTTATGGGGGCTCTGCCCCCCTTTACTTGCGCCTTGCCTTCACCAAGCGGGATGACAGCTGGTGGGCCTGTCGGTGGCACATCAAGATGATGTCATTTATATTTAGAGCTCTCGGGCTTTTCGGCGCAGGTTACAAAACCTTCATATGTCCCAGCACCCCGGTGCTTGGTCTGTGCTCATGCCTTCTTGGTAAGGTGGTTCCTCTGGAATTTCCCATATGCAATGCCCCGTCAGGGGGGGCACCTCCCTTCCTTACCAGCATCTCCTAGAGTATGGTTCCCCCTGGGTACCAAGTCTCGCAGGTTTGGAAAGGGAGAGGTAGATCTCTCCCACGACCCACAGGGTTCTAGGTTGGGCCCTTAGAGGGTCCATCTTATCTGCTGGGCTTGCTGAAACGGTGGCCCCCTTTGAATCTATATGGCGGGCCTCCCCCTCCTTCAGGACCGGTCGGTTCAGGGGGGATTCCTGGCCTGTTGAAAGACGACGGCATATGTTTAATGCTGGTTTAAAGATTGTGACAGGTTGCTACCTCTGGAGGGTCCCTGTCCCTGGTCTGGGCGGGGTTCTACCCCCCCCTGCTTCTCAGCGGTATTCGCTTCTATGGATGCCCTTAGCGGCAGGTTATGCCATCCCGGGTTGCCCAGGGAGCCTAGCGTGGCTCTGAGGGGTCTCCCTTCTGACACAGGGCCTCTGCCCTTGTCCCTACTGTCCCAGGATATTCTGACTCCTGTCAGTGGGCCTGAGTATTTAGGCTTAGCCTTGTTATTTCATATGCCTTCTTTTCATCAACCTACCTTTGGGTTCTGCGCACGGCTGGCCAGATAGTGAGTCCCATGGGATCTATGGCCTAGGCAGCCTTGGGAGTAATGGCTCACAGACGCCTCTGCTGAGGGCTGCGGAATTGTGATATCCCTGTTGGGGTGCGGTCCTGCCCTTATCAGGTCTCTTCCTGTTTCCGATCAAAGGCCTCCTGTCTGGGGATTGATTGCTAATCGCCCCTTGGGGTCGGGCCTCATCTTCTGGGTGTCTTAGTATGAGTGGAGGTTTGGGAGCTAGCTCCCCAGCTTCCCTTTACTCCGCCTATAATGGCTTGGTGGTATCCCATATTGACTGGCATGGGCCTTAGTCTCTTCCCTGTGAGACGTTATCGGTTCCCAGGGCCTTAAAGCCATTACAGCTTAAATTGGGGTTGGCTGCCCATCTGGGAACTCTGATGGTGTAGGCCTGTCTTGGCCTTCCTGCAGGAGTCTGGTTCTGTCACCCTGGTAGAGTATTCTCTTTGGGTTGCTTAACTGCACCTCCCTAGTAGTTCCATAAGTCCCTGTGGGGATCAAACCTTTCATTCTGTTACCCTGCGGACTTCCTGGGGATCCTGCCTGGATACGGTATCAGCTGCCCTGTAGGCCAGACCTCTCTTCTGGGGCCTCCTGACTCCGTCAGACTTGGGCCTGAGACGATGGTTCTGGCTAATTATTCACTGACGCTATGTATACACATATATACATGTACAGCTATATACGGCTACAGGTACCCCATGCCTGGGGGTGTTCCCTTTACCCTGGGCTTCTGGTCCAGGTGGTCTGCTGGACCCTTGCTTCAGACCCTTAGTATAGCCATGGGCTGATTACTAATAATACTAAATGTGAGGGCCTACATCCCTCTACAGGTTTTGCACTTCTCCCCATGCCGGCCTTCTTGGCCTTTAGGGGGCCTGCTGTTCTTGGAGTCTACGGGCGCCTCCTTGGTGTGCGCCTGATATCTATTCCAGCGCCATTGCGCCTTGGTTTGCTCCTTCTGGATGCTCTCTGATCCTGGGGAAGCTTTGGCTTCCTGATAATTTTAAGAGTCTGTATTCCCGCCTTGGTCGGGTGCCCTGTTATTGTTCCCCTTGGGGGTGTTACAAGAGTTGTCACAAGGCTTCCTTGCCTGTGAGCTGGTTGGGTCACTACACTGACCTATGTTCCTTCAGGGGAGCGTTTCTTCCCCGTTACTGTTTACTCTGTTATCATGGGTGCTTGGGTATCACTTACCCTTCAGCACCAGGGTTTTGTTTCTCTGTAAGTTCAATTACTTGACTTATGGCCGTCTCTGTTCATACCTTCTTGGTTCTGTTATGAGACTGATGTTGGAGCCTCTTGTCATGCCTGTTGCAAGTTTTGCAGGTGACAGCGCCTTTACTGTCCGCTGTGCCTTGCTTTTTCTGGGGATCCCACCCTGCTTATGGACACTGCTATTGGATGTCCCACATGTTATTCGGGAGCAGGACGTGCTGTATAATACAACTCTGTGAAGTACTCACCTGTAGAGTTGATATTATACTCATACAGCACGTCCTGCTCCACCCCACCCTGGTTTCACTAATTCTGGATCCCCTGTATGGTGATTATTATCATTATGATATTGCTACCAGTTATACTGGGTGGTTGGTTCCTCCTGGCTTCTCTTCTCACTGCTTTTCAATGCTGGGGATTTGTGGGAGGTCCCGCGGTATATGTAGGGCCGGGAGGAGCTTGTTTTCTACATGTCTGCAGTGCACGGCGCCGGAGGCGGAGGACTACCCACATGTTATGACTTTTTGGAAGCAGGACGTGCTGTATGCGTATAATATCAACTCTACAGGTGAGTACTTCACAGAGTTGTATTTTTTGGTATTATTATTATTTTTACAAGTTGATTTTCTGCAGTGGATTCAGTGGAATCCAGAGTGTGTATTTGGAACTGTACATTGTATCAGACACACCTTGATGCTTGGCAGCTTTCCAAGGGGATTTTGTTCATATAATGTATAGAATTTTTTTTTACATTGAAAAGTGTTACAATCTCTCATAGTGATCACCTCTGTATTACAATATATTTCTGAATGTCCATATCTTATTTATTTGTTTAAAGCCTAAATACAATTCATGTCTTACATATTTTTATGTCTATGGTGTGCATTTGTATTCCCCTTTTTTGGTGTGTGTGTATATATACTAAGGGTCTCCAGGATGCAGAAAGTATATCAAACTGTTGTACCAGGCAAGTGCCCGACACAAATTATATTTAAACAAATTGTAAAAAAAAAAAAAAAAAAATAATACCCTGCCCTTCTCAGGAAGGGGGGGGGTACCACTCTTAGGTTCGCCCTTGTAGCTGCTGCCCAGGCTGGTTTTGCTGGGTAGCATTTAAAAAAAAAATGTAATGCTTATCATAAAGCGTTCTTTTCAGTTTGGGGTGTCTCCTGGGCGGACACGGGTGTTGCCTGATTTATATTGCTAGGAATGGGGCTTTTACCAACAATATGATTTTCCTGAAACATTTACATTTTTTATTTTAAACAAAATGCTACAAAATATAAATAATAGATTTTCTTTTTTAACATATTTTACCCAAAAATATTGAGAAAGCACTGAAAAAGGTTACAAACAAGACATTAATGGTTAATGCCCCAACTCTGCACAAAAAAACAATATATCATTTTCCTGGTAATCACAGTGAAACATATAAAGAGCAAAATGGTGTAAAATAGCCTGGCAACAGAAGCTGGCACTGAAAGGGTTAAGAGATTTCCTTAAGGTATTCCAATTTGGGATGCCCGACAGTGTGAAATCCCCTGGTTTCCCAATAAACTCAAATCAAACCTTGATTGACAGCTGCAACAAAGCTTTGCCGCACCCCTCAGCCTGCACAGTCATTAAAGTCTGCTGATTATCATAAGTGTGTAGAGTGTGGATGCTGCCACAGGCATGTACATGTGTCATGGGATCATGGTTGAAGATGATTATACAGGGGAAATCAGGGTTCTTTACACTGCAAAACATCCCAAATCAGAATGCCTCTAGGGCAGGGAATTACCGCTTCAAGCTAAGGAGTAGCCCTTTTTGTTGTAAAGGAACTTGAAATAACCCAGAAACAGCAGCCCATTTTGGCTCAGACAGTCTATTTAAGTTAACATACAGCACGTTAACACTCCTATATTTTTAATGTAATGTGAATAAACAAGAACTGTATTTTGTGACAAGAGAAATGAGTGATGTTAATATTTTTGAATTAAATGTCAGTGTAGCAGTAGGCCCCTATTTTTTGTAAGGTAACATGAAAAAAAAACAGAAACAGCAGCCCCTTTAACTCACTGAAATATGTTGGTATTCTGTGACTAGAGCAGCAAGTGGCAATAGACTTTTTAATTGAATTTTAGTGCAACAGTAGGTCTCACTTATTTGTGTCATATACAGTAAACTGAATAAAGCATCCCCCTTTAACTCACTGAAACAGGCAGGTAGGCTTGGATTAGGGCTATGTACAGCAAATATCATCCCACATTTCTTGTTTTTTAAAGAGCAAAACAAACATTTTGCACGCAGCAATGAAGAGGTGCAATGCTGCAGTGCAGCAATGAAGGGGTGTAGTGTAGCAGCCCTGTCTGCTGAAAGGCTGAGTAGAAAGCGAGGCTGGTTGGAGTCTAAGCCTATAGTGGGTGGCATGTGGCCACAAATCCTGGCATATAATTAGGCTTCTCCCCAAGTCCAATATGAAGAAGACCAATGACCTGTGGGGATGGTGTGACAGTTGTTGCTGTAGAATGCAGAAAGGAAGCAGCAATGTATTTAGGGAAAGGTCACATATTCCCGCCTGGAAGTCACCAGTATCTGGGCAAAACCAGACTAAAACCAACTGTATAAATCAGGGTTCAATCCAACCTTGACCTGGAGTTTCTGTTGCAACAATCCTCAATTTTGCAAATCCAAATAATTAATGGTATGGTTAAATGGTGTCTAGACCAACTAAAGAACTGTGAATAAATCTGAGCCAATGGTTCACACTACAAGTTTGTGTTTGTTTGTGTTTAGGTAAAATACGGTCTCTTTCACTCTTTCCAAAAGTGTGGGAGGTGTCTCCTGTACAAAAAGTAAACTTACATCAGCCTTGCTCCTGCGCTGCAGACATCCATTAAAATAGCAGTGTTCGGGTGGAGAGGGCAGAGTAACTGAATCCTGCCTGCGCTCTGGCTTCCAGCACCACCGCCACTGCTTCTTGGGCCAGTATGCATTGGCCGCTCCTCCAATCTCATGTAAATGTGATTCTGCCACACTGCCTATGGTAATAGGATAGGGGAATGCTGCTTTGCCTATGGGAAGGGAATGGGGATTGCCACATTGCCTTTGGGAATGGGATGGGGCAATGGCACATTGCCTATGAGAATGGGGTGGGGGGAATGCCATCCTACCTATGGGGGATAGGATGGGGAAATGCCACACTGCCTATGGAAATTGGAAGGGAGGATGACACACTGCCTGTAATATGGAAGGGGAGGGGGGAGTGCCACACTGCCTGTAATGGGGAATGGGAGGGATGTATGCCACTCTGCCTGTAATGTGGAAACTCTGCACATTGCCTATTATTTGTTTCCTGAGGGGCGGTGTTTTAGCACATTTGGTTCAAAATATTTTTTTTCTTATTTTCTTCATCCAGATTTAAGGCTTTTTGGCCACAGAAGGTATAACCACACCTTGAGAACGTTTCATGACTGAATCGTGCCAAACAATGCTTTAAGTCATAGTCAAGACAAACTCTAAGAACTATGTACAGTCTGGCTGTAGAGTGATACATCACAGAGCTGTTCCTTAGGGCTCAATCCAATGGTGCCTTGCGCTTGTGGAGCATATCTAGGAGGTTAGTGTCGGGGGAGATCATATTTTGGTCAGTAAAGTATCAGTGTAGTGGTATGTCTTATTAATCCAATCTTTAAGATATATTGCTAGGGCTAGTGGCACACCCAGGATTTTGCCCTGGGGGCAGGGGAAGGGGTGTTCCCTGCAAGAGGCATGGCCAGGAAGAAATGTGGCATCTTATGAGAAGCATATCTCTCAACATGTAAAAATGAGAAAGGGGGAAGAGAATAGGTGCTGAAATGTTTTTGCAGTTAAGCTATGCCCCCACACCAGGAAATGGCTGCACACTACTGCACAGCACACCATCCTTTGTTGGGTGTGACTTTTGGGCATAAGTGCAGCCATTTCATAGTACCCTTGTAGACAGATCATTAAATAATAAGATAATTATTGTAGGCTCACAGGGAAGTTGAAGATAAAAAATGACCTGTATTCAAGCCTTTAAAATTGTTCCTCATCCAAAGTCTATAGCATTCAAAATAAATTGCCATATGGTTCACCCAATCAGAATAAGCCCATTGTGACGCATTTCCAGCTCCCTTAGTCATAACATTAGGCTATAAAAACACCTTTTATACTGGAGCTGTATGTGGGGCCCACATCCCTATCTCCGATCCTCTCCCGATGCTCCGGAAGATAGAACCCTCAAGCGACACCAAATCCTCCCTGCCGCTGGAGGCCAAATGGTGGACAATCGGCCCCAACATGTCACCATTGTGTAGTGATGTGGCGATCCAGGTCCAGGAATCACTTCCTGAAAATTCATATTGGGTTCTCTCACCACCGTGGAACGCAATGCGAGCATCGGGGCCAACACATCACACCAGTACATAATGTACTCCGGCGAATGGGGAGCCCAGAGCCTAGATAGAACTCTGCCCACCCCTCACTCTCCAGACTGCCTGTTCATATGTCAGCCACAGTAGATACCTCCCCAAAAGGGGAGGGCCAACAGGCTGGCTATGATGGGGTACTGGACATGGCCGCCCCACAGGGAGGAGGAAGACGGGGAATGGCCCCGCTCACTCAAGAAAGGCATGTGCTTTCACACGAAGTGAAAGCCTAGCCTAGGCCCCAGGAGGGGATTATTCTTCATTAAAGTGGACCTTTACCCTGAATAAAATCATATCTTATATGTTTCCCACACCCTGTCCATACACATTGCTCACATTAAAAATCATCCTACCTGCACCTACAGCATGTTATGAGCTTTTAAACAAGATGGTGGCTCATGGAGCATCAGAAAGCTTGCAAACAGGAAGTGTCTTTTGACTGTGTCGTCCTGCATTCTGGGATTGCTATCTTTTCCCTGACCCCAGCTCTGCTCTGTCTGTGCAAAGCACAACTATAACCCCCGCCCCCTGTACTTTATCCCGCTTTCCTCTCCTCAATATGTATGATGGTTCTGAGGCAAGATGGCGGCGCCCGTATCCTAGAGTGCTTAAAGTGGACCAAACCCAGGATTTTGACTATCCTGGGTATTGGTCCACTTCCATGAGGCACCCCGATCGCGGGTGCCCCGCTGTGTGAAACCCCCCAGAAAGCCCCGAAAACTCACCTGACTCCACTCCCACGTGACTCGCTCGTCCAATCGCCGCCGCCGGACAAGGAGAGGCAGCGCCGGACAAGCTGAGCGTGGGCCGCCGCCGCCTCCCGCACATCCCTCTTACAGGGAGCGCGCTGGCCATTCACAAAAGGCCGGCGTGGGTGCGCGCCCTGCTAGAGGGACGCGCGGGAGGCGGCAGCCGCCGCCGCTGGAACACGGATCAGGTAGGATTTTCGGGGATCTGGAGGGGTTTCACACAGCTCGGGGTGCCCCGCAGTCAAGGAGCTGATCGGTCCGGGAATCTTATAGATTCACGGGCCGATCAGGGGAGGGTGTTGGTCCAGTTTAACAGAGTTGCAGCCTGGTGGGGGAAAGAATAATAAGTAAGTGTCTAAAAACGTAAAATATATTATTGTTATTTGCTGGGGAATAGTTTTTTAAGTGTTTGGGCTTTTCATTAAATCATGGTGAAGGTCCGTTTTAAGTGGGTGAGAGTTGTGTTTTTTCTTTTTCATATTAAGTATTGTAGGCATGCGACCACTATGGGACTATGCAGCTGCCTACTTGATAAACAAGGTTGAGGCAATACAAAACTGGCCTAGGCTTCTATGAAGCAAGTCAGAACCTTCCTACTCATCTCTGGGTACTATTGCAGGTTTGTACCAAACTTTACCTCAAGTGCATCCCCTTTGACAGGTTTAACTAAAGGTGGGAAGTCTGTGATGGTAAAATGAACCCCAGAAAGCCTTCCAAGATCTGAAGTCTGCATTGTGCCAACAGCCAGTGCTGGTCACTCCTGATTTTAAGAAATAGTCTTTTGTACAAACAGATGCAGGTTTGGGAGCAGTACTGTCACAGGTTGTAAATGGAGAAGAGCATCCCATCTTATATTTGAGCAGAAAGCTCAATCCTGCTGAGAAAAACTTGTAGACGTTCAAACTGCTGTCAGATCATGCACCTCTGGCATGGATGAAGCAGAATAAAGAGGGAAACAGGTTGGTTACTGCCACTTTAACCTCACGTTGGAGCATAGGCAAGGAATGCTCCAATCAAATGTAGATGCCTTCTCCAGGGTACATGGTTTGTTGGCTAGAGTTCCCCTGCCCCCAGGTCAGCATAAGAGGCATATGTAGACATTCAGCTGGCTGTACGGTGGAGGGAGTGTATATTTCACCCAGGGTGCTAGCCTGGATGAGATAAGGAATCCAGGAGGCTCTCTGTTTCAGTGCTTTTAGAGCCCCCTTCCGTATTAAGTGCAGCCCTAGCTCGGGCCACTATATTGTAAATTTCTATGTTAAGAGAACTGACCCCTCCGTTGGTTTTGTGGACATTTTATCAATTTTGAATCCCAATAACAAAGATATGTGTTGGAAATGCCAACATATTCTTAGTATACAGTACGTCCTGCTTCAGATATAATACTTACACTTGGGTTATCCTCCGCCAGAGGGCGCTGTGCTGCAGAGACATGGAAAAACAGGCTCCTCCCGGCCCTTCAAATACCCAGGGACTTCCCCCAAATCCCCAGATTTCTCTGCAGTGCTGACTGCGAAGACATGAAGTATCACTCTCTCGCAGGTGAGCGGGGCTATCAAAGCCTGCGGCCCTGTTGGACTATTCCCACCCGTCCTCCCTGTGATGTGCCTCCCAGCTTGGGCTGCGTCGGTCGGGTGAAGGTAGGCAGCACCTTGTGTGCTTATGGAGCCTTGCTCCACCGCAGTCCCCCACCAAAGGGTAGGCGGTTTAGGCTGATGGTGAGCCTCTAGAGGATGCCCCTCCTGCGCTAATATCCCATGCCCCGTGTAGCGGTGGGCCCTATACAAAGGGTCGCCATCCTCCCTCGTTCCCCCCGTAGTCTGGGGGGAAAGAAAGGGGGGGTATGTGTGTGTGTTGCAAGGTCTTGTGTATGTTTTACACGTTATGGCCTTAGTCTGACCAGACTAGTATCCCAGGGGTCAGAACCGCGCAGTTAGTTCCTACTGTGTAATTGTGGCGACGTCGCCTCAGACACTGCGGCGTCTTCATTGGCAAATCATCTCCTCTAGTGTCCCATTCACTCGCGCCTATGACAGTTTGTATCCACCTCAGAGCTTCGCGCTCTTCGGGGGGGGGGGGCGGGGACATAGGTTGGCGCGCTCCGCGTCACTGGACGCTCTGGCCCGCCCTTGGCGGGGTTCGCTTGGCGCCATTTTGATGCTGGTCGCACGCACGCTTGTTGGTGGTCCTCCTCCTCCCTTGGTCTGTAAGTGCCCTCGCGGGCGATTTTCATGATCCTTCTTACTGCGCATGGTTCTGACACCCTTTATTCCCATTATGTCTTTCAGACTGGTGAACACCATTGGCTTCTCCTGGCCCGGTGTTAAATTATAGCGGGCCTTGTTAAATTCTCCCACTTCCATAGCGGGTCTTGGGGCATCCAGGGTTACTCAAAGTGTAAATCCCTACCGGCATATTGTGCCTTTGATTAATCACCATATGGAGGCATCTCAGAATTATGTGACCGGGGTCCCTCCGGGACAAGACCAGCGGTGTATAGTGTGTGGACAACCCCATGCTGATGCTGGCAGGGCACGGGTCTGCGTACCCTGTGCCGAGCAAGCACTGGCCCTGCAACCAGGTCGGCCAGTGGCTACACCTAGCTTCAATTCGCCTATCTCCCCAGGCATAAATCTCTCTCCTGCTGAGTCGCCTACAGGCTGCCTATGGCCTACGGCTGAACAGATTATTGCTAGGTTGTCAGAGCGTATGGGCCCTGGTAGGAAGCGGCACCTGTCGCCCCATGTTTCTGTATGCTCTATGAGAACTGAGGGGTTTGCTACTCCATGTGACTATACCCCTTCTGAAGAAGGGGAACTGTTCTCTGACTCTTCTGATGAGATGACGAGAACTCATGATGATTCTGGCCCGGAATACTGGGGCCAGTGTGACACTGACGACCTGTTGCTTAAGGTCTTTAAGGCACTGTCTATTTCTTCCCCCGGGTCAGGTCCCCAAGCCTAGAGGGGAGCGTTTCCATACTGCGACCGCACGTTTGGAATTTTTAGAGCAGGCTCATTTCAATGCTCTTGTCCTCAAAGAATGGGAATGCCCCAGTAAACTTCCAGGGGACTGGGATAGGAAATACCCATTTCCCCCTGAGGTGGGTAATTGCTGGTCGTCACCGCCCGTGGTGGATGCGCCGATCATAGGGGTCCCTAACCCCCCCTTTATTACAACCCCTGCCTATAGCGCCCTTCGGGATGCTGAGGACCGACGCATTGAGCTGCTGGCCTCCCATGCCTTTTCCTGTGCCGGGACAGCGCTACGTCCGGCCTGTGCCGCAGCCATTACTGCGGTGGCCGCTAAAACCCTCATCAAAAAATTGCTCGATCATCACCCCGAGGATCTCCCCTGGGAGGTGTTCAATACACTCTCCAATTGTGATGTATTTGTGAAGTTTATTCTATTGGCGCTAGATGACGCGATTAGAATGTGTGCAAGAACTTCCGCCCTTGCGGTGGCTATTCGTCGCTTGCTCTGGCTGCGACAGTGGGGTGCTGATGATGCTACTAAAAAGACTCTTACTGGGCTCCCCTTCAGAGGGCATCGCTTATTTGGGGCCCGCCTAGACCTGTTCGGTAAAAAGGGCAAATCACCCCTTCGCAGACGGCCGTCCCGGCCCCCTCGAGGCAGGAGCACCCCCCCTCCCCCCTACCTTAGTGTTAAACAGGAACCAGGGGTGTCTTTCCGGATTTTTGGGGCAGACTCCTTCCCCACGAGCAGCAGGCAACGTTCTGGCCCCTCCAGCGGGGCTAAGCCCAAGTCTTCCACCAAACCCCCACAAGCATGATGGGGCGCCCTCGCCCGGCTGGGTGAGGGGATGACTGCAGCACCTTGCTCTTATCAGGAGGCATTTCGCCTCACTCTGACGGATCAGGAGGTTGTGCCCTCCAGATACAGGATAGAGTATGCTGCTCTGCCTTCCCCAGTTTTTTATCAGACCCCAGGTACGCCTGGTCCCTGCCCCTGTTCAGTTGCCAGCACAGGCCATGTTAGGCCTGCAGGGTCTGAAGGTCTCTTGCAGATTGCCCGTAATAGGCAGAGGCAAGGGCCGCTATACCACCTCCCACAGCCCCCTAAAGGATGTGTCAGGTGGCCCATTCTGGATTCACAGCAATTCTCTAATTACAGGCAGTCTCCTGCATGGATACTCTTGAGTTTGGCCATCAGCACCTTGCGCCCAGTGGGCGTCTTGCCGCCCGGGGCACTCTTCAATGCTTATGTTTACATCCCTGTGCCCTCAGATCTCTGAGGCTCTCCAGGTTCGTGTTGGAATTCCAACACTGTTAATTGTGGCCCTGCTATCTGGCCTCTCTTCAATTCCTAGAGTGTCACTCAGGTGCTGTCGATGGTGATGTCTCTGAGGAGACCAAGGGACGTCCGCGCGATGTTTACCCGGACGCCCTTCCTACTTCCCTGTCTCTGAGTCAGGATAGTTGGTTACCCGGCTGGTGGGCCATTGGGAGTCATTTGGATGGGTGTCAATCACCTCGAGTCCTCGCTGTTCCCTAACGTAGTGACTCCATTAATAGGAATGATTCTGGATCAGCTTCAAACCAGATTCCCCCCTTTCAGCAATTAGGTGGGCATTCTGGTCTCATGGGCCCAGTCCCTCACTACTGTCCCGGTTTCTTAACACCAGGCAGGGATAAAACTGGTGGGCCGTTGTTACCTTGCTTGGCAGGAGCCCGAGCAGCGAAAGTGGTTATGCTTAGTTTCTCTTGAGTCGTCTGCGACTTCTAGTGGTAAGCATAGGACAGGGATCCATCACCCCTGGAGCAGGGCCGGTGGGCCTTCCCTCCTGTATGACGGTTTTCTCTTGAAAATGGATGAACTCGAGGGACCTGTCTGGGGGCAGTTCCCTCTTGCCTGCCTGGAAACGGCCACCATGGTTGCCAACCTTTCAGGTTGAAGGGGATGGTTTTTTCCAAAAACTCCCTGCGATTCTGGTGTTGGTGGGGCCCTTAGAGGGTCCTTACGACTATGGAAGTCTAAGCAGTAAGCGTTTTTCAGTTGGCTCTTCTTGCTTGACTGTTCCCCTTCCGGAATTGCCAGGCTGGGGGTGCTCGGTCCGTCTGATGACAGGCGTACTACATTAACCATCTATAAGATTCCCGGGCCGATCACCTCCCTCACCGCGGGACATCCGAGATTGGGATGTCCCGTGGGGTGAAACCCCCCCAAAACCCCCAAAAAACCTTACCGCCGCCTCCCACGCACCCCTCTAGACGTGCCCGCGCCGGCCGTTTGTGAATGACCGGCACGGGCACGCGCCCTGTAAGACTGACGTGCGGGAGGCGGCGGCGGACGCGCTGTCTTGTCCGTCGCTGTCACCCGCTTGTCCGTCGGCGGGGATTGTAAAGGGCAGTCACGTGGGAGCGTAGTGAGGTGAGTTTTTGGGGCTTTCTGGGGGGTTTCACACAGCGGGGCACCCCCAATCGGGGTGCCCCCCGAAGTGGACCGAAACCCAGGATAGTCAAAATCCTGGGTGTTGGTCCACTTTAAGACTTCCTTCAGGGGGTGCCCACGTGCGCCCTCCATGTACTCCTATGGGCCCTGTTGGGATTGAAATTGATTTCATTCTGTCTACTCACAGGTTGTCTCCTGGTCCTATTCAGGACTCTTAAGGGGGTCCTTCTGGTGACTGTTACCTTGGTCAGGCGTGTGTTAGCGGGCGGTTCGGTTTACCTAGCCCTCTTCCTTGAGATACACCAGGATAAAGGGAGTTCCGCCTGAAGTCGGATTCTCTACATCTGTAGGTGTCGTATGTTCATTTATCCAAGATATTGTTTTCCACGGCTGTCCCCCTTCCTTGCAACGTTGAGGAAGTGGTTCTGCATTCCTTATACAGGTGTTGGCAGTTTTTCCTTAGAAGTCACTGTGTCCTTTAAGGGAACTGAGGTTCCTTGGGGCTTGTGGTCATTACATCCTGAATGTGCTCGATCTCGCCTGCTCGCGGTAGTTGGGCGGTTTTGTCCGGGTTGTTACCTTAATGGACGTTACTCCTGGTACTTTGTTTTTGGCCTTGACTTCTGCCAAATTCATTGTCTATCGGCTTTCAGGCTATTAATCAGGCCTATTCAGGTAAGGGGAAGAACTCCCTTGTTGCCTTGATCCCTTCTACGCGTGCTTGATGCCTCTTGGGCTTTCAGCACCGGTTTTGCTGTTGAACTGATTGGTTAGGCCACTACCATTGGCCTTCTGCTCATACCTTTTGCAAAGTTTTTTCTTTTACAACGTTGATGTTAGGGCCTCAGCTCATGCTGTCTTGGCCGTCTGGTTCTGCAGGTGACAGTGCTTTAAACTGTCTGCTGTGGTCGTTTGTTGTTGGGGATCCCACCCTACTTTATGGACACTGCTTTTGGATGTCCCAAGTGTAAGTATTATATCTGGAGCAGGACGTACTGTATACCAATAATACCAATTCTACAGGTGAGTATTTCACAGAATTGTATTTTTTAGTTGCAGTTTTACTTGCTAGGTTTTACACCAGATCATGAGCTGGCTAGCAAAAAAGTTGCATGGACAACACACTAAGCAAGAGCCAACAGAGACATCTAGGATGAACTTAGCTGCAAGTAGTCGGCAT
This sequence comes from Gastrophryne carolinensis, assembly GCA_027917425.1. Lineage (NCBI taxonomy): Eukaryota > Metazoa > Chordata > Amphibia > Anura > Microhylidae > Gastrophryne > Gastrophryne carolinensis. Next base: position 305,446,008 of record CM051234.1, on the reverse strand, counting down.
CCTAAAGGGCTCCATTATCACCTCCCAGTGTGTGTGTTAGGTCCTTACCTCCTCCTGGCGCCCGGTCCCGCGGCGTCTCTGCGCGGCGGCGCGCGGCTCCGGTCTTCGGGCGGCCACCGCCGCCGCATCTGCTGCGGTCTCGCCCGCCACCGCTCCCTCTACCTTGGCGGGGGTGGCCGGCATCGCAGGGCCCCCCTCCGCTCCTTCTGGCGGCTCCATCGCCTCTCCGGCCGGCGTGGTTTCCCCTTCCCTCTCGGGGAGCGCGCTCGGCCCTCTGTCACGTGCTCGCGCGCGAGCACAGTTCCAATATGCCCCTCGGCTGCGCTGCTCCCTGCGCATTCGCCGGGGGCAGATTCAAATGGACCAGTCCATGGGAATGAACCCAGGGACTGGACAGCCTGACCGGCCAGGGCGTTCCAGTCCCTGGGGCTGCTCCAATAGGGAGCTACATCCTAAGTAGTACCAATCACTACATTTCCCCCCAAATCACAGTTGCACCAATCACCAGTCCCCCCTTCCCATTGGCCAGTTCCCCTTTAAATATGTTTTGGTCCCATCCACTAGTGCCCGTTATAGCCTTTGATAGCTAGGGTTTGCGTTTGGATCTTGTTTAAAGTTACTATCCGCCTTTGTTCCTGACCATCCCTGTCTGCTGCCCGCACCGACCATCCGCCTGTCCGACCATTCCTGTCTGCTGCCCGCACCGACCATCCGCCTGTCTGACCACGTCTTTGTCTAGCCCTTCTGATACCGCGTCTTGGTGACCACCTGGTTTTGACCTCGGCCTGTCTCGACTACTCTACGTTTTGACTCTGCCCACTCTAACTACCAATTTGGGATACCCTGCCGTTCATCCGTCTCCACTTAAGCCAGCAATCTTTGCGCCAAATAAGACCTGGGGCAACCGAGTCTGGAGAGGCGTATCCCGTGTCTCTAGCGAGCGGGGGCTTGTCTATAGGCAGAAGAGGCGGTGGAGATTGGGGATTGCTTGGCTCAAGAGAGAAGGGTGTCCGGCGGTCCCTTACAGTGTGGCTGGAAAGGTTGCAGAGTTTTAAGAATAATTAGTACTTGGACTAGTTGACGGCCTGAGAAGGGACCTTGGGAGAATAATAACATTTTCTTTTGTGCACCATCTAGATTCTGGATAAATTCATAGCACCAAGGGTCTAGATCAGGGTGCTCAACCTTTTGACAAGCGTGGGCCACTTAAATGATTTGGAACCTGGTTGTGGGCCACAATGAATAGGTTCATTATGAGGAGGGTGCAAGGGTCACGTGCCCCGGGGCCTCCACCACTTGCTCTGCAAAGGGGGCCTCCACCAACCTTTGGGTTATGGTCTGGTCCAGGGAAAAAAAATGGTGGATCCGCACTTCCTTAAAAGTAAATTCTTTATTCCAAGATATTAAAATCATCAGTGTCTCCAAGACAAATCAAAAAAGCATCCAAAGCCAGATAAAAACAATGTAGAACTCGGGCAAAGGGAAAAGGGGGACCCTCTGACGCGTTTCGGGTCCTTCAACGGCCCTTAGTCATAGATAGGGGTACCCCTAAAACCCAATCATTAAATAGTAGTAAGAGGGGGACTCACCTGAAGCAGCAGCGCGGCCCACAGCCGCAGGGAGCCACGATCGACGGGCAGTGGTGACGTCAGGAATGGAGGAGGACGCGCCGACCAATCAGAGGGAAGAACCCTCTCATGTAACACCGGGGAAAACAGCCAGTGAGCGCACGCGTTCCGCCTCCAGCCCAGACGTCATGGTGTAAACGTTGCCCAGACAACCAAACATACAAGCCAGATTGACCTGCGGGGAGGCACTGGGCAAGAGGAACTGCCAGGGGAAGACCGGGGAGCCCCGCAGCGCGCGCCAACACTATTCTAGGAGGTCCATATAAAAGAGCTCAGATGTAAATAAACAGAGAATCCTCAATAATGATAGCATTACAAACATGCACATAAAAAAAAACATTAACCAATTATCACCACGAAATATCCCTTATATAAGGATGAAAAATATATCGCATCAACCATGGGTAAACTATCATACATAGTATAAATACATGGTGACTTATCAATAGAATATACAAGGTCTCCTCAATATAGAACAATGAGCAATATGCTATTGAAAACAAGGATTATGTTCCTTATGTATACAAAGATATAAACCACTCAACATTAGTGGCACTAGATAACCTAATTCAATAGTATAGAAAGCATAAGACTCAAAAAGTGTAGTAAGGAGCTAAAGCATACCTAAAATCACGCCAGGGGAATTAAAGAGGACAGCACTATGCACCCCAGGGAAATTCCAGGAGGGATCTACATCCAGCTAAACCAGGACTGTTTGATACACATAAGATAAAAAACCCTCCTAATGGGGGCCATAAATAGCCCCACTTATTATCCTCAAAAAATGATATAAAGTACATAGTAAATCACGTGAAAAACAGGGATGGGAGCATACTAAATAGTAGGGACATGAATTATCTTTGTGTATTAAATGAAACATCCCATCTATAATTCATACCCTGGGGAGATCTCGTGGCAAGGGTAAAAATCCAATAAGCCTCTCTGGCTAGCAGTTTTTTATGTAAATCACCACCTCTAGGGCCCAACGAGACTCTTTCTATAACACTAATTTTAAAGTTAGGTCTCTGTTCCTGGTGGCACATATTGTGATGGTGTGCCACATTGGACCTTTTAGGGTGGTCTAATTTATGAAAGTCGGACAGATGTTCTGTCAGGCGAGTCTTAACCTTGCGAGTAGTGCACCCAACATATTGTTTCATGCATATATGACAGGTGATAAGATATATAACCGAACATGAGTTACAATTGAGAATTGTTTTGATGCTATATCGTATCCCAGTTACTGTGGACATAAAATATTTTCCCTTATCAACCTTATTACACATGCTACATCTATTACCACCACATGGAAAACAACCCGTAGTGGAAAGCCATGTTGGCCTATGTGGTGGATTTGATTGAAAAAAACTGGGGGACAATAGGGTGCCCAGACTGGGTGATCGTCGACTAACAATCTTGATCCCTTGGTCAATAGTATTATGAAGGAGGGGATCAGCCTTGAGTATGGGAAGATTTTTTCAGATGATGTCAGATATCTGTTGGAATTCGGCAGTGTACTGAACACTACTCCCCTCCGTGGGGTTGTTTTCATGTTGGTTGTCTTGTGTGTAAACATGGATGCCCGATCCCTATTACGAGCAATGGTTTCTGCTCTTGACAGCATCCATGGGGGATAACCCTTGGCACTTAATCTGGAGTGGATGGCAGATGCCTCTTCATCAAATAATTCTATTTTGCTACAGTTCCTCCTGCTTCTTATCATATCTCCCACAGGGATTGATTTCACTGTGTGGGGAGGGTGGCAGCTTGTAGCTTGTAAAATATTATTGCCTGCCGTAGGCTTACGATAAGTACAAGTGTGCAAAGCATTGTTCTCCATATCACTAAATATTTTTAAATCTAGAAATTCTACCATCTCGGGACTCGATTGAATGGTAAAACGCAGATTGAGACTGTTGGAATTACAATATCCAACAAATTGATCCAATTCTTTGGTACTACCAGTCCAAAGTAATATTAGATCATCAATGTAGCGATAAAAAAGGACAATATATGACCTCCAAGGGTTATCGCTACTGTAAATTTTCTGGTGTTCCCACCAGCCCATGTATAAGTTAGCCAGTGAGGGGGAAAAAGGAGCACCCATAGAAGCCCCACACAACTGTACAAAGAAGACGGAATCAAACATGAAATAATTGTGGGTGAGGAGAAACTCCGTCACCATAATGATAAAATGGCATAAGTCCTCATTGTATTCCGTATAACACGATAGGTGAAATTGCAAAGCCTGAATGGCAAGTTCATGTGGTATACAGGAGTACAAAGAAGCCACATCCATAGTACAGAGGGTAGAACCACTAGTTAATCTATGATTAGAGATAATAGAAATAAGATGACCCGAATCTCGTAGGAAGCTTGGAAGCCGGAGAACCAAAGGTTGTAGCATGGAGTCAAGCCACTGACCCAAAGGTTCGTTCAGGCCACCAATGCCCGCTACTATTGGTCTCCCTTTAGGGGGGTAATCCCCCTTATGGATTTTAGGCAGATGATGAAAGAGGGGGATAACAGGGTCTTTAACTTTCAGGTGTTCAGCCATTCTCTCTGTCAGGATACCCAGGGCAACCCCTTCATCCACTAATTTGTACAGCTTGATCTGAAAATTCCCAGTAGGGTCCCCTTTTAGTTCCTTATAGGTTGTGGTATCGCTGAGTTGGTGAAATGCTTCGTCTCTGTATGTTATTTTATCCAGGATGACCACTTTACCCCCCTTGTCGGCCTGTTTTATGACTATTTCAGTATTTCTCCTAAGTGTTAATAGTGCTCTAGACTCATTTTTAGATAGATTCTTTACCCGTTTCAGGTTGGAACGGGACTGTAAGTCCCGTAGATCGTTTTCCACTGCTTCCTGGAATAATCCTAAGACATCCCCCCGTGACTGTAGGGGATAAAAATCGGGATTACGAATGTGGGTTGCCCCTGGGGGATGTATAGAGGAAAAGGCCGATTTCTGACCTAATTCAAATTGGAGTTGCTCTATGTCTGTAATAGTACATAGTTCTCTAAAGTCACCCCCCTTCAAGCTACCCAGATCATCATCTGAGTTAGTGGAAGATTTAGTTGGTTGTAAAGGGGATTCCTGAGGCTGATTGGAAAAATGTCTCCTAAGGGTGAGGGATCTAACTAGTTTATTCACATCCAGAATAGTATTGAATAGGTCAAAATGGCTATCAGGCACAAAGGTCAAACCTTTAGATAAAACCGACATCTCAGAGGGTGAAAGTTCATATTTAGAGAGGTTGAGGACGTTAACACAAGTTAGGTCCTGCCCCTGCGTGTCTTGTATCTTGCGGGCCCGCTGATTTCTGCGACCTGCCCTCCTGGTGGGTTTCGTCCTCTTGACCTTGTCGTCATTGGAGTTTGTGTCACCAGTGTATCCTCCCCTAAAAAACGTGAATCCTAGCTGTGCTTGCCATGTGCGGGTAAACGACCCCTTCTCGATCTTCTGTTACGATACTCCATTGAATCAGAATAATCAACCTGAGAGATGGAGTCATCTGTGTCAGAGTCTGTAGTCAGGAAAGTGACTGTCTTAGGCCTTGTAGGCTTTTTGAGAATGGATCTGGCCTTCCTTTTTGAATGGTAAAAACCACCCCAGTCATATATCTTTCCAGCAGAGTAATCATCCGAATCTCTCTGGTACTTGCGTCGCTTAGACGCTATCACATTACTTTCCAACTTATCATGAATGGTGATCATCTTCCAATATAGCTCATTAAACTCAGGTAATGCCTTATGAGCTTCTAAATCCGCCGTGGATTTTTCCAGGGAGAGTTGAAGTTCATCCAATCTCTGCCCTTGATACTCCACTAGTATGCTCATAAGCGATAAAGATGCTTCCGTGAGCACTTTGTTCCACCGTTCTTTAAATGAATCGGGGAGTTCAAACGTCGGAAACTTTTTTATGCATAATCCCCTTGGAATCATATTATCGTCTATGTATTTCGAAATGGTGGACATGTCCCACCAGGTCCGGGTCTCTTTGCTTAATAATTCACCATGTAACTTGAAAAGTGAATGGATATCCACCTGTGGTTCCACGCCCTCCACAGACCTTATGGAAAAGGTATCCAACTGAGCTAGTCGTTTCCTCTTATCCGTGAACATGAGGTCCAAATCTGGAGCATTACCCGTGTCAGGTTCAGCTGAGGATGAGGTAAAGGTGGCCATATTGGTAGGTCACCAGGAGACGTCACAAAACTGGGTGCAGGAAACCGGGACAGCACATAGGTGACAACAAGCAAAAGAAGGTTTCCGCACTACAGTGGGAAAGGGTGCACAATCCAGGGCTGTCCCAAGCCCCACTAGTTCAGATCAGGGAAAAAAATGGTGGCTCCGCACTTCCTTAAAAGTAAATTCTTTATTCCAAGATATTAAAATCATCAGTGTCTCCAAGACAAATCAAAAAAGCATCCAAAGCCAGATAAAAGCAATGTAGAACTCGGGCAAAGGGAAAAGGGGGGCCCTCTGACGCGTTTCGGGTCCTTCAACGGCCCTTAGTCATAGATAGGGGTACCCCTAAAACCCAATCATTAAATAGTAGTAAGAGGGGGACTCACTTGAATCAGCAGCGCGGGCCGCAGCCGCAGGGAGCCACGATCGACGGGCAGTGGTGACGTCAGGAATGGAGGAGGACGTGCCGGCCAATCACAGGGAGCAACCGCGGGCCAATCAGAGGGAAGAACCCTCTCATGTGACACCGGGGAAAACAGCCAGTGAGCGCGCGTTCCGCCTCCAGCCCAGACGTCATGGTGTAAACGTTGCCCAGACAACCAAACCGACAAGCCAGATTGACCTGCAGGGAGGCACTGGGCAACAGGAACTGCCAGGGGAAGACCGGGGAGCCCCGCAGCGCGCACCAACGCTATGCTAGGGGGTCCATATAAAAGAGCTCAGATGTAAATAAACAGAGAATCCTCAATAATCATAGCGTTACTAACATGCACATAAGAAAAAACATTAACCAATTATCACCACTGGCCTGGTCCAGGGGGCTATTCTTAGTATACAGTACGTCCTGCTTCAGATAGATTACTTACACTTGGGTTATCCTCCGCCAGATGGCGCTGCACTGCAGAGACATGTAAAACAAGCTCCTCCCGGCCCCTCAAATAACCGGGGACCTCCCACAAATCCCCAGATTTCTCTGCAGACAGACATTAAATTATCACTCTCTCGCAGGTGAGCGGGGCTATTAGCCTACGGCCCTGTTGGACTATTCCCACCCGTCCTTCGTGTGATGTGCCTCCCAGCCTGGGCTGCGCTGGTCGGGTGAAGGTAGGCGGCACCATGCGTGCTTATGGAGCGCTGCTCCACCGCAGTCCCCCACCAAAGGGTAGGCTGTATAGTCTAATGGTGAGCCTTTATGGGATGCCCCTCCCGCATTATTGTCCCATGCCCCGGTAGCGGTGGACCCTGTACAAAGAGCCGCCATCCTCCCTCATTCTCCCCGTAGCCTTCGGGGGGGAAAGAAGGGGGGGTGTGGGTGAGCGTGTATCGTGATTCGTGCATACCGCCTGTTGTCATGTTTGTTTGGACTAGTATATGTGGTGTCAACCGCCGCGCTGACTTGTCTTTTTACTATTGCAAATGCCGCCGGCGGCGTTACCTAAGACGCTCCTGCGTCCTCATTGGCTGCTTGTCGGATGGACTTGGCGCTCTTCAGGGGGGCGGGGCCTGGCCTGGCGCACCCTGCGTCACGGCTCGCTCTGGCCTGCCCTTCGAGGTACTCGGCGCCATGTTGTCAGGTCACGCGCGCGTGTGACGTTCTCACTAACCGTGGTCCGTAAGTGCCCTCGCGGGCGGCTTTATACTCATTGTAGTGTGTTTGGTTCTGACACCCTTTCTTCTCATTGTGTCTTTCAGACGGGTGAATCCATTGGCTTCTCCCGGCCCGGTGTAATTGATAGTTGGGCCTTGTAAAATTACTCCCACTTCCCTAGCGGGTCATTGGGGCATCCAGGGTTGCTTTATAGCGTCAATCCCTACTGGCATATTGTGCCTATTAATCAACATATGGAGGCATCTCAGCATAATTTGACCGGGGTCCCCTTGGGACAAGACCGGCGGTGTATGGCGTGTGGACAGCCTCATGCTGACAAGGCATGAGTCTGCGTTACCTGTGCTGAGCAAGCGCTGGCTTTGCAATCTGGCCTGCCAGTGGCTGCACCTCGTTTCATTACTCCCCCCAGCTTAAATCTCTCTCCTGTTGAGTTGCATACTTGTGGGGATTCTCAGCCTGATGTGTCTTTTAGACTGCCTACTGCTCAACAGATTATTGCGAGGTCTTTAGCGCGTAAGGGCCCTGGTAAGAAGCGGCACTTGATGCCTTATGTTACTGTTTTCCCTATGGGATCTCAGGAGTTTATGAATCTGTGTGGCTATACCCCTTCTGATGAAGGAGAGCTCTTTTCTGACTCAGGCTCATCTGATGAGAGACCAAGGGGTCATGACGATTCTGGCTCTGACCCCTGGGCCCCGGATGACACTGACAGATTATTGACCCAGATCTTTGAAGTTCTGTCTATCTCTCTCCCTGGTGAGGCTCCCAGGCAAAAAGGGGAGCGTTTTCATACAGCAACATCACGTTTGGAATTTCTAGAGCAGGCATATTTCCATACCCTTGTGCTCAAGGAATGGGAGTGCCCCAGTAAACTTCCCGGGGTTCCAAGGGATTGGGATAGGAAGTATCCTTTTCCCCCTGAGGTGGTTAAATGTTGGTCATCCCCCCCCTGAGGTGGATGTCCCGATCCTAGGGCTATCTAACGCCCCTGTCATGCATTCTCCTGATTTTACTACCCTGCGGGATGCTGAGGACCGGCGCATTGACCTACTGGCCTCCCACGCCTTTGCATGTGCGGGGACAGCGCTGCGCCCGGTCTGTGCCTCTGCCATTACTGCTGTGGCCACTAGAACCCTTATCAGAAAAGTGCTTGATAATGCCCCGATGATCTCCCTTGTGAGGTGTTTAATGCATTCTCCATTTGTGATGTTTTTGTACATTTTGTCCTATTAGCATTCGACACCATCAGAATGTGTGCAAGAACTTCTGCCCTCGTGGTGGCTATACGCCACTTGGTCTGGCTGCGACAGTGGGGTGCTGACAATGCTGCGAAGAAGGCCCTCACTGGGCTTCCTTTTAAGGGGCTACGCCTGTTTGGGGCACGTCTAGACCTGTTTGCTAAGAGAGGTAAGTTACCCCAGCGCAGACGGTTGTCTCGGCCCCTTCGGGGCCAGAGCCCCCCTTCTCCCCCCTACCATGGTGTTAAACAAGAACCAGGGGTGTCCTTCGCGGGGGCTCGCGCAGATTCCTGTCCCAGGAGCAGAAGACAACGTCCTGGCTCCTCCGGGGGGGGCTAAGCCCAAATCCTCTCCCAAGTCCCCTCAAGCATGATGGGGCGCCCTCGCCCATCAGGGTGAGGGGACGGCTGTGGCACCTTGCTCAAGTCTGGAGGCATCACGCCTCAGACCGGTGGATTCAGGAGGTAGTGTCCTTCGGCTACAAGATAGAGTTTGCTGTGCGGCCTCCCCCAAGATTATCAGGTCCCGGGTACTCCTGGTCCCTGCTTCTGCTCAGGTGTTGGCGCAGGCCGTGCAAGGCCTGCTGGGTCTGGGGGTCATTTGCAGATTTCCCTTAAAAGACAGAGGCAAGGGACTCTACAACAACCTTTTCACAGTTCCCAAAAAAGATGGGTCAGCCAGGCCCATTCTGGATTTACAGATCTTCAGCAAATTGTTAAGAATAGGTGTTTGTCGCATGGAAACTCTGCGCTCGGCCATTAGCTCCTTGCGCCCCGGGGTTTTCATGACGTCTGTGCATATCAAAGCCTCTCTTCAGCTCTCAGAGTGCTTACCAAGGTGCCTGCAGGGGTGATGTCTCTGATAAGGCCAAGGGGTGTCCGCGTGCTGCCCTACCTGGACGTCCTCATCACTTCCCAGTCTCTGCATCAGGCAAAGTTGGATACTCAGCTGGTGGTGTCCATTCTGGAGTCATTTGGATGGGTGATCAACCACCCCAAGTCCTCACTGTCCTCTTCCTTGGTAACTCCATTCCTAGGAATGAATCTGGATTCAGTTCAGGCAAGGATCTTCCTTCCTCAGCAGAAGGTGGACAATCTGCTTGCACAGGCTCAGTCCCTCCTAGCTTGTCCCCGTCCCTCCACCAGGCAGGGGATGCAGCCGGTGGGCCTGATGGTGGCGTGCTTAGAAGCGGTCCCTTATGCTCAGTTCCACTTGGGGCTTCTGCAACTTCTCCTATTGTCTGTATGGGACAAGGACCCAGCATCCCTGGACAGGGTCTGTGTGCTTTCCCCCCTGGTAAGGAGGTCCCTCTTGTGATGGATGGACTCAAGGAACCTGTTGGGGGGCAGATCTTTTCTTGCCCCTTTCTGGGAGACGGTCACCACGGATGCCAGTCTATCGGGTTGGGGGAGGGTTTCTGGAAGTCCCTGCGGTTCCAGGGGAGGTGGGGCTCTTAGGAGGCCCATACACCTATCAATGTCTTGAAGCTGTGAGTGATCAGGTTAGTTCTGACTCGCTTGACTACTCATCTTCAGGGCCTGCCTGTTCAGGGACACTCTGTCAATCTGACGGCAGTTGCCTACATCAATCATCAGGGAGGGACCCGGAGCAAATGGGCCCTCCAGGAAGTGTCTCTGATCCTTACCTGGGTGGAGGCCAATGTTCTCTGCATATCAGCGGTATACATTCCAGGGGGTCCCTCTGCAACAGGGTGTTCCAATCTCTGTGTCACCGTTGGGGCCAACCAGATGTGGATCTGTTTGCGTCCCGTCACAATCACAAGCTCCCGGCCTTTGTCTCCCTGTCCCAGGATCCTCTGGCCGTGACCACGGATGCTTTAGTAATGTCATGGCAGGACATTCAGTTCCGGTATGTCTTTCCTCCATTCCCCCTGCTGGGCAGGGTCCTGCGCAAGATTGCTCTGGAAGGGGTGCCAGTGATTCTGGTGGCCCCCAGGTGGCCAAGAAGAGTGTGGTTCACAGACGTGGTGCAGATGGCAGTAGATCAGTACGTTCTGCCAGGAGTGCCAGTTCTGCTCACTCAGGGCCCCTTACGCCATCCCAATTTACAAACTCTGGCTTGACGGCCTGGCTGCTGAAACCTCCATCTTGATGGAGAAAGGCTTGTCTGCCTCGGTGGTTGAGACCATGGTGAAGGCTAGGAAGAAAACTTCTTCTTCCATCTATTATAGGGTATGGCGTACCTACATTGACTGGTGTGAGTCTAGCGGCCTTATTTATCAAGGGATAGCGCCAGGTAGTGTCTCACTAGCGCCAGGTAGCACCAGCTATCGGTGGCTACCGACTCCAGAACGCCAGGCGGCGGACACAATCACGCATTTATCACGCTAAATGAGGCTAGCGCGGGCGAGAGCGTCACCTAGCGCGGGATTCATCATGTAGCGGACTGCAATGAACAGCGCCGCTGCTAATCCCATCACAGCGCCAGGTATGACCTCTCGCTACCTGGCGCTCTCCAATGCATTTCAATGGAGCAATCTTTAAATATTCATAATTAATTGATATGATTGTTTTTTTTTTTTGTTGTTTTTTTTTAACTGTCAAAAATTCTGTGACCACTACGGCAATGTTATATAATTTTTTTTAAGGTAAAAAAAAAAAAAAACATTTGTGCAGAATTTATATTACAGGTCTGATATTAATGTATTCATATTACAAAATGTTTAGAAAAACTTGTTTAATTTTTTAATAAAAAAATATGGATGTTTGGGGGTTAAAAACTACTTTTAAGCCATCGCCGCCAGCGCTCTGGGGTTTAATCAAGCATTTCACAGCGCGAGAATTTTTTGAGCGTGATTTGTTAATGAATATGCTGGGAGCCGTTCGCTCTGGCCATTCGCTGTCAGGCGCACCCATACAGCGCGGAACCTGTGAAACAGCGACTCCTAACCCCGTATTCAACATTACCGCACACCGACTGAGTCGCTGTCAACAAGCGAACAACGGCCAAGCACAGCGAATACTAGCGGGCGCTGTGAAAATCACGCTAATGGCGCTCATCTGTCGCTACCTGGCGCTATTACTGAATCGGCCTCCCCGTCTCTTCCGTGTCGGATGTTCTCAGTTCCCAGGGTTCTGGAGTTTTTTACTGCATGGGTTGGAGTCGGGTCTCCAACTCAGTACTTTGAAGGGTCAGGTTTTTTCTGACCTGTCTTCTTTCAGAAGTCTTTTGTTCAATATTCCCTGGTTAAGGCTTTCTTTCAGGGGGTTACTAATGTGCGCCCCCCACGAAAACCTATGGTCCCTGTTTGGGATTTGAACTTGGTCTTGTCTGCCTTGCAGGGTGCTCCCTTTAACCTATTCAGGATGCTGCTCTGGCTGTACTTACCCTCAAGGTTGTCTTTCTGGTGCCTATTACTTCGGTCAGGCGTGTGTCTTAGCTGGCGGTTCTGTCTATCCAGCCCCCATACCTTGAGAGACACCAGGATATGGCGGTGTTCCGCTTTAAGCCGGATTTTCTGCCTAGGTGGTGTCTGCTTTTCATTTGTATCAAGATATTGTTCTTTCTTCATTATGCCCTAATCCTAGCAATGCTAAGGAAAGGGTTTTGCATTCCTTGGATGTGGTCAGGTGTCTTAAGTATGACCTAGTAGTAACTGCGTCCTTCAGGAAAACTGATGCTCTTTTTGTGGTCCCTTCTGGTCCTAGGAAGGGTTTGACTCCTGCCAAGTCTACTATCAGCAAATGGATCCGTCAGGCTGTGATTCAGGCCTATTCTGCTAAGGGGAAGAATCTTCCCTTCCACCTTATTGCTCATTCTGCTCGTCCTATTGGTGCCTCTTGGGCCTTCCAGCACCAGGCTTTCTGTTGAACAAGTTTGTAAGGCAGCTACTTGGTCTTCTGTTCATACCTTTTCTAAGTTTTACAAGGTTGATGTTAGGGCCTCAGCTGATGCTGTTTTTAGCCGCAAGGTTTTGCAGGCGGCAGTGGTTTAAACTGTCTGCTGTTACCTTTTTTATTGGGGATCCCACCCTACTTTATGGACACTGCTATTGGATGTCCCAAGTGTAAGTAATCTATCTGGAGCAGGACGTACTGTATACTAAGAATAATACAATTCTGTGAAATACTCACCTGTAGAATTGGCATTATAAGTATACAGTATGTCCTGCTCCACCCCACCTTGGTTTTTGCATTATTCTGGATCCTCTGTATGGTGATTGTTGTTATAGTTATAGTTACCAGTTTTTTGGGTGGTTAAATTCTCCCGGCTTCTTGTTCACTGCTTTTCAATACTGGGGATTTGTGGGAGGTCCCCGGGTATTTGAGGGGCCGGGAGGAGCCTGTTTTACATGTCTCTGCAGTGCAGCGCCATCTGGCGGAGGATAACCCAAGTGTAAGTAATCTATCTGGAGCAGGACGTACTGTATACTTATAATATCAATTCTACAGGTGAGTATTTCACAGAATTGTATTTTTCAGGCCTTGGTCTGATGGGCCACGGGTCCGGCAACAAAGCTATCAGCGGCAGTGGGGGCCCCCTGGGCAAGCCTTCTTTTGTATTTTTAAACCTGCAGCCAAAGCCACCACAGTGCAGGACAGAGAGTCTAGAGCAGCAAAGTCCCCATCAGCAACGCTACAGTGATGGGTGCGTGCAGAGCTACATAAAGCACAGCCGCTGGCAGCTCAATTCAGGGAACTGTTTTATGCTGGACCAGCTGAGTGACTACACTACCCCCTGCCCAGAATGGCAAAGCAGAGGTTCCCGAGTAGCACGCACCCACACAAGAGTGGCACAAGGGACTCAATCTGACGTTCCATTAAGTAGGCAGGTGCCAGACAACCACCAATCAGTTACTTGGCTGGACTATTATTTTATAGAAAAATTGGCTGACAGGGCTACATGTAGTTCTTATTCCATACAATACTTCAGATCAGCCCCATATGGTAATAGATATGGTTCTCAGCACCAGTAAGTGCCCAAGTGCATGGAAAGTGAAAAAAGAAAAAAACACATCTAGTGTGATAACGTATGCAACCGCTGCTAAAAAACACTTCAACGTTTATAAAATACAGAGGGTGGCTCTCACCAACTCCCTAATCCTTCTGACCTGGCCAGATCAGTAAAACCAATAGGTAAAAATACGTGCCGCCTGCCACCGCCGACGCGTTTCATTGCCTGTAGCAACTTTTACGAGCCTACATAGTACCTCTCCGTAGTTAAAGTGCAGCGTGCGTCTCAGTATGCGTCTCTGATGGATGCCATTCCCGCTCGGGTATATTCAGTGCCAGTACGAGTGGTGAGGGGAATAGGGGGCGCGGTGGGGCCGTCCACCCGCCTACCTACGTTTCGCCCCACCTACCGGGGCTTCGTCAGGATGGCGAATGATCTAACTCCCCCTGCTTATATATCTCCTGCCACTTCCCTTCAGCCAGCCCTTCGCTCGCTTAGCATCGCCGTCCATTCTCAGGTTCCAATTACATAGGCGGCCACTGAGCCACTCAGTGTTCACCAGGCATGTAAATACATTGCAGGTCCATAGCACATGAATAAAGAGGGGGGGAAATTCCCTGTGTGATTTAATAACACGATGAAATCTCTTATCCTCTCTTGTGCAGTTCAAGATAGCATTGTATATTGGCTCATGATACTATCTGGGTATTCCAAAAAGAAAGGACAAATAGGGAGAAGGAAGGGAAAGGAGACAAGGAGGGGGAAATGTTGAGATGTAGGGATATAAGAGAACGGGAAAGTGAGGGGGGAGACAAGGCTCGGGCAGCACACAATGGGTGTGACTGGAGGGAGGTAAGTCCAGCCAGTCTATAGCAATGGAGGAATCATGTTGAAATTACAATAATCAACCCCCATTCACACAAGTAAGCATTCTCACTCCCGACAATAAAAATAATGAATGCTGTTTTTTTCTAGTGCCAGTCTTGCTAATGAACGTTCGATGACACACTCATTTGTCATCTTCACAATTAGGAAGACCTAAATCACCATTGCACAATCTCTCAAAGCCCAAGCCGTACATTACCCTCCAAGCCATCCCACTACATCTTCCCTTGCGTGTGTTGCAAATGCATGGGTGGCTCTAGTGGAATAACTATAAATATATGAACTTATAACTACATATTTGCACAAACGTGCATAAAAATATAAGTATCTCTTCCACTGGCCATTCACCTATCGCCTAATAACTAAGTAGCCTGAAAGACTACCCACATCATTGCCTCCTGGTCCTACTTTAACCAGACCATGATTTATTGAAAAGCCCAAACCCTTATAAAACGATTCCCCAGCATCTAAAATTAATATATTTTAAGTTTTTAGTCACTTACTTATTATTCTTTCCCCCACTGGGCTGCAACTCTATTCAGGACTTTAGGATACGGGCGCCGCCATCTTGACTCAGAAGCATCACACTTACTGAGGAGAGGAGCATGGTATAAAGTACAGGGGGCGGGTTATAGTTGTGCTTTGTTCAGACAGAGCAGAGCTGGGGTCAGGAAAAGGTCAGCAATCCCAGAATGCAGAGCAGCACAGTCAGAAGGCACTTCCTGTTTGCAGGCTGCCTGCTGTTCGATGAGCCGCCATCTTGGATGTTTAAAGGCTCATAACATGCAGTAGATGCAGGTACAATGATTTTTTAATGTGAGCAATCTGTATGTACAGGGTGTGGGAAATATATAAGATAGACTTTTTTTCCAGAGTGAAGGACCGCTTTAAGTAGCGAAAAGAACACCTCCTAATACTCAACAGGACCCACAGAATCGTTTGTTGTATATCCGATTTAAGCCGGACCCAAATTGGCCTACCACTATTATAATTCCACCCAAAACCCTGGTTCAAAACTGAGGGGCCACTACTCATTCAGGAGACAGCAGGATTATGTATTTTAAAATTAAATTTTTTTTTTAAAACAAGTTTCTACAAGAAGGCCCTTAGGCCCATGTACCGTATTTTTCGCCCTATAAGACGCACCTAGGATTTGGGGGAAGAAAATAAGAAAAGAAATATTTTAAACCAAAAACGCACCATTACAGACAGTGTGGCATTCCCCTATCCCATTCCCATAGGCCGTGTGGGATGCCCCCATTCCATAGACAGTGTGGCATCCCCCCTCCCATTCCCCATATACCCATTGGCTGTGTGGCATCCCCCTCTCCCCCCATTAGTATAGGCTGTGTGGCATCCTCCTCTCCCCCCATTAGTATAGGCTGTGTGGCATCCCTCTTCCCCCATTCCCATAGGCTGTGTGGCATCCACCTCTCCCCCCATTCCCATTGGCTGTGTGGCATCCCCCCTCCCCCCATTAGTATAGGCAGTGTGGCATCCCTCTCTCCCCATTCCCATAGGCAGTGTGGCATCCCCCTCCCCCCATTAGCATAGGCCGTGTGGCATCCCCCTCCCCCCATTAGTATAGGCTGTGTGGCATCCCGCTCCCCCCATTAGTATAGGCTGTGTGGCATCCCTCTCTCCCCATTAGTATAGGCAGTGTGGCATCCCTCTCCCCCCATTCCCATAGGCAGTGTGGCATCCCCCTCCCCCCATTAGCATAGGCTGTGTGGCATCCCCCTCCCCCCATTAGTATAGGCTGTGTGGCATCCCCCTCCCCCCATTAGTATAGGCTGTTTGGCATCCCTCTCTCCCCATTCCCAGAGGCTGTGTGGCATCCCCCTCCCCCATTAGTATAGGCTGTGGGGCATCCCTCTCTCCCCATTCCCATAGGCTGTGTGGCATCCCCCTCCCCCCCATTAGTATAGGCTGTGTGGCATCCCCCTCCCCCCATTCCCATAGGCAGTGTGGCATCCCCCTCCCCCCATTAGTATAGGCTGTGTGGCCCCTCTCCCCCCATTCCCATAGGCAGTGTAGCCATTCCCATAGGCTGTGTGGCATCCCTCTCCCCCCATTCCCATAGGCTGTGTGGCATCCCCCTCTCCCCATTGCCATAGGCTGTGTGGCATCCCCCTCCCCCCATTAGTATAGGCAGTGTGGCATCCCCCTCCCCCCATTCCCATAGGCAGTGTGGCATCCCCCTCCCCCCCATTAGTATAGGCTGTGTGGCCCCTCTCCCCCCATTCCCATAGGCAGTGTGGCCCCTCTCCCCCCATTCCCACCCCCCTCCCCCATTAGTATAGGCAGGCGCCATGTAAAAAAAAAAAAAAAGTTAAACTCACCTGTCCGCTGACACCGCTGCGCTGAGCGGCCGGCTCCGTGGATGGGGTGGGCGTGGCCTGCGCCGCAGCGTCGGCGCAGTCCACGCCCACCCCATTCACGAGGTGGCCCTGTCCCGGCCCCGCTGCTGCGATCGCTGTCTTTTCAGGCAGCGATGACAGCGGCGGGGCCAGAGACAGAGCCCCTGCCGCGCCTCCATCTGCTTCCTGTGCACATGTGCGCACGAAGGTCCGGGCAGCAGGTGGGCGTGGCCTGCACCGGTGCAGGCCACGCTCACCCACTGCCCGGACCTTCGTGCTCGCATGTTCTGAGCCCGGAAGAGGCAGCAGAAGGAGGAGCGGCAGGGGCTCTGTCTCTGGCCCCGCCGCTGTCATTGCTGCCTGAAAAGACAGCAATCGCAGCGGCGGGGCCGGGACAGAGCCCCCGCCGCTCCTCTGGGCTCCCGCAGTGTGGCAGACAACGTAGGAGCGCCAGGGATGGGTGGGTTTTTTCTTATTTTTTTTTTTTACATTCGCCCGATAAGGCGCACGGACATTTTTCCCCCACTTATGGGGAAAAATAAGTGCGTCTTATAGGGCGAAAAATACGGTATGTATTTAACCCCTGTGGTACCATGGTTCCAGATAAACTATGTTGTAAGAGCCTTTGATCCCAGAAACCTCTCCTTCCTTCTGTTTGTAATTTAAAGATGCCAAATCCCGTGAGTCCATGGGGGTTACTTCTGTGATGCTGTCGAAAGTGTTCAGCTAGCGGACTCTTCTCATTATTTTTCCTGATATCCCGAATGTGCTCACCCACTCGCACTCTTAGTTCATGTTTTGTTTTCCCTACATATTTCTTACTGCAGAGGCAGGTAAGCAAATACACCACCTAACTGGATGCATGACTGGGCTAGCGTTCCAAATGCCCTGCGTCATACACCTCCCGCCACCAAAATAACAAGTCTGGATCACCATGTCGTTGGAAAGATTAAATTTAATCGGCCACAGCCCAACATATATAAACAAAATGTAGAAGCAGAAAAGAGTTCCCCCTATTGTTCCGGGTCTGAGAATCCTAGGTGTAAAGGAGTGCCGGACACCCATCTCTCTTAAGCCAGGTAATCCCCAATCTCCACCGCCTCTTCTGCCTTTAGACAAGTCCCCGCTCGCTGGAGACGTGGATTATGCCTCTCCAGACTCGGTTACCCCCAGGTCTTAATTGGCGCAAAGATTACTGGCTTAAGGTGGAGATGGATGCCGGGGTAAATATAGGTTTGAGGGTGGAAACCAGACAAGACAAGTCCAAAACAAGCCGGGGCCAAAGCCGTGTAGTCACAGAGCGCAGTATCCGAGGGGTTAAACGTAGAAGGGTCAAAAAACAAGCCGAGGTCAAATCAGGAGGGCACCGAAACGCAGTATCAAGAGGATCAGGCAGAGACGTAGTCAGACAGGCGAATGGTCAGGGCAGGCAGCGGACAAGGATGGTCAGAGACAAGCCGGATAATAACTATGAGGAACGATTCAGAAAGCACACCCTATCAACCAGAGGCTATAACGGGCACTGGAGGACGGGGCAGAACAGTATTTAAGGGTGTACTGGCCAATGGGGAAGGGGGACCTGGAGCTAGGTGATCGGGGAGGGAAATGTGCTGATTGGTGCCACTATACAAATTTACCAATGGGAGCAGTCCCAGGGACTGGACCGCCCAGGCCAGACGAACTGTCCAGTCCCTGGGTCTGTCTCATGTTCAGGACAGGGTAATTGGTCACTATACTTGCCCCCGGCGGATGCGCTGGGAGCAGCGCCGCCGAGGGGCATAAACAGAGCGTGCTCGCGAGCACGAGGCTGGCCGGGCGCGCCCCCTGCAGGGAGGGAAGCAACCGCACCGGCTGAAGAGACCGAGGGACCGCCTGTTCCCACCGCGGGACACCCAGGGAGGCAGCCGCGCCCCGCCGCACCCAGCGCCTCAGAGCGGCGCACGGAGACAGCCGGCCGACGGGGCTGCCGGAAGCCAGGCGGCAGAGCTCCCCGGGAGGACGCGCCGCGGGACAGAGGACGGGGAGCAGGTAAGATCCTAACACTAGGAGCCCAAAGAATGAAGGGAAGGGGAAGGGAACAAAATTAACATCCCGACCCCCCACCAAGCGGAAGCCAACATAAACTCGGCCGCATACCTCCTAGGGCAGGGAGCCTAATCGGGCTAACCGCCAGTGGCCAAAACATCCCCTTCCCTACTTGAACACCAACCATCCGAAATTCTTTAACCAAAATCGTCCTTGCCGGTTTCCACGGAAACAGCCGCATACCCTACCCATGGAAATGCTACCTCAGACCCGAAACCCGAGAGGAGACCCGCCAAAACCAAGCAGCGCTGAAACCTTAGCGCTGCTTGGCCCGCCACAGCTCCACTGCCATTTCGATCCGCTCCTTCAATGACATGTTAAACAAGTTGTTCCCGATCAAGTGGACCCCATCGGATCGATAAAACCCCCTCACCCCCTCTACCTCGATGTGGCGCACGCTCAAACCCCCGTTCAGCCTCACAAACCTTGCTATCACCCTGTTGACCTTAACCCGAATATTCTCGATGGCCAACAAGTCTCTAGCGTGCCGCCAGGCAAAATGGGGAACAATTTGAGACCACACCAACACCACCCCCGGAAATACTCCCAGGAAAAACAACAAGTCCCGCGCTATGGACTTGATCAGGTGCCTCATCGGCACCTTCCCTAAATCATTCCCCCCTGCATGAAAAACCAAAACCCCCGGTGGCCCCCTCCTTGCCGCCACACGCATTGTGTGCTCCCGCATGTCACCCCAGCACAGGCCTCTCACACCGGCCCAGCACAACCGGGCACGATCCTCTGGTATGCCCAGCTGCATTCCGTTCCTCCGAACCGCCGCTCGCCGAGCTGACCAGTAAATAAATGAATGGCCGACGATCACGACCGAGCACGCCGATTCTAAAACAAAAAAAAGGGAAGGGGAGGGAGGGAGGTAGGAAGATGTTATCAACCGATCCACACATTCACCTGTACAACCGATCAATCCTGTCCGGCCGAATGTACCGCCGATTCCCACCTCCCCAGCCTCTTTATTATGTTATCCTGAAGCCCCAGCCTAGCCGCCTCTGTCGCGGCCCCTATTCGAAACGAGTGGGTACCATAGTCACCGCTTGCAAGCCCCATTTCCCCAAGACACTTTCTAAAAACTGCCAAAAACTGGATCCGCGATAGGAAGGAACCATCCTCATGCATTAGCAGCGGACCGTTCCCACTCTGCCTGACCTCCAGGAACTCCTCAACAGCGGTAGCCGGGCATGAAGTACAGTGCCACAACCTACCCAAAAAGATACTGACCCCCCCCCGCCCTCTTTGATCCGTCTTTGACCTTATGCGTATCGCCACCCCCTCATCTGATGTCACAGTATCATCAAAACACAATCCCGCGGGTACCCGCTTGTTAGGGCTCACCAGCTCCTCCACCCTCAGGGCTCCAAAAAATGCCAGCGAGAATGCCGCCCTAAACAATCTCACCTCAAAACCTGACGTGCAAACCCGGGGCAAAACACTGATTATTCCCCCCAACAAACCCCACGAGACTGGCCGCCTGCTATCCGCCGCCCTGTGCTCTTTCCGCCAAAGCTGACAACTTTTTGTCAACCGAAGCCGGGGACTCGCCTCCTGCCAACAACTCGCTCACGTACCAAACGTACCAGACACAGAAAAGGGTGTCTACCAATACATATGTGGTATCGCTGTAACTGGGAGAAATTGGGATTTCACACACAATAAGATTTTATTGACAACTTACATTTTTTATTACAAAAAAAACTACAAAATGTAAAAAATTATTTTTTTTTATTTTTTTTTTCACATATTTCACCCAAAAATATTGAGAATACACCTAAAAAATTACAAACAAGACATTTCATGTTAAAGCCCAGACTCTGCTGAAAAAAACAATATATAATTTTCCTGAGAAATTCCTGGAAATCCCTTCAAAAATCACATTTGAACATGGGGAGCGCAAAATAGTGCAAAATGGTCTGGCACCAAGGGTGACAAAAACTTCAGGTAGGCTGGCAGAGGAAGGGTTAATGGAATTGCAGAAGGAAGTTTTAGAGATAAGCTTACAGAGGGATGCATGCCAACGTCTTGCTGAGACGGCTGCGGTTAGAATGATTCAGCATAAAACTCGAAAGCCACACAAGAAAGTTAATAAGGAGAAATTCCGCGCAGCAATAGCAAAAGCAGGTGCTGATTGGGACCCCGATACATGGGATGGAGATATATGGGATTCTGATGAGGGGGAATGGGCCCCGTACTGGGATGCTAAGCAAGCTTATCGGCGACGGCAAGATGTTCTTGAGCAGGGGGATGGGGCCAGAGCGCAAGGCGTATTGACACACACTATGGAAGATTTCACACAGCAGGAAATTTCAGATCTTATAGAAAAATTTAAACAAAGAGCTGGGGAAAGCCTTATCACATGGATGGTAAGGATATATGATCTTGGAGCTGGGGGGATTCAGCTTAATGAGGTAGATGCCAAAAAGTTTGTCACTCTAATCTAATGATCCCCATATACAGGGTGCATTTAGGGAGTATAGGAATCAAAATGCAATGTCTACTATGCTTGCCATTGCTGCAACAGGCTGCGATAAGAAGTATCCCCGGGAGGGGGACTGGCCCTATAGTGACCGCCCCTGGCACACATTAAGGGAATGTATTCAGCGAATTAGGGAGGAGATGATGAAATCTGCCATATTCTCGATGCATGCTGATGAATTGTGCTTAATGCCATTTTCTCTCACTGCACGTAATCGTATTATCCGTACTGCTCCCCCTGCCTATAAGGCAGTAATTATGACCCTGCTAGTTAACCAGGTGGGGAATGCTACCGCAGAAGTAGTAGAGGTAGTGCTACAGTTTGGAGATTTGGGGGATTGGATCCCAAATAAGGAAATAGGAGGGGCTAATAGGGAAGGAAGAGTCCAGAGGGAATGGAAAAACATCTCTCTCCCTGTATCTCATAAAGAAATGTTTACTGCATTGATGGGGTTAAAGTAAATGAAATTGATGGAATAACTAATGAGGATATGTGGCGATTATATAGAAAAAGAGGGTTGCATAAGCGAGGACCAACCCCCCAAGCACAAAATAGGAGATTGGTCACTCAAACCCTAAATCCCAGAGTGCTCACTCAAACAGTGCAACCCAGTGCTCTTCCTCCATCACCACAGATGAGGAAGAAGTCAATCTTCCAGAATCCCTTTGAGCAAAAGTACATGTCAGGGGTACAAACCTTGTCATCTCCTGAAAATTCAGATCCATATAAAGATGTTAGGGAACTGTTACAGGATATTCAGTTAGGAATGGGAGAAAGGGATAAATCCCCAACTTTCCCCGATTTCAGGGAAATGTTCCTCGATGTCAAGGAAAGAAGAATGACATAAAAGCCACGCCCCCAGTAAGTGTGATATGCGCCCCCATGTTAATTTAATTATTCATTGGCATAACAAGCAAGAACAATGTGTTCAAGCACTGGTGGATACGGGGGCGGAGGCTACTTTAAATTATGGGAACCCAAAAAAGCATAAGGGGCGCACATGTGTAATTACGGGGTTAGGAGGGAAGGAAATAGAAGCAGTTCAAACAACTTTAAAGCTCACAATAGGCAATCTGCCCACCAAAAATCAGGTAATGATTACCTCTGTACCTGAATATATTATTGGGATAGATATTTTAAAGGGGTTAACCTTACAATTGCTGGATGGGCACTATCAATTTGGCATTAAATCATGTGTGGTGGCCCGACCAGTAATTGTAGGCAACTTAAAAATGGAACCCTTCGATATACCACTTGCCACTAAAGTAATAAATATTAAACAATATAGAATACCGGGGGTGATAAAGAAATAGGGGAAACAATACAAGACTTGTTGGAGGCAGGTGTGTTGGTTACAACTTCTACAGAATGGAATAACCCAGTGTGGCCTGTACGTAAGAGTGATGGCTCCTGGAGGATGACTGTAGATTATAGAGAGTTGAACAAATACACACCGCCTCTTACTGCTGCAATACCTGACATGATTACAATGATAGAAAACATACAGCGACATCGAGGAACTTGGTATGTAACCATTGATTTAGCAAATGCATTCTTTACGATTCCTATCCATAAGAAGGCCTGGAATCAGTTTGCGTTCTCACACAATGGCAGACAGGTAACATTTACACGATTACCGATGGGATGGAAAAACTCCCCCACCCTCTGCCACAGGATAGTAGCGGAGCATTTGGCGGAATATAAAGTTCCCCCTGAATTAAATGTCACCCATTATATTGATGACATTATGATTCAGGGAAATACAGCCGAGGAGGTAGAAACACATTTAGTACAATTAACAGATCACATGAGAAGTAAGGGCTGGGAGATAAACCCTGATAAGATTCAAGGACCGGCCCAGGTGGTAAAATTTTTAGGAATACAATGGAGTAGGGGGCACAGGGCATTAACCCCTACAGCTAAGCAAAAAATTCTAGACTTTGCCACCCCAAGGGATAAGAAACAAGCCCAGCAGTTTGTGGGACTGTTTGGGTTCTGGAGACAACACATTCCCCACTTAGGACAAATACTTGGTCCATTATATAGAGCCACTAGGAAGAAACATAAATTTGAATGGGGGGAGGAGCAGCAAAAAGCATTCGAAATGGCCAAGGAGGCAGTACAGCAAGCCCTTGACCTATGGCCTTTATGGGATGGGGCTGTAGAATTAAACGTTTCTGTTGACAGACAATATGCTAATTGGAGTTTGTGGCAGAAACAAGGGGGAAAACGTGTTCCTCTGGGATTTTGGAGTAAAAAGTTACCTGACGCAGCCCAACGATATACCCCCCTTTAGAGATAGCTAATGGCATGTTATTGGGCCCTAATTGATACAGAGCAGATCACCCTTAACCATGAGATAGTTTTGCGCCCAGAGATTCCTATCATGAATTGGGTAATGAGTGAACCAAAGACACACCGCGTTGGACATGCACAAGAGGCAAGTATCATAAAATGGAAATGGTATGTACAAGGCAGGGCTAAGCCTGGTCCTAGTGGTGTTGCATCTCTACATGAAAAGGTGGCAGATGCACCACATACCAATGAGGAAATACCCATACTAACCCACATAGGGGAATCACCAGTTAAATGGGGGGTGGCTTTTGATCAATTAACTGAAAGTCAGAAGGAGCATGCGTGGTTTACCGACGGATCAGTTAAGTATCAAGGCAACAATAGAATGTGGAAAGCAGTAGGGTACCAACCCATGAGCAGAAAACTACTTATTATTAGAAGGAAGGAGTAGTCAGTATGCAGAGCTCTATGCGGTGTATAGTGTATTGAAACAGGAGCAGTTAGGAGGAGAGTGTCACTTGTATACTGATGGGCGGTAGCCAACGGCCTGGCTACATGGTCCCCCACCTGGGCAAAAGCAGACTGGAAGATACATTCCAGGGAGGTATGGGGGAAGGAGTTGTGGCAAGATATATGGAGTATGGTACAAAACATGACAGTGACTGTTTTTCATGTTGATGCTCATTGTATCTCTGATACCCTAGAACGATTTTACAACAGTATTGCCGACCAGCAAGCAGCCATAAGAGCATTGGAGGAGAGATGGCTATAATGCTTTGGATATCCATGAAATTATTGACGAGATTGCATTGCCTGAGCTACCTTATAGTGAAGAAGATATCAAGCTCCTGCTATGGCCTTTTTCGGATGAGCAAGCTTACTTCAATCAGTTTATTCCGGATAATCAAGCTGAAGTCGACCAGTTTGTTCCGGATGAGCAAGCTTACTTAGAAGAATGTGATCAAGCTTTCTTGGGAGAATATGATCAAATTTTTTCTGAAGAATATAATCAAGCTGAGCTAGAGGAAAATCTACAGATGCTATTGCCACTGCCAGGTTCTACTAATTATAATCATTATTGCCAGTCTTTGATAGATGACTATTATGATGAAAATTCACAATTTTTTCTGGATAATGCTTATTTGCAGCTAATTGAGTTAATTTTTGCTTAAGAATTATATTTTTGCAACAAGATGGTCCAATACAAGACCCTAGGGCCACGTCCAAAGTGGTCAAAGATTTGTGCCACCTTAGACTTATATGCTGCCTTAGGTTTGATGTTTGGTTTTTTGACTGTCGCTATTACATTCAGCATATACGTTTCCTTAAAAGACTGCTGCCGCAGTTAATACTGGCTGTATCAACGTGACTGAGAAGCCTGAAGTCTATCGGAAGAAGAGAGAGTTTGTCTCTCCTATGTTCAAAAATGTATATAAGCACAATACCGCCCTGAAGATTAAATATGGTATTGCTAAGGTTTTAAACCAAAGTGATTGTTGGATATGTATGCATTTCCCTCCCTCAGTTGCTCAACCCTTGTGGGGGGTACCAGTTACTAAAATAACAGAAATGTTAGGAACAGGACAGCTCACCCAATGTTGGGATGGAGCCGTCCCGCTGGAAACTCCCCTTGTATTAGCCAATTCTATTACACCACACACCAGTAGTGATAGCACTTTCTTTGTGACAATGGCAGACACCTACTCTGCCAATTACCCTTGTTGTAGTCAAGCTGATGAGACAGAGTCAACTAGGCCGCCTATAAGTCTTCAGGACTTTATCTGCTCTAAAGTGGTGGGAGCAATGTATGAATCGTATTGCGAGGAATGGAGTACGATCATAGCTTGCAAAAATGGGGGGGCAAAAGATAAAACTATAGTGGTCCCAATGCCCAAAATATACAGGGGTGGAGCGATCCCAGTACTCCAACAGCCATGGCCCACTAAACAAAGGAGCAGTGAAGATAGTTGTGAAATTCCTACCACATATGATTCTGCTCCTTGGTTTACATCCCCATTATGGTTGTCTCTTTATTGCAAAGATAATAAGTGTGATGCAACTAGATCTCCCATATTACCCAATGACTTGTACTTTCTGTGTGGAGTAAAAGCATATAAGTGGCTTCCAATACATTGTAGAGTTAACTGCACAATAGGGTATGTAATTCCAGCAGTCAGTATTTATGATACCTTAAATGTAACATACAGGCCCCAATACACCATGCACTTACAGAAACGTGCATCAGAAGAAGACCTAGTGTGGAATGACCCAGCCTGGGGAGGAGACGCCGGAATGTTAATAGCTTCTTATTTTACTCCAGGGGTAGCAGCTGCCCTAAATTATAATCGCCTCAAACGCTTAGCTAAATTGATGGAGTCCAGATATATTATCTCAATGAGGAAATTGCCCAAGTACGAAAAGTAGCCTTACAGAACCGCATGGCATTAGATTTATTGTTAGCTGCCGAAGGTGGAGTATGTGCTGTAGTGGGATCAGAGTGTTGCACCTATATACCGAACCCCTATGAAGCTATTCATGACTCCATTAAGCGGGTAAAAGAACTAAGAGGAAATCTTACATATAACCCCTTGATATTAGAAACCGGTTGGCTATCATACTTAAAGTGGACCAACACCCAGGATTTTGACTATCCTGGGTTTTGGTCCACTTCGGGGGGCACCCCGATTGTGTGAAACCCCCCAGAAAGCCCCAAAACCTCACCTCACCACGTGACCGCGCCGTCCAATCCCCGCCGACGTCCAAGCAGGTGACAGCAACGTCCAAGACAGCGCGTCCGCCGCCGCCTCCCGCACGTCACTCTTACAGGGCGCGCGCCGGCCATTCACAAACGGCCGGCGCGCGCGGGCACGTCTAGGGGGGGAGTGCGGGAGGATAAGGTAAGGTGTTTTGGGGGGGTTTCCATCCCGATATCCCGATCTCGGATATCCCGCGGTGAGGGAGGTGATCGGCCCGGGAATCTTATAGATTCCCGGGCCGATCACCCCTGGGTGTTGGTCCACTTTAAACCCCGCCAATTGCTTTGGGGGTATAGGACAGTGGTTTCTTCACCTCTTTCAATTTGTTATTGTAATAATAATTATTATAATTATATATATATACTTATTAAGATAATATATAGCTTATGTATTCGTTGTACCACTGGAGCCACAGAATAAAGTCTGAAATGGCGAAAGGAGAGAGAGAAGAGGATGAATGGCATCCAGGATTGCCAAAGGTGGTATGTGATAATAATAGGTGGAATGGCAATCTGGCGGCCATCTTGTCCGCCATTTTGTCTAGGTTTTGTCCGCCATCTTGTGTAAATGTTATTACCATCCACCATTTTGTGTTCTAAAATGGATGCCACTAGCAGACATTTTGTGATCATAGTGTTATAGCATAGCAAATGTAAGCCAGGATTATGCCCTGACATGTCCAGAATGTGAAAAACAACTATGATATAGCAAATTTAAGTGAAAAACATGTTTACCAGAGTTTTAAGTCAAAAACATGTTTTTCAAAAGTTAGTTTAAGATGTGTTTTCTGAGGATAAGGTTGAAAAACATGTTTACCAGAGTTTTAAGTCAAAAACATGTTTTTCAAAATGTACAGCTGTGACGTGGAGTGGGGGGCTTATCAGTATAGCATATGGATTTGTGACATATGTTCCTTAATTATCTTACCTGGGAATTTGGCCAATTCTTGGGTGAGATAGGTATGGAAGATTAGATAAACTCTTATCAAGAAAAAGGTTGCTTTCACCCCTTGGAGTTTGGCCAGCTTTTTGGGGTGACAGCGCTATAAATATGAGGGGTATTCCACTATGGAATCAGGAGACTCAAGAGCCATTGACGAGGGACGCCCGTCATGGACGGTGATCGGTGGGGCTGTTAACCCACTAACCTCCCAAGCTCATCCTGATCTCGCTGTGGCGCATCGGCCGTGGAGCTCCTCGGCGACCAGGACTCATGATTAACCATATGCATGCTGGGTAGGTAAGCTAAACATTCCATGGAATACTTGTTTATTGTGTTCAGATGTATCTGAAGGATATAGGATACAATTTGGAATAGATGAGAAGATACCATTAAGCAGTGTTGATTAAAGTTATGATTAAGTGTTTTCATGTTCTTTGGTTTTATATAAGTGTTGTGCTATTTATGTGCTTTAAGCTGTCATTATATCTTTGCCATTATTAAAGTTATATTTTACCACACTTTGGAGTTGTAGTGATTCCTTCAGCGCGGGAATCCGAACAGGGGTCCTGGCTAGCAGGTCCCTTACCAATTGGGAACGTTATATCCTGTCCGGCTATTTCCGGTTCCGGTTCTGGCTGATCCAATTGGCAAAACACAGGGGTGATTTCTCTACGGAGACCAAGGGGGCGTCCGCACGAGGAACTGCCTGGCCGTCCCT
The DNA here is from genome assembly GCA_027917425.1 of Gastrophryne carolinensis. Taxonomy (NCBI): domain Eukaryota; kingdom Metazoa; phylum Chordata; class Amphibia; order Anura; family Microhylidae; genus Gastrophryne; species Gastrophryne carolinensis. Next base: position 305,417,899 of record CM051234.1, on the reverse strand, counting down.
CTTTGCTTCCCAATCCCTGCTTCAGGCCGAGCTTGTTACTCGGTTGGTGGTGTCCCTTGGGAGTCTTTAGATGGGTGCTCAATCACCTCAATTCCTCTTTTTCCCCTTAGTGGTATCTCCATTCCTAGGGTTGAACTTATATTCGGTTCATATGGGAACCTACTTCCTTGACTATAAATGGACAAGATGTTTGCAGGGGCTCGGTCCCTCTTGCTGTTCCCGTCTCTTCACCAGGCTGGATTGCAGCTGGCGGGCCTGTTGGTGGCTGTTTAAAGGTTGTCCCCTATGCTCAGAGGCCTTGGGCTCCTCCGCTACTCATATTGTAAATGCTGGACTGGGTTCTAGCTTCCCTGGAGCTGGGTCTGTGTACCCTTCCCCCTTGTTACGGTGGTTACCCTTGAGACTGTGGTACTAGGGGTACCAATCAGGGGGCGCCCCCTTTCCTTGCGTCTTCCTGTGATTGGATTCCAAATCTATCAGGTCGATGGAGGGGGGACTTTTTTCTCCTAAATTCCCCTGTGATTCCGGGGGAGGTGGGGCCTTTAGGGGTCCTTCCACCTGTCTATTTTGGAAGAGGTAGGCCTTCAGGTTGGCTCTATATCGCTGGACTTCTCCCTTGCGGGATCGGTCTGTTTGGGGGCCCCTTGGCCTGTCTGACGGCAGTGGCCTGTATTAATTATCTGCGTGGACTTGGAAGCAGGATGATCCCCCAGGAAGGTATCTATCCTGATCTGGGTGGAGGACAGAGTTCCCTGCATATCTACGATATTCGCTCCGGTGGATGTCCTTCTGCAACAGGATGTGCTAATTCTTGTGTCTCCATGTGATCCGTCTAGTGTGGATCTTTCTGGGCCCATCACCTTCATGGGTCCTGGGCCCTTGTTTCCCTGTCTCAGATTGTTCTGTCCTTGGTCATGGGGCTTTGTGACTTTATGCTGGACATTCTGTTTCTATATGTTTTACCCTCGTTCACCCTGCTGGAAACAGGGTTCTGTGCAAGTTTGCTGCTGGAAGGGGGAACCAGTGATACTGGCAGCCATTGGGTGGCCTAGTGGAGTGTGGTTGCAGATGTGGTTATGTGGACAGCGGACCTGTACGTCCTGTCAGGAGTGCTGGCCTGCTCACTCAGGCCCCCCTTTTTCTATTTCACCCCTATCTACAGACTCTGGTCTGGATGGTCTGACGGTTGGTTCATCCACCTTGTTGGAAGTGGGTGCACCTTGGTGGGTGTCTGTGACTTCTCTTCTTTCGTCTATTGTGGGGTATTCTTACCCATTGGTCTCTCCCCTGTGGGCGAGCTCTGTTCACAGGGTTATATAGTTATCACAGCATGGGTGAGTTGGCTCTCCTACTTGGTGCCCTGGTGGTTCAGGCTCTGTCCTGTCTGTTTTCTGCAGAAGTCTTACTCAGTTCCTTGCCTGGGTTGACCTTCTTTCAGGGATTGCTCAGTGACATCCCCCACATAGTTCTAGGGTCCCTGTTGGGATTGATTTCTGTTCGATTTGCCTTGCGGGGTGTTCCCCTTGGCTATATTCCAGATGCTGTCTGACAGTTCTTATCCATGAGGTTGCCCTTCTGGGACTATTACCTCAGTCGGCCGTGCGCCTGAGCGGGCGGATCTGTTTAGCTAGCCCTCGTTTTCTTACTGTTTCTTCACCGTGATGTGGTGGCGTTCCGCCTTACGCCGGTTATTCTGCCTAAGGTGGTGTCTTAGGCTCAGGTATTAAGACATTATCCTTCTTCTGGGATTATTCCTTGGAATGCTGAGGCACGGGAATCTATTTTCCCTCAATAGGTGCTGGAATTTTTTTCCTGGATTGTCTCCGGTCCCTTAGGGGACTGATGTTCCTCGGGGTTGTGGGCACTTACATCTGGATGTGTCTGATCTCGTCTGCCTCTAGGGGTTAGGCCGCCTTGGGCCTGGCCTTTACCTGTATAAGATGTCCTTTCTGGTCCTGGGGAAGGCTTGGCTTCTTCCTGGGCTACTTTAGTTTTTGCTTTCGTTAGGCCTTTACTCAAGCCTATTCCTTAAGGGGACGAGTTCTTCTCACTCTATTCTGATTACGCTTGTGCCTTGGTATCTTTAGGCCTTTCAGCACCAGGTCTTGTTGAACAGGTTTGCTTGAACGCTACTTGTTTTCTTGTTTGTACCCTTTCAAGGGTTGTTTTGATGTTGAAGTTAGAGCCTTTGCTCGTGTCGCTCTTGGTAGCGAGGTATTGCAGGTGACAGTGCTTTCAACTGTCTGCTGTTGCCTTTTTTGTTGGGGATCCCACCCTGTTCTATGGACACTGCTATTGGATGTCCCAAGTGTAAGTATTATATCTTAAGCAGGACGTACTGTATACTTAGAATAATACAATTCTGTGTAATACCTGTAGAATTGGTATTATATGTATACAGTACGTCCTGCTCCACCCCACACTGGTTTGCATTATTCTGGATCCCCTGTATGGTGATTGTTGTTATTGTTATCATTACCAGTTGTTTTGGTGGTTGGTTTCTCCCGGCTTCTGGTTCACTGCTTTTCAATGCTGGGGATTTGTGGGAGGTCCCTGGGTATATGAAGGGCCGGGAGGAGCCTGTTTTTGCATGTCTGCAGTGCACAGCGCCCTCTGGCGGAGGATAACCCCAAGTGTAAGTATTATATCTGGAGCAGGACGTACTGTATACGTATAATACCAATTCTACAGGTGAGTATTTCACAGAATTGTATTTTTGATGAGGATGAGTGGTCAGATTATTCCCCGTTAGAGGAGGGGGAGTTGTTTGAGGAATCAGAATCTGACGATGTGCAGTTGTGTGATAATGGTGTTGGGCAGGCGCTCGGGGATGCCATTGACACTTCTAAAGTTCTGGCCCATCTCCTGGAGGTTTTGGACATTGCCCCACCGGAGGCGGCCCCTCTAAAAAAAGGGGAATTTTTCGGGTACTCTAAGCCCCGCTTGGAGTTTCCTACGCAAAGTCATTTTGATGCCTTGATCCTTAAGGAATGGGAGAAACTCCCAGGGATGGGATAGGAACGATCCCTTCCCGGTTGATGCGGTAAATCGCTGGTCTTCCCCTCCCGAGGTCGACGCACCTGTTTTGGGGTTGTCCAACACCTCTGTGGTCCACAGCCCTGATGCCACTACCCTCAAAGATGGTGAGGATAAGCGCATTGTCATCAGTTGGCTTGCCATGCCTTTGCCAGTGTGGGTTCAGCCTTACGGCCTGTGTGTGCATCTGCGCTAGCGGCTGTGGCTAATAGATCCCTTGTCAGGGAGTTTTTAAATGGTGCCCATTTTGATCCGGCCAGCGCTGAGTTCGCTGCCCTTAAAAGATGTGAATCGTTTATGGATTGTCTTGGCTGCTATGGAAGACACTATTGTTATGTGTAGTAGAACTTCGGCCTTATTGGTGGCCATGCGCTGATCGGTCTGGCTTCGCCAGTGGGCAGCGGACTTTGCAGCCAAGAAATCGCTCACCGCTCTTCCCTTCCTGGGTACGCGGCTGTTTGGAGATAAGTTGGATGCGGTGGCTAAGGGTGGTAAGCTACCCCAGCGTAAGAAGCAGCGTCGCTCCTTTCGGGGGGCGAGCTCCTTCAACCCTTCCTTTCGAGGTGCCAGAGCCGTCAGAGGTTTCGCCTACTCAGGCGTCAGAGGTTCCTCCTGGGGCAGAGGCAGAGGACGGGCCCGTCCAGCATCTGCCTGGGGCTCCAAACCTAAGCCCCCTGCCAAACCAACTCAGCAATGAGGGGGCGCCCTCACAAGTACGGGTGGGGGGACGGCTGCGGCTCTTCTTCCAGGTTTGGGCCCAGGAGGTCACAGACAGATGGATTCTGGAAGTGGTCTCATCCGGGTACAAACTGGAGTTCGAGTTCTGGCCCCCTCCAAGATTCTTAAGGTCTCGGGTGCCCACGGACTCTCAGGCTGCACAGGGGCTCCTGTTGGCAGTCCAAAATCTTCAAGACATGGGAGTCATATGTCCTGTGCCTCCCTCGGAGAGAGGCAGGGGCTACTACTCCAATCTTTTCACAGTCCCCAAAAAGGATGGATCCATAAGACCCATTCTGGATCTAAAAATTCTCAACAGGTTCATGAGAACCAAGAAGTTTTGCATGGAGACTCTGCACTCTGCCATCCATTCCCTTCGTCAAGGGGATTTTATGACGTCCGTAGACATCAAGGATGCTTACCTGCATGTTCCAATCTTCCCAGCGCACCAGAGATTTCTCAGGTTTGCGGTGGAGGATCTCCATTTTCAGTTTGTGGCCCTCCCATTCGGGCTGACCTCAGTACCAAGGGTTTTCGCCAAGGTTCTGGCAGGCATAATGGCCCTGTTCAGGGCCCAGGGCATTCGCATTGTGCTGGACGACCTGGTGATTTCAGCTTCTTCCTTCCGTCAGGCGGAACTGGACACCAAGACTGTGGTGTCGACGGAGAGGATCGGATGGGTGATCAACCACCCCAAATCCACCCCAAATCCTCTCTTTCTCCTTCCAGGGAGATTTCATTCCTGGGCATGAATCTGGATACCACTCAGGCCATTTTGGCAGTTTACATTCCGGGAGTGGAGAACACGGAGGCGGATGCCCTGAGCAGGGGCTTTTCTCGCCGAGGGGAGTGGTCTCTCAATCTCGGGATTTTACGGTCCCTGTGTCACAAGTGGGGGACCCCGGAGGTGGATCTCTTTGCCTCATGGCACAATCACAAGCTTCCATCCTTTGTGTCTCTATCTCAGGATCCTCTGGCTCTGGTGGTGGATGCCTTGTCTCTTGCCTGGAGGGATCTGGGGTTCCTGTATCTGTTTCCCCCCCTTCTCCATGGTGGGCAAGGTAGTTCGCAAGCTGGTTCTGGAAGGGGCGCCAGCAATTCTGGTGGCCCCAATGTGGCCAAGACTGGTTTGGCACGCAGACGTCGTAAGACTGGCGGTAGAGCAGAACAGGCTGCCCCTGGTTCCGGGCCTGATATCTCAGGATCAACTACTTTACCCCAATTTACAAACGCTGGCTTTGATGGCTTGGCTGCTGAAACCTTCATTCTGAAGGAGGAAGGTTTGTCTGAGGCTGTTGTTCAGACTTTGATTAGAGCTAGGAAGAGGTCTTCCTCTGGTATTTACTATAGGACTTGGCGGTCCTATATTGACTAGTGTGAGGCTAGAGCCTTACCTTGTAGGGTGTTTTCTATTCCTAGGATTTTGGAGTTTCTTCAAAACGGTCTGGATCTGGGGTTCCAGCTTAGTACCTTGAAAGGGCAGGTCTCTGCCCTGGCTGTTTTCTTCCAAAGGTCTTTTGCTTTGCACCCTCTGGTTAAGACTTTTTTCCAGGGGGTTACTCATGTTCGGCCTCCTAGGAAGGCGCTGGTTCCTGTTTGGGATTTGAATCTGGTTCTTACGGCTCTCCAGGGGCCTCCTTTTGAGCCGCTTCAGGATATTGCTCTTTCTGTTTTCACTCAAAAGGTTGCCTTTTTGGTGGCCATTACCTCTGTACGGCGTGTTTCGGAGTTGGCGGCCTTGTCTATTCAGGCGCCTTACTTTGAGAGACACCAGGACAAGGTGGTTTTCCGTTTTAAACCAGATTTTCTTCCAAAGGTAGTGTCAGGGATCGCCAGACACCCCTCTTTCATAAGCCAAGCAATCCCCAATCTCCACCGCCTCTTGTGCCTATAGACAAGCCCCTGCTTGCTGGAGACACGGGTTATGCCTCTCCAGACTCGGTTGCCCCCAGGACTTACTGGCGCAAAGATTGCTGGCTTATGGTGAAGATAGGTGAATGGCGGGGTATCCCAAAACGGAAGTTCAAGCGGGCTGAGTCCGAAACGTTGAGTCCAGCAGGGTAGGCAAGAATGGTCGAGACGAGCAGGGGTCAAAGCCAGGTGGTCACGGGGCACGGTATCCAAGGGGTTGAGACAGAGAATGGTCGAGACAGGCAGGGGTCAAAAAGCCGGGTGGTCACCAAAGTGCGGTATCAAAACACAAATCCAATAGCACACCCAAGCTAATAATGGGTATAACGAGCACCGATGGTCAGGGCAAGGACACTTTTAAGGGAGAACTGGCCAATGGGAAAAAGGGGAAAGTCAGATGAGTGTATGTAGTGATTGGTTCATACTTTAACTCTGCTCCTGATAGGAGCCGACGCCGTCGGGGACACCAGTTGCCGCCGTGCAGGGGGCGGAAGCCGGAGCCCCAGCGAGGGGGAGCGACGGCGAGGCGGCTGTCCTGCGTGGCCGCCGGAGGACGGCCGGGACTGAGCGGAAGCGCCAGGTAAGTACCTTACATTACCCCCCCCCCTTGAGGAGGGGCCTCTGGACCCTCCAACCTGGGTTTCTGAGGGTTCTCCCTGTGGAATTTCCTAACCAACATCCCTGCGTGGACCTCTCTGGCCGGGACCCAAGACCTCTCTTCCGGGCCGTAACCCTTCCAATCTACCAAATACTGGAGAGAGTTTCGGAAGAGGCGTGAATCTAGAATCCGAGCTACTTCGAATTCTTGTTGCCCATCAACCAAAATGGCCACCGGGGAAGCATCTGGCTCAATACCGTTAGCAGACTTTAACAGGGACACATGGAAAGAGTTACAAACTTTCATAGAAGGCGGAAGATCCAGAGGTAAGTAACCTGATTAATTTTCTGCCGTACAGGAAAAGGAACAATAAACCTTGGGCCTAGCTTGGCAGAAGGTTGACGTAAAGCCAAATTCTTGGTGGAAAGCCAGACTAGCTCCCCAACAGCATAATCAGGGTTACTGGACCGACTACGATCAGCAAAAGTTTTCTGCTGGGCGACAACCCTGGTCAGATTTTGCTGAATCTTAGCCCACAGATCCGGCCATTGGGACACCCATTCCTCGAGTGAGGGTACGCTAGAGGGTAGGTCTGACAAAGCAGAAAATTTCAGGTCTCTACCAAAAACACAATGGAACGGCGATACCCCAGTGGAAGAGTGAGTGGCATTATTCAGGGCAAACTCTGCAAATGGAAGAAACAATAACCAATCCGTCTGGACATCGGAAGCAAAGCAACACAGGTATTGTTCCAAGGACTGGTTGGTTCTCTCTGTTTGCCCATTTGACTGGGGGTGAAATGCTGAAGACAAGGAGACCGTGAATCCCAACCTGGCACAAAAAGCCCTCCAAAACCAAGAGACAAACTGAACCCCCCTGTCGGACACCACATCCTCCGGGATCCCATGGAGTTTAAATATATGAGTTAAAAAAAGTTGAGCAAGATCTTGAGCTGTGGGTAACTTCTTTAACGGGACAAAGTGAGCCATCTTGCTGAACCGGTCGACCACCACCCAGATGACGGTAAACCCTTGGGATGGTGGAAGATCGGTGATGAAATCCATGGCAAGATGAGTCCAGGGACGGGAAGGAATGGGCAAAGGTCTTACTCCGGGCACAGACTTTACAGGCCCGCACATAATCTTGAGCGTCTTTCCTAAAAGACGGCCACCAAACATGACGGGACAACAAGGAAATTGTCTTCCTAACTCCTGGATGACCTACAGTCTTGGAGGCATGAAATTGCTGCAGGATAGTAGCACGGTGGGAGCTGGGCACAAACTGGGCATGAACAGGTTTACCAGGCGGAGCCTCTGACTGAAACTGATTCAGGTCGGAAAGCTCCGGCTGGATAGCAGCTACCACCAGGTGTTGAGGCAGAATGGGTAAGTTTCTCCCCTCGGGTAAGCTAGTCAAGGAAAAACTTCGAGACAAAGCGTCGGCTTTCACATTCTTTGGCCCAGGTTTGTAGGTAATGGTGAAGTTAAATCGGGAAAAGAACAGAGACCAACGAGCTTGTCTAGGGGTTAACCTTTTGGTGGACTGGATATACTCCAAATTTTTATGGTCGGTGAAGACCGTAACTGGAAACTGAGCCCCTTCTAACCAGTGCCTCCACTCCTGAAAGGCCAATTTAACCGCCAAGAGCTCACGATTACCGATATCGTAGTTACGTTCAGCGGAAGTGAATTTTTTAGAGAAAAAAGCACAGGGGTGAAGTCGTTCTGGGGAACCGCTATATTGTGAAAGGACTGCCCCGGCGCCAAGCTCTGAGGCATCGACCTCCACAATAAAGGCTAATTGACAGTCTGGATGAACTAATACGGGAACAGAGCTAAAGACTTCCTTCAACCTTTTGAAGGCCTGGACGGACCGTTCTGGCCAGATAGATGGGAAACCCCCTTTTTTGGTGAGGTCAGTGAGAGGTGCTACTAATGTAGAGAAATCCTTGATAAATCTCCTGTAAAAGTTAGCGAACCCCAGGAATCTCTGTAACCCCTTCAAATCCCTGCTCCCATTTTAATACTGCTGCTACCTTGGACTGGTCCATAGACAGACCCGTTTTGGAGACAATATACCCTAAAAAAAGGGACCTCTGCGACTTCAAACATGCATTTTTTGAGTTTAGCAAATAAGTGATTTTCTCTGAGTTTTTGCAAGACAAGACGAACATGTCTACGATGTTCTGCTAATGAAGAGAAAATCAAAATATCGTCTAAGTACACCACTACAAAGCGACCCAGAAAGTCCCTAAAAATCTCGTTAACAAAGTCCTGGAAGACTGCCGGGGCGTTACATAGACCAAAGGGCATCACAAGATACTCATAATGCCCATCTTGGGTGTTGAAAGCGGTCTTCCATTCATCCCCCTGCCGGATTCTTATCAGGTTATAGGCCCCACGAAAGTCTAACTTAGTAAAGACTTGGGCCCCAATGACCTGTGTAAACAACCCATCAATCAGAGGAAGGGGGTATTTGTTTTTTATGGTGATTTTGTTTAAACGCCGGTAATCTATGCACGGACGGAGGCCCCCATCTTTCTTTTCCACAAAGAAAAACCCCGCCCCAGCCGGAGAAGTGGAAGCCCTTATGAACCCTTTTTTTAAAATGTACTCCCGCATGGCTTTATTCTCTGCCAGGGTCAAGTTAAAGATCTTCCCTCTGGGTGGCATGGTCCCTGGAAGTAGCTCAATGGGGCAGTCAAAGGATCTGTGAGGAGGAAGGACATCCGCCGCTTTCTCAGAAAATACATAGAGAAAGTCGAGGTAGGGGCCTGGAGAGCTGTGTGACCCGCACTGGGAGTTCCAAGCAAGAATGAAAACACTGTGGGCCCCATTTAACAATCTGCCTTGCTACCCAATCAACTTGAGGGTTATGTTTTTGTAACCAGGGCAAACCGAGTACTAAAGGGGTTGAGGGCATCTTAAGAACTAGGAAACCGATCAACTCAGAGTGCCCTGCTCCCACTCTGAGTAACACAGGTGGAGTCTTAAAATGAATAAGACCGCCAGCAATAGGCGTGTCATCGATTGCGGACACCCGAATGAATTTAGGTAGAGGTTGGAGAGGAATTCCCAGACTTCGGGCTAACTTAAAGTCAAGAAAATTCCCCGCCGCTCCACAATCTAGAAGGGCCTCCAAATTCTTAAACTCAAGGTCCACTTTAACCTGGACTGGAACCATAAATTGTGAAAAAACTTGAAGAAATACCTTGCAGCCTAGGTGGGTTCCCCCAACCCCACCTAGGCTCTGAAGTTTTCCGGCTTCTTGGGACAGACTCTGACCAGGTGGCCGGTCCCCCCACAGTAGAGACACAGCCCTTCCGATAATCGCCGACGCCTCTCAGCTTCGGAAAGCTTGGTAGCTCCCAGCTGCATAGGTTCCTCGGTAGGACACGTGGCTGGAGCTCCCGCTTTCCAGCTGGTGTCGGGATGCGCCCCTCTTTCAAGGCGTCTCTCCCGCAAGCGTCGGCCGATCCGGATAGCAAGGTGCATAGTTTCATCCAGAGACTGGGGTACGGGATGGTTCACGAAAATGTCCTTAATGGCATCGGACAAGCCCAGACGAAATTGCCCACATAAGGCCGGGTCGTTCCATCGGGAGTCCACGGCCCACCGGCGGACCTCAGAGCAATATTCTTCAGCCTGCCGACGACCTTGACGCAAGGAGTTTGGCATCTGCGGTGGCACCTCTATCTGGATCATCATACAAGATCTCCATCGCGGAGAAGAAAGCTTCCACAGACTGCCTTGCCGGATCCTGAGGTGACAAACTGAATGCCCAGGATTGAGGGTCTCCTTGCAGGAGGGAGATGACCAGGCCCACACGCTGATCTTGGGACCCCGAGGAGTATGGACGGAGCTGGAAATAGAGTTTACAAGCATCCCGGAAGTTGGAGAACTTACATCTATCCCCGGAAAACTTGTCAGGGAGTGGAATCTTGGGCTCCACTGGGTGAGCGGCCGAGGCCCCCTGAGGGCCGGTGTTGATAGGAGTTGGACGGTTCTCCTGAGCCGCCACACGATGGACCAGGTGCTCCACAGCCGCAGTTAAGGCCTGCACCTGCTCCAAAATTTGGTCCATGGGTTGTTTAGCCCGTTATACTGTCAGGGATCGCCGGACACCCCTCTTTCATAAGCCAAGCAATCCCCAATCTCCACTGCCTCTTGTGCCTATAGACAAGCCCCCGCTTGCTGGAGACACGGGTTATGCCTCTCCAGACTCGGTTGCCCCCAGGACTTACTGGCGCAAAGATTGCTGGCTTATGATGAAGATAGGTGAACGGCAGAGTATCCCAAAACGGAAGTTCAAGCGGGCTGAGTCCGAAACGTCGAGTCCAGCAGGGTAGGCAAGAATGGTCGAGACGAGCAGGGGTCAAAGCCGGGTGGTCACTGGGCATAGTCTCCAAGGGGTTGAGACAGAGAATGGTCGAGACAGGCAGGGGTCAAAAAGCTGGGTGGTCACCAAAGCGCGGTATCAAAGGGGTAAGGCAGAGACGAGGTCAGACAGGCAAATGGTCGGTGCGGGCAGGAATGGTCAAAGACGGAGCCGGATCAGAACACGCTAAACACAAATCCAATAGCACACCCAAGCTAATAATGGCTATAACGGGCACCGATGGTCAGGGCAAAGACACTTTTAAGTACTGGCCAATGGGAAAAAGGGGAAAGTCAGATGAGTGTATGTAGTGATTGGTGCATACTTTAACTCTGCTCGCACGCGCGAGCACAAGACTGTCTGCCGGGCGCCACCCCGGGGAGGAGGGGGAGGACGCGCCGGCAGATGCTGCAGAGCCGACGCCGCCGCTGGGGACACCAGTCGCCGCCGAGCAGGGGGCGGAAGCCGGAGCCCCAGCGAGGGGGAGCGACGGCGAGGCGGCTGTCCTGCGCGGCCGCCGGAGGACGGCCGGGACTGAGCGGAGGTGCCAGGTAAGTACCTTACAGGTAGTTTCTTCTTTTCACCTCAATCAGGATGTTGTTCTCCCTTCCTTGTGTTTTAAACAACAACAAAGGGGGGTGGGAGCAGCTCAATCACTATTTATACAAAATTATCAACATTATTATTCAGGGCCTGGGAACTAATTTACCGCCCAGTTTAACCCTCTCATCAACTAAATATCAAGCAACAAACATGTCTAGCTATGTGGAAAGACAGAGATTTGGTTGCATATATCTGCAGATACATGTGGAAGCCACACTGCCCCGGCAAGGCACTCTGTGTTTAGTGTGGTCCCTACTCTTAATTCTGAGTCCCCAAAGTTGGGACATGCAATGCAGACAAATATCTGAGAGCTACTCACCTGGGAAGCAGCCAGCCTCCCTTTAGAACACTTCACAGGGAGAAATCCATATTGACTGAATTCCTCCCTGCTTATGCTCATGGCAATTCAAATGAACAAAAGGGGGTGGGAGCAGCTCAATCACTATTTATACAAAATTATCAACATTATTATTCAGGGCCTGGGAACTAATTTACCGCCCAGTTTAACCCTCTCATCAACTAAATATCAAGCAACAAACATGTCTAGCTATGTGGAAAGACAGAGATTTGGTTGCATATATCTGCAGATACATGTGGAAGCCACACTGCCCCGGCAAGGCACTCTGTGTTTAGTGTGGTCCCTACTCTTAATTCTGAGTCCCCAAAGTTGGGACATGCAATGCAGACAAATATCTGAGAGCTACTCACCTGGGAAGCAGCCAGCCTCCCTTTAGAACACTTCACAGGGAGAAATCCATATTGACTGAATTCCTCCCTGCTTATGCTCATGGCAATTCAAATGAACAAAGGGGGGTGGGAGCAGCTCAATCACTATTTATACAAAATTATCAACATTATTATTCAGGGCCTGGGAACTAATTTACCGCCCAGTTTAACCCTCTCATCAACTAAATATCAAGCAACAAACATGTCTAGCTATGTGGAAAGACAGAGATTTGGTTGCATATATCTGCAGATACATGTGGAAGCCACACTGCCCCGGCAAGGCACTCTGTGTTTAGTGTGGTCCCTACTCTTAATTCTGAGTCCCCAAAGTTGGGACATGCAATGCAGACAAATATCTGAGAGCTACTCACCTGGGAAGCAGCCAGCCTCCCTTTAGAACACTTCACAGGGAGAAATCCATATTGACTGAATTCCTCCCTGCTTATGCGCATGGCAATTCAAATGAACAAAGGGGGGTGGGAGCAGCTCAATCACTATTTATACAAAATTATCAACATTATTATTCAGGGCCTGGGAACTAATTTACCGCCCAGTTTAACCCTCTCATCAACTAAATATCAAGCAACAAACATGTCTAGCTATGTGGAAAGACAGAGATTTGGTTGCATATATCTGCAGATACATGTGGAAGCCACACTGCCCCGGCAAGGCACTCTGTGTTTAGTGTGGTCCCTACTCTTAATTCTGAGTCCCCAAAGTTGGGACATGCAATGCAGACAAATATCTGAGAGCTACTCACCTGGGAAGCAGCCAGCCTCCCTTTAGAACACTTCACAGGGAGAAATCCATATTGACTGAATTCCTCCCTGCTTATGCTCATGGCAATTCAAATGAACAAAGGGGGGTGGGAGCAGCTCAATCACTATTTATACAAAATTATCAACATTATTATTCAGGGCCTGGGAACTAATTTACCGCCCAGTTTAACCCTCTCATCAACTAAATATCAAGCAACAAACATGTCTAGCTATGTGGAAAGACAGAGATTTGGTTGCATATATCTGCAGATACATGTGGAAGCCACACTGCCCCGGCAAGGCACTCTGTGTTTAGTGTGGTCCCTACTCTTAATTCTGAGTCCCCAAAGTTGGGACATGCAATACAGACAAATATCTGAGAGCTACTCACCTGGGAAGCAGCCAGCCTCCCTTTAGAACACTTCACAGGGAGAAATCCATATTGACTGAATTCCTCCCTGCTTATGCTCATGGCAATTCAAATGAACAAAGGGGGGTGGGAGCAGCTCAATCACTATTTATACAAAATTATCAACATTATTATTCAGGGCCTGGGAACTAATTTACCGCCCAGTTTAACCCTCTCATCAACTAAATATCAACTAAATATCAATATCTTTTAAACAACAACAACTAAGCAATGACAAGCAGAGGGTTTTGCATTCTTTGGATGTGGTTCATTGTGTGAAGTACTATTGGGTGGCTACTTCTCCCATCCGCAAGACTGACACTTTTTTGTGGTGCCTTGCTGGCCCAGAAAGGGTTTGGCACCCACCAAGTCTACCATTAGTAAATGGATTCGTCAGGCCATTGTTGGGGCCTATTCTGCTAAGGGGAGGACTCCCCGTTTTAAGATCACTGCGCATTCTACTTGTGCTGTTGGTGCGTCCTGGGCTTTTCAGCACCAGGCTTCTGTTGAACAAGTTTGTAAGGCTGCTACTTGGTCTTCCGTTCATACTTTTTCCAAGTTTTACAAGGTTGATGTGCGGGCCTCAGCGGATGCTGTTTTTGGCCGCAAGGTTCTGCAAGCTGCAGTGGTTTAAGTTGGTGCATTTTTTTCCTGTTTTTTGTCTGTTCTCACCCATGACGGACACTGCTATTGGATGTCCCAGATGTCATGAATGGTGGAAGCGGGGTGTATGACACACTTAGAATGATACCATTTTGTGAGTACTCACCTTTAAAATGGGTATTATGAGTGTGTCATACACCCCGCTTCACCCCACCCTTGTATTCCGGATCCTTTATATGGTGAACCTTTTTTATTTTTGTTGTTATATTGGTTCTTCCTGGTCCTCTTACTGCTATCATACACTGGGGGATTAGTGGGAGGTCCCAGGTATTTATGGACCGGGAGGAGCTTCTTTTTTGCATTCATCTCTGCAGAGGTTCGCCCTCTACTGGAGACTACCCAGATGTCATGAATGGTGGAAGCGGGGTGTATGACACACTCATAATACCCATTTTAAAGGTGAGTACTCACAAAATGGTATTTTTGCCATCAATGCCCCGAGGCCCGCCTCCCTTACCATATCCAGAGTCAAACGACGTATAAGACACCGATGACAGCTCTTTGTCTATACCGTCATTCACCGACGCGCCCCTCGGGAAAGACTGGTGTTTGAAATTTGCCTCACTCCTTCTTGGGCACAACCCCCAACGGGGACACCACCAGATCCTCCAGAGCGGGGTCACTGAATGGGCCCGCCATCAGCCCCCAGCTAACTTCCTTCCCCAACTTTTCCCTAAGGACCTCAGGCCGCTCCCATGCTGATTTCAGGTTTTTAAGTGAACCCACCTTTGGAGGCGCTGTACATGGAATACTAAAACCCAAATGAAAACCATCTGCCAGTAAACGAGCCACCCCCTGATCCGGGTACTTTATTTAACCAGGGGCGCATCTCCGCCCCTCTCTGTCCCTATGATCCCACCCCAACCCCTCACTTATCGACATCCGTTGCCAGAACTGCTCGTCGTACCTAAGCCACGCCGAGCCCCCATACACCCGATGAGCCTCCCAAATGGTGTCCAAATAACAGAACAGTGCCGAGCAATGTTCCGGGTTTTTTCCCCAATCATGCTTGCGAGTATCGCAAACGCCTGCAGCCAATTCCCAAAAGCACCTCCTATCCTCATCCTCCTCCTTTCAGTACTCCTTCCCCTTCTTCCAGCCCTCAACCCCAAAATGTTCCAAGGGCAGTAATGTGAAGATGTCCATGTACTCCCTTCGCCATATTTTTTCCTTGACCTCCTGTTTTAAGTGTCCCCCCAGCGGACCCTCAAAACACACGTAGGTGTGCCCCTTGGCTGAATCCTGCTAGCTACCTGTGCCACCCCTTGCTGCAGCGCCCCCCTGGTACCACATGCCGTCACTGGCACCCTTGGCGCCCACAGCGCCTCCAGTCCCTGCAGCGCCCCCTTGGACCCCCACTCGCTGATAACTCCCACCTGGCTAACAACTCCCTTACCATGGCCATAAAACCTGCCACCCCCGAGCCATCACCCCCAGATGCCCCACCCCCAGCTTGCGATAATGACATAAGATCGGCGATCAATTGTGGCTTGCCCTGCCGAGGGATCATGCCGCTTGGTCCCGTGCGCCGTTCCAATCCCTGAGTCCAGTCGGGCCCAGCGACCCGCTTCCCAATGGACGTCCCGACGCCACCGCCGTTCCTGGTGTCGCTGCCACACTGCCGGAAGATGATGGCGGCCCGCTGACGCCCGCCGCCACGAACCGGCCACTTTGTGCGACTGCCGCTGTCTTCCATCTGCCTTCCTGGTGCCTCGACCGCCGCGCCACCCAACACTGCATCCTGGTCGACCACCGCCTGCGGGGAAAACAGGAGAGGCGAGCAGCTGGTACTGGCCGGGAAACAGTCCCCGGCCGCATGCGCGCGCGTCCACAGTGCCTGGACCTAATTGCGAATGGGCAGGAGAAAACGCCATGCGCACCAGCCCGCCAGGCTGGGGGGCCACCAGGTCGAAGGGCCACGCGCTCAGGAACGCCGGGACATACCAGACCGTGGGGGCATCCCGCGGTGCTGGAGGGAAGGATGGCAGCAGGGGAGCAATTGGCCTGGAAAAAGGGCCATGGGGGAGCGAGGACGACGCTCCAGCGGGGGGGGGCAGCGCTATAGAAAAAGGGGGGTTGGAGAGGGGGGCCCAGCCACCGTGTGTGGTGGGGGGGGTGGGTGACGTGCTGATTGGGGGCCCACACAGGCGTTGAAAGGGACGCGGGGGGCCCCACTGCCAGACCTGGGGGAGGAGGAGGGGGGAAGGGGGAGCGGGGGCCGTGACTGTCCCCCTGCCATTCGGAACGGCGGGGAGGAGAGGGGCTGAGGCGGGCAATAGCCCGGCGTGCCCGACAAGGACGGGAGGGGGGTGGCGGCGAGGTGGACTGGGAAGGAAGTAGGCTCCTTACCCAGTTCTCGCCGCGTGGCTTCCTTGCGAACAGGGCCTCCATCGTACTTATCTGGGTAGACGAGCGTCAATCAGACTGCTCGGCCATCCACGCCGGGGATCAAAGAGGAAGGAGAAGGGGACGGACGTCCCCTTTATACTCCCCCCTCCCCCCCAAGGTCACTTCTCCCCGTGACAACTTCCACATGGCTGGTCTGCCTCTGGACAGGAACGCAGGCCAGTCATGTGGGCTGCCCTCCTTAAAGGGACGGCGCTTTCTCAATTGATGAAGCCTCTGATTGGTATAGGGACATTATTACGTAAACCCGTATAGGATGTCGATTTTATAATGAATTCACACATGCGTCAATGCCCACATTTGAAACATCCATTCGGATTGTTAATAGGTCGTACATCTCCCATGGGTTTTTGAAAAAAACTTGCTGTGTACCAGCCGGTCATGCAAGTTAGTTGCTCGTCTAGCTGTGAGGAGTGGTCTAGGACCTATACATCTTGCTAATACTGGATCCAACTGTAGGATATGCCAATGGGATTGTAATAAATTACGAAATGTATCTGAGTGGGCCCCAAACTGTGTAATCCTACTGGCTTTTATTTTTTAATATTAATCTTCAACAGATCTTCATGTCAATAGTCAAGTGCTTTTTTAAAGCAGGTACATAGTAATCTATGGGGATACCCCCTGATCGGATGTGCAGTTCATTCATATCCGCAGGAACTGCCCAAGAGGTATTCCGTGCCTAAGAGGACTGGGGTGGTGGTTAGATTAATAGAGTAGGGTATTTGCCGCCATTGGTTTTCAAAAGGTACTTGTAACCAATCGCCCTGATTGGTTATTAATCAACAAATCCAAAAATTCAATCGTATGTGGGCTAGTCTTATATGTTAACCGAATGTTACAATCTTTTTGATTTAGAGAGATTACAAATTCCTCAAATTCACATGCAGTACCCTTCTACACCACTAGTACGTCATCAATGTAACTGAGCCAGAGGGCGACCCATGCTCCAAAATCCGCCCGCCCAAACCCCTCCAGGCTCTCCCACCGCCCAAGGTGGAGGCAAGCGTAAGATGGAGCACAGGCTGCCCCCATCGCTGGCCCACAGATCTAATGGTAGAATTTTTGATTAAATCTGAAAAAATTGTTGGTTAGAACAAACACAAAACAATTCCAAAACAAATTCATTGTAGGCAGCATCTCCCAGGGCCACATCATCAAGTGTCTGACCGACTGCCCGGAGGCCCACCTCGTGGAGGATGGAGGTATATAGGCTTTCAACATCTATACTCGCCAGGAGCCAATCATCTAGCTTCCAAACCTAGATATTTTCTCTAGGGGGGCCACCATTCCCCAACTTGATGAGCCTCCCAGGCGGTGCAGAAGGACACTTGTGAATTTTCGGGATAGTGTATAATACAGGGATGTTATAATCAGTGACCCTTAAGTATTCCAAAATGTTTGGGGCTAGTAGACTTTCTTCCCTAGCCCAGTCCAATTTTTCATTTAAAACAGATACCACCCTTGGGAATGGATTCTCCCAAATCCTTCAATAGGTACTTGTATCACCCATCTGCGATTCAATCTCTTTAAAATAGTAATCCTTTATCGCTGAGTCGTATGATGATGCCCTGTGCCTTTTCTAATTCCTTAACCCTTTCGCTGCCAGCCTACCTGGAGTTTTTGTCACCCTTGGTGCCAGACCATTTTGAACTATTTTGCGCTCCCCATGTTCAAATGTGATTTTTGAAGGGATTTCCAGGGATTTCCCAGGAAAATGATATATTGTTTTTTTCAGAAGAGTCTGGGCTTCAACATGCGATGTCTTGTTTGGCCTTTTTTTTGTGTATTCTCAATACTTTTGGGTGAAATATGTGCAAAAAAATAAAAAAAAATCTATTTTTTGCAATTTGTAGTGTTTTTTTGTAATAAAAAATGTAAGTTTGTCAATAAAATCTTATTGCGTGTGAAACCCCAATTTCTCCCGGTTACAGCGGTTCCACATATTTATAGGTAGACACCCTTTCCTGCCCAGGAGACTCCCCCAAACTGAAACAGCGCTTTAGGGGATTTTCAGAAAAAAATACAACTGTGATATGCACTATGTGCACCTTGCAGTTTTTCCAGAAAAATAACCCTTTACATTTGAAATACCCCCAACAAACTATATATTCTCTGGAAGTACACACCTCAAGCTTTCTAGGTGTACCAGGCTTGTTGATGTGGCCACAGTTTTCTGGAAGTAATCCCTCAATGTATTCTTTGGTTGCAAAGAGTTTCCCTAAAAAAAGGATAAAAAAGCAGAATCAAAGCAACATTTTCCTAAAAAAACTATATACAAACAAGAAAAAACAAGTATAATCTGAAAAAGCAACCTCCCCCGAACAGAACGATACCCAACATGCATAGCTACTGTCAAGGGAAGAGTTGCCAAACACCCCAAAGTAAAGCATGCGCATAACGGTAATTTTTCTTGAAAATTTCAGCTCTGCAGACAAAGTGCGCACCTTGCGATTTTTCAACCAAAACAACCCTTTACATTTGGAATATCCCCCATAAACCATATATTCCCTAAAAGTACACATGTTAAGCTTTCTAAGCGTACCCAGCTTGTTGTAGTGGGCTCATCTTTCTGGAATTGATCCCTCAAAGGATTCTTTGGTTGCGCAGGGTTTCCCTAAAAAATTTATAAAAAAGCTGAATAAAAAACACCTTTTCCTAAAATATAAATATGCAAACCAGAAAAAACAAGCTAAGTCTGAAAGCGCAAGGTCCCCCGAACAGAACAATACCCAACATGCATAGCTACTTTTAATCCTTTTAATTGCCAGCCTACTTGAGATTTTGTCACCCTCTGTTGACAGGTCATTTTTCCCCATTTTGCGCCATGTTTTGCGACATTTTTGCTGGAATTTTCAGGAAAATTATATATATATATATATATTTGCAGCAGAGTTTAGGCTTTAACATGTAAATGTAAATTTTATTCTGTTTTTTTACAATATTATTGATATTAAAAAAAAGTAAATAAATAAAATTTTTTTTTAGAAAATTGCCTCCTTTATTTTAAATAAAAAATGTATTTTATTAAAGAAAACCGTATTGCATGTGAAAGCCCCATTTCTACAGATTAGAACGGTACCACATATTTATCGGTAGCCCCCCGTTCCTGCCCAGGAGACCCCCCTAACTGAAACAAGTACTTTATAACATTTACAAATAAAATACAACTACCATCCACACTACAAAGGGTTAAATCGGGGAAAAAAATGACATAGGGTCCCCCCTCCCAGGGGGGGGGGACCCCATTTTTTGGGGGATTTTTAAGGGTTAAAAACCCTTAAAAATCAAAAAAAAAACGACATGGGGTCCCCCTTACCCAAAGTAACCAGCCCGGGACCAGCTATGCAGGGCTTGTAGGAACAGGGCACAGGGGCCAGCTCTTGTGGACCCCTTACCAGTTCACAAGGGGTTAAATGTAAAAAAAAAAACAGCACACAGACGCAGAAAAAAATATTTTATTATTATAATTTTTTTTTTTAATACTTACCTCCCATCCATCTTCCCCTCCCAATCACTGGCTTCTGCTCATCTGCTGGAAGCCTTTTATAGCTGCTGGGTGACAGAACATAAGGGGTTAATTAAAAAAAAAAAAAGACATAGGGTCCCCCCTCCCAGGGGGGGCGGACCCCATTTTTTTTTTATTTTTAAGGGTTAAAAACCCTTAAAAATCAAAAAAAAAAATGACGTGGGGTCCCCCTTACCCAGCATTACCAGCCCGGGACCAGCTATGGGGGCTTGTAGGCACAGAGTGGGGGGGCCAGCTTATGTGGCCCCCCCACCCTGCAGCCTACGAGCCCACATACCCTATGTGGGCCCGGGCTCTTCTGCCCCCCCCTGGCCTTTGGGGAGGCAGGTAATGGGGGTGCCAAGGGTTAATGGCAAGCCACCCGCTAGCGCAGGTGGCTTGCCATCCCCCCAGCCTTGTGAACTGGTATAGGGGTCATGGACCCCTTACCAGTTCACAAGGGGTTAACAGTAATAAAAAAAAAACACCACACAGTTTAAAAAATAACTTTAATAAAAAATAAAAACTTTTTTTTACTTTACTCACCTCTGATCCTCAGCTTCTGTGTCCCTCGCAGCTCTGATGACAGTTATTGTCATCGCTGGCCAGTGGAGGAGGGAGGCAGGTGATCAGATCATCACCTGCCTTCCTCCTCCTGTGGCCAGCGATGACAAGTGTGAGAATCGCAGCCCGGAGCCAGGACGACACCCGGAGGTGTGACATCATAAGCCCCGCCCCCAAAGGGGCGGGGCTTATCGGCAAAATGGCGGCGCCCGTCGAGCAGGACAGGGAGAGGGCCTTTCAGGCCCTGTCCTGAAGCTGGAGAGCCAGGGGGGGCGATCGGAGGCCCCCCTGGTGAAGAGGAGACCCGGCGGGAGCAATCGATCACTAAGGTAAGTAAATGTCATTTTTATATATTTTTTTTTTTTTAAACATGTATTTCGGCGGCTGCTGAAGGGGAGGGTGGCTATTCCGGGCTCTCCCCTGCATCCGGGGGGGCCTGGGTGGGGGATCGAAGCCCCCCCGGGTAAAGAGGAGACCCGGCCGGATAGAACAAGGGGTCAGGTGAGTGTTTTTTTTTTTTTACTTTTACTGTAGCAGGGGGGAAAGTCAAGCCCGTAGTTTCTACGTGCTTGGCACTTAAGTGGAGTGGAAGCAAGCACGTAGAAACTACGGGCTTGGCACTGAAAGGGTTAATAGCCGTTCTCTCATCTCTCGTGAGGATATCTATGTTTCCTAAAGATGTCCAATCTCCTCCTATTAGATCCCGTTGTACCAGCTGTAGGAACAGAGCTACATGTCTATTCTGGCTAAATGGCTGAAAGTTCTTAGACCGCACCCTTAGCCGTTCAAAATTAGGCATTAGGTCAGGGATTTCCTCTTCCCAGGGTTCACTTGATTCTTCCCCAAGTTGGAGATCTATTTGCCCATTGGCTTGCACTTCAGTTTCTTCATCAGTACATTCCCCATTCTTACCTGTATGCATCGCCCGATATAAGGCTTTTCTTAGAAATAATGCTGTGTCTTTAAATATAAAATGGGGAGAAGGACTATTATTTTAAAAGAAAAAAATACTGTACCTGGGTCCACCAGATTTTGTGCCCAGGGCCCTCCACCACACTTAATCCGGTCATGAGCATCATGCTGATTTTCTACAACAAACAGTCTCCACAAACTCCACTCATATTTCCTTCTATTACACACCAACATTAATATGTAACAATCCCCGCATGCTAGTAATACACATGCCAGTTGACTGACCTCTCTCTCCCACATCTTAACTATGTTCCCAACACTCAACCCATCTAAGCTCCCACCAATGCTAAACCTGATTATTATTGAAAAACAGTGTGCCAACGATTTCACCAACGGGGGTGTTGTACAATAAATGTTACCATGTTTCTCCAAAACACTGCTGTCACCTCTGTTTGCCAATACCCACCTCCTATATCACTCTGTGTGCAATCGCCCATTCTTACTGTACCCCAATATAACTTGTTTACATATCAGTTCTATTTACCCCCTCCCACTTTCCCCACAGCAGGTCAGGGGCCACTTCAGATTGCTCTGAGGGCCACATGTGCATGAGTTAAAACCTGGAAAAGTGCTTCCATTTAACACTAACCCCCTTTTACCTGATAAAACAAAGAGTGGTTCATAGGTAACCATATTGCATCTCTAGAGTGCTAATTGTGGAAATAATGACATAAAGCATTATAATATAAATAACGTTAATTTACATTAATTCCTATCAATATCAAACACATACTGCTGCTGAAGGTTCAAATCACCATAGTGACTTGACCCACGGTTTATAGATTTGGGATTATCACAGCCTGCATTTACTAAATGCAAATTATGCTTTTTGGTGTTTCTGCAGTAAAGCTCTTGTAGGAGTAACACTGCTAGTGTTCATTTTATTTCAAGTGTGCTGGCCTTGTCCTTCATGCTAAGAAGGAATTTCTTGAGATTTCTAAAATGTAGACTTTTCACTGGATGGTTCATGGTCATTAGCTATTGTAGGAGCATGCTCTGGCACTGAAAGTATGTATGACATTTTACAAAGTATATGATTATCTTTTGGACTCAGAAGCTGTTTTGCAACTAGGTGAAGTGTAAGGTTAGTTGTGCATGTTACTATTAATTGTGTAGATTTTAATTTGATTCTTTAAACTAAACCAGATTGTAATTATTTACCATTAATTTAAAATATTGGACAGGAATAAAGTGAACCTTTTTTAACTGATCACAAAGAATTAAACAACTGAATTGAAGTGCTAGAAAAAAACTTAAAGGGGACCTTCTTGCAAACCTCAGATCAGGGGAGTGTCAAAGGGCACAAGGCTCCCGTGCTTACCTTACACATGCTTCTGTGCCGCTCATCATTCTTCTGCAGCCCCGGTATGTGAAGTCCGGAGCCGCACCTCTGTATTGTGGCCTGGCTTGTATATAGATGTTACTTGTGTGGTGCTTGGTCTACATTTTTAAAATAATTTGGCTCTTTTATTCATGTCAACCCCCTATAATAGAGTTTACTAAATTATTGTTTAATAATTATGAATAATAATAGTTACAGTTTATTAATATTACATTTATTAGAAAATATTAAAGCTGCAGTCCCATCACACTTGACACCATGACTAGCCACCCCCCTGCCCGGTGCCGAGATGGATTTGGCAAATTAAAAATTATAACAGCACAACATAGCGGCACTGCTTGGAGTGCTGAGAGACTGGATCAAGAACACGCATATACATACAGATCCACAATTGGATCAGAACATGATACCAGATATTAAACTAACTTATTTGATTCATATCCCAAGAGCGGAACTGCCTGAGCGGGTCACTTTAAATCCGCTATTGATGTCCATCTGGGGTCTTTGGCAAAAACTGAGGAAAAGATATAAACTAAACCCTCACTCATCAGTATTGCTACCCATCACGGGCAACCTAGATTTCTTGCACGGGAGCCAAACACGCCCATTCACAGAGTGGGAAAAAGCAGGACTCACACATATTGGTCAATTATTGAAACGGAATGGCAAAAGAATACTTACACTCCAAGAAGTTAGGGAAAAATTCCCATTCACGGCCCCACATACTTTTGCATATTTTCAAATATCATCTTATATCAAAAAACAATCAAAAGTTTTTCCACTCATGATTGGGAAAACGAACTAGATACGCTGCTGAATATAACACCACCAAACGGCAAAGCCGTAGCGACACACTACAAATTTTTAAGACACACTCTTCACTATGAAGAACTTAGTACAGGCATGATCAAGTGGTGCACTCATTTTCCGGAGTTGGATGTTGCCGAACTGCTCAAAATGTACAACTACTCCTGGACAACTCTGCAGGCATCCTCTTATAGAGAAATGCTGCTCAGATTGTACCACTACAATTATGTATCACCAGCTCGTTCAGTGCAGATGAAGCTGTCTGACTCCAACCAATGCAAAAAGTGTGGGAAGGAGGGAGCAGATTTATACCACTGTTTGTGGGTGTGTCCGGTGATTAATCAATTCTGGAGGAAAGTGCACAGATACATGATTACAAAATTAACAAGCTACTTACCCCTTACTCCAAGGTGGGCAAAATTCGGCTCCATAGACACTAACACTCAGAGGATAGACAGAGGAACTAGAAAATTAATCTTACTGATAGCCACAGTGGCAAAAAAAGTCATTCTTCAGGGATGGATAGGGAGTGACCCGCCCCCATTCCAACACTTTATGGAAAAATTGCAACAGCTCTTTAAATTCGAATGGGCTGAGGCAACCTTAGATAAAGAAAAGAAAACGCCCAAATTCTTTAACACATGGGAAAGCTTTATTGAAACCTTAAATATAGAAACCAAACAAAAACTATATCAGACATTTCGAGACACCACCTGGTATCTGACCAGAGTGGTGGAGGGAGATGACCCAATCAATCTGGAGAGGGGGGACGTGCGTGGCCCTCACCCTGAGCGGCGGGACCGGGTGTGATGCAGTTTTGCTACCAAGCAGTGTTGCCTCAAATAGATGCTCTAATGCTGGTTACCTGGATTTGACATACAATGCTAATAGGAAAAACGATGTCCTTTCTGATGCAATGTCATGTCTGTACCTCTTTTATCATTTTATTATGCTGTAATCTCTTGAAAAGATCTAACTATGTACCTCATTGTTGGAAAAATGTTGAAAACCCAAATAAAAAGAATTTGAAAAAAAAAAAAAAATTATAACAGCACCATTAGACCAATTATATGGTGGTTGATAGCACTGTATCCCAACAATACAAATGTTTACCCTCATGCTCTGTTAAGGGTTGGACATGTGGGGTGGATTGTGGCTCCCTATATCACATTTAGTGACAGTACTTGATAATACAGACCACTACTCCAACAGTCAAGGAGTGGTTTTTGAAACATGTAAAAAATCAGGCAAAAGGAATGCCCCCTGTCTATAGCCCTTACGCTGCCAGCCTATCTGGAGATTTCGTCACCCTTGTTGCCAGATCATTTTACACTATTTTGCACTCTACATGTTCAACTGTGATTTTTAAAGGGATTTTCAGGGATTTCCCAAATTATATAATGTTTTTTTTCAGCATAGTCTGGGCTTTAACATGAAATGTCTTGTTTGTAATTTTTTAGGTGTATTCTCAATATTTTTGGGTCAAATATGTCCCCAAAAAATTAAAAAAAACTATTTTTTTTATAATTTGTAGTGTTTTTTTGTAATAAAAAAATGTAAGTTTGTCAATAATATCTTATTGCATGTAAAAGCCCCATTTCTCCCAGTTACAACAGTACCACATATGTATTGGTAGACACCCTTTCCTGCCCATGAGACTCCCCCAAACTGAAACAGCACTTTAGGGGATTTTCAGATACAATACAAATGTGCTAGGCGCTATGCGCACATTGCAGTTTTTCAAGAAAGACAGCCCTTTACATTTGAAATACCCCACACAAACTATATATTATCTGGAAGTACACACCTTAAGCTTTCTAGATGTAACAGGCTTGTTGACATGGGTGCAGTTTTCTGGAAGTAATCCCTCAATGAAATCTTTGGCTGTACAGGGTTTCCCTAAAAAAAGAATAAAAAAACAGAATCAAAGCCACATTTTCCTAAAAAAACAATATGCAAACAAGAAAAAACAAGTTAGAGCCCATCGGGAAGCAGAGGGAGAGGGCATGTTGAGCCCTCTCCTGAAGACTAAAGAGCCCAGGGAGGGTGATCGAAGGCCCCCCGGAGAAGAGGGGAGCCAGTGGGAGTGATTGCAGCTGCAGGTGAGTAAATGTCATTTTTTTTTTTAAACAGGAATTGCCCACTGCTGAAGTGGAAGCGAGCAAGTGGAATCTACGTGCTTGGCGCTAAAAGGGAGTTATTCCCCATATTTCCACATATATTTATACAAGTAAATCATGTCCTCCCTTATTTCTGTCCGCTCAAGACTTAATACATAACATTTCTGCAATCTCCCTTCATAACTCTGAGTATCAGCCATGGAGAGACAGAGTGTCGTGTGTGACTCTGAGTGAATCACAGGATTTCTGCTTTATTAGTGTTCAAAGTTTATCCTTCATTTTATATTGCTGGATATAACATACAGAGTTCAAATTAACATCCTATATGCAGTGTATACATATTTAATATTTGATTAATATTACTGTTATTACTATTGTCCTATATAAAAAATAAATAGATAATTAGATATATAGATTGATAAATAGTTCATTGATGTAAGCCACTATGCTGTTGCTTGTACACTGCTTTCAAAATAATTTTTATGTTTGCAAATAAATCGTAAAATAAATAAATCCATACTAATGTACTAATGGCATATAGACCCAAGTATTAAAATCCTGAATACCAATTAACAAATACCAGCTAAACCAGTTTGTATAACAACAAAAGAGCAGAGCATACATCTGGTTTACAGTACATGGCTTTTACCCCTGTGCATTTTTTACAGAGAACAATGCAGGTCAGCCCAGGTGTAAATGACATTTCTTGTACCTATTCTTTGAGATTGTGGTTCAGTGGCGTTAATTATATTAATTTCATTCTCACTATTTACACAGCTGGAGAAAAGTCAAACCTGTTATCCCATTTATTGACATTCCTAAGCAGCAAAGCAATTAGACAAGCAGATTTGTGACATAATAGGACAGTTTAGTGAATGTGAAATATGTCCTTTCCATAGAATAGGCTAAAATATTTCTTGCCTCTGCATTCTATTGTGCCCTGCAGTGCAGTAGAGATAACTTCCAGGCTTTACCCCACCAGTGACTAATACTGTAAGGGGGCCCTCCACCAGACTTAATCTGGCATGGATAGTCCTAGCAAACTATTGGGCCATAGAAGTTGGATTGCTTGCTTTCATATTTACTTTTCCATATATTAGCAGGTGGATAACCAGAGACTTTTTTATCTGTTTCTGAACAAGCTTGTCAAAGAAATCCCTTAAATAAGTGTTCCACAGTGTCCCCCAGGCCATACCCACAGACATCCTGCTTAGGGATGCCCGACTGTATAGATACCCCCTTGGACTTTCCTTTCCTTCCAGCCCAAATAAAGGCACCAAACCTTCTCCAGAGACTAGCAAGGAATATTGAAGGACTACATATTAGAAGTGTCTGGCCAAAGCATAAAAATCTAGACAGGATGTACATTTTTGGTATACTGGCTCTCATGAACTATGAAAAGAAAATTGAAACTCGATCCTTTAGAATCACAATCAGCAGTAATAGAGGTATAAATCTAATAAAAAATAGAGAAAATATTAGACAACCCTGACAAATGGCATTTTAAATAGAGAAAGAACTGGACTTTGCTAATGGTTTAGATTCAGGGGATTTCCAGCAACATCTTATTTCTAAAATCAATGTTCAGCATAAAACAGTACACCCAACCAAAAATAGTCTCTGCTTCTGTGGACCATTCTTATAAAGGCAAAATTGCATCTTCTGGCAATGCACAATGATGTGCATATGCTTTTGTGAATGACGTCAGGGCATCAAGTTACACTCTATTTTCTAGTTTGTGTTCAACCACAACAGCTACTGAGACTTTATGCATCACTATGCCAAATCCAGTGAGGGCCTTGATGAAGAATCTGTGATCCTCATCCACCCTGCAAAATGGCATTTGATAGTTATGGACCTAGACCGTTGCATAGCAGCCTGACTCGGTAGAGGCAAAGGCTGGACAGATGGCTAACCACACTATGAATTAGATGTGAATTAGAATTAGATGTACTTTTTACCACAATTCATCTTTAAAATGTTAAATATCCCTATCCAAATTCCAAAGACCTTTCTAGACACAATTGAAAAACTGCTGTCTAATTTCTACTGGAATAATAGGAAACATAAGGGTCGATTCAAAGAAACATGTAACAGCTTTGATTTGGGTGCCGATCATCCTATTTTTCCCGTCCGCTCGTGCGTTCGTATTAACTTGCGAGTGATTCTATAAGCAAATACGTTTCTATCCTAAAATATACGTCCGTTCGTATGTTATCTCCCGAACTTGCCTCAGTCAGTTGTCAATCGTAAAAAACAGGTTGATGTGATCACTTGTTGCGGCGGCAGCCTGTTTTTTCGGCCGCTTCCATCGTCCACCTCTTCCAATTACTTGCGTTTGCCTCTGGTTTTCAATGGTTTTTGGCCTCTTATATTCGTTCGTTCGTATGTATATAAGGTCTTGCGCATGCGCGATCCAAGCTACACTCCCCAAACCAATGTGGGCCCTATCTGACACTACCAATCTCACCACTACTGCCTCGCGCCAGGCTACCACTTACCTTTAGGAACCATAAAACTTACCCAAACCCCTTAGCGCTTGCATCCTTCTTCATTTCTCGGACCCTAAAACTTACCCAAACCCCTTAGCGCTTGCATCCTTCTTCATTTCTCGGACCCTAAAACTTACCCAAACCCCTTAGCGCTTGCATCCTTCTTCATTTCTCGGACCCTAAAACTTACCCAAACCCCTTAGCGCTTGCATCCTTCTTCATTTGGACGACCCTAAAACTTACCCAAACCCCTAAGCGCTTGCATCCTTCTTCATGTTGACGACCCTAAAACTTACCCAAACCCCTTAGCGCTTGCATCCTTCTTCATTTCTCGGACCCTAAAACTTACCCAAACCCCTTAGCGCTTGCATCCTTCTTCATTTCTCGGACCCTAAAACTTACCCAAACCCCTTAGCGCTTGCATCCTTCCTCATGTTGACGACCCTAAAACTTACCCAAACCCCTTAGCGCTTGCATCCTTCTTCATTTGGACGACCCTAAAACTTACCCAAACCCCTTAGCGCTTGCATCCTTCTTCATTTGGACGACCCTAAAACTTACCCAAACCCCTTAGCGCTTGCATCCTTCTTCATTTGGACGACCCTAAAACTTACCCAAACCCCTTAGCGCTTGCATCCTTCTTCATTTGGACGACCCTAAAACTTACCCAAACCCCTTAGCGCTTGCATCCTTCTTCATTTGGACGACCCTAAAACTTACCCAAACCACATAATGTACATATGTCTATATGTTTCTAAGCATGTATTTTCGTGTTATGTCTTTTTGGGCGCATATTAGAAATGACACATTTATGAAGGCTTAAAATATTATTTATTATATATTTTTTTTTTTTTGGGTGTTTTTTGTTTTTTTAAAACATTGTAAAATGTTAAAATTTTTTTTGTTTTTAAAACAATAAAATTAGGTTCACTAAAAGCTAGTTTAAAACTATTTTACAAAATTAGCCAGGACCAAGGGCACTAATCCTCCTCCTCTTCTTCTTCTGTTGGCCCCAACGTCGCCTGTATGGCCAGCAGCTCAGCCACCAACTCCTTTATTCTTTTTTTTTTCCCCTCCAATGTTTTTGGGATCATCCCTGTAACCAATAGAGAAATAAACATAAATAGGAGTACCAGACCGGTTTGTATGCTGGGAATAGATTTTGGGTTAATCAAATACATGTAAATGCATGACATATGTCATTCTTCTAAGGGATAAAGTAAATGCATTTCCCACAGGTAAGTATTGAAACTCCTTAAACCGGACCTTCAACATTATTTAATGAAAATCAATAACTATTCCCAAATGATTCTGCACCAGATCGAAGTACATTTTGGTGGATTTTTGATTACTGCGCCGCCATCTGGACTCAGAAGCATGACACTTAATGAAGAGAGGAGAGTGGGATAAAGTACAGGGGAGTAGGTTACAGTTGTGCTTTGGTAATACAGAGCATAGCTGGGTTCAGGGAAAGGTCAGCAGTCCCACAATGCATGGCAGCACCTTACTTTTTTAAATCTGTATGCCATGCTGCCTGTAAATATTGCACATTCCATATGCCGCCATCTTGGATGTTTAAAGGCTCCTAACATGCATTAGATGCCGGTAGCCTGTTTTTGAATGTTCGCAATCTGTATGTACAGTGTGTGGGATAATTATTAGCTAGGCTCTTAATACGAGTTAGTGTCTGCTTTAAGCTAACGAAGTGCCCACATGAAAGTGTTAACTATACATTGGCTACGCCTTTAGTTATGTGTGTGTTATTAGCTAAAAACACATAAATATGAATAATGGCATGGCTACTTACTTTGTTGGTGGCCGACAGATGGCTGGTTGGGGCCAACAGGATGCCCTTGGTCCTGGCTATGCTGTGAAGAAGTCCCTGGAGAAACATGTGACATTTGGTTAGTAGTTGTATAGAGTCACTATTCCCAACATATCTGGCTCCCAGTCTGGCTGACATCACTCACCTTCGCCAGGATCAACTTCCAGCATCTCTGCTGCCTCCTCCTCCACTATCTCACCCGCTCCCGAAGCTTCTACAAATACATAATAAAGGAGCACTTAGTTTTTGGCCTGGCATGTATATCTTTGTGCATATACATGAAGAGTGACATACCAGAGCCTTCCCCATGCCTGGCCGGGTATGACTCCACGCCCACGCGGTTGGGCCCCTCCTCTGTGGTAAGGTCCAGGGGCTGGTCTGAGGAGGCCACAGAGGAGGGGTAGGTCCGTCGCCCGGGAGATCCACCACCTTCACTCACAGATGCAGAATCATGCAGCACTGGTCGGCCTGTGCGCCTCCGGGTGCGGCGAATTCTGAAATCCATTTCCAACACTAACAAAGAAAAGTCATTATAAATAAAGGCATAACTTATACATTTGGAACATATACCATGCTATCGCTTTGTACTTACTTGGGAAATGGATCCCAAAAAACCTCCGCACCCGGGGCATGTGCAGACGTTTCAGGTCCGACCAATGCTGCATTATCTGGGTGTGAGTGAAGGTGGTGCTGGTCACACGGTGGATTTCCGCGATGATCTCCCGGGCGATGTCCCTTTTTTCGCACACATTGGGCGCGAAGTCATACCGGCGCTGAAGCATGATCTGAAAAACATAATGCACACAGAGCTTTTACTTTTACACACAGAGCTATATGTGTTGCATCACAAGTTGCGAATGTCATGTCATTAACACACACATTTAGAGTGCCAGCCATTTTTGGGGAGTGCCTTAAAGCGGACGTTCACTCTGATTCAGAGTCTGGTCTTATGTTATATGTTTCACACACCATGTACATACAGCTAGCCAACATTACAAATCAGGCCACCTGCATCTATGGCATGTTAGGATGGTTTGAACATCCAAGATGTCGGCTTATGCTTAGGCTTTTTGCCCACGTGTGTGGCTTGCCGTTGTGTTTTGAGGTCTTAGGCAAACAGTGGTCCTCAAACATCCGCATCAAGGTCCGAGACAGGCCAGGTTTGACAGCTAGCCACGCTACTCCACAGGTTAATTAACTGGTGCTAAGCCAGAGCAATTGCCTAATTAGGACATCAGCATAGAGAGGTGAAAACGTGGCCTGGCTCGGCCCTTGAGGATGAAGTGTGAGGAGCCTGTTCTTAAACATTAAGATCCCCAAAACTAGTTCCAAACGCATCATTTACATTTAGTACATCAGTCAGTATTAGCTTAAAAGGCAGAGCAAGGCACTTACCAGCATGAGGATCTCTTCCTGTTGACGAGTGAAGATAGTGGGCGCCATCTTTATGCTTCTTCAAGGCAGCAGATAAGTGAAACCCCAGCGGTTTCCTGGTTCCGCACGAACGTACTTCCGTACGAGCGCGTAGTCGTGCGCATAGGCGTCAGACGCTGGGCGCATGATTTAAAGGTCCCTGCACCCAAAGCTCATTCTCTTTGAGCTTTTTGCGAAAATGGCACCCAAAAAGGCAGCAGCTAAACGCGCCCAGCCAAGGCAGACCTCTGAGGGCCCAACCACCAGGTCCCAGCAAGGACCCAAGAAGCTAAGGGCCCAGAAGGCAAGTACCACCTCGGCCCCACCAAGGGACACTGGACCCTCCCTTTCCCAAAAAAGGGCCCCAAAGGCACGTGCCCCTGCGGCCAAAAAACAGGCCACAGCAGCCACCACCACCTCTGCCCCCAGAAGAGGCCGCCCAAGGGAGCCCACACCACCCATGCTTTCAAGCCGGGCACTTAGCCAACCCAGGCCCCGCAGCAGGCCCAGAACACCATCCAGGCCCCGCAGCAGGGCCAGAAGCCCAGCAAGGCAACACAGCAGGGCCAGAAGCCCAGCAAGGCAACACAGCAGGGCCAGAAGCCCAGCAAGGCAACACAGCAGGCCCAGAACACCATACAGGCCCCGCAGCAGGGCCAGAACCCCATCCAGGCCCCACAGCAGGGCCAGAAGCCCAGCAAGGCAACACAGCAGGCCCAGAACACCATCCAGGCCCCACAGCAGGGCCAGAAGCCCAGCAAGGCAACACAGCAGGGCCCGAAGCCCAGCAAGGCAACACAGCAGGCCCAGAACACCATACAGGCCCCGCAGCAGGGCCAGAACACCATCCAGGCCCCACAGCAGGGCCAGAAGCCCAGCAAGGCAACACAGCAGGCCCAGAACACCATCCAGGCCCCACAGCAGGGCCAGAAGCCCAGCAAGGCAACACAGCAGGGCCCGAAGCCCAGCAAGGCAACACAGCAGGGCCAGAAGCCCAGCAAGGCAACACAGCAGGCCCAGAACACCATACAGGCCCCGCAGCAGGGCCAGAACACCATCCAGGCCCCACAGCAGGGCCAGAAGCCCAGCAAGGCAACACAGCAGGCCCAGAACACCATCCAGGCCCCACAGCAGGGCCAGAAGCCCAGCAAGGCAACACAGCAGGGCCCAAAGCCCAGCAAGGCCGCGCAGCAGGGCCCGAAGAGCATCCAGGCCCCGCAGCAGGGCCAGAACACCATCCAGGCCCCACAGCAGGGCCAGAAGCCCAGCAAGGCAACACAGCAGGCCCAGAACACCATCCAGGCCCTGCAGCAGGGCCAGAAGCCCAGCAAGGCAACACAGCAGGGCCCGAAGCCCAGCAAGGCCGCAGCAGCAGGGCCCAAAGAGCATCCAGGCCCCGCAGCAGGGCCCGAAGCCCCCGACCTGGCACCAGCCGGGAACATAGCCCAAGGTGGTGTGGCCGCCCAAGGGAGCCCACACCACCCATGCTTTCAAGCCGGGCACTTAGCCAACCCAGGCCCCGCAGCAGGCCTAGAACACCATCCAGGCCCCGCAGCAGGGCCAGAAGCCCAGCAAGGCAACACAGCAGGGCCAGAAGCCCAGCAAGGCAACACAGCAGGGCCAGAAGCCCAGCAAGGCAACACAGCAGGCCCAGAACACCATACAGGCCCCGCAGCAGGGCCAGAACACCATCCAGGCCCCACAGCAGGGCCAGAAGCCCAGCAAGGCAACACAGCAGGCCCAGAACACCATCCAGGCCCCACAGCAGGGCCAGAAGCCCAGCAGGGCCAGAAGCCCAGCAAGGCAACACAGCAGGCCCAGAACACCATACAGGCCCCGCAGCAGGGCCAGAACACCATCCAGGCCCCACAGCAGGGCCAGAAGCCCAGCAAGGCAACACAGCAGGCCCAGAACACCATCCAGGCCCCACAGCAGGGCCAGAAGCCCAGCAAGGCAACACAGCAGGGCCCGAAGCCCAGCAAGGCAACACAGCAGGGCCAGAAGCCCAGCAAGGCAACACAGCAGGCCCAGAACACCATACAGGCCCCGCAGCAGGGCCAGAACACCATCCAGGCCCCACAGCAGGGCCAGAAGCCCAGCAAGGCAACACAGCAGGCCCAGAACACCATCCAGGCCCCACAGCAGGGCCAGAAGCCCAGCAAGGCAACACAGCAGGGCCCGAAGCCCAGCAAGGCCGCGCAGCAGGGCCCGAAGAGCATCCAGGCCCCGCAGCAGGGCCAGAACACCATCCAGGCCCCACAGCAGGGCCAGAAGCCCAGCAAGGCAACACAGCAGGCCCAGAACACCATCCAGGCCCCGCAGCAGGGCCAGAAGCCCAGCAAGGCAACACAGCAGGGCCCGAAGCCCAGCAAGGCCGCGCAGCAGGGCCCGAAGAGCATCCAGGCCCCGCAGCAGGGCCCGAAGCCCCCGACCTGGCACCAGCCGGGAACATAGCCCCCGACCTGGCACCAGCCGGGAACATAGCCCCCGACCTGGCACCAGCCGGGAACAGAGCCCCCCAAGAGGCCAAAGAATGGCCACCCGGACCACATCTACACCTGGAAGTTCGGTGGCCAGCCACGCAAGAACACCCAGTCCCTTGGCCAGTCCAGTCATTGGGAAGCCAGCAATCCTTCCATTCCCCTACCCAGCCCCAGGCCATAATGTCACCACATGTGTCTGCACACATGGAGGAGCACCCAAGCCAACCATCTGTCCGCACATTGCGGCGCGGACATTTGAGTGGGAGATTCTCCCATGACCAAAATATGGCATTGGCTAGTGGCCTTACATTATACTATGACGAGCTCTATGGGAGCAAATCAAAACACACCACTAAGCAGCGCAAGATGGAATTGTTTGAAACCATCCTACGACAAGTAAATGCAGCGGGGGAAGAGAGGAAAGATGTTGGACAAATCCAGAAGAAAATTTCGGATCTCAAATATGCTGTACGTCAAAAAGAAATTAAAAGGCATAATTACAGGTAAATAAATGATGTCTCCAAATGTAATGATTAGGATGTACTGTATGCACCTTTTCTGGGTACCAAACTATTTTTTCATTTCAGCATGAAAACTGGAGGTGGCTTTCCAACCAAACTGGAGTTTACACCTGCTGAGGAGATTGTGCTGGGCCTTCCCAATCCTGTCGCGGTCGGTGGCCATGCGGGTCTAAGGGACACAGACTCACCGACCCGTACACAAGGTGAGTACTCTTAATCTGCATGTTTGCCTGTTTGCCCAGAAAATTAAAGTTCACTAGTACCAAGATGACGGTATGGCCCTATGGTGTGGCTTGCTTGGCCTCGCACTACTGTGCCTGTTTGTGTCCTGTTTTGGTCCCTGTGAATCACACATTTTGGACCACATACATTATGTAAAAGAACAATTAACACTAATTATGTGTGAAGTAACGAAGTTTATGAAGAAAAGTGATATATTTGGACTCAATCACAAAACACACATCATTAGGGATGTGTTGGCTATTTGTTGTGTGAGTTGTGTTTGAGGTAACAATTTAATTCAACACCCCCAAACATATCTGACCTAGAGCAGCGATACTCAACTGGCGGCCCGGGGTCCCAATGCGGACCTTGCCACCAGATTCCCGGACCCCTGCCCAGACAGCCCTGCACTCAGTTACTTCTGTGTTGACGTGCTCAGAGCTGCCCCCTTGATCGGCGATGTAGTGGTTGGTCTCCTGGCCAATGTCATGGCTCCATGAAACCTAGCATTGCAATATGAAGTACTGCACAGGAAGTGGCATTGCAAGGTACACACTAACTCGGTGCATCATTCTCTTTGTCCAATCCTGTCCCGCTGCCCCAGCTCTGCCCCATCTGCCCCTGTCCCACCATCTGCCCCCCCCCCCACATCAGCCCCATCCATTCCTAACAGATTTGCTCCATCCATCCCATCACCATCCATTCCTGTCCTCCCAGCTTTAGCCATCCAATCCCTGTCCCCTCAGCTCTGCCCCATCCAGCCCAGCAAGGGCAAGCAGCCTTTATTAGTTTGCACTTGGCAATCTCTAGCCCCTCCCCCAGTGTGCTGATTTCTAACTAGACACCCCCTGCGACAGCCCCATGCCCGGACCTTCACCTCTCACCGGATACCTTTAAATGGACCTTTACAAGAAGTGGTTGAGTACCCCTGACCTAGAGAATGGTAGTCAAACTCAAAATAGTTGCTCTGCAAGTTGTATGCTGACTGGGTACACTTCCTGACTTCGAACTGAGGTCAGTTAGCAGTTTACTCGATCCATTGCACATATGTTAAATTGAGTGTATTTTACCAATTGGACCCATTGCTGTAGAGTTGCTTAATATTAGAAATAGTGGCTTGTTTTATTACCTACCCAAACAATGCTTATGTGTGTGTTTACCTTGTTTTGTTTTCTCTTCTTCAGCCCAGCATGACCCCTCAGCAAGTGTAAACTCACCCCCCAGTTTGATTATGCCTACCAGGTCCGTACAGCATAGGAGCCCAGATCCGAGTTTTCCGGTAAGTTTATTTAGTACCCAAAATACTAACAAGTGCTTAAGCATGTGTTAAACTGATGGAATCCTAATTTGGGACGCCAACTTAACCTTTTTTTTTATATGTCCCTACAGACCCACACACTCATGGAAGAGATCCAGGAAATGGAGGAAGATGATATATCCCTGCTGGCCACGTCCGATGACCTCCCCCTGGGTCCCAATCTGCAACTGCTCCCTAATGTTTCTCTGGCCAATCCTCAGCAGCAGAGTGAATCTGCATCCATTGTGCATGCACATGGGGAGACTGACACAACAGTCCCCAGTGTTCACTCTGCTGCTGAGGATTTGCCAAGCATGCCTGTTGCTGTTGAGGGGACGACACAACGCGGCAGGGCACGCCCAAGAGCCAGGGTAATTGTGCGGCGGACTCCATTACGCCGCCGCACAATTTCCCAGGGGAGGCACAGTGCCCTGCTTGATTTATGGAACCAAGAGAGGGACTCTTTTGAGGCACAGCTCGTAACTGAGCGGGAGGAAAGGCATGCCGATATGGTCAACCTAACTAACACCTTACAGGGCATCCTCGCGGAGTTTCGGACCCTCAACAGCAACATGGTCAATGCAAGTAATGGCATCCAGTCAGCCATGGCTGAGATGACCAATATGCAGAGAAACATTATGGAGCAGTTGCAAATTCACAATGCAACCATGGCCCAGGTTAGGTCCCATCCCCACGGACCTCCACCTGGGTTTTATGGGCAGCCACCCTATTAATCCATGAATGTGTGGGACATCTTTTCTCTTCCCCCCCACTGTATTTACTTGTCCTTTGAGGTTTCAAACAATCCATTTTGTGTTTCACATGCAGGTTGTGTTTTGTATTTGCTCCCATAGAGCTCCTTAGAGTAATGATTAAGGCCACTAGCCAATGCCATAGGTCTATGTGCTGTCTAGTTGGCAACTATCATGTGCCAATTATGGCTTTTGACATTTGTTTGGTTTGTTGGTTTGTGCTCCTCCTGTTTGCAGACATGTTTGTGTGACATTATGGCCATGCCCAAATATCCCTTGGCACAGGCAATATTAATGACTGGACTAGGCTGGCCTTTGGACTGGGTGTCCTTGTTTGGTTGTGCCACTCTCTTCCAGGTGTAGATGTGGTAGATTTAATGTTAATACCTTCTTGGTTTTTGAGCCACAGTTGTATGTGGATTTTTATTTTTTATGCACCACCAATCAAAGTGCAAAAAGTAAAAACATTTCATATGTGAACATATGCATACGGCTCATCCAATAAGGTGCAAAAAATGATGTATACAACAATGTGTAAATGTATAAAATTATTGAGACTTGCAAGTGAGTTGTACATGTAAACATATCTGGCCTTACACACTGTACTATGTTTCTACCCAGGTGAAGGGGCATTGATAAAGCCTATTCAACAAGGCGAAACATGTCTGCCCACCTGTGAGGTATTTCTTTAGCAACGGTGAACAAATACTTACTAGAAGTAAATTTAGTGCCAAGAATACTTGTATAACTTGATGTATGAATTTGTGTAGTCTCATGAACGTATTTTTGTATTCTTATATGTAAAATGTGAATAAAAGCTTAATAATTTTTAAATAGACCATAGTGTGGTTATAATCAGAGACTAATTTTGAACATGGGTTACCTAACCCATAAATCTACTTAAAAAAAAACATTTCAAACTTACAATACTTGTTGCGTTTTGAGTTGAAACACATTTAACATCACCTTGGGCTAAAGCAGATACATTTTTGGTTAAGAGGTGTAAAAATGCAAAGATCAATCTAAGTAAACACCAGGATAAACATTAGGCAACAATTAAGGGAAATTGTGTATTTATTTAAGGTAATGCCACATTACGGCCAAACAAATATTTGAAAATAAAGGCAAATACACACACACAGAATGGCAAGCCAAAAAAAGGCTTTAACTAAAATGCTGCAATATCAAATTTGCTCTCACTGATTGGCCAGACTCACTGGGTGGGCCCACATAATTGTCACCATCATCTTCTCGGGCTGTAGAGGGCAGAACATCCACATAACGGGGGACACGTTCTTGAATGGCAAAATTATGCAGAACAGCACATGCCATTATGATGTCTATCACTTTGTTAGGAGCATATTGCAGGGCGCCCCCGGTATGGTCCAAACAACAAAAACGTGTCTTCAACAGTCCAAATGCCCTCTCAACAACAGCCCTGGTCTTGCGGTGCGCACGATTGTAGGCTTCCTGAGAGGCATCCTGGGGCCGCAGCACAGGCGTCATGAGCCAGGGGAGAAGTGGGTAACCGGAATCACCTTAACAAGACAATTAAATAACAAAAATTAACACATTGCAAGACAACAAACACAAACAATTTGACATATATCAAAATGAGGTAAGCTAAAGGGCCAAAAAAGACACCCAGGGCACATTAGAAAAAACACTATTGGGCCAAATGTAGTACATAACTAAAAATGCAGCTTAAATAAAGCCAAGAATGAAAAAACATCTGCACGGACAAGGCTTTTTAGAAATATGTTTTTGATTCTGGCTTCGCAAATGTTACAATTAGGATGCTGCTGAGGGGCCCACACCATTTCGATAAAGAATGCACTGTATGCAGTTTAAGTCCACTTTGGCGTTGCAAGACCAATACTACAAAAGGACAAAAAACTAGCAAATACTTCGGGACAATCTGCTACCCAATATATTTTGGGACATGGAAGTTACAGACATCCTAACCAAAGTTAAAAAAAAAACCGAAGCACAAAGGGAGCAAAGCGTTTGGTTGAAAAACAAAATACAATCCACAAAAGCCCCCCCAAAAAAATGCTGGTTCGTTTTTCTGACAAGAATTATAAAGCTAAAATAGGCAAACAATACAGATTCCTGGGAAATATCAGTAACCAAAAATAGGACACACTTACCAAGCAGCCATGCACCCGAAAATTCCCCAGACTCAAATCTCCTAAACAAACCAGATCGTCTCAGGATATAGGAGTCGTGCGACGATCCAGGGTAGCCGGCAAGGACACTCAGGAAACGCATGTCCGGCCCCACCACGGCCTGGACATTAAGGGAGTGTCCCATTTTTCGATTCCTTAAGGCAAAAACAAAAAAAAGGGTAAGTGATAAGGGCAAAAAACATTTAGAAAAAAAAACATGTCTGCACACAAATTCAAACAACAAATGAGAAGCCTAAATAAGACATGTACACAAAAGTCCAAACAAAAATATGCTGCCGCCAAGGAAAATAGGTTACATTACACGTTGGGCCCCATAATAACCCAAACCCAAAATATATACCTATATATATATTCGTCGGATGTCCTAGGTACGAGTGCCACATGTGTGCAGTCAACAGCACCAATTACGTTGGGCATGTCGGCCACATTATAAAAACCAAGCTTAATGGCATTTCTGGCTGCCATATCATCCGGGAAAAAAATATATTTGGGAGTTGTGGCAGCCATGCCTTCCAAAAATTTAGAGAGTGCGTGGCTCAGCGTAGGCTGGGACATCCCCACGGAGAGGGCACCCAGCCTCTGGAACGAGCCGTTCGCCAAAAATTGCAGGTAGCCAAGCATCTTGGTCATACCTGAAATTGCATGCCCCTTCCTTGTGGTGCGGGCTAACCATGGCCGCAGCTCACTATATAATTTATGGAGGGAAGCGCAATCAAGCCTGGTCAGCTCAAACAGCTCAACATCATTCATGCTATCGATGTTCATGCGACGACGCAGGGGCAATCTGCTCTCAGACATCCGGATCAAATCGATGCCAAAAAGTATAAGCCCTTGATGTGCCACAAACTCGCTCCTCTCCATCCTACTCCCGAGGCCAAATAGCTGCCGGCAAACATTTCGGGAAACAGCTCTTTAATGGGCTTCAAAACAATTAGCAATCACCTCTCTGAATTGGTCGCAAGCCCATGTGAAGCACGTAAAAAATAGGATCGGACCTAAAAAATACGATTTGGACGGGAAAAACACACGAACTAACGCAAAATATACGATTGACGTCCGGAAAGCGTATGTTCACATACGTCTATGCGCGAACGTTCGTGCGAATACGAAATGGCCAAAAAAAAAGGAAAAAATGACAAACACCCACCCAAACTTACGATTCTCGATCCGAAATCAATTAACTTTTGCTCTTTGAATCGAGGGGATAGAGTGGCATACAATTTAACAATAAAAATGTCATACTATGGAGGTTGGGGGCCCCAAACCTTAGACAATACCTCACAGGTTCCCATAAACAATGCCTTGTTAAATGTATATATACACATAAAGAAGCAGTTTGGGTAAATACAGAACTGTATCCATTAGACACTAAAAACATCTAGATCCCCAATCACTTTATTCTATCAAGCAGTCATGAAAACACCCGACTGTCATCTCAGTACTAGATGCTTTGAGAAATGTAATGGGGAAAGCAGAATTCTTCCCATACCCAGACATAAAGAAACCCATTGACAACCGTAACACTAGTAAATGGGCGCCAAGTGACTTAGGAATTAAAGAACATCCTGACCTTAGGGTATATCATCTATGGAAAGCCATCCAAGACAACGCAACTGCAACAAAACTAGAACAAATGAAATATGAAGGCAAATCGTATATGAAAGCAACAAACATCAAGACCACTCTCTCACTACTATTCTCTTTTGAAGCATTCCAACAAAACACAGGATATAAGATACATAAATAAATGGGTAAATGACTTAGGAGTAGAGATTGGATAATGTATTCAGGACTATTAATAACATATAACATATTAATAACATAAATCCCCAGCACTTAAAATATTGGTCTAGATATTACTACACGTCAGACTACAATCAAAGCTTCAAAAATTATGATTGCTGGTGGTGCAAAGAATCCCAGGCAATGGATAAACACCTTAGGTGGGAGTGTAAGCATGTAAAACCTCTCTGGAATATCACCAATCAAGTCATACTAACAATAAAAAAGTAGATATAACCAGAAGCTCTTCTTATCCTTTCATTCCCCCGAACCATTCAAAACAACATTAACACACAATCCAAATAGAAGAAATAATATGGGGAGAAACTCAACCTTTAGACCTTGTTGGGTCCGTACCCTAATTGGGCACAGCTTCTACTTCTGTTGTCAGAGTTCAAATTATTCTAAGAGTGAATAAGACACAGAGACCACTGTGTAGTACAGACTCGAAGAGCATCTGAAGAAAATGCGCCTTCTTGTTTATTGCCAGCTGCTAATATACAATGATATGGGTGGGTGTTGCCACATATGTACAGATACATTCAAGCATTCTTATTGGCCATCTGACACGCCCCTCTCCGGGCCTGACGTCCATAAGGGCTGGGTTATTTCTGTACCATGCTGCCATTGTTTACATGACACTCCTACCTCTAGCCATACAGCCAGTAGCCAAAATAAAATGTTTCAACCTTGGTTCTTGAAGGAAAACAGAAGTGTTCACACAGAAAAAGTACAGACAAGAGACATTTTTAGGAAGGTTGCACAATACATAAACATCATTTTTTCAACAGACAGTAAAACACTGAAGGCCAAGAACATTTCATTACTGTTAACCCTATCAACTCCCCCCTTTGACATCTTCATCTGAATAAAATTGGGCTGGGTCCTCAAGGAAAAGTGATAGTGAATTCTTTTCTCAGGTACTTTCCCAAACCGACGAGTTGTCTGGGAGAGTTTCAGATCTTCTAAGCTGTCTCCATCCCCTGAATACTCGAATTCACAATGAGTCCCTCATCATCAGATGGAGTGTCAACCAGGAGAGATTCTAGAAAGAAAGAAAGAGAACAAATTAGTAATAAGTCTTTCTAGATGACCTGCTGCATAATTTTCCTGTAGCGCACAGAGCTAGTTTTATAACTAAGTAAAGGCTGAATATGATTACAAGAGCCATGAGCAAATACAAACCTATGGACTTCAACATTCCATAGAACCAGTTACCCACGTCTGCGAAAAATCCACCCATCCCCTTAAAGGGGTTCCAACCTTCCTTACCGATGGCTCTAGCTTTTCCTTGCAATTCTTTGACTTTATTCACGTGTGCCTGGACCTGATCTATAGTGTTCTCTATCCACGTACAACAATCTTCCCCAATGAATGTACAGTAGCCACCTTGGCTGGCTAGTAAATAGTCCAATGCTAATGTCTGTTGTAGTAGTATTTTACTAACTCTAAGTTCTCTAAATTTATTGCAGCCATAGTGTGGTTAAGTATAGCATCTATAAGTGTGGTGAAATTGTTCAGTCTGTTCATCATTTCCATTCCCCACCCTGTCCACCCAGGAAGGAAAGTCCACAGCTTATCTTCTACATTAAATAAATCCCTCCCAAATCTAAATTTTACCGCAGACTCGACTTCTGCTTCTACTCCTTCTTTATATATTTTTATAGCTGGAGTGACTCTCCCCACATAACATATTCCCTGTCCCTTCGTAGGGATCCATGCAAAAGCTTTGTGGCCACAGATAAAATAGTATCCACTTTGTAACATTACTGAATAATTTTGGAAGGCGGCAGTGATTAGGACTATAACCCTTGTGGTGGCATTAAGCATTATATTGGAACTATCATTATAATCCATTCGTTTCGTCTTATTAATAGTTACATTATAAATCGACCCTCCTACTATGGTAAGATTTGTGCGGGCGTGTTTG
The DNA here is from genome assembly GCA_027917425.1 of Gastrophryne carolinensis. Taxonomy (NCBI): domain Eukaryota; kingdom Metazoa; phylum Chordata; class Amphibia; order Anura; family Microhylidae; genus Gastrophryne; species Gastrophryne carolinensis. Next base: position 305,375,476 of record CM051234.1, on the reverse strand, counting down.
GCTGTAGTTTGATTTTCCCAGATGTTTTTGTCCAGGTCGTGGAAATGTTTATGCATAAACCTGGATATTGGGGCATTGTAATTACTGTCAAGAAGTTTGAGGATCCTTTCCTCGTGAAAGATACATTCTTAGAGGTAACTATTTGATTTATTTGTCCGAAATCCTCTGGTAACAATGGTATGGCTATCCATGGGATACCAGAAGATTGTAAATACTTAGCACTGCAGACCCAACAATTTGAAGCATTAGAAAGATTTGCAGCCTGCAAATGCATGTTCATAACACTATTCTGACGCATTATGTCGGTAGATATTATATCAAGGCACCAGATTGTCATAACACAAAACATTCTCATTTTCATTTTGCCGACTCCTGGACCCATTTGCAGTGGCTAGCGTGTATCCATGAGGCTTTTCCTTCCACCTTGACTGAGGTAGGTGTAATCAAAAGAACTTGGAATGGCCCCTCAAAGCGTGATTCAAGCGTTTTTCTTGAATGTTTCTTCACATATACATAGTCTCCAGGAATTAGAGACCTGTAACTTGTTCAGGATCTGGAAGAGAGTCAAAGACACTTTTGTGCAGTTTAGTGAGATGTCTCTGTAACTGTATGACATAATCAGTTAATTCATCTGCTTTTAACACAAGGTTTTGTGGAAAGTATAAGCCTGTTCTTGGAGCATTTCCAAACAATATCTCATATGGTGACAGTCCTGTTTTCCCTGTAGGGGTGTATCTTATCGAAAACAGGGCTAATGGCAAGCAATCGGGCCATGGTTTTCTCAATTCTTTCATAGCCTTTTGTAGTTTCAGTTTGATTGTCCCATTTAGTCTTTCTACACTCCCTGAAATCTGGGGGTGGTAAGGTGTATGGAAGGCCTGCTGGATACCTAACATAGCCATAACATTCTGCATAATTTCTCCTGTGAAGTGCGTTCCCCGGTCCGATTCTATTATCTCTATTAGTCCAAAACGGGGTATAAGTTCTGTGACTAATTTCTTAGCTGTCATTTTTGCCGTGGCTGATTTCACTGGATATGCTTCTGGCGAACCTGAAAACAGATCTATACACACAAGCACATATTCATAGGTCCACTTTTGGGAAGTTGTATGTAGTCAATTTGCAGTCTTTGAAATGGATATAGGGGCTTAGGCTGGTGTTTACGGGGCGTCTTAACGACCTGCCCTGGATTCTCGGACAAACAGATGCTACAGGCCGCACAGTGCCTTCGTGCAGCCACACTGAAACCAGGTGCTATCCAATGGTTATTAGTTAGTCTTACCATGGAGTTGGCACTCAAATGGGTGGGGAGATGAGTCAGGGCTGCTACCTCAGGAAATAAAGAACCAGGTAAGCACAGTTGGTTCTCCTTCCTCCACATCCCATCTACCTCAGCCGCTCCCAACTTTTCCCATTTCTGTTTCTCTTCTTTTGTAGCCTGTTTTTGTAAGATCTTTAACCGATCCATACTTACCGGTTCTTCTGTTAGAGTTTTCACCTCTTCACCCTTAAGAGGAATCAAAGCAGCCTGTTTGGCTGTTAAATCAGCCTTTTCATTCCCGCGAGCCTCTTTACTTGTGCCTTTGGTGTGTGCAGCTACCTTAACAATAGCTACTTCTTTAACCTGATTCAGATTGGTCAGAATTGCTTTAACTAACTCTGCATGCCTTATGGGAGTTCTTGCTGCTGTTAGGAACCCTCTAGCTTTCCACAAGTGTGCGTAATCGTGCGCCACACCGTGGCTGTAGGCGGAGTCTGTGAATATATTTCCGGTGGTATCTTTTAACAATTTTAGGGCTACTGATAGGGCAGTGAGCTCTGCTTCCTGGGCAGACATATGTGGTGGTAATGGTTCTGCCTTTACAGTCTCATGTTCAGTGACTACTGCATATCCCGTATGAAATTGGCCTTGTTCATCAGCATATCTACTGCCATCGACAAAAAATTCAAATTTTGGATTATCTAATGGGGTATCGTGGACATGGGGTAAGCCCATGGTTTCTTGTTGCATTAATTCCATGCAATCATGTATTTCATCAGTGTCAGTATATAGCAAAAAAATGTCCTCTTCTTCTCCCTCTTTCCCCCCTTCTGAATCTAACCTCTGTATGGGAAGTAAGGTGGCAAGATTCAGAGTTGAACATCTCTTAAACTTTATATTGGGGGGCAAGAGCAGGGTACATTGTAACCTGAGTTGGCGAGCCATGGACAAGTATTTAGGGTTAACTTGGGATAATATCCCATGGATGTCATGATTAGTTGACACTGTAAGTTCGTTCTCCAACACTATCTCAGAGGCCTTATCCACTAACAGAGAAACAGCTGCTACAGCTCTTACACAGGAAGGTGAGCCACGCACAACTGGGTCTAAATTAGCTGAATAATAAGCTATGGGTCTTTGTTTTTGTCCATGTAGCTGGGTAAGTACTCCAGTGGCATGTCCAACCATTTCAGTATCCATGAGTGTAAAAGGCTTAGTGTAGTCCGGAAGTCCTAAAGCCGGTGCCTGGGTGACTGCCAACTTTTGTTTATCAAATGATTCTTTTGCCTCAGTGGTCAGGCAGAAATGTGTAACCTTAACACAATCATATAGTGGCTGCATAGTAGCGCTGGCATGCATGATCCATTGTCTACAATAAGAGATGAGGCCTAGGAAGGCTCTCAACTGTTTATGAGTCTTAGGTGGGGACATGTTTCTAATAAATTCCACCCTTTCTTTGGTAAGGTGTCTAGTACCTTGTGAGATACAATGACCTAAGAAGGTAACTTGTTGCAAGCAGTATTGGAGTTTCTGCTTACTAGCTTTGCAACCATTTTCTGAAAGGAAAATCAGCAGTGACAATGTTGCCTGTTTGCAGGACATTTCATCTGGACAGCAAAGTAACAAATCATCTATATATTGTAGGAGAACACAGTCTTGGGGTGGTTTCCAGGTGGCTAAAACAGTTTGTAATGCCAGGGAATATAAGGTGGGCGAATGAGACATTCCCTGAGGCAACCGTGTAAAACAGTGCTGTTCCCCTTTAAATGTAAAAGCGAACAAATGGTAGGATTCGGGTGACAGGGGTACAGAAAAGAAAGCTCCAGTTAAATCCACACATGAAAAGTAGCAACTTGTACTGGGTATTTAGGACAACAGGGTATGTGGATTGGGCACTACTGGAGTAAGTGGGGCTAGTATACTGTTTATAGCCCTTAGATCTTGCACCATTCTGTATTTTACTGGTTGTCCTGGGCCTAAAGCCTTTTTCTTAACTGGATATAAAGGAGTGTTTGCACCTGATTGCATTTTAACCAGGACTCCTCTTTCTAACAATTCTCCTATCTCTTCCCCTATTGCTTGTTCTTGGGCAGCACTCAAACGATACTGTTTCAACTGGGGCAAGGTTGCTCCAGGCTTGACAAGGACCTCTACTGGTGCTATAGGGAGGAGTCCTGTGTCAGAACCTGATTCTGACCATAAGTGTGCTGGCACAGTTTCCAGTTCTGGTATCTCTACCGGGTTTTCCTGTTTTTCTGTATGAAAGTCCTCATATGCTTGTATTCTCATACAAGCTTCCAATTCAGCAGGGTGGTCCGGCAAAGACAAGGTGACCAGTCCATCCTCTGAATACTTGATATTTGCTTTTAAATTTCCCAAAATATCCGCTCCCAGCAGACACATAGGAGCTGTTTCTGAAATTAAAAAATTTGAAACAAACGTATGTGGACCTATTTTTCCTTTGAGAGGGTTAGTCAAATTGACAACCTTAGGTAAACCATCAAATCCTGAAACAACTTGGGTTTCCTGGGATATTTGTCTAGAGCTTAAAACGGACGGGTTGATGACTGATCTGGTGGCTCCGGTGTCTATTAGAAAATCCACCGTTTTGTTATTTAACACTACTGGAATTATAGGAGTCCTAGCCTGCGTTTCAAGAGATACAGAGGCTACAGAGGCTAGTCAATCCCCTCCCTCATTTTGTTCTTTATTCTTTTGTGTTGAACTATTTAGGTTCTGTCCCTCTTCTGCAATTCTTTTTCTGCAGTTCCTCTTAATGTGTCCTGGTTTATTACAGTAGTAACAGACAAGTGTTTTTTTTTTAAATTACCTGCTTGTTCAGGGCTGGGGTTTTCATGTGCCAGGACAATCTTTTTATTCTTATTCTCATTAAGGTCCATTTCTATCCCCTGTGCTTTTGCCAACAACTGAGCCCCTTGAGCAGCGGTTCTCCAATCCGGAGTACTTGTTTTTATTCTTTCCTTAATTGTGGGTTTTAGACCATCAATAAAAGCCCTTACAAACAACCTTTGTACTCCTTCATTATCAATGTCTAATCCTTCATCTAGATAATGCTGCTCTATGCTCAGGTAAAAATCGGAGACACTCTGGGTGGGACCTTGGGCCCCAACAGCTACCGTCCCCCTCTCTCTTTGCTTGTCTGTACAAAAATCATTCAATTGTTGTAAAAATAGGGGCCTTGATCCCTCACTACAGGGATGATCAGCTGCTGTATCAAGTGGTCTTTGACCATTAATTCTGACCATAAATTGTTGAAACTGTGTTGGAGTCATTTTCATTCTACATAAATCTTCCCCATCCTGCCATGTGGCATTATGAGATTCCATCATTTGTCTTACATATCTATAAAATCTAGAGGGGCTGGTTAACGGGTCAGGTGCGTTTTGTAGTAGAGCCATGCATTCACTCGGTGTCCATGGCTTATACGTCAATAATCGGATAAGTTGTCCTGCATTCCCTTGACCTGGCACATTACGTACCATTACAAGTGCTATTATTGGCGGTCCCAATGGCCACCGTTTATCCACCTGACAAACGTCACATTGCATCTTATTCTTCATATTTGGTGCGTAACAGTGAATACAGTGCCACACATCCTTGGGGTCTGCATGAAAAGCATTATCTGAATTATTTTTCCCCGCCACCATATAAATTCTTTCACTACCTTCCTGTTTTCTTTCTCCACAACATACACAAAAACCTTCTGGTTCATTCCTTAATCCACATTTATATTGCCAACATGTTGCCCCTTCAGGACATGTCAAAGGCAGCTTAGGATATAATCTACTTGTTTCTATCATACCTACATCCTGTAATTCATTTTTCTTTTTAACATCATATGGTGGTGGTGAAGCCTTTTTTCCTACTTCGGGTGCATCTGGTGTCTCAGGATACAACAGGGGGTGTGTATCCCACTGTTTTCTATGTGGACTATAAGTCCACCCTTCCTCTTCTGCTTGTTGAGCTAATTTTAAAGCACATTCTATCTGATAATCCCACCCCTTGTCTCTTATAATCCCTCTCTTACTCTTCTGAATAGTTTCCCATTTCTCTGGATCTAATTGATGCTTATGTGTCAACTTAAACTCCCTCCATATTTTTTGAATTTCTTTCACTGCATCCTTCCCATGTCTCTCCTCTGTCATCTGTTTGAGACTCTTCCATTGATTTTCAGGGGTTCCTTCTTTGGACTGAGCAACTCCCATCCTCCCAGCTTCCCGCCCTAAGTAGCTTATTGGGGATAAATAGACTGCTATCTCCCTCGTTGCCTTCCTCTTAGGGAGCCAGGATCCAGAAAACCTCTCCTGGGTTTTCTTGATGATGTCGGTAAATCTTATAACCCACCCCAATTGCAAACAATATAAGCAAGCAAATGGCCAGGATTGTCAACCACACATCTGTCATATGGGTAGTGTCTGGTCCTAAGTACAGATGTACTTTATACCCCCCTTCTATTGGGCTTAAATCTGTTAATCAAATCACAACCGCAACTTGCCCTGGGCTTATTGAATTATCCCAGGCTCATTCTCTCAACCGGACAATGGTTTATGTGATATTTCGGGATTTAAGCATGAATCATGACCCCCGTGAACGCGCTTTCATGAAACAGTTCGGCATACCCTCGATAAATCACATACCAACTTGACTCGGCTCATTCAATCACACAGGAAGGATGAGGAACACATAACATAGCACAATCTGCACAACAGAAGAATATAGAAAACAGTTCAAAATGACCCACCTTCGCAGAGACTGGCTAAGCCTACCCGACTTTATGACAGGACCCAGCTGTCTAACATGGAAGAGCAGAATAGAAAGAGAAATAAAAGTGTTCTCTTACCTGATCAGGGTTTTAAGTCTGCTGTTCCATGAGGACAAGAAGGCTCCGTCCTGTCACGTCCGTGGGGTATCTCTTGCGACTCACGATGGGTCCCTGTTCGGGCGCCAAGAAATGTTGGGTCCGTACCCTAATTGGGCACAGCTTCTACTTCTGTTGTCAGAGTTCAAATTATTCTAAGAGTGAATAAGACACAGAGACCACTGTGTAGTACAGACTCGAAGAGCATCTGAAGAAAATGCGCCTTCTTGTTTATTGCCAGCTGCTAATATACAATGATATGGGTGGGTTTTGCCACATATGTACAGATACATTCAAGCATTCTTATTGGCCATCTGACACGCCCCTCTCCGGGCCTGACGCCGATAAGGGCTGGGTTATTTCTGTACCATGCTGCCATTGTTTACATGACACTCCTACCTCTAGCCATACAGCCAGTAGCCAAAATAAAATGTTTCAACCTTGGTTCTTGAAGGAAAACAGAAGTGTTCACACAGGAAAAGTACAGACAAGAGACATTTCTAGGAAGGTTGCACAATACATAAACATCATTTTTTCAACAGACAGTAAAACACTGAAGGCCAAGAACATTTCATTACTGTTAACCCTATCAACCTTAAAGGGTGGAAAAGCCACATGATTCAAACAAAGCTACCTTAGCAACAGAAATCAATTATAGAAACGCAAAAGGACTGAAAATAATTCAGGCCGCTAACGTTTAACACGGATAATCAAATATGATTAAGACTACGCACTCATATTTGAAGAATAAGGGGAGGGGGAAACATCAAATAAGGATGGAATCAGAGAATAAATAAGGAGAGATCTGCATGAAGAACTAGACCAGCGGTACTCAATTGGCGGACCTCAACGCCAGATTTCTGGACCCCTGCCCTGACAGCCCTGCACTCGGTTGCTTCTGTGTTGCTGTGCTCAATGCTGCCCCATTGATCGGTGATGTAGTGCTTAGAATCCCTCCCAGTGTCATGGCTCACTGGCACCCAGCATGGCAATATGAAGTAATGCATGGGCGGGAAGTGGCATTGCAAGAGACACACAGACTTTGTTTCTTGGTCTTTTTGCCCTATCCAATCCTGTCCTGCTGCCCCAGCTCTGTCCCACCATCTCTGCCCCATCCAGCTCTGTTCCCCCCAGGTCAGCCCTATCCATAGCTTTCCCCCCAGCTTTGCCCAATCAATCCCATCCCCATCCATTCCTGCCCCATCCATCCCAGTTTTGCCTGTGGAATTTATAGCCCCCCCAGTGTAAGGATTTCTAACTATCCACCCCCCCCCCGTGCGTGTGCGACAGCCCCCCTTCCGGACCTTCACCTCTCACTGGTTGCCTGTATATGGACCTTTACAAGAAGTGGTTGAGTACCCCTGAACTAGACAAACAGGGGGGATTGGGGATGAGCAGGGGGATAGAGAAGATATGAAAAAGGCTCTGAATACGTTTTCAGGAACATTTATAAAGAGGAGTGTACGTGAAAGTATGCACGACAACACACATACAAGAGCTATCACATCTCCCTCTGCAGCATATATTACAAACGATGATGCAAATTAAACTCTATCATACGAGATCCTTATGATGAAACATCTATCTGATGCAGAGCAACTGAATAACTGACAGTTTAAAAAAAAAATTAAAAAAAAAAAAAGGATGTGCTTGGCCTCCACCAAGGAGGCCAGTTTTACCTTAGGAAGTCTGGTGGACCAGGCCAGACCTGCAAGAGCATGGCCCACCTATGAGTTCCTGTCTGTCTTTCTTTAGTCCTTGGTCATAATAAACTGAAATTCTTAATGATAAGATAAACACTGGCTTCCCAATGATAATAAACACCTGCTTCCCTAGAAGACTTAAACCGGACCTTCAGCGTGATTTAATGAAAAGCCCAAACTCTTAAAAAACGGTTCCCCAGCATCTAAAATTTATATATTTTACATTTTTAGTCACTAACTTATTATTCTTTCCCCCATTGGGCTGCAACTCTGTTCAGGAATTTAGGATACGGGCGCCGCCATCTTGACTCAGAAGCATCACACTTACTGAGGAAAGGAGAGTGGGATAAGGTACAGGGGGGCAGGTTATAGCTGTGCTTTGCTCAGACAGAGCAGAGCTGGGGTCAGGTAAAGGTCAGCAGTCCCAGAATGTAGAGCAGCACAGTCAGGAGGCACTTCCTGTTTGCAGGCTGCCTGATAAGATGGCGGCTTCCATAAGCCGCCATCTTGGATGTTTAAAGGCTCATAACATGCAGTAGATGCAGGTAGGATGATTTTTAATGTGGACAATCTGTATGTACAGGCTGTGGGAAACATATAAGATACACTCTTATTCAGAGTGAAGGACCGCTTTTAACTGGAACAACACTCATTTTTCTCAAAATGCTGCTCACTGGCTGTAATGTGTGTGTGTGTGTGTGTGTGTGTGTGTGTGGGGGGGGGGGGGGATTGCCTGTATTATTATTATTCAATTCTTAGGTGGTGTTTCCCTTTAAGGGCATGGCTGGGGGCGTAGCGCAAAAGAAAATTCTGCTTCACATGTCCCTACTCCGAGTTTTCAAAAGTTGGGAGGTATGCTATTAAGGGCCCACCCCCTAAGCCAGGTGCAGCATTCTGTTCAGTTTGAAGTTTTGCCTTTGTCTTTGAATCACCATCCAGATCTGTCATGTGTTCCTTCGCCTAGAGGCTACTAAATTTGGTGCCTTGCTCGCCCGGGGTAACCTTCAGCACCCTGGGGATTCCCTCTGTGGCTCACTCTAGGTTATGTAATTCCCTTGCTAGTCAGCAGTGCATCTTTTGTTCCTGTCCCTGCAGTTAATGTCTGTTCTGTTATCACTGCCATACCTGTTTGTTGCCTGAGTGTAAGTCTTTGTTTTTGAGAAAAGGAAAGGATATTAATGTCCTAGCAATTATATCTCGTGTCCAGTTATTTGTGAAAACTTCAAAGTCTTGTCTGTAACAGCTCCAGTAACACTTTTAATTGCAATATACAGTATTCCATAACAGTTTAGCTAGTCAAATCTCAAATGTGCACTGGATGCACGTGCTGATGAGGACATGTAGTTCCTGAACTGTACTGGCTTCCCAGTCAAATTTCTCCCTCTTTTCTGTAATGTATACATTTTCCTGTATATTGTCTAATACATTTAATAATTGCCAAAATACTTAATTATATTATTATAAGGATTGCACAGCATTGTGGACTGCATATCACCGTTCGCAGTCACTGTCAGCTGCTTAGATGTGGGAAAGCAAACGTATCACTGTAGAGTATGGCTGTGGGTAGCTTGTAATGTTCCTAAACCCCTGCTGTCATAGAATTGAAAGGGACAATCCAAGCTTTAAAGCACCAGTCTATTCTAAATAACTCTAACTGTTTATGGGTGCAAGCATGATGGAATTACTGCATAATGCTGCACCATTGTCTTCTATTGAGATGTATGAGACAAAGCACTACCCCTCCCTTCTCCTCTCAATAGAAGACAATGGTGCAGCATTATGCAGTAATTCCGTCATGGCTGCTCCCAACAATAATAGTTAGTTGACTGGACTGGCCCTTTAAAATAACAGAACAAGGGGTGCTCATATCCCAGCCCTCAGGCTCGATCCCAGGGATCCTGTTGGATGCAACCAGTGCTACACTCTCCAACCATGACCAGGTTACCACAAGTCCATGAACAGATCAGGACTGTCTTCAACTATAAGTGTAGACCCAAACCTATGACCATGACCTGCCAGGGGGGGGGGGGGGGGGCTTATCATTTCTAAGGCCCCATGCTAAGTTGGGTCTGGGGGCCCTAATCAAAGACGCATGAGGATGCCGCCAGAGCCGCACTCTCCATTCAGCTTTTCTTGATGTTTTGAACACCAAGGTAAATCTGAATAAAACACAAGCTGCTGAGGTGCAGGGACAAGTATAGTCTATATTGTTGTCTTGGATCTCTCTTGGGTAGGGGACACAGGTATATTCACTTCATAAGAACGTTTCAGCATAATCCTCATTCCAATCAACTCAGCAAACACAGAATAGTGAAGGGGGCACCACACCACTTGATGAGACCCACATCAGAAATAAGCACACTCTGGGTACCCGGTAGCGTAGGGGGCCCAGCAACCTTGGGAAATCCAGTCACTCAAATACCCTTCCACCCACACGAGGAGCCAGCCTGGGAGTGTCCCAGGAACACAGTCTATGCACTTTGGGTAACAATCCCAGTCGAATAGTGCCACCGCAGTATGGGACAAGGGCTCCACCAGGGACGTCGGACAGACGCACTCTCGTCTTTTCCCACCAGGATCCAATCTTGCTCCTCCTTGCTCCCCCAGGACAGCTTCTCTTAGCTCCCATCCTCTGAATCGCTTTAGCTTCTCCCTGGACCTCTGAAGCAGTTGGTAGCCTCACCAGCTTTCCTACACAGGGTTTGGGCTACAGCCAGACTCTCTCCCCCTGTATTTCTGGAGCTCCCCCGTATATCACCTTTGCTCTCTAAAATGTTGCCCTCAGTTTTCCCCAAATGTACCTTCTGTACCCTGACTCACACTAAAGGGGAACTCCAACCTAGGATTTTGGGGCTGAATTTACTTCTATCCTCCCATTTGTGGTTTTACACTACCATCTATTTTCTAAAGTTGGAGCGGCTACAGTATTTCTTTTCCACAATATATTACATAGGCCACCTCTAGTATCCTGCTCTGCACACCTTCCTCCACAATAACCTCATGGTTTTTAAGCAAGCCCAGCATTATGTGTTGGCTTGATGGAGTACTGTTTTCTGCTGTGCTACACCAGTAACCTGGTTCAACAGTTACTAATGATGTAACCATCATGGTGGAGACTAATCCAGGCACAGCATCTGCAAAAACATGCCATACATAATTCCAGTAATCGACACAGCCTTAGGCTCTGTTAACACCCATCCAATTACTGCGCAGTGCACAGTGCATTTACCACAAAACAATGCCCTATATAATTTATGTCCTAGGTAACATACAGTACTTTGCAAAAAATATTCTTTTATTCTTTCCTATTTTGTCACATTACCTGTATTTAAATGTTGTTTTTTCTGTATTTATCTGTAATGAAAAAAGTGCAGTGAAACTAAATATATATTTTCTGGCGCCTACATGGCACCATACTAAGGGTTAATGTTTACCAAGGAGTGCATACCATGTTTCATTGCTGGCTGCAGAGGCATAGCTAGACTTTTCTGCACTCGGGGCAAAGATTCAGAACGCCCCCCCCCCCCCCCCAAATGAAGCTTAAGCTGAAATGCTCTGCGCCTGATGGACTTCTGCGCCCCTGGGGGATCCTGGATTGGGATGTCCCGCTATATAAGCCCCCCAGTTTCCCAGTAAAACTCACTTCTCCTTGGTCCAACCGCGCAAGTGCAGGCTTTTGTCCAATCGGATTGCCTTCATTGGGGAGCGCTCGCTGCCCCACTATCCCCTGTGGCGTACACGCTCCTGTCCCAGCCTATCTGAATGGCTGGGGCAAGAGCATATGCAGACCACCGGGGATGCAGGGGATGCGGCAGCACATGCTCCCCATTGTAAACAAAATTGTCGAAAGGCAAACGGTTCTGATGATAGCCGGTACATGTGCCATTGGACCAGGAAAAGGTGAGTTACTGGCGTCTTGGGGGGTTTCACAAAGCGGGCCACCCCGAATCGGGGGAAAGCCAGCGGCCAGTCCTGGAATCTTTTAGATTCCAGGTCAGCAGCTGGTGGATTTTGTTCCGCTAAAAACTGAATGACTGGCACAGGCACGCTCCCTGTTAGAGGGAAGTGGAGAATGCGGCTCGGATCCGCTCCCTTAGTCGGAGGAAGGGGACAAGATCTGAGCGCGCAGATTGGACAAGAGGCCGGGCAGGCGCAGCAGGACTGGGGAAGGGTAAGTCAGATCAGGCGACCTGGGGGGGGTTCACACAGCGGGGCACCCCCCGATCAGGGTGCCTGAGGAACAAGGGCCAAAACCCAGGATAGTCAAAATCCTGGGTTTTGGTCTATCTAAAATCAACATAACCAATATATGTACAGCAATATACAGTAGATATAGAGTCAATTAAATTGGACCAAAACTATTGATTTTCATCCTGCTGGGTTTTGGTCTGCTTCACAAGGACACCTTGATTTGGGACGCCCCTGCATGTGACACGTCTTGGATAGCTGTAAATTTTACCTCATTCTATGGTCCCACGGCACACATGCTCAGACATTTCTCCAGTCAGAATAATGCAATCTTTTTTGGGGCATCGTCTGCTGACTGTGCACGCACCTGCTGGCCATTCAGCCTGGCAGGGGTTTGACTTTGGATAATGGGGCGTTTTTTTTTTTGTATAATATAAGTTTATTCAAGTTTTCAGGGTTAACAGTGTACATTAAGACATAGCAAGATAACAATGACAAGAATGATAATCTAACATAGGCATGTCGGACTGCAGGTTCAACTATTACACATCAAGAACAGTAATCGTTCAAAACGAAATCAACCACCGCCCCCTCCCGCCCATCGCGGCCCCCCACCCGACCCCCAGCTCCACACCGCGGTGTTTCAAGCCGTATTCTAATCCCATAGGTACTAATAATCTCGTCAGCCTAGCCTTTAGCTGAAAGCTCCGATCCTCCCATGGGGCCAGTCTGAGGGTCCAGTGGGCCGCTCAGCTGCAGACCGTCCGATCACATCAGAGCAGGAATGATGCGGGCGGGAGCGGGTAAAGCTTACCATGTCCCCTGCAGACCTTCAGCGATAACGAAGAAGGAAATAGAGATAAAGAAGAGATTAGATAAAGAACTAAAGAGACTCTAGGAAGGGGAGGGAGGAACAAGGGGGAAGGAGGGATTAGGGTAAGGGAAGCAGGAGCGCGTGGCCAATCACCGTCTATGGTGCTTCAGAGGGTAGGCGATCATCTCTGTAGTCAATCCACGCCGCCCATGTCCGCGTGTGCGCCTCCCGCATGCCCCTGGCCTCCATAATCATCTCCTCCATTCTGCGTATGCTCTCAACCTCCTGGGCCCACTCCACGAACGTCGGCAGGGCCGCAGACCTCCAATGTCTTGGAATGACTGTTCTCATTGCTGTGATGAAGTGTTGCAAGATCCCCTTTTTGTTCCTAGAAATGGACCCAGGAAGCAGAGACAACAACGCCAACTGCGGGGTATTCTGCACCGACTGCCCCATAATGGAGTTATAGGTTGACACGACCCTCTCCCAGAGGTTCCCAACAGTAGGGCAACCCCACCAGATATGTAACATGGTGCCAAGCTCTTTCGAGCACCGCCAACACCTATCAGAGCTGGACTTATTGTATTTATGAATATCCGCCGGGCATCTATACCACCGGGTCAAAACCTTATAATTCCGTTCCTGCGCTGCACATGGGGTCGAGAGTTTATGGGTGAATAAATAAATCTTATCTAAGTCCTCGTCATCTAACTGTACGCCCAGTTCCTTTTCCCATTTTCTAATAAATCCCGGCGGTGAGCAATGCCTAATCCCCAGCATCGTACCATACAGGACAGCGACCGCATGTTTATCCGGGGGGGGGGGGCTCGAGTCAGCGTATGCTCTAACTGCGTTAAAGGCCTAACGCCCCGATCCGCTAGGTTCTGGGATTTTATAAAGGCACTCAACTGATTATACAGGAGCCACGAGATATGCCGACCCGGTGCGCTCTGCCTCATCTCTTCCAACGTGGGGAACCTGCCCGAGGCCATAATGTCTCCTATAGTAACATAAGATGACGCCTCCCACGCCAGGAAACCCCTGGCCCGCAGAATCACCTCTCCCCGCCTAGTCAGGTTATCCCATACCCTCAGGAATTGCCCTGCCAAAAATGGGAGGGTATCTCTCCGTTGTTTGGGGAGAGAGCCACCCCACGGCAGAGAGACTGGGTTAACGGGAGACAGCGCCTTCTCTAGCTCTACCCACTGTTTTTTCTCCCCCCTTTCGGCCCAGTCCAGGATGCGGAGAGTCATGGCTGCTGCATGGTATGTTTTCAGATCGGGAATCCCCGCCCCACCGTTTGGTTTAAGCCTAGTCAGCGTACTAAATCTTATCCGGGGTTTCCCCGTGCCCCACACAAATCTCAAAAATGCCGTCTTCAGCCTCCTGAAAAAGCAGCTGGGTAAATATATGGGGATCGTTCGAAAAAAATAGAGGAATTTGGGGAGAATATCCATTTTTAACACATTAATCCTCCCGAACCATGAGAATTGCCTATTATTATACGCAGTCAGCTCACTCAACGTCTTCAGGAGCAGGGGGGAGTAGTTAAGTTCGTATAGACGGGACAGGTCAGCAGGCACCTGGACGCCGAGGTATTTTATGGAGTGGGGCTGCCATTTAAATGAAAAGTCGGATTCCAACTGTCTTACCATCTGCTGCGAGAGGGAGACATTTAGAGCCTCCGACTTCGAGTAATTAATTTTAAAATTACTCACACTCCCAAAGGTCTCAAATTCCTTGAGGGCCACTGGAAAGGAGGTCAAAGGGGTTCCCAAATGCAGCAGTAGGTCGTCAGCGTACAAGGAGGCCTTGTATTCACGGTCCCCCACTACCACGCCCCTAATATCAGGATTCTGCCATATGGCCACCGCTAGGTGCTCCATTGTAATAACATATAGCAATGGGGAGAGCGGGCAACCTTGCCGTGTACCATTATTAACTTTAAAGGCCGATGAGAGGAGACCATTCACCCTTACCCTTGCTGTAGGCCCGGGGTATAGCGCCAATATCCTGGACAGGAGGGACGGACCAACACCAACCTGCTGGAGAGAGGCCTTAAGAAACATCCAATCTACTCTATGCCTTCTCTGCATCGCATGATAACAGGCACGCAGGTAACTTGTTGGAGTTTGCATATGCAATCAGGTTCAACACCTTATTGGTGTTGTCCCGTGCCCCCCGCCCCGGCACAAACCCCACCTGGTCCAGGTTTATCACTCCCGGGAGTAACGGCTGAAGCCTAGAAGATATAATTTTAGAGTATAGTTTAATATCTACATTAATTAGTGATATTGGCCTGTAACTGCTACACAAAGAGGGGTCCTTCCCTGGCTTGTGTAGGACCGTAATAATGGCCTCTAGAGACTGCCCCGGGAACCCGCATTTAGGGCCTATGGAATTAAACACTCTGACCAGGAAGGGAAGTAGCTCGGGAGCCAACTGCTTATAAAATTTGGGGGTGTAGCCATCCGCCCCCGGGCTTTTACCTTGCGGCGTCTCTCTAATTGCCTTGGCCACCTCGTGCACCGAAAAAGGCTCCTCTAATGCCTCCGCTTCCTCCTTAGGAATGGGGGGAAGAGAGGTATCGTGTACATATTTAACTACATCTTCCGGGGGGTCTGCAGATATCGGGGTGATCTGGTCCTGCCTTAAATTATATAAGGATTGGTAGTAGTCCCTGAACACGTCTACTATCTGGGAAGGCACCATAGTCATATGCCCCTGTGATCCCCTGATATTGGGTACATAAGTGGTCGCGTTTCTAGGGTGTAGCGCCCTGGCTAGTAGCCTCCCACTTTTGTCGGCTGATTCGTAATAGATGGCCTTCTGACGTTCCCTAAACCTTAGGTACGCTTGACTATATAATCCCTGTAACTTCTCCCTAGCCTTCAACAAGTCGAGGAGCAAACCGTTTGTTGGGTTCCTTTTATGGTCCCGTTCCAAGGATTGAATGAGCTGTATAGTATCCCGGATTGAGGTGGCTCGCTGCTTTTTCAATCTGGTCCCGTGCTTAATAAACTCTCCCCTCACTACACATTTCAAGGCCTCCCATTGATATGGAAGGGGTGTAGGGTCTTGTGCATGATTCCTCAGGAATTCTTTGATCGTTTCTCGAACCCCCGACATGCAGACAGCGTCCCCAAGCAAATTATTATTGAGCTTCCAATTCCAGCACCTCGGGTAGAGCCCGGGTAGGCACACAGAAAGGAATATCGGCGCATGGTCTGACCACACGATCTGGCCGATCCGCGCTTGCGGAGCCCAATCCATGGCGTGGTGGCTCAAGTATAAATAATCTATTCTGCTATAGGATTTCCTAGCAGAAGAGAAGAACGTAAAGTCTCTGTCTCGTCCATGCAGGGCCCGCCACGAGTCCACCAACTGCATGTAAGCCAGCACTTTTTTCAGCTTGTTTCGTTTACTTAGGGACACTGCCGACACCCCGGAGGAGGAGTCCAACTCAGGCTGCAGGGAGATATTAAAGTCCCCTCCCACTAGCAAAGTGCCTTCCGAGAACCCCTCCAACATCCTCAGAACTCTTACACAAAAGCGCACCTGGTCAGTGTTAGGGGCATAAATATTCGCTATGGTGTATATTTTCATATACAATTCCACTTTAAGAAATATAAATCGCCCGCTGGGGTCCGTCCTGACCTCTATGGTCTTGTGGGGAAGAGACTTATGGATGGCAATCGAAACCCCTGTTGCTTTAATATTGGGATTAGGTGCATGATGCCAGGTAGGATAATATCTGTTTTTAATGTTCGGAATATGTCCCTCTTTAAAGTGCGTCTCTTGGAGAAGCAGAATGGCAACCTTGTGTTTATGCATATCATATAACACTTGTGACCTTTTCTCCGGGACATTTAGCTCTTTAACATTAAATGAGCCGACCACCAACTCTGCCATTGTCCACGGGCTACTTGGGGGGATAGGGAAGATGGACCAGGGAGAAGGGAGATAAGGAGGGGTTGTGACACTAGGGGTCTCTAAATAAGGGGGGAAAGACTACAGAAACAGATAACAATAAGAAACGAACAAGTACTAAATGCTAATGCTAACGTTAGCAATAACGCTCCTTTGGTCCTCTTTATAAGAGACGAGCGTTCTGGCCTACTGGGGGGAAGTGGAAAGCCATAGCCGCGAGCAAGGAGATGCTTCTATCTTATACACACACTATGGGAGTCCACTTCTCCAAAGTCCCAAGCCTCCGGTAAACATCTTCACCATTCAATAACAACATTAAACATTAACCTGAGCAGAAAAACATCTTGGTATGCATAACAGTTACCAACAATAGGTTCCCAACCCCCTCCCGCCAGCTCCCCTCCAGCTGAGGGCAAGACGGCTTCGGGAGACCGGGAAGCTCCCATCCCCCGGCCCCGCCAACCGCAAAAGGCCACCGTAGTCCGCCGTCATTCATCAGCAGGATGCGTCGCCCCCCCACCCCCACCAGGTCATCCATCCACATCCAAGCCCCCCCCCCCGCCCACCCCAGGGCCAGCCACGGGAGCCAGAGTAGGCCACGCCGTCCACGGGCCAACGGTACTCATTCACATTGACCCATGTCCGGCGCCACCCCCCCAGCGCACCCGCGCCCTCCTATATCCATCCGTGAATGAGAAAGGATGGCCAACCACGCACACAGCTCTGTGCAGCTACAGTCCAATACGCAGGCCCAGCTCCACGGTTTGATCTCCGCCCGACGGGTCCCAGGCAAGGGGGGGAGAAGACCAGGGCTCTACAAGGAACCGGCCCAGGGCAGCGGGCGCGAGGCCCGCACACCCCCGACCGAAAACAAACCCAGCGGAGGCAGACCGGGCCGCGACGCGTCCACGATGTCCTCAGCTGATCTAAACAACTTGTCGGCGACCGCCATCTCTGGCTCTATTCCTCTGCGGCCTGGGTCCTCTAGGAGGCGGACGTCTTCCTTGTTCTCCAGGGACCCCCACATCAGGCACCAGCCAGTCGTCCACCGGTACACTCGGAACCTCCAAGAAGCTTAAGAAGTCCTGGAGCTGCGAGTGCGACCGTAGAACAAACGATCGCCCTCTCTTCATGACCACCAGATGGAATGGGTGGCCCCATCTGTAAGCCGCTCCAACCGACTTGATAGACTCCAACAACGGTCTCATAAGGCGACGCATGTGGAGGGTGCGTCTGGCAAGATCCGGGAGTAAGGTAATCCGCGAACCATTGTAGGGGACGGGGCCCCTGTCCCATGCTCTTCTCATAATATCGTCCTTAACTTTATAGAAGTGGACCCGACAGACCACGTCCCTTGGCCTGTCAGGATCCATGGAGCGCGGGCCGGGAGCCCTGTGGGCTCTGTCGATTTCGATGCGCTCTTCAGGGGGCCTGTCCAGCACAATGTTGAATATCCTGGAGACCACTTCATTCAGATTATTATTCTCCGGGGCCTCAGGGAGACCGCGTATCCGTATGTTATTCCTGCGGCTCCTGTTCTCAGCATCATCTAAATGCATCAGGGCCCTAATTGTTTGTTGGTTAGAGTCCGCTTGAGCCTGTTGCATTGCTGTGTGCGCCCGTTCCAGCGCTTCCAGTCGCTGGTCCGTGTCGGTCCGGTGATGTTCGAGGGAGCTGACCCTGCCGGAGACCTCTGAGACCGCTCGTGTCACCTCTTCCAGCTCTCTTCTCAACAGGGACTCCATCCTATTAGTGTAATTCTCAAAGTCCCGTCTGGATGGCAAAAATTTCAATAAAATGTCGAGATTATATTGCTCCTTTCATACGGGTCCCCAAGGTGTTAGGTCTGGCGAGGCCGGCAGTAACTGAGACCCGATGGGCGACCGAGGCCGGGCCGGGCTGTCAGGTCCATCAGAGAAAAAAATGAGGCTGTCCGGGGGCTATGCATTGAGTCCCTGGTCTTCCATTGTGCCACTTGGGCGACTCCCGGATCCAGCCGGACCTGGCGACGCTCTCCACTCCCGGGGCATGCCCCGCCATTCACCATCCCCTCCATTCTCCTGGGGTATGGCGCTACGCCTTCCGTTCTCATGGGGTCCATTCGCGCGGGCTCTGTTATCAAAGGACACCGTCGTCACCTGGGCATCCTCGTCGCCCATTTTCAGACGTATTTATGCCACGGGGAGGGGGATGTATCTCTACCACTGCCGTTCCTGTGCCAGGGCCACTTCTTCTCCTTCCTGCCCCATTCTGCAGTGCCCAAGGCTCTTCTGCTGGAGGGGCCCCACTGCTCGCTGCTGGTTGGCCACGGGACTGAGCCTGCCGCGCAGGTAACTGTATGTGCTGGCCAATTTCCTCCTGGGGTCCAATAATGGTCTCTGTCGCCGGGTGTTCCCCCCAGTCCCTGTTGCCCAGTCCGAGCCCCTCTGGCCACACTGCTCCAGTTTTCTGCGGGAGCTGAGTCACCCCCGTTCTATGGGGCAGCTGATCTGTAGGTGGAGGGGACTCCTCCACCCCGCACTGTGACTCCCTGCCCGGGCAACCCGCCGCCGCCCCTCCGATGCGGGACCCGCTCATCCGAGCTGGCAGGGGGAGGGCTCCAGCCTCCCCGTCTTCTGTCCTCCCGGCCGGTCCTCTGTCAGTATCACCGCCACTGAGGGCAGCGTCCCCGGTGCGCTGCCGCCCCCGTACCTGATCCGCTGGGGGAGAGATCTCGCCCGCTCCACTCCACGGCTCCCGGCTCCTGCTGTCAGTGTCGCCGTCAAGGGCCTCGGCGGCACACGTGCACTGCGGTGCTCCCGGCCGCACCTCACCTCCGGCTGCGGGACCCGCCGCTCCCAGTACCTCTGCCCCCGCCGCTCGCACACACGGGTGCACTGTCTGAGAGGGTGAGCGACCTCCAGGCCGGCGGGGGGCCTGTTTATGGGGAGTGGAAACGAGGAATGAGAAACGATTTGCAGTGATTTTGGGGGGTTTGACAGTTGGGCATTCCAAATTGGGATACCAATGGGGAGGGCTTTTACCCCGCCTAGGGCCAGGTGGATAGGGTTTTGGTCCACCTTAAAGAGGAGCCAAAGACCGGCCTAGCGTCTATAAGAATTGGGATGCCCCACTGTGCCAAATCCCCCGGATTGCCTGATTTCCTTAAAGTGGACCAACACCCAGGATTTTCACTATCCTGGGTTTTGGTCCACTTCCGCGGGGCACCCCGATCGGGGGTGGACCCCCGCTGCGTGAAACCCCCCCCCGATCGCCCTAAATAACTCACCTCACCCCGCTCCTACGCAAGCGCTCGTCCAATCAGAGTCACTGTGGTATGCACATACAAGTGACGGACAACCACAGCGGCTCTGAGCGCGCTGGAGGCCGTGTCTCGCGCTTACTTCTAACAGGGAGCGCGCCCGCGCCGGCCATTTACGAGCGGCTGGCGCGGGTGCGCGCCCTGGTAGAAGGAAGCGCGAGATGCGGCCGCGGCCCGTGCATGCGCCATTGGAGCGGGGATAAGGTAAGGTTTCTGGGCGTCGTGGGGGGTTTCACCCCGTGAGGCACCCCGATTTCGGATGCCCCGCGGGGAGGGATCTGATCGGCTCGGGAATCTTATACATTCCCGGGCCGATCCCCCCTGGGTGTTGGTCCACTTTAACTCTTCCTGGAGCCCTCGCTGTGCTGTGACCGTATCTCCAGCAAACCTCTATCTGGGGTGCACACCCTCGCCAGGCCTTTCTGAATGGCATGTTAACAGCTAGAGGTGAGCAGGGATGTGGCCGGCAGCATTTGCTCCATTTAGATCCTCTTGCTGCACTGACATCAGCGCTGCTGATTGGCTGAGTGACCCACATGGGAACAAGGAAGGGGTGACACACACAGCGAGGCATCCCAGATCGGAATTCCCTACCAGAGTGGAACAAAACCCAAGAAAACAAAATACTTTGTTTGTTCCTCTTTAAAGTGCACTATACTGAAAGGAAAGTAAATATAATCTCCAGCCCCGAGCCCCAAACAAGCCATTTTGGCAGAGCACCCCCGCCCCCCAGTGATGATGCATTCAGTCACACAGCTCAGCAACGGGGGAGAACTTCAACCTAACTGCCATTATGTGACAGTTAGGTTGTATCTGAATTAATTAGCATATGACCGACATTCACCATAATACTATTTCCTGTTGTCTTTGCTGGTGTTTGTATGAATATTGGGGAAAGTCTGAGGTAAAAAGTAAAACACCGGTTGTTTTGGGGCACAGGGCTGGGGATGGGAGGTGACCATATAAACTTCTTTTCTTAGTATAGGTGCACATTAAGGTAAACTGCCAAAGCCATATATAGTCCAATACAACTAAAATCCATCCAGAACAGAACCATCTTCCTCCAACAACCTCTAATCTTAAATACATATTTAAAGAGGAACATCTGACCTAAAATAAAAAGGGGCCGATTCCCCCTCCCCCCACCAGCCCCTACGTACCTTTTGGATGCATGTGGCTGCTTCAGGGCCCAATTCTCACCCCGCCGCCCGCCTAGCCTTCACTAACTGACAAGCGCGGCTTTTGCCATGCTCTTCAATGTCCCACGCCGATCTTGCAGCTCTGCAAAGTCTTGCGGGATTTCGGGTGGCTCCATTGCATGTGAGTAAAAATTGGTCAAAGGTAAAACCGGAGGGGGGGGGGCAGCAGATCAGTGAGGATTGGGGGGAGGTTTTTTCTTTTTAAAGCAGAACTAAACCTGTAAATTTGTTCTATGCCCTTGAGGCATCCTAAAGTGGGATGCCCTGCTGTGTGAAACCCCCGGGAAGCCAAAAAAACTCACCTGCCTGGCCGTGCCTATCAGAATGGCTGGGGTGGGAGCACCCATATGACACCAGAAAAGCGGCAGCACATTCTCTCCATTGTAAACAATTACGTCAAAGCAGGCGCCTCTCATTGGATGAGAACCCGCGCATGAGCCGCTGGAGTGGCGAAAGGTGAGTTTTTATGGGCGTCTGGAAAGGTGTCACACAGTAGGGCATTCCAATTCTGGTAAAAGCCAGTGACTGGCCCTGGAATCTTTTAGGTTCCTTACCGACTGCTGTTGGGTTTTGTTCTGCTTTAATCAGAATTCCATCATGCAAACCATAGTCAGATTGGTCAGTGCTTTATTAAATGGTAAATACATATAAAGTCTAAGAGACACAGAGAGACACACACACACACACACACACACACACACACACACACACAGAGACATACACACAGACTGATAGACAGTGTCACAGACAGACAAAGAGACACACAGAGACACACACACACCTACCTACCTTTATCAAGCTTAGCAGTACTGCAGACTTCCTCCAAACAGCCCGGGAGACACAGGCAGCAGTGGAGGGGCGGAGCCTCCTCAATCAGGAAGACACACTGCACTGCCTCTCTGCCTGCCCTGACCCTGCTCTGCGGCCCTGATGATCACACGAACAGCCAGGCTTTCCCTTCATTTAACTGCCGCCCCCTGGCAACACAGCGCCCAGGTCAGGGGCACCCCCTGCACCCCCAACGCTACACCCCTGGCTGGTGCCCTCAGGTTCAGGGGAGAGCATTCCTGCTGCAGTGATCTCCCGGGGACAGACACAGAACTGGAGGCACGGGTCAAACCGGGAGGTGGCAACGGAGGCACGCAGAGTGTGTGTGTGCACTGGACCCGAAGTTGTGGGCCGCTATCTTTACTATGGGACCCTTTCGTGATGTTAGTGGAGGCCCAAAATTACAGGTGGCGCCATCTTTCTGAGGGGCATAAGCAGCAATCAGCAGCACACCTGAAAAATTAAAGGGCCAGCACTGATTGTACCAGACAGGTATCCTTTCCCCCCTCTGGGGTATAACTGGGATTCCACAGGTAAGAGCGTGGACAACACTCTGTTCAAGATTCCACCTGTAAGCAAGTGAGTATGGAAGGCTCTGCACACCTGTCGTCTGCATTTAAAGTGATACTTACTGCGCTTATCACCCCTAACAGTCTGGAGACTGTTTTATTCAGTCACAAAACATCACAAAAAGTATTTGCATGCCCAGCGCTCCACATCGGATCCGCGGCAACCCAGAAAGGAACATAATTTTCTATCCTGGGCAAGAAGGTCTAGGTCCAGGTCCAGAAGGAGTTCCAGGAGGTCAAGGTCACGTTTCAGATGATACCAAAGGCGCCACTATTCATGAGACAAGAGCTGGGCAGAGATCCAGGCTGCAGAAATTATGGAGCAATCCCCTCCCAGAGTGAAAGATTTTTCCCTGAATGCCTAGAAGAGTCTGCGGCAAGAGACACTGCTCCTGCGGATCCACTTGAAGCCATTTGGTCCATCGTCAGAGAGGAGATGAAGGCCTGATTCCATGATCAGCGACACCTGCCCGCATCTTTTGTAGTTCTTGAGTTGCAGTTGACGCTCTCTGCCTACTTCTTTAAAGATGCCTCCATTGACGCCATTCGGAGTTCATCGAGGGCTGTGCTGCCACGGGTTACAGCACGCAGGACTCTTTGGTGGATCCAGTATCCAAACAATGGTAGAAAAAGATCCTGTACGGTGGGGAGAATCTGTTTGGTCGCGAGTTGCAGAAGGCCATTTCAATGGTCACCAGTGGCAAGTCAGGGCTTATCCCACAGGACAGGAAAAGGAAACCTACGAGCTTCTTTGATAATAGACAAATACCCAACAGATTCAAGGAAACAAAATCTTACAGGCCTGAAAGGCTTTTCAACCATGACTGGAGTAACAGTCGTCCTTTCTTAAAACAGCGAGGAGGAACACAAATTCCTCCACCCAAGCAACCCCCAAATCAGCCAGTCTATACAGGAGCAAGGTGAGGGCCAGGCTTGCTCAGTTACTCCCAGTATAGACTCAGACTACAAAAGAACGTTGGGTTTTGAGCATCATCGGGACCAAGTACAGGTTTCAGATGGAAGTCTTGCCCAGTTCTGAAATCCCTTCAGTTGGCAGATCAGGTGCTATCCATAGATCTGAAGGATGCATATCTCCACATCCTCATCCACAGTCCCTTCCAGAATATTCTAAAGTTCAAAATAAACCAACACCATTATCAGTTTTGCTCTCTCCCGTTCCAGTTGTCCACTTCGTCGAGGACATTCTCAAAAATTCTAGTAGCACTAGAAAGAGGTGCTCTGATTGGCTGAGCGGCTCGTTCAACCAATCAGCGTGCTTGCTTTCAATCAGTTCCTTTTGGCTTTGTCTGGACGGCAAAGCCGGGTGCAGGTGTGTGCGCGGCTAGAGGTGAGCAGGGAAAGCGCGACAAAAAGATGCGGCGAGGACTCATGGACAAGATGACTGAAACAAGGCTTCTGGGGGGTTTTACACAGGGGCGCATCCCCAATTGGAGTGAAACTTGGATGGCCCTGGAGTCTGGCCAAGGCCCTGAACGTTCCCTGAACGTAGTGGAAACGTTGATCAAATCCTGCAAATCCTCCAGAAACGCTCTATGCAACAGATCATGCAAGAAATGTTATACTTACCTGGCTGAATCTTCGGCAGTCGATTCTTATGATGTAAATCATGTTTTGAATTTCCTCCAGCTGGGTCTCGAGAAGGACCTAGGCCTGAGGACCTCAAAGACCCAGTGACCCAACTGTCAGCAGTTGACAGCAAGCAGTGGGCATCATACCCTTTAAGCATACAGTTCTTTAAAGTCGTGATGAGGAGAAACAAAGTTTTTCCCCAATGGGATCAAAGCCCTTAGTCCAGTCAAAGAATGCCCTATTTGGAATTTAATGTTACAATCAATTTTGACATTGCCTCTTGTCTTAGAGAGACAAAACCTCTTCATGATTCCCGCAGGGGCCAGGAAAGGTTATGCCCCCTCGAAGAAAACTCTATCGCCATGGGTGGTAAGACTCATCAAGAAGGCCTATGAGTTGAACAACCTAGATGTTCCCTCTCAAATTAGAGCGCACTCTACCAGATCCAAGGCTGCCTCCTGGGCCTTCAGTAATGGGACCTCGCTGGACAGGATTTGTAGGGCCACTACATTCCTGAGACATCAGGTTAACCTTGGAGACTCTTTGACTTTAGTAAGAGCACCTTACTTCGTACCTCTTGTACATAATTCTGTTATCATTAAAAATTTTCAGCATCCCTCCCTGGTAAAGCTAGTTATATCCCTTAGTATGACACCATGGAGGCTCCAGGAAAGTGGAAAATTGTATACTCACCTTTCCATATGGCATGGCATCATACATACCCGCCCTGAAAATTCATTCGACAACATGTGCGGGAATGACTTAGCATGGAATAACTGCAAAGGGTGGGACAACAGTTTTATTACACCTGGTCCTATGTATGAGGGTTATTTTAATTGGGGGTGGACATTAAACATTAGTATGACGCCATGTATGCGCCAGGAAAGGAACATTTCGAAAAGGTGAGTATACAATTTTTCGCTATATATTTTTGGAAATAAAAAACTGAACATTTTTATTTGCATATATATTTACGTCCTTTGCTATGAAGCCCTCTAAAGTTTCGGTGCATATAGTTACTTTCCTAAGTCACATGCTAAGTGTGCAATCTAAGTGTCACATGGTCTGTCAGTATATACGCACCATTTTTGAAAAGCCCCAGAAGCTGCAGCACCATTAAGCAAGGGGCACCACAAATCATCCACCAGCATGAAGTCCAAGAATATCTCCAAACAATCAGGGACAAAGTTGTTGAAAAGCACAAGTCAGGGTTAAATTATAAAAAAAATATCCAAATCCACCAGAGCACCATCAAATCCATTATCATTAAACAGCAAACCTTCCAAGAGAGGGCCACCCACCAAAACTCTCAGCCCGGCCAAGGAGGACATTAATCAGAGAGGCAGCACAGAAACCATGGATAACCCTAAAGGAACTGCAGAGTTCCTAAGCAGAGATTGGAGCATCTGTCCATATGACCACAATAAGCTGTACACTTCATAGAGCAGAGCTTTAGAGTGGCAAGAAAACAGCCTTTACTTACAGGCAAAAATAGGAAGGCTTGTCTTGAGATTTCCAAAAGGCTTATGGGAGACTGCCCAACTGTATGGAGGACCAAAATTGAACCTTATGGCCAAAAGGTAAAACGCTACGTTTGACGCAAAACCACCCTCATCACCCTAAGAACACCGCCCCACAGTGAAACATAGTAGTGGTAGCATCATGCTGTGGGGATGTTTTTCAGCTACAGGGACTGGGAAACTGGTCCGAGTTGAGGGTAAGATGAATGTGCTAAATACAGGGATATTCTGTCAGTGATTTCAGACTGGTATGGAGGTTCATCTTCATGACCCAAAGCAAACTCAAGGGGTTTAATGGGAAACATGTAAATATATCGGATTGGCATAGCCCAGACCTTAATCCAATTGAGACTCTGTGATCAGACTGAGTAAAGGGGGTGGAGGTTGCTCCATCACTACTATTTATACAAAATTATTATTCAGGGACTGGGAACCAATTTAAAGCCCAGTTTAACCCTATCACCATTATAACATATTCAGCAATCAGGCATATGAATCCTGTATGGAAACTAGGGGCCTTGGTTTGCATACAATTGCAATCACATGTATTAAACCCGACGCCACGTTAAGGCGTCCCTTTTGGTGGGGTCCCTACACCTATTTTTGAGTGCCCAAAGTTGGGACATGCAATGCAATCAAATATTTCAGAGCTACTCACCTGGGAAGCTGCCGGTCTCCACTTTAGAACACTCTACAGGGAGAGATCCTGAAACTTGAAGATTGCTGTTAACCAGTGGAAATCATCTGACTTAAAGAATGCAGAGCAGTTGGATGGAGTAGTTTTGCCTTTATGAATGAGCAATAATTCCAGTGACAAGCTCATAGAGACTTATCCACAGCAAAATTGCAGCTGTAATTGCTGGTGGCTTTACAAAGTACTGACTTTATGGGGTGTCCTATTTGTTGTTTGCTTTACAGTAAAAAGAGAATCAAAAGTTCAAAGTTGTAGAAGTTTAAATGAAGTGAAACCCTATAAAACCCATCTTAATTCTAGGTTGTGAGGTAGGTAAAACACAAAATATGGGGGGGAGAGTCTATGACAATGCAGGTGTAATGCAGTGTACTGAGCTTTGCCTACATTCTGCTTGCGTTGTACCAGCAACGTAGAGGGGTGTTACATACAAGCTTTATGTCGCCCTATGTCTAAACTATTCTGGAGTGTTAGTGTATGTGTGGACTGCCATAAATTGTCCCTTTAACAGGGAACTGTTAACAGGGAATCTAATGGGGTTGCTTTACACCTCTGCCAGTTTTTGGCTGTTATCTCTCCATCTGACCTGTTCTCCTACATCCGATGTGCACACCTGCGCTAGGCATATCTAAACAGCTGACAGCAGATGTGTTCAGCTGAAAGGGTGCATCCTGTGGAAAGCACTTGGCAATCCGTTCATTTAAAAAATTGAATAAAATCTCGCTTATAACCTAAAATGTAGGATTGGATGTAGGTCCGCTTCAATGTAAGCTCCAACCGCTCTTAATATCTCCGACTTGATTTCTTTTGTTAAGCCTCTTATCGCCCTCAATAGGGTTTTTCTTCACCATTAAATACTAGTGGGCATATGTGAGGAAAGAAAAAAAATCCAATCGTGTAGTACTATTTCAACCTTATAGTGTTCCCGCTTTTTATTATGCTTACCGAAAATATCATATAAAACACGCTCTACACATAGCCAATATTATTAGCAGCCGGTCAGCGAGTTAAGCCTCCAAAATAGCGCCTCACCCTCCTTGTAACACAATGCTGTATATCGTTCTTGGAACCGGTAGCGTATTCCGGTGAAAACGATAATGAAAATGCAATGCTTGACCCTGCCCCAATCCGTTCATTTAGTATTGATTGCCGGGCATTAAAATGCACAGCAATCAACTCTGAGTGGTGGACCATGAGCCGGTAATATGTCTTGAAAGTCGGGGTGAGGTAGGAAACTGCCAGTTCCATGGGGTTTCACACACAGGGCCATCCCAAATCAAGATGGTCTTGTTAAGCATCTCAAATCCCGGGGAGGGAACTGGGTTTTAGTCAGCTTTAAAAGTTATAGCCTTATTCCTTCACTTTCTACCTAAGGTCATTGTAACAAGCAATACAAAATAACATTATGGTCACTGCTGCCACCTAATGGCAGAAAACCATAGTATACCATATAAAAAATATATGTATAATATATAGAAAAATTGCCAGAGAACACACAAATAAAACATTATTTACTTTTTTATTGTAAATTTGGTTTATCTCTGGCCAAGGAAATGCCATTGAGGAGAGGCTGAGGTATAGTTAAAATCCTCTATTTTTATGGTGACATGGACATGAAAAAAAAGAAATTTAACCCTTTGCACGTGCTGTCGTGTTACAGAAACAATAGCTAAGGCAGCCATGTCATGGCAATCCTTTTTATGCCCTGACCATAACCTTACTAAACACAGCAATTTAAATGTACAGATATAGATTCTTTTGTGGACTATCCTGGGTTTTGGTCCACACCCTTGGGATGTCCCCCTGTGTGAACCCCCCCACCGGTCGCCTGATTTATAAACCTCACCCGTGTTTCCATGCTGTGGCTCTGTTCCATTCAGCTTCTTTGGTCATACATATTAATGTGCAGCTAAAGAAACTGATTGGGAGTCTAGCCCCACTCCCGATCCTCCTGAAATAATTCTTAGGGGGGGGGGGCACAATGACTCATGATCTCCCCTTCAGGATAATACATCAGCCCTAGTCATCATCAGCTAGAATTATAACTCTTTGGGTTTGCCCTTTGCCTTTAAGTATATTATAATACTGTAAGGAGAAACATGAAATTGCTAAATTGAGCAGTGGTATCACAAAAAATATGTATCTTATATGAAAGGATCCTGTGGGCTATTTTTAAGTCTCTAAGTTCCTTAGGTTTCGATTAGGACCACATAATGTTTTTCCTGGATTTTCAGGCCCTTTACATTGAAAGAAACCATTTTCAAGTTGGACACCCCATTGATCATAAATGAGATCCAGCCACAAGGGAGTGGAGTCTGATAACACCCGGTCTAAAGATGATCATGCAGGGAGCAGAGGAGTTTTTACATGTTTTGAAAGGGCTGGCAGAACCCGTACAACCATGCAGAAATATTCAGGATGAGGAACTTCTAGATTGTGATGGGGGCAGTTTGGGACTTGGATAGGATCCAAACCCAGAAAAGCTGAAAGGCCAGAAAAATTATCCAGTGTTTTGAGAACATCTCTGCCCCTCTCCAAGATGTGAAGAAGGAGGTAACCTCACCTGTTGGTTGCATAAGCGGCCTGCTCATAATCAAGCACCCACTTTAGTAATCTAAATCACCATTGAACTTGTATTTGGACTTTCTAGGGCTCTATAATAAACTGTGCACCCCATTTGGGCAAGCAGACTTGCTGCATACAAAAAGAGTAACATATGGATTATTCAAAGATTTGTTTGTATTACACTATGTGCCTATCCTAGAAGAAAAGGGAACCATAGAATAATCTATGGTTATGCTCAGCGCAAATCAATTAATCAACAATCTTAATCATATACATTTGTAAAAAGGCAGTCCAAAATATTTCTTTCTTTTCAAAATACTTGATTGGATCACCTCAATGTGTCATGCAACACACTTCAAACACTTCGTGCACCAGGGCCCATCACCAATTTTGCACGTACAAGAATAAAATGATTGTATGCTTTCCTTAAATAGACAATCACAGTGTGGATCCACTTGAAATAAAACCTAATTTTCCTCTTATTCCTATATAAATCGATAAATATAATAATCAAATAATTTCCCATAGACTCATGCATGCAAGGGAAAGAAAGATAAAAACGCAAAAATAGTGTGATATTGTTTAAAAATCGGGAAGTGCCAAAATCCTGTTTTTTATTGTGCTTACCATATAAAGCTAAAAACTCAGCTTCAAAATCAACCCACAAATGGTTCAATATCAGTGAGTTAAGTTTTCAAGGGAAGGGGCTCACCCCTTCTCTCAAGCCTGCCCTCCTTCCCCGCCTGCGGGGGGATCGAAAACCAAAAGGAAACCAACAATGCAGCGTGTTGCTTAGCACTGCCCCGAATGCATTTCGTCACCATGGACTTGTTCACTGGGCTCGTCCAGCCTATCCTGATTGCCTTTTATATGGTGGACAATAGCTATTTTTTAAAGAGCCTCAAAAACCACCCTAAAAGACTCTAGGGCCATCTGCTAGCCTGTCCCCAGGGATGCCCCACTGAGTAAAACCCTCTGGGTGACCAGGAATATTCACCCTTACCGGCTGCTCCTGTGACACTGTGTTCGCAGGTGGCCACATCCCCCACAGCTGTCCGTGCTGGTGCACTCAGCCATTCAGATAGGCCAGTGCAAGGGGAGGCACACTCTACAGAGCACGTCATCTGGCAGCCTTGAGATCAGCCAAGATGTGGCTTCGGTGGTGGAAAAAAGGGTTTTGATCTGCTTTAATCAATGTTGTACGGAAAAGGCTGCCTTTATAACTATAGTAAATTGATCTTAGCTTCATACATCTTTTTTAATATATGGTATTTATTGTACTAGCTGTTACTAGTGGTTTAACTATTTAAAGTGCTACAGCAGGCAAAGGTAATTGCTACACCATTGCGTTACATTTGGCACTGTCCTAAACAGTTTTCAATTTTTAAATTGAAAAATATCAATAAGGAAGAGGAGAAAAGATCCCTATTATCCACAATTTATACCTGGCCCCACCCTGGAAAAACACTTGTTTTGGTTTTCTTTATGGGAGGAGTCTCCATCCGACTGTATGAGTATATAATCAATAAGCTAGAGAGTGGGATAACCTACTTTTGACCTCACTAGCCAGGACAACCTCCTCAACCAATTAATAAATCAAAAAAGGTTTACTGTAGAAAATGTGTGTATACAAACAATTTTTTTGCACATTGATCCACATAATACATTACATATTTGTTTTCTCAATCTCAAACTTTTGGCTGGTTAAGTTACTGTTTAGTTTACTGTGTTCAAATTGAAGAAGAAATGGCCGAGATATTTGGGTTTACAATTTCACCTCATGATTTCTCTTCTAAAAAAAAGTGGCCCGTGGATCTGTGATGCTGCACAATAATCATCATAATGGGCGGGTCTGTAAGATTCCCAGAACTTGCATCCTGGCTGTGCAATGTAAGGAGGAGGAGGCGGAGGGAATGACCAGCAATCCTGTCATGCTCTGTTGAGCTGATTGGGGATGAAAACTTAAGTTAGGTACCTGGTAACTTTTTTTCTAAACATCCGAAAGGGCAGCATACGCCTGAGACCTCCGGGCTCCTCCTACCAATTTGGAACACCTGACCACCAGACAGAATAAAATCTTGACTCCTCCTCCCTTTCCTCAGTTGTTGTAGAGATCTGAAAGAGAGAAAAGAAACAGACCCACAACTCCAACATATAATCAATACATAATCCAACTCCACATAAGAAAAAAGGGAGGGAAGCCAGGGTATGCTGCCCTTTCGGATGTTTAGAAAAAAAGTTACCTAACTTAAGTTTTCTCAAAACATCCTTCGGGCAGCATACGCCTGAGAGATAGGCGAGTACTACCTCTTCAGGCGGGAAGAACAGCATGAAGGACACTTCTGCCAAGGACTGATCCCTTTGGGACAGAAGATCCAACCTATAGTATCTAGAAAAAAATCCTGGCAGAGGATCCAGTGGCTGCTTTACAGACCCATTCCATAAAGATCCCAGCCAGCTCTGCCCAAGATGTAGAAATACTTCTTTCATAAGAGACGTGATTCTACTTGGCATGGTAAAACTCCTATAAGCTATCATAGTTGCTAAAGTAGTCTAAAACATACTTTGTCCTTTCCTCGGGAACTACAAGGACACGAACCAACCGTTGGGAACCCTCCCATCCTTGGTTCGGAAAAGACACTTCAACAGAAGTGTTCTAACGTTCCAGCATTTAACCCTTTAAATGCCAGCCACGTAAAATTTACGTGGTTGCCTCTCCGTCACTTAAGTGCCAGCCACGTAAATTTTACGTGCCTGACTTTTCCCAATAACAGTAAAAAAAGTAAAAAAAAGTGTCACTTACCTGACCCCTTGTTCGATCCGGCCGGGTCTCCTCTTCAGCCAGAGAGGCTCCGATCGCCGATTCGGGCTCCGATCGCCGATTCGGACTCCTCCGGCTGCAGGGAAGGGCCCGGAATAGGGTGCCCCCCCGTTTCAGCAGCCGGCGGGATTGCCTGCAAAAAAAAAAAAAAATGACAGTTACTCACCTCCGCTCCCGCGGGCTCCCGCCGCCTCTCCTCTTCATGGGGGGGGGGCTCCGATCACCCCCCCGGCTCTTCCGTCTTCTGGAGGGGGGGCATAACAGCCCTTCCTCCGCAGCAGCTTCCAATGCCAGCCGCCATCTTGGATTTTAGTCCCGCCCCCTCGGCTAATGACGTCACCGCCGGGTGTCATCGGGGCACCCAGCAGTTCTGCTGTCAGATGCCGGTGACGGCTGGGCAGAGAAGGAGGGAGGTAGGCGCCTCCCCCCTTCTCTGCCCAGCTGTCACCTGCATCAGATCGCCGCGGGACACTGCATCTGAAGATCGGAAGTGAGTAAAGGTAACATTTTTTTTTTTTTTAATAAACTTTTTCAACAACCTGTGTGTGTCTTTTTTTTATACTGTTAACCCTTTGTGAACTGGTAAGGGGTCCATGAGACCCCTTATACCAGTTCACAAGGCTCGGGGGTCTGGCAAGTCACCTGCGGCAAGCGGGTGACTTGCCATTAACCCCTGGCCACCCAAATTACCTGCCTCCCCAAAGCCCGGGGGGGGGGGGGGCAGAAGAGCCGTGGCCCTAGGCTATGACGGCTTGTAGCCGGCAGGGCCAGGGGCCACTAAAGCTGGCCCCTGCGCCCTGTTCTACAAGCCCCCATAGCTGGTCACAGGCTGGTTACGCTGGGTAGGGGGGACCTCACGCCATTTTTTGGGGGGATTTTTAAGGGTTTTAACCCTTAAAAATCCAAAAAAATGGGGTCCCCCTCCCTGGGAGGGGGGACCCTATGTCATTTTTTTTTTTAAATTAACCCTATGTTACCTGTAACCCAGTAGGTATAAAAGGCTTCCAGCAGCAGCAGGAGAGCAGAAGCCTAAGTGATCAGCGTGGGACACAGGGATGGATGGGAGGTAAGTATTAAAAAAAAATAATAAAAAAAAATATATTTTTTTAATAAAGTAATTTTGAAAAAGTGTGTCTGTGTGTTTTTTTACTTTTAACCCTTTGTGAACTGGTAAGGGGTCCATGTGACCCCTATACCAGTTCACAAGGCTCGGAGGTCTGGCAAGTCACCTGCGGCTAGTGGGTGACTTGCCATTAACCCCGAGACCCCGCATTACCTGCCTCCCAAAAAAACCCTTATATTCCCCCAAGAAATGGTGCCCCCCCCCCCTGTGAAGGGGGACCCCACACCATTTTTTTTTGTTTAACCCTTTATTATGTGGATAGTAGTTGTATTTTATTTGTAAATGTTATAAAGTGCTCTTCTAAGTTTAGGGGATCTCCTGGACAGGAACGGGGGGCTACCGATACATATGTGGTATCATTGTAATCGGGAGACATGGGGCTTTCACGTGCAATATGGTTTTCAGTGGTGGACCCTGAGTTGTGGCCTGGTTTCCCTCCTCGGCTGGACTGACTCCCCCCTCCCTCGGGGACAGGCATTAGAAGCATTGAGCTGGGCTCTGCTCTGGGGTGACGTCTGCCCTTCCCCCCCTCACTGACTGTGACCCAGTGATAACAGAGCTGGAAGTCTCCTGCACCTGGGCATTATGCTGGTGGACCGCCCCGCTCTAGAACAGCGCTGAGGACCCTTTATCTGGCTATCTGGGGCCTGCTGCACTCTGAGTTTCCGGTGCCTTGATCTGGCAACTCTGTGTTTCTCCGACCCCCCCTCTGCCAAAGGTGCATTCTCCTTCCTTTAAAGAATATCGGCATCTCCGGTGCATCACTCTCATAACCCGGGCACTAACTCGTCATACCTCAGGCTGTCTGCCCTTGCGCACTACATCATAGCCGGAGCGCCCAAAGTGGGCATTTACGAATCTTGCAGCGCCCTGCGCAGAAACACCCCGGTTGGAGCGCACTCACGATCTGGGACGCCCCGGTGGCTCTGGAGCGGAGCAGAATCATAGATCCCAAGCGCGATGGGCGGGGGCAACAAAAATAAAGATTCCAAGACCCAGACCAGAGGATCTCTAGCGGCTAATCAGAGCGATCTCAACCGCTACATCTCAAAGCCTGCAGATCCTGCCGAGATCCGGGCCCGTCGGGGAGCTCACCCAGAAGAGATGCGGGGGACCCTGACCGGGGAGACGTGAGGACCTCCGGGTCACCACCAATGGACCGCATGCTATCAGAAATCTGGACCCACCTGCGCTCCATGCCTACTAAAGAGGACTTATCTATGATATAATCACACGCTCAATTAGCGAAAAATTATCCGAGGAGGTTGGCCTTTTGAGGGGAGACCTACTTCAGCTTGATTCTAGATTGGACAAGGTGGAACGAAATCAAGAGGAGGATAGGTCAGCTATACAACAGCTGACACTCCGCTTAGAAGCACAGGAGGCGGCGAACACCAACCTAGCCCTCCATCTTGAAGATCTGGAAAACCGCAATAGGCGAAACAACATTCGCATCCGAGGTCTCCATGAAGCTACGCGAGCGGAAGATCTAATGCCTACTTTGCAGGGTATATTCTCTGCGCTACTCGGAGATCAAACGGACGGTGAATCTAAAATTGAGATTGACCGGGCACATAGGGCCATTGCTCCTCCCCCCGGCAGGGGGACCCCCCAAGGGATGTCATCTGCAGAGTCCACTTTTTCCAGGAGAAGGAGGCGATTATGGCTGCGGCCAGAAGAAAGGGATCCTTGGACTTTGACGGGGCGGACCTGCATTTTTACTCTGACCTCTCGAGGTCCACCTTGGCGAGGAGAAGAATTCTGCGCCCGCTGCTGGACATGCTTAAGCAGAATAACGTGGCTTATCGGTGGGGCTACCCCTTTGCATTGATCGCCTCAAAAGATGGCAAGACCTTTGCCCTCCGCAAGCATGAGGATTTGCCGGACTTTCTTAAGCAGTTCGGTCTTCGACATGTCCAGATCCCGGATTGGTTGGGGGCTACCCTGGACCCGTATCCCTCACGGGCCAGAGAAAGAAGAGCTCCCCGGCCTCCCGACATGTGATCCTAACTGGACAGGGCTACGGCCTCCACCCCCGCTGCTATGTACGGGACATTGATTCAGCTGTCGGGCCTCCTCACTCCACCCGCTACCTGAGGTCCCCGATTTGCATCCCGACAGGTCGTATGCACATGTATTTAAGTTAACTGATTGTGTTGTTTGCCTTTTCCAAAGTTGTATTTCGATTATATTATGTAGACGGCCGGGAGTCGGCGACTGACCGGCGTGAGTGGAGTGTAATTTACAACCCATACCTCCACTGCAAGTGGCTGTTGACTTCTCGGTCCCCATCAGGAGGGGCATGCCGGGCTCAATACTCCCCCTTATTGGGGGGTGTTGGGCCGTCATGGGCCCTCTACCGGTTCATGGGTGGGATTTCCCTCATCCTTGAACATACTGGGCTTTCGGATCATCTCCGCAGCAGCCCCCTTGGGCGCGGAGGGTGCTCTTGAAACCTCGTAGTTTGACACTGTTTAGAGTTTAAACTTGTGAGAATTAAACGTTGTTTCCAGTTTGGGACGTTTCTCAAACATTCCTTTTCTTTTCTGTATCTCTATCACCTCTTTTCCTCTTCTATCTCTTCCCCTCCCCTCCCTTGCTCGCCTCTCCCCCCCCCCCTTTTTTCCTTTCCCCTCCTGGCCCCCACACCCAGACACTCCCTCTTTAGCCGGGGTTCGGGTGCTAACCAGGGTTCCTACCCCATAGGATATTTCGGCCTCCTCATCTGATCCGAGGTATTGATAGCCCTGATCATAAGCAGTAATGCCCAGGGTCCGTGGCGCCTCGCAGGGCGCCTCACGCGCGGAAGTACCTAACCCCCCCTTCACTAAAAAGCTCAGAGTGGTCTCGTTAAACGCCAGAGGATTAAACACGCCTCTCAAGAGATCTAAGCTAACTCAGGAATTGACCAGACATAAAGCAAACTTTGCATTTATTCAGGAAACGCATCTTAAAGGCGACAGGGCCCCTAGGCTGTCCTCCAGGTCCTTCTCCCAGTCCTACACGAGTAATGCGCCGGATGTGAAGGCGAGAGGGGTGGCGATTTTGATAGCTTAGAACACTCCCTTTCGGGTCTCAGATAAAATAGCAGATGAACAAGGAAGAAACTTAATTATCAAAGGCTCCCTGTTTAACAAAAAATACACGTTGGCAGTCGCTTACGCCCCGAAATCCGGGCAGGTAGCTTTTCTAGAATCCTTCATAGACAAGCTTAGGACGGTGCAGGAGGGACCCATTATTCTCGGGGGGACCTGAACGTAGCGTTGGATCCCCTATTGGATTCATCCACAGGGCGGTCGGCCCTGGCGTACGCGGCATTGGGGAAAATAAAGAGGATCCTCCAGAAAGCACAGCTGTGTGATCCGTGGCAAATCAGCCACCCTACCACTAAGGATTACTCCTTTTACTCTGCGGTCCATGCCTCGTACTCCAGAATCGACTATGTCCTAGTATCTCACTGCCTTCTACCACATATAACAGACGCCAAAATAGAAACTACAACTATCTCAGATCATGCCCCTTTAGCCCTCTCTGTTAACCTGACAGGGGGATCCAAGGGGGAGTGGACATGGAGGCTGAATGAGTCTCTTCTGCAGAATGAACCGCTGGTCCTCAATCTCCAAAACGCCATCAAGGAATATTTTGAGCTTAATAGGAGTGATGACACCTCTCCATTTAATAACTGGCAGGCTCACAAGGCCGTCATTAGGGGAATGCTCATTAGACACGCCACCCAGATGAGAAGGGATAGGGAGCGGGAACTACAGAGCCGACTAGAGAGGGTTCAGGAGCTGGAGAGATCGCATAAAGCCTCATTAGCTAAAAGCAAACTTCTGGAGCTCTCCGAGGCCAGAGCAGCCCTGAACTCCCTCCTATCATCAAGAGCCGCATACATTATCAAACGCTGTAGGAGAATGTACTTCGAGTGGGGGAATAAAAATAGTGCACTTTTAGCGAGAGCACTTAGAAAGCAACAGTCATTGAACTATATCGAAGCTATTATCGATGAGCACCAAAAAAAGCTTTATAACACCCCTGACATCGCAAGGACCTTCCAGTCCTTCTACCAAAAACTATATAATATCCGCTCTGGCGAGGCGGATCTAGGCCCGCGGCAAAGGGAACAAATGAAGCAATACATAGCAGATTCAGGGATGCCGGTGTTGCGGTGGGAGGAGAGGGAGGCCTTAGAGCGCCCGATTTCCATAGAGGAGCTGAGAGTAGCAGTGCAGGGCTCACCGAACGGGAAGTCGCCGGGCCCCGATGGATTTTCGGTCAGCTACTATAAGAAATTTCTCCCTCTTTTGGGCTCGCACTTTCTTTCGGCCTTTAACTCACTCCTGATGTCCACAGGCCAGGATACCATCCCGAGCGAAGCGTTAGCTGCATATGTCACAATAATACAAAAGCCTGGGAAAGACCCGCTCGCTTGCGGAAGTTACAGGCCTATCTCACTATTAAATGTGGATCTTAAGCTCTTCGCAAAGATCTTGGCGAATAGACTGTCGGGGCTGCTCCCGGGGTTGGTGGACGGTGATCAATCAGGTTTTATCCCTGGGCGGGAAGCCCGCGATAATACGACCAGAGTATTGAATCTACTCCACAGGGCCAAACAGACTGGGGAGCCGGTTGTGTTGCTGTCCACCGATGCCGAGAAGGCCTTTGACCGGGTAAACTGGCAGTTTATTAGAGCAGTTCTTGAACATATTGGGATGGGACCTAAGGCATTACAACTAGTCATGGCCTTATACTCAGACCCCTCAGCAAGGATCAAAGTAAATGGAGTTCTCTCGGGGCGAGTAGACATTAGAAATGGTACCAGGCAGGGGTGCCCCCTCTCTCCCCTGATTTTTGCACTATCGATGGAACCTTTCTTGTGCAGAATTAGGAGACAGGGGGACATCAAGGGGATCACAGTAGGGTCAGACACACACAAGATCTCGGCTTACGCGGATGACCTGCTCTTCTTCCTCACAAACCAGACGGTAGGCATCCCGGTATTGCTGAAGGAGTTTGAGAAGTTTGGCAGGCTCTCATTTCTGAAAATTAATTATGACAAATCAGAAGCTATGGGGGTGAACCTTTCCGGCGAGATGGAAGCCCTCCTCAAATCTTCCTTCCCATTTAAATGGCCGCCATCGGCCATTACGTACCTGGGCACCAAAATTACCAAAACAGTAGAGGGGATATATACAGCAAACTTTGGTCCCCTTCTCTCCAGAATCAAAACAGACCTAACGAACTGGGATCTCCCCACTTTCTCG
The DNA here is from genome assembly GCA_027917425.1 of Gastrophryne carolinensis. Lineage (NCBI taxonomy): Eukaryota > Metazoa > Chordata > Amphibia > Anura > Microhylidae > Gastrophryne > Gastrophryne carolinensis. Next base: position 305,337,230 of record CM051234.1, on the reverse strand, counting down.
TGGCTGGGTAGAATAAGCATTGTCAAAATGACGATCTTACCGAAAATTCTTTACTTGCTCCAAACCCTCCCTATACAAATACCTAGAGCATACTTTAAATCCCTGGACTCAATCTTTATCAAATTTATCTGGCAAGGACGAAAACAGAGAGTGAAGTTGCGACTCCTCTTTAAGCCCAAACGGGCTGGGGGACTAGCTTGTCCAGACTTATTTCAATACTGGCGTGCAGTCCACCTCCAGCGCCTATTAGACTGGCAACACCACGGAATGAGGAAGAAGTGGGTGAGGTTAGAGGCAACCTGGTTGCAAACCCCATTGGGAGACGCGGCTTGGGTCGCCGAAACAGGGAAACCCCTGGGTCGAGACCACCCGCTTATAGCTACCTCCCTCGGAGTCCTGGATAAAGCACAACCCATCCCTCCCAATTGGTATTCTCCATCGTCTCCGAGGGGTTTTTGCTGAAAAGGGTGTTCCGAGAGGAATGGATCTCATTTTGCACTCCGGTTGGACGCGATTAGAGACTCTCAGAGAGAGATGGGACACGCATCTATTTGACCAATGGCTTTTATTCACATTCCGGAGCTTTCTTCTAAGCCTGGGAACCAGACAGACGCTGGCCAGGACTCTCACCCCCTTTGAACAAATGGCAATTGCGCAGGACCCCCCTCTTGGGCTGGTGTCCCAACTTTACGCTCTACTAGGGAAGGCTGAAGATGATGAGACACCCCGTTTCTGCGTGGAGTGGGAGAGGGACCTGGAAAGGCAGCTGACGAGGGATCAATGGGAATATATCTTTTCAGCTGCCCATCAAACTTCCATGTCCTCCAAGATACAGGAAACAAACTACAAATGTCTCACAAGGTGGTACTATACCCCGGAGAGACTTAGCAGGTTTGCCCCGACCACCTCTAGTGAGTGCTGGAGGTGTCGACAGGCAGTTGGAAGCTTTTTCCATGTATTTTGGGAGTGCTCTAAGATAGTCCCCTTTTGGCACTTGGTAGCAGAACTCGCAGGCGAGATTGTGGGCCGCCAGATACCCCGGGACCCCTCTCTGCTCCTGTTGCATTTGGCAGAGTCCCCTTTGAGGACTTATAAGAAGTCGCTTCTGAGGCATCTTATTAATGCAGCAAAGGCCATCATCCCGAGGCTGTGGAGATCTGAGGCGGTCCCATCGTTGGCGGACTGGGTGGGGGAAATCAACCGGTTAATGGAAATGGAGGAACTCACCGCTTTTATCCATGAAAACACGCAACACTTTCTACAGACATGGACTCCATGGTTCCTTTATAGGGACTCAGATAGATTTAAACAGCTTATGACGGTAGGCTCTCAGCCCAGACCCTAGCCCTACTTGTAATCATACGCACCTTGAGACACTCTTGATGACTTGGAGAGTTGGAGAGACACGGAGAGTGCCTTATAGTGCGCCCGGCCACGCCGACTCCCCTGGTATACCCTCTTTCCCGCCCCCCCTACCCCCCCCCTAACTCTTCTGGCTTTTCCCCTCTTTCTTTTCTCTTTCTTCCTATACTGCTCTTGTTGGACTGGGCAATATCACTTTTGCACGAGAAGAATGGAACTGCAATCACTATAATTTTCCTCCCGTGCCGGGTGGCCCCGCTGCAGGGGGAAAATTCTTGCTTGGCCTGCGCCAGGGTGTAGTGTGAGAATTGGCGGATGATTAACCACAACTGATTCTGATACAACGTGCCTTTATTTAGAATGTGTCTACGTCAACAAACCTTTAATTATTGCACCTGTATGTTCATTGAATACAATTCTGATACTTGGCTTTACATGTCCAAAGTATTGTACTTACTCTTTATCTCTATACTGTTTTGTACAATTTTTCCTTGCATACTTTTGAAAAATACACTACAAAATGTAAAAATTCGTTTTTTTTTTTATTTTTTTTTTTTTTGCACAATTTTCACCCCAAAATATTGGGAATACACTTAGAAAATTAACATTTCATGTTAAAGCCCACGCACTGCTGAAAAAAAACAATATATCATTTTCCTGGGAAATCCCGGGAAATCCCTTCAAAAATCACAGTTGAACATGGGGAGCGCAAAATAGTGCAAAATGGTCTGGCAACAAAGGGTGACAAAATCTCCAGGAAGGCTGGCACTTAAAGGGTTAAATGTAAATCTCCTTCATTAGCCATTGATAGAAGGACCATCCTTGCATTCAAGAATATCCGATGAGATCTCAGGTTAATAGCCAAGATCCATTCCCCGATTACTGGATCTGGAAAATAAAAAAGAAGGATGACAACAAGATCTGGCTTGAACGTTACTGATTCTACGTGCAGTAGCGAAAGCTCAGAAAAAAACACCTTCCAAAATAGATCAGGTCTGAAGTAACATAACCTGGGCTTGATCATGCTTGATTCCTTAACCCTATTAGTTGCTAGGGTAAGTGTAAAGACTAGCCTATAGTTAAAGTCAGCCTAAGGACAACGGCAGCATAGGGTCAACGGCAGCCTAGGGTCAACGGCAGCCTAGAGCCAACGGGCGCCCAGTGCAAACGGGCGCCCAGAGCAAACGGCAGCCTAGGGTTAGGCACCGCCTAGAGTGAGGCACCGCCTAGGGTGAGGCACCGCCTAGGGTTAGGCACAGTCTAGGGTTAGGTACAGCCTAGGGTTAGACACAAAAAAAGTCAGCCTAGGGCTAGAGGTGGCCCAGTGATCTGAATGTAAATCCACCAATTGAACCGGAAAAAACAGACTGAAAAGCCGTGTAAGGGCTTAAGAGTCAGCTTCCTTAGAAGTGACTGACCAATCTGACCCTCTCATGAGAAGCACTCAGAAAGGAATAGGTACTTACACCTGTCGATCCTTTTGGTGTGATTTCAGTGCCCACAATGCTTCTTTTATCGCCAACAGTTCTCTCAGGATTGAAGAGGGCTGGCCCAGGGTCTTGGACCCTTCCCCTGTGCTGTCCAAGTCTTGCAATGGGCTCCCGGGCCCCAAGCTGAAGCAACCGTAACTATTGTCATCTCTTTGGGATCCCCCCAAAGTAGTCTCTCTGAGAACCGATCTTCTCTTAGCCACCTATTCAGGGAACATTTCACCTCCTCTGAAAAAAGGCAGTATTATGTTCTAACCCGTCCTGGGTTTCCTCCCATTTCTCAAGATATGCCTCTGAAGGGATCTGTAGTGTTACTGTAAGGAACTTACCTCTGCCAGGGGGCCGGCGGCGAGCGTCCGCAGGGCGACGCAGCACTCCTGCTGCTGGGAGCGCGGCGCGTCACTCTGGCAGCCTCCCTCGCCCCTCTCTAGCTGTGCAGGCGCGCGTCCCGCAGTCTGTAGATTTCGCCACTAGGAGGCGCTGTGCTGCGAGTCACAGGCAGCACAGAGTGCTCCACACCTGATGGGAATCAGGGGCTGATCAGCCTTGCAGCCAAGACTGACCAGCCCCTGGATAGTGCCTCCAATCACTCACAGTGTTGTAAGTTGCACCAATCAGCACAAACACTCCCCCCCAGGGTGGCTATTGGTCGATTCCCCAATAAATATGGAGTCAGCCCAGCACTCAGTGCCCGTAATAGTCGCTTGTGATTAGGGTGTGATTCTGTTAGTTGTTATCTGGTTCTTACCCGGCTTGATCGACCATTCCTGTCTGCTGCCTGTACCGACCTCTGCTTTGTCTGACCACGAACCTGCCTGCCCCTCTGGATACCCTGCGATCTCTGACCTCCCGGCTTGACCCTTTGGCTACCCCTGACTACGCACCTGTCTCATCCCTGTATTCTGACGCACCCTCCGGATTGACTACCTGTGAACGACCTTGGCTTTGGGATACCCTCGTGGTTCATCGGCCTTCACCGTAAGCAGCCATCCTTTGCGCCTATTAAGACCTGGGGGCAACCGTGTCCGGTGAGGCGTACCTAGCGTCCCGGCAAACGGGGGCTTGACTATAGGCAGAAGCGGCGGTGGAGATTGAGGGTTGCCTGCTTACAGAAGGCTGGTGTCCCGCTGGGCATCACATTATCACGGGCCCCATAAATGGACCAAATTTTGGAACAGGTGCAGGCCCTGACCGCGGCCGTGGAGCACCTGGCACTTCGAGTGGCGGCTCAGGAGAACCGTCCAGCTCCTGCACCCTCTGTGCCCCAGGGGGCAATAGCCGTCTTTCCGGTTGAACCCAAGATTCCCCTTCAAGAGAAGTTTCCGAGGGACCGAAGTAAATTTGCCAATTTCCGGGATGCCTGTAAGCTTTATTTTCAGCTTCGCCCTTATGCTTCCGGCTCCCAGGAGCAACGGGTGGGACTTTTCATCTCCCTTCTGCATGGGGATCCCCAATCCTGGGCTTTTAGCCTCTCCCCTCAGGATTACGCCCGCCAATCTGTCGAGGAAACCCACCTAGGCTGCAAGGTATTTCCTCTGTGTTGCACACAAATTACATTGCCTGTCGAGATTACTCATGATTTTGAGTCCAGATCTGTGGAGGCTCTTTTGGATTGTGGGGCCGCCGGGAATTTTATTGATTGGAGCCTGGCTCAAGCATTAAAGATTCCGCTGCAATCTTTAGTCAATCCAATTAGAGTCAAAGCCATTGATAATACCGCCCTTGTCGGGGGCCTGATTCAGTACCGTACTCCACCAGTGTTTGTTAGAGTGGGGGCGGGACATACCGAGCTAATGAGCTTCCTTCTCCTTAAGATGCCTCTTACCCCTTTAGTTTTGGGACTCCCCTGGCTGTCTAAACACAATCCCCAAATTGACTGGGTCTCTGGGCAGGTTATCAAGTGGGGGCCACAATGTTTCCAGTCTTGTCTTGAGCTTCCTGTACGTGCCACTCGCTTGACTGCTGAGGGCATGCCCCCTATGCAGAATTCGCTGATGTGTTTTCTGAAAAAGCCGCTGATGAACTCCCTCCTCATAGGCCTTTTGACTGCCCGATTGATCTTCTCCCCGGAACTATGCCGCCTCGGGGGAAAGATTTATAATTTAACCCGAGCTGAGAATAAGGCCATGAAAGAATACATTGCTGAGAATCTGCAGAAAGGTTTCATTCGGCCGTCTACCTCACCAGCAGGTGCCGGATTTTTCTTTGTGGAAAAGAAAGATGGTGGCTTGCGCCCCTGTATTGATTATAGGGGCCTGAATAAAATTACAGTTAAAAATAAATACCCCCTTCCCTTAATAGAGGGACTCTTTAACCCTTCTAGTGCCAGCTACGTGACTCTCACGTAGCTGCCTCTCCTACCGTTAAGTCCCAGCTACGTGAGAGTCACGTAGCTGACATTTTCTTACCTTAAACTTGATTGGAAGCTCGCAGCACCTCAGTTCTGGATTCTTCTTGAAGACGAGGCTTGGGGGGTCATCCAGAGGTGAGTTGATGACTGTAGCTGTGACCCGATCGCTGCAGGAGCCAATCAAAGTGCGGCTTCTGCGGTGTCATCATCCGGCGCCGCACTGCTATAAAAAGGCCAGATCACATGGTATCCGGCCTTTTGCTGCCTGGATCTGAGGTGAGTGGTGTGTCCCTTGTGTTGTCTGTGTCCCTTGTGTTGTCCCCCCTCCCATCACGCTGCCGACCTGCACTGACAAGGGACAGATCGGGGGAGCACGATCGCTGCTTTGCGCCGATCTGTCATTGATCATCATAAATCTCTCTCCCCTCCGCCGATGAGATTTTTGATGATCAATGACAGATTGGCGCAGCGATCTCGCTCCCCCGATCTGTGACCACATGTGTTGTCCCCCCTCCCATCACACTGCCGACCTGCGCCGATCTGTCATTGATCATCATGAATCTCTCTCCCCTCCGCCCATCGGCGGAGGGGAGAGAGATTTATGATGATCTATGACAGGTCGGCGCAGCGATCTCGCTCCCCCGATCTCGCTCCCCCGATCTGTGACCACATGTGTTGTCCCCCCTCCCATCACACTGCCGACCTGCGCCGATCAGATCGGCGCAAAGCAGCGATCGTGCTCCCCCCGATCTGTCACTGGCCACATGTGTTGTGTTGGGGGGGTCAATGGCACGTGGGGGGGGGGATGCCACACTGCCCATGGAATTGGGATGGGGTATGCCACACTGTCTATGGGGTGGGGGGATGCCACATTGCATATGGGATGGGAGGGAATGCCACACTGCATATGGGAATAGGAGGGGGGGTCAATGGCACGTGGGGGGGGATGCCACACTGCCCATGGAATTGGGATGGGGTATGCCACACTGTCTATGGGGTGGGGGGATGCCACATTGCATATGGGATGGGAGGGGATGCCACACTGCATATGGGGGGGGCAATGGCAGGTGGGGGGGATGCCACACTGCCCATGGAATTGGGATGGGGTATGCCACACTGTCTATGGGGTAGGGGGATGCCACATTGCATATGGGATGGGAGGGAATGCCACACTGCATATAGGAATGGGGTGGGGGGAATGCCACACTGCATATGAGAATGGGGTGGGGGGATGCCACACTGCATATGGGGTGGGGGGAATGCCACGCTGCATATGGGAATGGGGTGGGGGATGCCACGCTGCATATAGGGTGGGGGGATGCCACGCTGCATATGGGAATGGGGTGGGGGTAATGCCACGCTGCATATGGGAATGAGGTGGGGGGGAATGCCACGCTGCATATGGGAATGGGGTGGGGGAATGCCACGCTGCATATGGGAATGGGGTGGGGGGAATGCCACGCTGCATATGGGAATGAGGTGGGGGGAATGCCACGCTGCATATGGGAATGAGGTGGGGGGAATGCCACGCTGCATATGGGAATGAGGTGGGGGGGAATGCCACGCTGCATATGGGAATGAGGTGGGGGGAATGCCACGTTGCATATGGGAATGGGGTGGGGGGATGCCACGCTGCATATGGGAATGGGGTGGGGGGATGCCACGCTGCATATGGGAATGGGGTGGGGGGAATGCCACGCTGCATATGGGAATGGGGTGGGGGGGATGCGGGAATAGGGTGGGGGGATGCCACGCTGCATATGGGAATGGGGTGGGGGGAATGCCACGCTGCATATGGGAATGGGGTGGGGGGAATGCCACACTGCATATGGGAATGAGGTGGGGGGGATGCCACGCTGCATATGGGAATGAGGTGGGGGGGAATGCCATGCTGCATATGGGAATGGGGTGGGGAGAATGCCACACTGCATATGGGAATGGGGTGGGGGGATGTCACGCTGCATATGGGAATGAGGTGGGGGGGATGCCACGCTGCATATGGGAATGAGGTGGGGGGGATGCCACGCTGCATATGGGAATGAAATGGGAGGGAATGCCACACTGCATATGGGAATGGGGTGGGGGGAATGCCACACTGCATATGGGAATGAGGTGGGGGGGATGCCACGCTGCATATGGGAATGAGGTGGGGGGGAATGCCATGCTGCATATGGGAATGGGGTGGGGAGAATGCCACGCTGCATATGGGAATGGGGTGGGGGGGATGCCACGCTGCATATGGGAATGGGGTGGGGGGGATGCCACGCTGCATATGGGAATGAGGTGGGGGGAATGCCACACTGCATATGGGAATGGGGTGGGGGGAATGCCACACTGCATATGGGAATGAGGTGGGGGGAATGCCACGCTGCATATGGGAATGGGGTGGGGGGAATGCCACGCTGCATATGGGAATGGGGTGGGGGGAATGCCACACTGCATATGGGAATGGGGTGGGGGGAATGCCACGCTGCATATGAGAATGAGGTGGGGGGGATGCCACGCTGCATATGGGAATGAGGTTGGGGGGATGCCACGCTGCATATGGGAATGAGGTGGGGGGAATGCCACGCTGCATATGGGAATGGGGTGGGGAGAATGCCACGCTGCATATGGGAATGGGGTGGGGGGGATGCCACGCTGCATATGGGAATGGGGTGGGGGGGATGCCACGCTGCATATGGGAATGAGGTGGGGGGGATGCCACACTGCATATGGGAATGAAATGGGAGGGAATGCCACACTGCATATGGGAAGGGGGTGGGGGGAATGCCACACTGCATATGGGAATGAGGTGGGGGGAATGCCACACTGCATATGGGAATGGGGTGGGGGGAATGCCACGCTGCATATGGGAATGGGGTGGGGAGAATGCCACGCTGCATATGGGAATGGGGTGGGGGGGATGCCACGCTGCATATGGGAATGAGGTGGGGGGGATGCCACGCTGCATATGGGAATGAGGTGGGGGAATGCCACGCTGCATATGGGAATGAGGTGGGGGAATGCCACACTGCATATGGGAATGAGGTGGGGGGAATGCCACACTGCATATGGGAATGAGGTGGGGGGAATGCCACACTGCATATGGGAATTAGGTGGGGGGACTGCCACACTGCATATGGGAATGAGGTGGGGGGAATGCCACACTGCATATGGGAATGAGGTGGGGGGAATGCCACACTGCATATGGGAATGATGTGGGGGGAATGCCACACTGCATATGGGAATGGGGTGGGGGGAATGCCACACTGCATATGGGAATGAAATGGGAGGGAATGCCACACTGCATATGGGAATGGGGTGGGAGGGAATGCCACACTGCATATGGGAATGAGGTGGGGGGAATGCCACACTGCATATGGGAATGAGGTGGGGGGAATGCCACACTGCATATGGGAATGGGGTGGGGGGAATGCCACACTGCAAATGGGAATGAAATGGGAGGGAATGCCACACTGCATATGGGATGGGATGAGGGGGAATGGAAAGAGCGAGTGTTGGAGAGACCCTCCTAACCCTAGCCCGAACCCTAGGTTAGGTCTTGGGCTAGGGGCGATCACGCTGCCCCAACCTGTCACTGATCAGCATGAACATCTCTCCCCTCCAACGGGCGGAGGAGGGAGAGATTCACGCTGATCAGTGACAGGTCGGGGCAGCCTGATCGCCATTGCCCCTTGGCAGAGGGGGTGGATATTCATGCTGATCAGTGACAGGTCGGGGCAGCATTGATGTTACATGTTGATGATACACCTCGGAGGGGCACAGACATGGATACAGTAGAGCAGTGGTTCTCAACCTTTCTAATGCCATGACCCCGCAATACAGTTCCTCATGTTACAGTGTACTGTTGTTACACCAGCAGGTGTCACGCAGGCTCTTGGCTTCTGTCCTCCGGTGCTTGCTGCGTCCGCTCCGGTTCCCCCGCCCCTTAGGCCCCAGACGGATGATGCAATCACGTCTGCGCATGCACGCAGGCATTCGGTTTGGAAGGTGCATCCATAACGGCGTGTCGGTGACAGGTCGGGGCAGCGGCAATCACATGCAGGGAGTGATGCCACTGCCCAGACCTGTCACTCACCTAGGCACACTAAGCTTTGAACTGCTAGCGTTGCCCCTCTCCCTACATGTAATCCCCCTTACCTACGCTGCTGCCCTGACCTGTCAATGATCAGCGCAAATCTCTCCCCTCCGTTGAGTGGGGGGAACACAAGGAGCCGCCCCATCCTCACCTCCCTCCACTGCTCGGTGTGTAAGCGATCACTGATCGCCTGACCAGCTCCTTCCTACCATGTTGCGCTGCTGCAATTGTCCATTCATTGTTTCTATCTTTGAGGGGCCCATGTACAGAGAGGTACAACTCCAGCATATACATATTGTGTACACACCTACTCCTCCCGCAGCCTCTCTGTACATGGGCACTACAGCTGCAGGTGGTTTCAACCATCCTTCTTAATTGTAATGTTCTGTTACTTTAACTTCCTTTTAGATTGCGATTGCTCTCGAAGATTCTTGGTTCTGCAAGCTTGCTGACGTTTACTTTTGAGTATTTGCTTTTTGGCTGTTTTGTTCCCCAACTTTAGTTCTAGGCTTTAGTTTAGCTTTTAGTTACTGTAAACTTCCCCCTAGTTCCTCCCCTTTAGTGTAGTATTTTTATTGTTTTCATCTGGTTTTAGCCTTTGTTTAGCAGATTTCAGGATGGCTGGGAAAAGGTACTCTGCCCAGGAAGCAGCGACTTACATGATGGAGTCAGACTCGGAAGAGTATAGTGTTTCAGGGTCAGATTATTTGCCCAGTGGTAGTGCTAGGCATCCTAGAAGGGATGGTAGCGCACAAGGAGAAGCCACGCTGGAGGAGAGTGTAGATCAGATGGAGAGTGCTGCAGCTGGTGATGGAGTGCCTACGTGGAGGCCTCCCAATAATTATTCCCCCGAAATTCCACCTTTCGATTTGGTCCCCGGAGTCAACGTGGACACAACAAGCTTCCGTCCTGTTGACTTTTTCAAATTGTTCATCACGGAGGCCATGCTACAGGACATGGTCTACCATACAAACTGCTATGCTGAGTGGGTCCTAGCACAAAATCCCCCACAAAGGCACGCCCGCGCTCATGCATGGCAGCCCACAAACATAAGTGAGTTAAAAAAATTTTGGGGGCTCACTTAACCATGGGTATCTGCAAAAAATTTTGTATTGCCTCCTACTGGGATACCCGAACCCTTTTGGCAACACCATTATTTCCGGCCATAATGACCAGAAACCGCTACCAAATTTTACTGCGGTTTCTACATTTTAATGACAATTCCACTGCAATTCCCCGTGGTGAGCCCGGTCACGACAGACTTCACAAAGTACGTCCCCTGATCGATAGTCTGTCTGAGCGCTTTGCAGAAGTGTACACCCCCTCCCAAAATTTAAGTATTGACGAATCGCTTCTGCTTTATAAAGGGCGCATTGTATTTCGTCAGTATATCCCTAGTAAGCGTGCCCGCTATGGGATAAAATTTTACAAATTGTGTGAAAGCTCGACCGGCTACACCAAATTTTTTTGTCTTTACGAAGGAAGGGACACACATCTGGACCCCCCTGGTTGTCCCCTTGATTTGTCTGTCAGTGGAAAAATAGTTTGGGAACTCATGACTCCTCTACTGGGGAAAGGTTACCACTTATATGTGGATAACTTTTATACCAGCATCCCCCTATTTCGAGCCCTCTACTCATTGGACACACCGGCCTGCGGCACCATCAACCGTAATCGAAAAGGCTTGCCCAGGTCATTGCTGACACAAAAAATAAATCGTGGAGAGTCGTATGCTGTAAGAAGCGATGAGCTCCTGGCCGTGAAATACATGGACAGAAAAAATGTTTTCATGCTGACTACAATCCACGATGAGTCAGTCGTGAGATTACAGCAACGTGGTCCCCGAGCCCCTTCCCAAAAGCCACGTTGTATCAAAGATTATAATAAATTCATGGGTGGCGTTGATAAAACAGACCAAATTTTAACATATTACAACGCCACCAGAAAATCCAGAGCCTGGTACAAAAAAGTTGCTATCCATTTGGTCCAATTAGCAACTTATAACTCCTTTGTTGTCTTCAAGGCAGCAGTACCAGGCTCCAATTTGTCGTTTGTAAAATATCAGCTGCAGATACTCCCTGCTCTGTTATTTGGGGATACCGAGCAGGCACCAGAGATGGCTGGTAATGATGACGAGATTAGTGGGGAAGCATTTCATAAAGTGCATCCCCTCCATCAATAAGAAGAGGTATCCCCAGAAGCCTTGTAGGGTTTGTAGTAGGCGTGGCTTTAGGAGAGATGTGCGCTACTACTGCCCGACATGTCCCAGCCAACCTGGTTTGTGTTTAGAAGGTTGCTTTGAAGCATACCATACTAAATTCGATTTTTAGTTGTTTTATTCTGGTTAATAGTTTTTTTATGGATTTTTAGACTGTATGTAGGTTAGGTTAGGTTTTGTTCCGTGCCCTAGGGTCATCCTGGTTTGGAATACCCTGCTCTGCAACACCCCCCAGATCTATAGTAACAGAATACATCTCCACATCTGGGTGAAGGTAAGTGGCCAGACCTGGAATATTTTAGGCTATTTGCATATACTTTCTCTAGTTAAAAATTCAGTTAGATAATTGCATTTTCTTGTCCCTGTGTTTTTTTATTTTTGGTACTTGCGAAGCCAAAAGATGATGGAGGAAATGGTGAAGGAGGAGCCGCTGGATACTTGTGATAGATGATGAAAACATGGGGCCCTTCATTAGGATTTCAGTGTTTACTGATGTTCACAATCTATCAGCACAAGGCTAATCCTCCCATGACTAATCCTAGCAGAACCTATTAGTACCATTATTGAGATTATTTTGCATTGCTTTTCCAGATGTTTATTCTGTGCTATTTGTCTAGCGGTCTGTGTCCACATATGCATGTTATGTATTGTTCTGTTCCAGGGACCCTGCGGTTTCAGATTTATTGAGTTATTTATTGTTTGCATATTGATATATTAGGAAAACTTTCTTGTATGCTGCATATTTCTTAATATTTTTTAGGGAAATCCGTTGCAAACTATGAACACCTCAAGGTTTTTCATCCATAAAAAGGTTCCCACAACAAAAAACCCAGCACGCCTAAAAACCTTGAGGTATGTACTTTCCAAAAATATATAGTTTGTGGGGGGTATTTCAAATGTAAAGGGTTGTAAATTTGGAAAAACTGCAAGGTGCACACTTTGTGTGCGCAGCTGATTTTTGCCAGTAAAATGACCCTCAAGTGCACACTTGACTTTGGGGTGTTTGGCAACTCTACCCTTCAAAGTACCTATGCATGTGGGGTATTATTTTGTTCAGCAGATGTTGTGCTTTCAGATTTACTGTGTTACTTCTTGCTTGCTTATTGTTTTTATCGGAAAATATGGTTTTGAATCTGTTTTTTGTTTGTTTTTTTAGGGAAATCCTTTGAAACCAGAGGTTCTGCCAATGAATAGAGTCCAAATGAATGTACCCACGCCAACAAGCCCAGTAGGCTTAGAAACCTTGAGGTATGTACTTTCCAAAAATATATAGTTTGTGGGGGGTATTTCAAATGTAAAGGGTTGTAAATTTGGAAAAACTGCAAGGTGCGCACTTTGTGTGCGCAGCTGATTTTTGCCAGTAAAATGACCCTCAAGTGCACACTTGACTTTGGGGTGTTTGGCAACTCTACCCTTCAAAGTACCTATGCATGTGGGGTATTAATTTGTTCAGCAGATGTTGTGCTTTCAGATTTACTGTTTTACTTCTTGCTTGCTTATTGTTTTTATCGGAAAATATGGTTTTGAATCTGCTTTTTGTTTGTTTTTTTAGGGAAATCCTTTGAAACCAGAGGTTCTGCCAATGAATAGAGTCCAAATGAATGTACCCATGCCAACAAGCCCAGTAGGCTTAGAAACCTTGAGGTATGTACTTTCCAAAAATATATAGTTTGTGGGGGGTATTTCAAATGTAAAGGGTTGTAAATTTGGAAAAACTGCAAGGTGCGCACTTTGTGTGCGCAGCTGATTTTTGCCAGTAAAATGACCCTCAAGTGCACACTTGACTTTGGGGTGTTTGGCAACTCTACCCTTCAAAGTACCTATGCATGTGGGGTATTATTTTGTTCAGCAGATGTTGTGCTTTCAGATTTACTGTGTTACTTCTTGCTTGCTTATTGTTTTTATCGGAAAATATGGTTTTGAATCTGCTTTTTGTTTGTTTTTTTAGGGAAATCCTTTGAAACCAGAGGTTCTGCCAATGAATAGAGTCCAAATGAATGTACCCACGCCAACAAGCCCAGTAGGCTTAGAAACTTTGAGGTATATACTTTCCAAAAATATATAGTTTGTGGGGGGTATTTCAAATGTAAAGGGTTGTAAATTTGGAAAAACTGCAAGGTGCGCACTTTGTGTGCGCAGCTGATTTTTGCCAGTAAAATGACCCTCAAGTGCACACTTGACTTTGGGGTGTTTGGCAACTCTACCCTTCAAAGTACCTATGCATGTGGGGTATTATTTTGTTCAGCAGATGTTGTGCTTTCAGATTTACTGTGTTACTTCTTGCTTGCTTATTGTTTTTATCGGAAAATATGGTTTTGAATCTGCTTTTTGTTTGTTTTTTTAGGGAAATCCTTTGAAACCAGAGGTTCTGCCAATGAATAGAGTCCAAATGAATGTACCCACGCCAACAAGCCCAGTAGGCTTAGAAACCTTGAGGTATGTACTTTCCAAAAATATATAGTTTGTGGGGGGTATTTCAAATGTAAAGGGTTGTAAATTTGGAAAAACTGCAAGGTGCGCACTTTGTGTGCGCAGCTGATTTTTGCCAGTAAAATGACCCTCAAGTGCACACTTGACTTTGGGGTGTTTGGCAAGTCTACCCTTCAAAGTACCTATGCATGTGGGGTATTATTTTGTTCAGCAGATGTTGTGCTTTCAGATTTACTGTGTTACTTCTTGCTTGCTTATTGTTTTTATTGGAAAATATGGTTTTGAATCTGCTTTTTGTTTGTTTTTTTAGGGAAATCCTTTGAAACCAGAGGTTCTGCCAATGAATAGAGTCCAAATGAATGTACCCACGCCAACAAGCCCAGTAGGCTTAGAAACCTTGAGGTATGTACTTTCCAAAAATATATAGTTTGTGGGGGGTATTTCAAATGTAAAGGGTTGTAAATTTGGAAAAACTGCAAGGTGTGCACTTTGTGTGCGCAGCTGATTTTTGCCAGTAAAATGACCCTCAAGTGCACACTTGACTTTGGGGTGTTTGGCAACTCTACCCTTCAAAGTACCTATGCATGTGGGGTATTATTTTGTTCAGCAGATGTTGTGCTTTCAGATTTACTGTGTTACTTCTTGCTTGCTTATTGTTTTTATAGGAAAATATGGTTTTGAATCTGCTTTTTGTTTGTTTTTTTAGGGAAATCCTTTGAAACCAGAGGTTCTGCCAATGAATAGAGTCCAAATGAATGTACCCACGCCAACAAGCCCAGTAGGCTTAGAAACCTTGAGGTATGTACTTTCCAAAAATATATAGTTTGTGGGGGGTATTTCAAATGTAAAGGGTTGTAAATTTGGAAAAACTGCAAGGTGCGCACTTTGTGTGCGCAGCTGATTTTTGCCAGTAAAATGACCCTCAAGTGCACACTTGACTTTGGGGTGTTTGGCAACTCTATCCTTCAAAGTACCTATGCATGTGGGGTATTAATTTGTTCAGCAGATGTTGTGCTTTCAGATTTACTGTGTTACTTCTTGCTTGCTTATTGTTTTTATCGGAAAATATGGTTTTGAATCTGCTTTTTGTTTGTTTTTTAGGGAAATCCTTTGAAACCAGAGGTTCTGCCAATGAATAGAGTCCAAATGAATGTACCCACGCCAACAAGCCTAGTAGGCTTAGAAACCTTGAGGTATGTACTTTCCAAAAATATATAGTTTGTGGGGGGTATTTCAAATGTAAAGGGTTGTAAATTTGGAAAAACTGCAAGGTGCGCACTTTGTGTGCGCAGCTGATTTTTGCCAGTAAAATGACCCTCAAGTGCACACTTGACTTTGGGGTGTTTGGCAACTCTACCCTTCAAAGTACCTATGCATGTGGGGTATTATTTTGTTCAGCAGATGTTGTGCTTTCAGATTTACTGTGTTACTTCCTGCTTGCTTATTGTTTTTATCGGAAAATATGGTTTTGAATCTGCTTTTTGTTTGTTTTTTTAGGGAAATCCTTTGAAACCAGAGGTTCTGCCAATGAATAGAGTCCAAATGAATGTACCCACGCCAACAAGCCCAGTAGGCTTAGAAACCTTGAGGTATGTACTTTCCAAAAATATATAGTTTGTGGGGGGTATTTCAAATGTAAAGGGTTGTAAATTTGGAAAAACTGCAAGGTGCGCACTTTGTGTGCGCAGCTGATTTTTGCCAGTAAAATGACCCTCAAGTGCACACTTGACTTTGGGGTGTTTGGCAACTCTACCCTTCAAAGTACCTATGCATGTGGGGTATTAATTTGTTCAGCAGATGTTGTGCTTTCAGATTTACTGTTTTACTTCTTGCTTGCTTATTGTTTTTATCGGAAAATATGGTTTTGAATCTGCTTTTTGTTTGTTTTTTTAGGGAAATCCTTTGAAACCAGAGGTTCTGCCAATGAATAGAGTCCAAATGAATGTACCCACGCCAACAAGCCCAGTAGGCTTAGAAACCTTGAGGTATGTACTTTCCAAAAATATATAGTTTGTGGGGGGTATTTCAAATGTAAAGGGTTGTAAATTTGGAAAAACTGCAAGGTGCGCACTTTGTGTGCGCAGCTGATTTTTGCCAGTAAAATGACCCTCAAGTGCACACTTGACTTTGGGGTGTTTGGCAACTCTACCCTTCAAAGTACCTATGCATGTGGGGTATTAATTTGTTCAGCAGATGTTGTGCTTTCAGATTTACTGTGTTACTTCTTGCTTGCTTATTGTTTTTATCGGAAAATATGGTTTTGAATCTGCTTTTTGTTTGTTTTTTTAGGGAAATCCTTTGAAACCAGAGGTTCTGCCAATGAATAGAGTCCAAATGAATGTACCCACGCCAACAAGCCCAGTAGGCTTAGAAACCTTGAGGTATGTACTTTCCAAAAATATATAGTTTGTGGGGGGTATTTCAAATGTAAAGGGTTGTAAATTTGGAAAAACTGCAAGGTGCGCACTTTGTGTGCGCAGCTGATTTTTGCCAGTAAAATGACCCTCAAGTGCACACTTGACTTTGGGGTGTTTGGCAACTCTACCCTTCAAAGTACCTATGCATGTGGGGTATTATTTTGTTCAGCAGATGTTGTGCTTTCAGATTTACTGTGTTACTTCTTGCTTGCTTATTGTTTTTATCGGAAAATATGGTTTTGAATCTGCTTTTTGTTTGTTTTTTTAGGGAAATCCTTTGAAACCAGAGGTTCTGCCAATGAATAGAGTCCAAATGAATGTACCCACGCCAACAAGCCCAGTATGCTTAGAAACCTTGAGTTATGTACTTTCCAAAAATATATAGTCTGTGGGGGGTATTTTAAATGTAAAGGGTTGTAAATTTGGAAAAACTGCAAGGTGCGCACTTTGTGTGCGCAGCTGATTTTTGCCAGTAAAATGACCCTCAAGTGCACACTTGACTTTGGGGTGTTTGGCAACTCTACCCTTCAAAGTACCTATGCATGTGGGATATTATTTTGTTCAGCAGATGTTGTGCTTTCAGATTTACTGTGTTACTTCTTGCTTGCTTATTGTTTTTATAGGAAAATATGGTTTTGAATCTGCTTTTTGCTTTTTTTTTAGGGAAATCCTTTGGAACCAGAGATTCTGCCAATGAATAGAGTCCAAACCAATGCACCCACGCCAACAAGCCTAGTATGCTTAGAAACCTTGAATTGTGCACTTTCAAAAAATATATAGTTTGTGGGGGGTATTTCAAATGTAAAGGGTTGTATTTTTTGAAAAACTGCGAGGAGCGCATAGTATTTGTATTTTATCTGAAAATCTCCTCTAGCGCTCTTTGCAGTTTCTGGGGTCTCCTGGGCAGGAAAGGGTGTCTACTAATACATGTGTGGTACCGTTGTAACCGGGAGAAATGGGGCTTTTACTCTCAATATGTTTTTATTGTAAAACCTTTATTTTTGATTAAAGAAAAACACTGCAAAATGTAAAAACGTGTGTATTTTTAATTTTCTTTCACATATTTTGCCCAAAATAATTAGGATAAGACAACAAAATTGATAAACAAGACATACGCTCTTAAAGCCCAGATTCTGCTGAAAAAAACGATATGTAATTTTTATGGGAAGTCCCAGAAAATCCCTTCAAAAATTACAGTTGAACATGGGGAGCGCAAAATAGTGAAAAATGCTCTGGCAACAGAGCGTGACAAAATCTCCAGGTGGGCTGGCACTTAAAGGGTTAACCAGGTCATTGGGGCCCAGGTTTTTTCTAAGCTTGACCTGAGGGGGGCTTACAATTTAATCAGTATCCGTCAGGGAGACGAGTGGAAGACTGCCTTCAACACCCAGGATGGGCACTATGAATATCTTGTTATGCCATTCGGCCTATGTAATGCCCCGGCAGTCTTTCAGGACTTTGTTAATGAAGTTTTTAGAGAATACTTGGGCCGTTTTGTGGTCATCTACTTAGATGACATCCTAATATTCTCACCGACCTTAACCGTGCATAGAGAGCATGTACGGATGGTTTTACAGAAGTTGAGAGAGAATCACCTCTATGCCAAGCTAAAAAAGTGCGTTTTTGAGGTTTCAGAGGTTCCGTTCCTAGGATACATTGTTGCCGATACTGGGTTAACAATGGATCAGGCCAAGGTATCTGCGGTCCTCCAGTGGGAACAACCCAAATATTTGAAGGGTTTACAGAGGTTTCTGGGGTTTGCTAATTTTTATAGGTGCTTTATAAAAAACTTTTCCACCTTGGTAGCCCCACTCACCGACCTCACTAAGAAGGGGGCGTTTACCCCTACTTGGTCGGGCCGATCCATCCAGGCCTTTGAGAACCTTAAGTCTGCCTTTAGTTCAGCACCTGTGTTGACCCACCCTGATATCCACCGAGCCTTCATAGTCGAAGTAGATGCATCCGAGCTCGGGGTAGGGGCAATTCTCTCACAGTACAGTGGGTCTCCTGAACGGCTACATCCCTGTGCCTTTTTCTCGAGAAAATGTAATTCCGCTGAGCGGAACTATGATATTGGCAATCGAGAACTTCTAGCTGTGAAATTAGCCTTTCAGGAATGGAGACATTGGTTAGAGGGGGCCCAGTTCCCAATTACGGTATTCACAGATCACAAGAATTTAGAATACATTGAATCAGCTAAAAGGTTAACCCCCCGTCAGGCCCGATGGTCTCTTTTCTTCTCCCGATTTAATTTCACTATAACATACAAACCAGGAACAAAGAATACTAAAGCTGACGCTCTCTCTAGAAGTTTCACAGTTGATAAAGTCCCTGTAGAGGAGATCCTTCCCATAATCCCACGACACAAGGTCATAGCTGTCATCCAACCTGACCTGTCAAGTGAGCTAAGCCGGTTTCAATCAGATTCTCCTCCGGGCAAACCCGATCACCTCCTCTTTGTGCCCCTGTCCCACCATCCGGCAGTTCTTCAGCAGTTTCATGACTCCAACACGGTGGGTCATCCAGGGGTTAAAAAGACTTTGGCCCTTCTAGCCCGTCATGTCTGGTGGCCATCTTACAGGAGAGATACCCAGGCCTTTATTCAGGCCTGTAAGATCTGTGCCCGTAGCAAAACCCCCAGGTCAGCTCCTGCCGGACCTCTGGTGCCCCTGTCCACTCCTTCAAAGCCTTGGACACACTTGGCAATGGATTTTATTACTGATTTACCACAGTCCCAGGGATATACAGTTATCTGGGTTGTGGTAGATCGATTTAGCAAAATGGCACATTTTAGGGTCGATTCAAAGAAACATGTCAAAGCTTTGATTTTGTTGCCGATCATGGTATTATTTCCGAACGATCGAGCATTCGTATGAACTTGCGAGTGATTCTATAACCTAATGAGTTTCCTATTGTAAAATTCCCGTCCGTTCGTATGTTATCTCCCGACCTTGGGCCAGTCATTTCCAAACGTAAATTTTCGGTTGAGTGATCTGTTGTTGAGACGGCAGCATGTTATTTTTCCCTTTTTCCATCGTCCACGTCTTCGTATTTCTTGCGTTTCCCGATGGTTTTTCCTGCTTTTTAACCTCTAACACTCGTGCGCTCGTAAATGTGGAAGATCTTGCGCATGCGCAATACAAGCTACACTCAACTAATGTGGCCCATATCGTACACTACCTAGCTCAACCAAACTACTTTGCGACATTCTTACACGTACCTTTATTAACCCTAAAACTTACCCAAACCCCTTAGCGCTTGCATCCTTCTTCATTTGGACGCCCATAAAACTTACCCAAACCCCTTAGCGCTTGCATCCTTCTTCATTTCTCGGACCCTAAAACTTACCCAAACCCCTTAGCGCTTGCATCCTTCTTCATTTCTCGGACCCTAAAACTTACCCAAACCCCTTAGCGCTTGCATCCTTCTTCATTTGGACGCCCATAAAACTTACCCAAAGCCCTTAGCGCTTGCATCCTTCTTCATTTCTCGGACCCTAAAACTTACCCAAAGCCCTTAGCGCTTGCATCCTTCTTCATTTCTCGGACCCTAAAACTTACCCAAACCCCTTAGCGCTTGCATCCTTCTTCGTTTCTCGGACCCTAAAACTTACCCAAACCCCTTAGCGCTTGCATCCTTCTTCATTTGGACGCCCATAAAACTTACCCAAACCACATAATGTACATATGTCTATATGTTTCTAAGCATGTATTTTCGTGTTTGTGTAAATGTATTTTTTGGCGCATATTAGAAATGACACATTTCTAAAGCCTTAAAATATTATTTATTTAAAATTGTTTGGGTTTTTGGTGGCTTTGGTTTTGTAAAAAACTATTAAAATTTTAAAATGTTTTTTTTTTTTAAAACTATAAAATGTGGCAACATAAACACAACTGTAAAAATATTTAACAAAATTAGCCAGGACCAAGGGCACTAATCCTCCTCCTCTTCTTCTTCTGTTGGCCCCAACGTCGCCTGTATGGCCAGCAGCTCGGCCACCAACTCCTTGATCCTTTTTTTTTTGGCCTCCAAGGTTTTTGGGATCATCCCTGTAACCAATAGAGAAATAAACATAAATAGGAGTACCAGACCGGTTGGTATGCTGGGAATAGATTTTGGGTTAATCAAATACATGTAAATGCATGACATATGTCAATCTTCCAAGGGATAAAGTAAATGCATTTCCCACTGGTAAGTATTGAAACTCCTTAAACCGGACCTTCAACATGATTTAATGAAAATCCAAAACTCTTTCCAAATGATTCTGCACCCGTTAAAAGTACATTTTGGTGCATTTTTTATTACTGCGCCGCCATCTGGACTCAGAAGCATAACACTTAATGAGGAGAGGAGAGTGGGATAAAGTACAGGGGAGCAGGTTACAGTTGTGCTTTGGTAATACAGAGCATAGCTGGGTTCAGGGAAAGGTCAGTAGTCCCACAATGCATGGCAGCACATTACTTTGGCAAATCTGGATGCCATGCTGCCTGTAAATCTGGCGCATTACATATGCCGCCATCTTGGATGTTTAAAGGCTCCTAACATGCAGTAGATGCAGGTAGCCTGTTTTGGAATGTTCGCAATCTGTATGTACAGTGTGTGGGATACTTATTAGCTTGGCTCTTAATACGAGTTAGGGTCCGCTTTAAGCTAACGAAGTGCCCACATGAAAGTGTTAACTATACATTGGCTACGCCTTTAGTTATGTGTGTGTTATTAGCAAAAAACACATAAATATGATTAATGGCATGGCTACTTACTTTGTTGGTGGCCGACAGATGGCTGGTTGGGGCCAACAGGATGCCCTTGGTCCTGGCTATGCTGTGAAGAATTCCCTGTAGAAACATGTGACATTTGGTTAGTAGTTGTATAGAGTCACTATTCCCAACATATCTGGCTCCCAGTCTGGCTGACCTCACTCACCTTCGCCAGGATCAACTTCCAGCATCTCTGCTGCCTCCTCCTCCACTATCTCACCCGCTCCCGAAGCTTCTACAAATACATAATAAAGGAGCACTTAGTTTTTGGCCTTGCATGTATATCTGGTGCTGGTCTGGTGCTGGTCACACGGTGGATTTCCGCGATGATCTCCCGGGCGATGTCCCTTTTTTCGCACACATTGGGCGCGAAGTCATACCGGCGCTGAAGCATGATCTGAAAAACATAATGGACACAGAGCTTTTACTTTTACACACAGAGCCATATGTGTTGCATTACAAGTTGCGAATGTCATGTAATTAACACACACATTTAAGAGTGGCAGCCATTTTTGGGGAGTGCCTTAAAGCGGACGTTCACTATGATTCAGAGTCTGGTCTTATGTTATATGTTTCACACACCATGTACATACAGCTAGCCAACATTACTAATCAGGCCACCTGCATCTATGGCATGTTAGGATGGTTTGAACATCCAAGATGTCGGCTTATGCTTAGGCTTTTGGCCCACGTGTGTGGCTTGCCGTTGTGTTTGGAGGTCTTAGGCAAACAGTGGTCCGCAAACATCCACATCAAGGTCCGAGACAGGCCAGGTTTGACAGCTAGCCACGCTACTCCACAGGTTCATTAACTGGTGCTAAGCCAGAGCAATTGCCCTAATTAGGACATCAGCATAGAGAGGTTAAAACGTGGCCTGTCTCAGCCCTTGAGGATGAAGTGTGAGGAGCCTGTTCTTAAACTAGGTCCAAACGCATCATTTACATTTAGTACATCAGTCCGTATTAGCTTAAAAGGCAGAGAAAGGCACTTACCAGCATGATGATCTCTTCTTGTTGACGGGTGAAGATAGTGGGCGCCATGTTTATGCTTCTTCAAGGCAGCAGATAAGTCAAACCCCAGCGGTTTCCTGGTTCCGCACGAACGTACGTCCGTAAGATCGCGTAATCGTGCGCATAGGCGTCAGACGCTGTGCGCCTTATTTAAAGGTCCCTGCACCCCAACCTAATTTCTCTTTGTCTTTTGAACGAAAATGGCTCCAAAAAAGATCCCGGCAAAACGCTCCAAGGCAAGCCAGGCCGCTGAGGGACCCAAAACCAGGTCCCAACAAGGAGCAAAGAAGGGTCGGCCAAGCAAGGTAATTAGCAGCTCGGCACCACCAAGAGACACTGTACCCGCAAGCTCCCAAAAAAGGGCCACAAAGGCATGTGCCCCTGCGGCACCCAAAACAACTAAAAGGAGCCGCAGCCCATCCAGGCGCCGAACCCCTGCACGGGCAAGCACCAGGGCCCGCAGCCCAGCCAGCCGCAGAGCGCAAGCACGGGCAAGCCCAAGAAGCCCCAGCCCATCCCGGCGCCGAACCCCTGCACGGGCAAGCACCAGGGCCCGCAGCCCAGCCAGCCGCAGAGCGCCAGCACGGGCAAGCCCAAGAAGCCCCAGCCCATCCAGGCGCCGAACCCCTGCACGGGAAAGCCCCAGGGCCCGCAGCCCAGCCAGCCGGCGAACGCCTGCACGGGCCAGCACAAGAAGCCCCAGCCCATCCCGGCGCCGAACCCCTGCACGGGCAAGCACCAGGGCCCGCAGCCCAGCCAGCCGCAGAGCGCCAGCACGGGCAAGCCCAAGAAGCCCCAGCCCATCCAGGCGCCGAACCCCTGCACGGGCAAGCCCCAGGGCCCGCAGCCCAGCCAGCCGGCGAACGCCTGCACGGGCCAGCACAAGAAGCCCCAGCCCATCCCGGCGCCGAACACCTGCACGGGCAAGCACCAGGGCCCGCAGCCCATCCCGGCGCCGAACCCCTGCACGGGCAAGCACCAGGGCCCGCAGCCCAGCCAGCCGCCGAACGCCTGCACGGGCCAGCACAAGAAGCCCCAGCCCATCCCGACGCCGAACCCCTGCACGGGCAAGCACCAGGGCCCGCAGCCCATCCCGGCGCCGAACCCCTGCACGGGCAAGCACCAGGGCCCGCAGCCCAGCCAGCCGCTGAACGCCTGCACGGGCCAGCACAAGAAGCCCCAGCCCATCCAGGCGCCGAACCCCTGCACGGGCAAGCACCAGGGCCCGCAGCCCTTCCTGGGACAGAAGTCCACGCCCAGGGCCAAGCAGGGCACTTAGCCCCCCAAGAGGGCCAAGAAAGGCCATCTTGCAACCGCATTTGGTTGCAACATCTACACCTGGAAGTTCTGTGGCCAGCCACGCAAGAACACTCAGCCCCTTGCCCAGTCCAGCCCAGTCATTGGGAAGCCAACAATCTAGGCATTCCCCAACCCACCACGAGTCCATAATGTCCCCACATGTGTCTGCACACATGGAGGAGCCCCAAACCCAAACAGCTGGCCGCACATTGCGTCGCGGACAGTTGTGTGGCCGTTTCTCCCATAGCCAAAATATGGCATTGGCTAGTGGCCTAACATTAGTCTATGATGAGCTATATGGGAGCAAATCCAAATTCACAACCAAGCAGCGAAAAATGGAAATGTTGGAAGAACTCAAACGCCAAGTAAATGCAGCAGGGGAAGAGGAGAAAGATGTGGGCCAAATCCAACGGAAAATCTCGGATCTTAAATATGCTGTACGCCAAAAAGAAATCAAAAGGCATAATTATAGGTAAATAAATGATCAAGGAAAATGTCAGCGTTAGAATGTATGCTAATTTACAATTTTTAAGATCCTACTTTTACTTTACAGCATGAAAACTGGAGGGGGCTATCCCACAAAATTGGAGTTCGCACCTGCTGAGGAAATGGTGCTGGGCCTTCTCCATCCATTCGCGGTCGGTGGACACGCAGCCCTAAGGGACACAGACTCACCGACCCGTACAGAAGGTGAGTAACCTTCATATGCATGTTTCCCTTGTGGGTTGCTTAATTAACTTTAGAAAGGTAACAGTTGACGCTATGCCCCTCTGCTGTGGCTTGTTTTGGGTAGCGCTAATGTGCATGGTTGGGTCATATTTGTGTACATTTTGGCCAAACAGATTTGGGCCGATACATTATTTTAATTCTTCATGAGCAAAAATTTTGCTGGTAAGCAGGATTTAAATTAAGCCAAGTCATAAATGTAGCCTCAAACACAAAACACACATCAATAGGGATGTGTGGGACATTGGGTGTGTGAGTTGTGATTGACGCCAAAGATGGAAAGAAGAGGCCAAAACAGATCTGAACTAAAGAATGTTAGGGCAACTCAATTTGTGGCCAATGCTAGTTGGATGCTGACTGTGTCCACTTCCTAACTTGGAACTGAGGTCACTTAGCAGTTAAACCAATCCATTGCACAGATCTCCAACTGAGGGTAATGCAATAATTTTGCACGTTGCTGTAGAAATATTTAATATTAGCCAATGTATTTGTTTTACTTTGCTAAAGCAAACATTGCTTGCGTGTGTGTTAACCTGGTTTCCCTTGTCTCTTCTTTAGCCCAGCATCAGACCACAGCAAGTGTGGACTCCCCCCCCCGGTTTGAATATGCCTTTGACTTCTGTACAGCATCGGAGTCCAGATCCGAGTTTTCTGGTAAGTTTCTTGTGTTTATTAACTGAAACAAAGTGAAGAAGCATGTTTATAATGTTTGGGATTAAATGAAGAACCCAAACTTATTTGTTGTTCTTTTTCTGCCCCTATAGACACACACAATCATGGAAGAGATCCAGGACATGGAGGAAGATGGAACCATGCCGAGCCCATCCGAAGACCTCCCCCTGGGTCAGAATCTGCAAATGTCCCAAAATGTATCTCTGTCAATTCCGCAGCAGCAGAGTGAACCCGCATCCATTGAGCATGCAGATGGGGCACAGCATGCTGAGACTGAGGCTACAGTCCCCAGGCTTCCCTCTGCTGTTGAGGAATTGCAAAGTATGCCTGTTGCTGTTGAGGGCCCAAGACCACGAGGCAGGGCCCACCCAAGAGCCAGGGTAATTGTGCGGCGCACTCCCTTGCGCCGCACAATTACCCTGGGGAGGCAGAACGCCCTGGTTGATGTATGGCACGAGGAGAGGAGTGCATTTGAGGCACGCCATCAACATCTGCATGAGGCAAGGCATGCCCAGATGGACACCCTCAATGCTACCTTACAGGCCATGCTGAGTGAGCTTCGGACCCACAACAGCAACATGGTCAATGCAACTAATGCAAGCCAGGCATCCATGGGTGAAATGCTCAATATGCAGAGAAACATTTTGGAGCAGTTGCAGATTACCAATGCAACCCTCGCCCAGGGTAGCTCCCAGCCACATGGCCCTCCACCCGGGTTTTTGGGGTATCCACCTTATTAAGGCAACCTCTCCTTGATTGTGTGCCACATCTTTTAGAATTCCCCCCACTGTATTTACTTTTGCCAACATACTATTTGGGTTTGAGCTGCAGGTTGGGTTAAGGATTTGCTCACATATAGCTCATTATATTTGGGAGTTAGGCCAGTAGCCAATGCCATATTGGAATGGTGAGTGTAGGTGGCATTTAACATGGCCCACTTATGGCTTTACATTTATTTGGGGTTTGGGGACTCCTCCGGTTTGCAGACATGTTTGGGTGACATTATGGCCAGGCCAAATTAGCCATGGCCACAGGCACTATTAATGACTGGACTGGGATGGGCATGGGACTGGCTGTCCTTGTTTTGGTGTGCCACAGAGTTCCAGGTGTAGATGTTTTTATTTTTTTAAGGATACAAACCCGGTATTGATTTGTTTATAACCACAATTGAATGCTGACTGTGTAATTTGTTGTGAACCATTTTGATATGCTTTTTGTCGTCAGACTAAAAGAATTATTTTCAAAAATTCTACAAACTTGTTTGGTTTGATTACTAATAACATTGTACCCCACCTTTGACTAAAACAAACACAGTATACGTTAACATGGTTTACAAGGTGAATTAAAAGCAAAGGAAACATTAGGAACCACAGTAGAACTATTTCAAGGCATACAAATGAACATTTAATGGCACACAATTGACAACAAAGGCAACCAAAAAACAAAAAGCCAACAAATAATGTTACAATCAAATTGCCACGCACAGATTGGCCAGATTCACTGGTTGTGCCCACATAATTCTCTGCTTCCTCTTCAATGGGTGTAGAGGGCAGAACATCAACATATCGGGGGACACGTTCTTGGAGGGCAAAATTATGCAGAACTGCACACGCCATTATAATGTCAATAACCTTCTTAGTGTCATATTGAAGGGCACCCCCGGTATGGTCCAAACACCTAAAACGGGTCTTCAAAAGGCCAAAGGCCCTCTCGACCACAGCCCTGGTTTTGCGGTGCGCACGGTTGTAGGCCTCTTGAGCAGCATCCTGGGGCCGCAACACAGGCGTCATGAGCCAAGGAAGCAGAGGGTAACCTGAGTCCCCTTAAGAAGAGAAAGAGAAAAGACAATTAAGCAATGAAAGTCTGAAAAATAAGCTAATTTAATTTCCAAAAAAAAAAAACCATTAAAAGCCAAAACAACAGGGCACATTATCCAAATAATTAGGGGAAGAGATGTGGTTAAAATAAACATAATATGCTTAAAGTCCACAAAGACTGGTAACACATCTGCTAGGTCAAGGGTGCTATTAAATATGGGTATATTTAAGGGCTCAGAAATGTGTCAATTAGGATGCTGCTGAGGGGACACCCACAAATAACAATAAACACGAGTATGTCAGTTACAGAATAATATTGTGGGAAACCGCTTGTTTGTTTGGGCAAGAATAATGAAAGATGTTGCAACAGTTGCCAAATGTGGGCTCATATCTCAAGCAAACGTTCAAGATAAAAAACAAATATTATTAAAGTGGACCGTCAGCCAGTTTGGATGGTCCCGGAAATCTATAATATTCCCTGACGATCACCTCCCTCACCGCGGGACATCCGAGATCGGGATGTCCCGCGATGAGGGCCCCCCCCCCCAAACCCACCAAAAAACACATTATCTGCGGCGACAGCGGGCGCCGCCGCCTCCCGCGTGCACCTCTAGGCGTGCGCGCGGCCGCGCCGCCCGTTTGCGCACTGTCAGAGGGGCGCGCGGGAGGCGGCGGAGGACGCGCTGTGTTGTCCGCCGCTGTCACCCGCTTGTGTCAAGAAAAAGTCAAAGAAAAGAGCAAGTGCCAAAAATGAAACCCACTTACCAAGCAGCCATGCACCAGAAAATTCACCAGCCTCAAATCGCCGATACAATACAGATCGCCTAAGAATATAGGAATCGTGAGAAGACCCAGGGTAGCCGGCAAGGACACTCAAAAAACGCATGTCAGGCCCAACCACTGCCTGGACATTAAGGGAGTGTCCCATTTTCCGATTCCTAAAGAGAAAACATAAAAAAAAGGGTCAACACATAAGGGCACAACCCATTTGGCATCAAAAACTGGCCTGCACACAAATGACAGATCTAAATTGTACGGCCAAACAAACCACAAAAATAAAGAGGAATGAAACACTATTGTCATCAGTAATAGGAGGCAAACTTGAACCGAGACTAAAAAATATAAGGGGATCAATCCACATAGGGATTACTATGAGAAGGGAAGATTGCACAGAGGGATATGTAAGCTAATGGAATAAGAAACATATGGATGAATAATCAGAGGGAATATTACACATTGGAATCAATAATAGGATGGTTTATGCTAAACAACTGTTAAACTAAAAAAGCGCCCCAAATATCTACCTGTATATGTACTCGTCGGCTGCACGAGGAACGAGGGCCACATGTGTACAATCAATTGCACCAATTACATTGGGCATGTCGGCAATATTAAAAAAACCAAGCTTAATGGCGTTTCTGGCTACCATATCATCAGGGAAATAAATATATTTCTGAGTTATGGCAGCCATGCCTTCCAAAAATTTGGATAGTGCGCGGCTCAGCGTAGGCTGGGAAAACCCCACAGAGAGGGCACCCAGCCTCTGGAACGAGCCGTTCGCCAAAAATTGCAGGCAGCCAAGCATCTTGGTCATACCTGAAATTGCTTGCCCCTTCCTTGTGGTGCGGGCTAACCATGGCCGCAGCTCACTATATAATTTATGGAGGGAAGCGCGATTAAGCCTGGTCAGCTCGAACAGCTCAATGTCATTCATGCCATCGATGTGCATGTGACGACGCACAGGCAATCTGCCCTCAGACATCCGGATCAAATCGATGCCAAAAAGCATTAGAGCTTGATGTTCCTCGAACTCACTCCTATCCATGCTACTCCCGAGGCCAAAAAGCTGCCGGATAAGAGTTCGGGAATCAACCCTTAAATGTGCCTAGAAACACTTGCCAATCAGCTCTCTGAATTGATCGCAAGCCCATGTCATTAACGGGAAAATTAGGACTGATCGCCAAAAATACGATTTGGACGGGAAATATACAATAACTAACGGAAATAATACAACTGACGGACGAGGATCGAAAGAGCATATACGTCTAGGCCCGAACGTTCGTGCGAATACGAAATGGCCAAAAAAAAGGGAAAAAATGACACCCACCCAAACTTCCGATTCCCGATCCGAAATTAATTAACTTTTGCATTTAGAATCGACCCCTTTGTCCCCCTAAGAAAGCTGCCCACAGCCCAAGAATTGGCTCAATGGCTCAATATTTCTTAGATCATATTTTAAGACTTCACGGAATTCCAGAAGATGTGGTCTCAGATAGGGGGGTCCAATTTGTGTCACGCTTCTGGAGGGCATTCTGCACCCGGCTAGGCTTCACTGTTTCTCTGTCTTCAGCTTTTCACCCTCAGTCCAATGGGCAGACGGAAAGGACCAACCAGTCATTAGAACAATATCTCCGTTGCTTCACCTCTGATATTCAGTCAAAGTGGTCCCAATTTCTTGCCTTTGCCGAATTTGCCTTCAATAATGCAGTTAACTCCTCCACGGGGGTATCACTCTTCCGATGTGTATATGGGAGGGATCTTAAGTTCTCAGCACTTTCAGGCTCATCCTCTGGTTTGCCTTCTTTAGACGATTGGTTGTCCCAGTGGCCAGATTTATGGGCCAAGATTCAGAGGCATTTGGTCCAGGCATCGAGTCAGCAGAAGGTCTTTGCGGATCGTCGCCGATCCAAGAATCCAGACTATAAAGTGGGGGATTTAGTCTGGCTCTCTACCAAAAATTTAGCACTTTGCCAACTCTCTGTAAAGAGATATATTATGCCCTTGGGTAAGGGAGAAATCAAGAATTTTGAAGGAGGGGTTTGAGAAACATCTATATGAAACCCTTCTGTAATACCTATTACAATGAAAGGGCAATCCAAAAGATTTTGCCAGGTCGTGGAAAACCCCCCTTAGCCTGGCTCCAATAATTAATTTGGCGTCATTGCTTTTTTGGGTTTGGCCTGATAGGTCCCAAAAAATGCGGAACCTCTAAAGTTGCCTCTTCCTGTTGAGGCTGTGGAAGAGGAGCCACCCCTGGACCTTTTTGGTGGTGTCTTTGTTAAGAAAGGAGCGCCTAAAAAAAAAATATTTTTTTGGCTGAAGTCTTAGGCCAGGCTGGGAAACACTTTTTCCTATCCGTGGTCATGTCCAAGACCTTTTCCAGATCTGAACCAAATAGATTCTGTCCCCTAAAGTGCATGGCACAAAGTCTCATTTTTGAACTAATATCTCCAGGCCAGGTCCTCAACCAGAGAGTCCTGCGCACGGAATTTGTCGCAGCCATATCCTGTGCTAAAAATCTAATAGATTCTGCCATGGCATCAGTAACAAAAGCCGTAGCTGAAAAAAAGGATAGGCAAAGTTTTCATAATTTATCTAGACTAGTCCCTTCCGACAGACAGTCCTTAATTGTTGAGGCCAGAAGCCTAAAATTCTGATCACACAATTGGAAGCTAAAATCGGTCTTAGAGCATTAGATTCCACTTGCCAGGCCTTTTTGAGGAGGGAATCCATATTCTTATCTAGGGGATCACAAGATCCCCCAAATCTTCAAAGGCTAAACCTGCTCCCTTAGAGACTTTGGCAAAAGGGGCATCCAACCTAGGGCATTTCTCCCCCAGTCTTTGTTAGGCGCCGGACACCCTTCTCTCTTAAGCCAGGTAATCCCCAATCTCCACCGCCTCTTCTGCCTTTAGACAAGTCCCCGCTCGCAGGAGACGCGGATTATGCCTCTCCAGACTCGGTTACCCCCAGGACTTAGTTGGCGCAAAGATTACCGGCTTAAGGTGGAGACGGATGAACGGCGGGGTATCCCGAATATGGATGCCGGGATGTAGATAGGATACAAGTGGAGAATAAATCAGAAAGGTCCAGAAACAAGCCGAGGTCAAGCGAAGAATAGTCCAAGGGATCAAGCGAAGAATAGTCAAAACGAGCCGAGGTCAAACCAGGTGAGCACCAAAACGCGGTAACAGAGGGATCAGGCACTAGCGGAGTCAGGACAGGCGAAAAGGTCAGGGCGGGCAGCAGACAAGGATGGTCAGAGACGAAGCCGAGTTGAAAACAATAAACGCAGACTAGAACGCACACCCTATTAACTAGAGGCTATAACGGGCACTGGACAATGGGGCAGCAGGGTAATAAAGGGAAGACTGGCCTATGGGAAGGGGGGAAAAGGAAAGGAGAGGGAAGTGTGGTGATTGGTGCGACTAACCCGATGGGAGCGGTCCCAGGAACTGGACCTGCCCAGGCCAGACGGGTAATCCAGTCCCTGGGCCCGTCTCCCACCAGGACAGAATTTACACTGATTAGAAACTCGCCCCCCGGCGGATGCGCTGGGAGCAGCGCCGCCTGGGGGCATATACTGAGCGTGCTCGCGCGCGCGCGCGAGCACGTGAATGGCTGGGCGCGCTCCCGGCCGGGAGAAGCACAGCCGCGCCAGCCTGTTTTTTGGGTTTGGCCTGATAGGTCCCAAAAAATGCGGAACCTCTAAAGTTGCCTCTTCCTGTTGAGGCTGTGGAAGAGGAGCCACCCCTGGACCTTTTTGGTGGTGTCTTTGTTAAGAAAGGAGCGCCTAAAAAAAAAATATTTTTTTGGCTGAAGTCTTAGGCCAGGCTGGGAAACACTTTTTCCTATCCGTGGTCATGTCCAAGACCTTTTCCAGATCTGAACCAAATAGATTCTGTCCCCTAAAGTGCATGGCACAAAGTCTCATTTTTGAACTAATATCTCCAGGCCAGGTCCTCAACCAGAGAGTCCTGCGCACGGAATTTGTCGCAGCCATATCCTGTGCTAAAAATCTAATAGATTCTGCCATGGCATCAGTAACAAAAGCCGTAGCTGAAAAAAAGGATAGGCAAAGTTTTCATAATTTATCTAGACTAGTCCCTTCCGACAGACAGTCCTTAATTGTTGAGGCCAGAAGCCTAAAATTCTGATCACACAATTGGAAGCTAAAATCGGTCTTAGAGCATTAGATTCCACTTGCCAGGCCTTTTTGAGGAGGGAATCCATATTCTTATCTAGGGGATCACAAGATCCCCAAAATCTTCAAAGGCTAAACCTGCTCCCTTAGAGACTTTGGCAAAAGGGGCATCCAACCTAGGGCATTTCTCCCCCAGTCTTTGTTAGGCGCCGGACACCCTTCTCTCTTAAGCCAGGTAATCCCCAATCTCCACCGCCTCTTCTGCCTTTAGACAAGTCCCCGCTCGCAGGAGACGCGGATTATGCCTCTCCAGACTCGGTTACCCCCAGGACTTAGTTGGCGCAAAGATTACCGGCTTAAGGTGGAGACGGATGAACGGCGGGGTATCCCGAATATGGATGCCGGGATGTAGATAGGATACAAGTGGAGAATAAATCAGAAAGGTCCAGAAACAAGCCGAGGTCAAGCGAAGAATAGTTCAAGGGATCAAGCGAAGAATAGTCAAAACGAGCCGAGGTCAAACCAGGTGAGCACCAAAACGCGGTAACAGAGGGATCAGGCACTAGCGGAGTCAGGACAGGCGAAAAGGTCAGGGCGGGCAGCAGACAAGGATGGTCAGAGACGAAGCCGAGTTGAAAACAATAAACGCAGACTAGAACGCACACCCTATTAACTAGAGGCTATAACGGGCACTGGACAATGGGGCAGCAGGGTAATAAAGGGAAGACTGGCCTATGGGAAGGGGGAAAAGGAAAGGAGAGGGAAGTGTGGTGATTGGTGCGACTAACCCGATGGGAGCGGTCCCAGGAACTGTACCTGCCCAGGCCAGACGGGTAATCCAGTCCCTGGGCCCGTCTCCCACCAGGACAGAATTTACACTGATTAGAAACTCGCCCCCCGGCGGATGCGCTGGGAGCAGCGCCGCCTGGGGGCATATACTGAGCGTGCTCGCGCGCGCGCGCGCGAGCACGTGAATGGCTGGGCGCGCTCCCGGCCGGGAGAAGCACAGCCGCGCCAGCCTGTGATTGCCTGGGGCCGCCTGCCCCCGCCGCAGCGAGGCCGCCACAGCCCGCCGCCGCCATGCCGGCCTCAGAGTGGCGGCGAGGAACAGCAGCAGGACGGGGCCGTGAAGCGCCGCGGGACCGAGGCCGAGAAGCAGGTAAGATCCTTACATTACCCCGCCCCCCCGAGGAGGGGCCACCGGACCCTCCAAGCTGGGTTTCTGAGGATTCTCCCTATGAAATTTTCTCACCAATCTCTGCGCATGAACCTCCCTAGCCGGAACCCATAACCCTTCCAATCAATCAAATACTGAAGGGAATTTCGAAAAAAGCGAGAATCCAAGACTCGAGCAACCTCAAATTCCTGTTGCCCGTCAACTAGAATGGGATCCGGAAGATTATCAGGTTCAAAGTTTCTGGCAGGTTTCAAAAGGGAGACGTGGGATGAGTTACTAATCCTCATAGAAGGCGGGAGATCCAGGCGATAGGTAACCCGATTGATTCTCTGCAGTATGGGGAAGGGACCAATAAATCTCGGACCCAACTTGGCAGAGGGCTGGTGTAAGGCCAGATTTTTGGTCGAAAGCCAAACCAAATCGCCGACCAAATAATCAGGATTATTATATCGCCTACGATCAGCAAAATTTTTTTGTTGGAGCACAGCCTTAGACAGGTGTTGCTGAATCTTATCCCATAACTTCGGCCACTGGGACATCCATTCATCGAGAGAAGGCACTCTAGAAGGCTGGTCCGACAAGGCCGAAAATTTCAAATCTTTTCCGTAAACTCAACGAAACGGAGATACCCCGGTGGAGGAATGTGTGGCATTATTAAGGGCAAATTCAGCAAATGGAAGAAACAACACCCAATCCGTCTGGACATCAGAAATGAAACAGCGTAAATATTGCTTCAGGGATTGGTTCGTTCTTTCCGTTTGCCCATTGGACTGAGGATGAAACGCAGATGATAGGGAGACAGTGAACCCCAACTTGACACAAAAAGCCCTCCAAAAACGGGAAACAAACTGGACCCCCCTATCCGAGACAACATCCTCCGGGATACCATGGATTTTAAATATGTGTGTCACAATAAGTTGGGCCAGGACCTGAGCAGTAGGTAGCTTTTTTAATGGAATGAAGTGAGCCATCTTACTAAACCGATCTACCACCACCCAGACAACAGTGCACCCTTGGGAAGGTGGAAGATCGGTGATAAAGTCCATGGCCAGATGGGTCCAGGGGCGGGAGGGAATGGTCAATGGAAGTAACGAACCCTCAGGAGAGTGTCTTAATGATTTACTCCGGGCACAAATTTTACAGGCTCGCACGTACTCTTGTGCGTCTTTTCTAAGGGACGCCCACCAGACCTGGCGAGACAGCAAGGAGATTGTTTTCTTGACACCAGGATGACCCGCCATCTTAGAGTCATGGAACTGATGTAAAACCACAGCCCGATAGGCAGCGGGCACAAATTGGGCATAACTGGGTTTTTCGGGCGGAGCTTCAGACTGGAACTGGGTTAAATCAGGAACCTCTGGCTGGATAGCAGCTACTACCAGAGCCTGGGGCAAAATGGGCAAATTTTTCCCTTCGGGTACAGTAGAAGAGGAAAAACTACGTGACAAAGCATCAGCCTTCACATTCTTGGACCCCGGTTTGTAAGTAATGGAAAAATTGAACCGAGAGAAGAACAGAGACCAGCGAGCCTGCCTTGGGGGTCAATCTTTTAGCGGATTGAATATACTCTAAATTCTTATGGTCAGTAAAGACAGTAACGGGAAATTGAGCCCCTTCCAGCCAATGTCTCCATTCTTGAAATGCCAATTTAACTGCCAATAGTTCTCGATTCCCAATATCGTAATTTCTCTCGGCAGAGGTACATTTTTTGGAGAAGAAGGCACAGGGATGAAGGCGCTCAGGAGAACCGCTATATTGCGAAAGCACTGCTCCTACACCGAGTTCAGAGGCATCAACTTCCACAATAAAGGGTAATTGGCAGTCCGGGTGCACTAACACAGGGGCGGAACTAAAAACTTCTTTTAATTCCCTGAAAGCCAAGACGGATTGCTCTGGCCAAACAGCAGGATACCCCCCTTTCTTAGTGAGATTAGTGAGGGGGGCTACCAGGGTGGAAAAATTTTTAATGAATCTTCTATAGAAGTTGGCGAACCCCAAAAATCTTTGTAAACCCTTTAGATCTTTGGGTTGTTCCCACTCTAGTACCGCTTTAACCTTGGATTGATCCATGGAAAGGCCGGTATTAGAACTTCAGTAACCTCAAATTGACATTTTTTCAGTTTGGCAAATAAATGATTCTCCCTGAGCTTCTGTAAAACCAGACGAACATGTTTACGATGTTCTGATAGCGAGGAGGAAAAAATCAGAATATCATCCAAGTAAACTACAACAAAACGACCCAGGTATTCTCTAAAGATTTCATTCACAAAATCCTGAAAGACTGCGGGAGCATTACACAAGCCAAATGGCATTACCAGGTACTCATAATGCCCCTCGTGGGTATTAAAAGCTGTTTTCCATTCATCTCCCTGCCGAATCCTAATGAGATTATAGGCCCCGCGGAGATCTAATTTGGAAAACACTTGGGCCCCAACCACCTGAGTAAACAGCCCATCAATTAAAAGTAGGGGATACTTATTTTTAACCGTTATTTTGTTAAAACCCCGGTAATCGATACAGGGCTGGAGTCCCCCATCTTTTTTCTCGACAAAGAAAAACCCTGCTCCTGCCGGAGAAGAGGACGCCCGTATAAAACCCTTCTTTAGGTTTTCTGCGATATACTCCCGCATAGCAAGATTTTCGGCTCGTGTTAAATTGAAGATTTTCTCCCTAGGCGGCATAGTACCCGGGAGAAGCTCGATGGGGCAATCCCAAGGTCTATGGGGGGAAAGTTTATCAGCTGCTTTTTCAGAGAATACATTAGAAAAATCTAGATATGGGCTAGGCACTTCTTCAGGGGATAATTGAGTGGCTCGCACTGGAAGTTCCAGACAGGAATGAAACCACTGAGGGCCCCATTTAACAATTTGCCTAGTTACCCAATCGATTTGGGGATTATGTTTCTGTAGCCAAGGTAACCCAAGGACTAGAGGGGTTGAAGGCATTTTTAGAATTAAAAGGGAAATTAATTCAGAATGCCCCGCTCCCACCCTAAGCAAGACTGGTGAGGTTTTATATTGAACGAGCCGCCCCGCAATAGGTGTGTCATCAATGGCAGAGACCCGAATGGCTACAGGAAGGGACTGGAGCGGAATTCCTAGGCTTTGAGCTAAATCAAAGTCAAGGAAGTTCCCCGCTGCACCACAATCTAAGAGAGCTTCCAGATTAATACATTCTAGGTCAAGTTTCACCTGGACCGGAATCATAAATGGAGACAATACACGAGGAGATACCTTACAGCCTAGGTGGGTCCCCTCGATTCCCCCTAGGCTCTGAAGTTTCCCGACGGCTTCTTGGGGCAGGCTCTGACCATGTGACCTATTCCGCCACAGTAAAGGCAGAGACATTCTGACAAGCGTCGACGTCTCTCAGCTTCAGTGAGCCTGGTAGCGCCCAGCTGCATGGGCTCCTCAGAGGAAGGCAAGGCTGGGATTTCGGCTCTCAAGCTGGAGTCGAGATGTGACCCTTTTTCCAGGCGTCTCTCCCGCAGACGTCGGTCAATGCGAATGGCCAAATGCATAGTTTCGTCCAAGGTCTGAGGAACTGGATAGTTCACTAGAGTGTCCTTAATGGAGTCAGACAAGCCTAGCCTGAACTGACCGCATAGCGCCGGATCGTTCCAACGTGAATCGACCGCCCATCGGCGAAACTCTGAACAGTATTCCTCGGCTGGCCGACGTCCTTGACGTAAGGTGCGAAGCTTTGCGTCTGCTGTGGCCCCTCTGTCAGGATCATCATATAAAATCTCCATAGCTGAGAAGAAACTATCCACGGAAAGACGAGCCGGATCCTGTAGCGACAGACTGAAGGCCCATGATTGTGGATCCCCTTGGAGGAGGGAAATAACGAGACCCACGCGCTGCTCCTGAGACCCGGACGAGGCTGGTCGAAGATGAAAGTAGAGCTTGCATGAATCCCGAAAGTTGGCAAATTTGGCTCTGTCTCCAGAGAACTTATCTGGAAGTGGAATTTTGGGTTCCACTGATGATGCGGCCGAAGCCCCTTGAGGGCTGGTGTTGATAGGAGCTGGACGGTTCTCCTGGGCCGCCACGCGATGGGCCAGGTGCTCAACGGCCACGGTTAAGGCCTGCACCTGCTCCAATATCTGGTCCATTCTTCTGGCCCGTTATACTGTTAGGCGCCGGACACCCTTCTCTCTTAAGCCAGGTAATCCCCAATCTCCACCGCCTCTTCTGCCTTTAGACAAGTCCCCGCTCGCAGGAGACGCGGATTATGCCTCTCCAGACTCGGTTACCCCCAGGACTTAGTTGGCGCAAAGATTACCGGCTTAAGGTGGAGACGGATGAACGGCGGGGTATCCCGAATATGGATGCCGGGATGTAGATAGGATACAAGTGGAGAATCAATCAGAAAGGTCCAGAAACAAGCCGAGTGGTCACAGAGCGCGGTTTCCAAGGGATCAAGCGAAGAATAGTCAAAATGAGCCGAGGTCAAACCAGGTGAGCACCAAAACGCGGTAACAGAGGGATCAGGCACTAGCGGAGTCAGGACAGGCGAAAAGGTCAGGGCGGGCAGCAGACAAGGATGGTCAGAGACGAAGCCGAGTTGAAAACAATAAACGCAGACTAGAACGCACACCCTATTAACCAGAGGCTATAACGGGCACTGGACAATGGGGCAGCAGGGTAATAAAGGGAAGACTGGCCTATGGGAAGGAGGGAAAAGGAAAGGAGAGGGAAGTGTGGTGATTGGTGCGACTAACCCGATGGGAGCGGTCCCAGGAACTGGACCTGCCCAGGCCAGACGGGTAATCCAGTCCCTGGGCCCGTCTCCCACCAGGACAGAATTTACACTGATTAGAAACTCGCCCCCCGGCGGATGCGCTGGGAGCAGCGCCGCCTGGGGGCATATACTGAGCGTGCTCGCGCGCGCGCGAGCACGTGAATGGCTGGGCGCGCTCCCGGCCGGGAGAAGCCCAGCCGCGCCAGCC
Source organism: Gastrophryne carolinensis (assembly GCA_027917425.1). NCBI lineage: Eukaryota > Metazoa > Chordata > Amphibia > Anura > Microhylidae > Gastrophryne > Gastrophryne carolinensis. The sequence continues at coordinate 305,299,549 of CM051234.1, read as the reverse complement.
TGTGATTGCCTGGGGCCGCCTGCCCCCGCCGCACAGCCCGCAGCGAGCCAGCCACAACCCGCCGCCGCCATGCCGGCCTCAGAGTGGCGGCGAGGGACAGCAGCAGGACGGGGCCGTGACGCGCCGCGGGACCGAGGCCGAGAAGCAGGTAAGATCCTTACAGTCTTCTTCCGCAAATGGATATCTGCGTTTAAGACCCCGTGACCTAAAAATCTTTTTAGATGGATCCTTCCATTCCTCCATAATCATGCCCTTTAGGTAATTATGAAATTAAGGAAATGAAATTAAGGAAATGAATAGGAAGAGTCAGGAGCCAAATCTGGATAAAACCCATCATGTTTAGATTTTGGCCCTGAGACCTTCTCCTCTATCCCCATGGATAAGTAAAACATGTGTAGAAGGAAACAAATACCTCCCTTTGGCCGAAGCCATAGAGCCAGAGGCCTAATCTTTTTCCTCCCCAGGGGAAGAAATTTCTTCCTCATCTGAGTCATCGTCAGATACCACTGACTCCTGAGTGGGAAAATAGGAGGCCTTCCCTAAGTGACCAGAGAATAAAGATTAATCAAAGGGACCTGTTGTTGGCTGGGAAAAAACAACCTGGTTACCCGAACTCCCGGGGCCCCTCTGGGACATAGGTGAGGAAGAAATCTGGTCTTTCAATTCCTTCATCATCCGCATCAGATCCCAATTTGCTCCTTATGCACCACCTTGTCTGCGCAAGATTGACAGAGGGGTTCTGAAAGCTTAATTTCACAAATGGGGCATCTTCTACTCTATTTATGTGATTTAGATCCAGAAGAAGAGGATTTAGGTTCACTTTGGAAGCTTTGTCCGGGGTTTTAGACTAAAAGATATAAGCAACAATAAGGGGAAGAGCTATATCCCTATCCCAATAAACATGCCCCAAAAAAGACACTTATATATAAATCAAAGTGACTTTGTCAGGGACCGCTGGACACCCTTCTCTCGTGAGCCAACAATCCCCAATCTCCACCATCTCTTGTGCCTATAGACAAGCCCCCGCTTGCTGGAGACACGGGTTATGCCTCTCCAGACTTGGTTGCCCCCAGGACTTACTGGCACAAAGATTGCTGGCTTACGATAAAGACGGATGAACTGCGGGGTATCCCAAATCAGGAGTTCATGCACCAAAGTCTGTAAACGTCAAAACCAAGGGACAAGGCAAAGAGTAGTCGGGACTGGCAAGGGTCAAGGCCGGGTGATCACAGAAGCGCAGTATCCAAGGGGTTAAGCAGAAACGATGTCAGACAGGCAGAAGGTAGGTTCAGGCAGCGAGCAGGAGTAGTCAAGGATGAAGCCGGATCAAACACACTAAGACAAGATTCAGAAGCACACCCAAGCTAGTAAATGGTCCGGCTGCTAGTTTAGATAAGTTTGAAACATATATAGATGTCCTATAATTTGCAAGGAAAATGAATATTAAAATTTTTTTCTCAGAAAAGTCACATATTAATCCAAGAAAAAAAGAAATCAACAAAACAAATTCAGATACCTATGAAATGGAGGGAATAGCAAGGAATTATAAGCATACTACCTTGAAAAATAATTCTACTTTTAATCCACAAACAAATAATGGGGCTATTGATGTATTTAAAGCAATGGTAACTAGAGACTTAGAAGCACTTAAACCCAAGATCAAACCATCTATTAAGAAGAAACAGAAAGAAGAGAAAGAAATAATCAAATCGATCAAAGATAAAAAAGAAGCAATTATTAAACCTGCAGACAAGGGAGGGGGATTAGTTATCCTTAATAAAGAAAACTACATTGGTGAAACATTTAATTTATTAGCCGACACCAGTACCTATGAAGTATTACCAGATGATCCGACCAATCGATATCGGTTACAATTAATTGTTTTATTGGATAAAGGGAAGCGACTAGGTATACTGAACAAAAAATAATATAATTATTTAAACATAAAAACTCAGAGAATACCAACTATCTATCACTTGCCAAAAATACATAAAAATAAAACAGCCCCTCCTGGTCGACCGATCGTAAGTGGAATAGGATCTGTTACCAGCCGCTTAGGAGAATATATCGATTCTTTTCTCCAGCCATTGGTAATTAAAACCCCATCCTATTTGAAGGATTCTAGTAATTTTTTAGAGGAACTTTTTAAATATTTTAAGAATAATAATGCAATTATGGCCACAGCCGATGTATCCTCCCTGTACACTATAATTCCACACACAAAAGGGATGGAGGCAGTTCGGTATTTTTTAGACACTACAAGTAATTTGGATCAGATACAAATAGAATTTTTAATGGAGTGTTTGCTTTTTGCCCTCACTCACAACTATTTTTGGTATGAAAAGAAATTTTACCTACAAAAAAACGGAGTGGCAATGGGGGGAAAATATGCACCCAGTTTAGCCAATCTCTTTATGGCATATTGGGAACACCTAGTGCTAGAGCAGATTCGCCCAGTACAGCTTACTTTCTACCGGCGCTACATAGACGATTGTTTCCTGTTATGGGAAGGAACTGAAGAGAGTCTTGAACAATTTTTTGCAATGATAAACCAAAATGATTGGAAACTTAACTTCACTCATGAAATTAATGAAAAGGAAGTACACTTTCTGGACATAACTGTATATAAGGAGGAAGGAGTAGTGAAAACCAAGACCTACTTCAAGGAGACCGATAGGAATGGGTACATCCCAGTAGACAGCTGCCACCATCCTCTTTGGATAAAAAATATACCAAAAGGGCAATTAAAATGATTAAATCGCAATTGTACAGATACCACAATATATTATGAACAAGCCTCTCTGATCCAGTCCAGGTTCAAAGAGAAGGGATATAAAGAAGAAGTCATCTCTAAAACAATTGATGAAGTACAGAAGGAGAAAGAGGGAAAAGCTTCCAATACAAACAAGAAAGAACGATCAGATCGGTTTACAAAAGATACGGTTCCCTTCATTACCAAGTATAGTGAAAATTATAAACAGGTGGAGAAAATTATCAGAAAGCATTGGGGCATTTTAGAATCTGACCCCACCCTAAAAAATATAGTACAGGGAGGTCCAAAGTATATATATAGGAAGCCCCAAACGTTATCTCAGCTCCTAACAACAAGCTACATTAATCCTCCTGAAAATAATGGTTTGAAAGGTTTAGGTCTACCTAAAGGTTTTACTAGGTGTCGTGATTGTATTGGATGTAAAACTACTAGCAACAATCAGATATTCCCTAGAAATAGATCTGAGTTTTTAAATCCAGTAACAAAAAAGACATACCGACTGAAAGATCATACAACTTGTGCCACAGCAGGGGTCATTTACTGTTTGCAGTGCCCCTGCAATTTACTGTACGTCGGCCGAACCAAGAGGCTATTTAAAATCAGGTTAAGTGAGCACGTCAGAAACATTAAGAAAAAAGTGGCAACACATATGGGTCGATTCAAAGAAACATGTAACAGCTTGGATTTTGTTGCCGATCATCCTATTTTTCCCGAACGCTCGTGCACTCGTATGAACTTGCGAGTGATTCTATAAGCAAATACGTTTCCTATCGTAAAAAGCCCGTCCGTTCGTATGTTATCTTCCGAACTTGGCTCAGTCATTTGTCAATCGTAAAAAACAGGTTGATGTGATCACTTGTTGCGGCGGCTGCCTGTTTTTTTCCCCTCTTCCATCGTCCATCTCTTCCAATTAATTGCGTTTGCCTCTGGTTTTCAATGGTTTTTGGCCTCTTATATTCGTTCGTTCGTATATATATAAGGTCTTGCGCATGCGCGATCCAAGCTACACTCCCCAAACCAATGTGGGCCCTATCTGACACTACCAATCTCACCACTACTGCCTCGCGCCAGTCTAACACTTACCTTTATGAACCCTAAAACTTACCCAAACCCCTAGCGCTTGCATTCTTCTTCATTTCTCGGACCCTAAAACTTCCCCAAACCCCTTAGCGCTTGCATTCTTCTTCATTTTGACGAGCCTAAAACTGACCCAAACCCCTTGGCGGTTGGATTTTTCTTCATTTCCCGGACCCTAAAACTGACCAAAACCCCTTGGCGGTTGGTTTTTTCTTCATTTCCCGGACCCTAAAACTGACCCAAACCCCTTAGCGCTTGCTTTCTTCTTCATTTTGACGAGCCTAAAACTGACCCAAACACATTGGCGGTTGGATTTTTCTTCATTTCCCGGACCCTAAAACTGACCCAAACCCCTTGGCGGTTGGTTTTTTCTTCATTTCCCGGACCCTAAAACTGACCCAAACCCCTTGGCGCTTGCATCCTTCTTCATTTCTCGGACCCTAAAACTTACCCAAACCCCTTAGCGCTTGCATTCTTCTTCATTTTGACGAGCCTAAAACTTACCCAAACCCCTTAGCGCTTGCATTCTTCTTCATTTTGACGAGCCTAAAACTTACCCAAACCCCTTAGCGCTTGCATCCTTCTTCATTTCTCGGACCCTAAAACTTACCCAAACCCCTTAGCGCTTGCATTCTTCTTCATTTTGACGAGCCTAAAACTTACCCAAACCCCTTAGCGCTTGCATCCTTCTTCATTTCTCGGACCCTAAAACTTACCCAAACCCCTTAGCGCTTGCATCCTTCTTCATTTCTCGTTCCCTAAAACTTACCCAAACCCCTTAGCGCTTGCATCCTTCTTCATTTCTCGGACCCTAAAACTTACCCAAACCCCTTAGCGCTTGCATCCTTCTTCATTTCTCGTTCCCTAAAACTTACCCAAACCCCTTAGCGCTTGCATCCTTCTTCATTTCTCGGACCCTAAAACTTACCCAAACCCCTTAGCGCTTGCATCCTTCTTCATTTCTCGTTCCCTAAAACTTACCCAAACCCCTTAGCGCTTGCATCCTTCTTCATTTCTCGTTCCCTAAAACTTACCCAAACCCCTTAGCGCTTGCATTCTTCTTCATTTCTCGGACCCTAAAACTTACCCAAACCCCTTAGCGCTTGCATTCTTCTTCATTTTGACGAGCCTAAAACTTACCCAAACCCCTTAGCGCTTGCATTCTTCTTCATTTTGACGAGCCTAAAACGTACCCAAACCCCTTAGCGCTTGCATTCTTCTTCATTTTGACGAGCCTAAAACTTACCCAAACCCCTTAGCGCTTGCATCCTTCTTCATTTCTTGGACCCTAAAACTTACCCAAACCCCTTAGCGCTTGCATTCTTCTTCATTTTGACGAGCATAAAACTTACCCAAACCCCTTAGCGCTTGCATTCTTCTTCATTTTGACGAGCCTAAAACTTACCCAAACCCCTTAGCGCTTGCATTCTTCTTCATTTTGACGAGCCTAAAACTTACCCAAACCCCTTAGCGCTTGCATCCTTCTTCATTTCTCGGACCCTAAAACTTACCCAAACCCCTTAGCGCTTGCATTCTTCTTCATTTTGACAAGCCTAAAACTTACCCAAACCCCTTAGCGCTTGCATCCTTCTTCATTTCTTGGACCCTAAAACTTACCCAAACCCCTTAGCGCTTGCATTCTTCTTCATTTTGACGAGCATAAAACTTACCCAAACCCCTTAGCGCTTGCATTCTTCTTCATTTTGACGAGCCTAAAACTTACCCAAACCCCTTAGCGCTTGCATTCTTCTTCATTTTGACGAGCCTAAAACTTACCCAAACCCCTTAGCGCTTGCATCCTTCTTCATTTCTCGGACCCTAAAACTTACCCAAACCCCTTAGCGCTTGCATTCTTCTTCATTTTGACGAGCCTAAAACTTACCCAAACCCCTTAGCGCTTGCATTCTTCTTCATTTCTTGGACCCTAAAACTTACCCAAACCCCTTAGCGCTTGCATTCTTCTTCATTTCTCGGACCCTAAAACTTACCCAAACCCCTTAGCGTTTGCATTCTTCTTCATTTTGACGAGCCTAAAACTTACCCAAACCCCTTAGCGCTTGCATCCTTCTTCATTTCTCGGACCCTAAAACTTACCAAAACCCCTTAGCACTTGCATTCTTCTTCATTTTGACGAGCATAAAACTTACCCAAACCCCTTAGCGCTTGCATTCTTCTTCATTTTCTCGAGCATAAAACTTACCCAAACCACTTAATGTACATATGTCTATATGTTTATAAGCATGTATTTTCGTGTTTGTGTAAATGTATTTTTTGCGCATATTAGAAATTACACATTTCTAAAGCATTGAAATCTTATTTATTTTATAAAAATAGGTTGTTATTAATGTTTTTTTTTTTTTTTTTTTTAAACTTTTAAAACTTTTTTTTTGTAAAAAATTTAAAACTATTTTATAAAATTAGCCAGGACCAAGGGCACTAATCCTCCTCCTCTTCTTCTTCAGTTGGCCCCAACGTCGCCTGTATGGCCATCAGCTCGGCCACCAACTCCTGGATTCTTTTTTCAGCCACTGTTTGTGGGCTCATCCCTGTAACCAATAGAGAAATAAACATAAATACTAGTACCAGACCGGTTTGTATGCTGGGAATAGATTTTTGGTTAATCAAATACACGTAAATGCATGACATATGTCATTCTTCCAAGGAATAAAGTAAATGCATTTCCCACAGGTAAGTAGTGAAACTCCTTAAACCGGACCTTCAACATGATGTAATGAAAAGCAAAAACTCTTTCCAAATGATTCTGCACCAGATAAAAGTACATTTTGGTGCATTTTTTATTACTGCCCCGCCATCTGGACTCAGAAGCATAACACTTAATGAGGAGAGGAGAGTGGGATAAAGTACAGGGGAGCAGGTTACAGTTGTGCTTTGGTAATACAGAGCATAGCTGAGTTCAGGGAAAGGTAAGCAGTCCCACAATGCATGGCAGCACATTACTTTGGCAAATCTGGATGCCATGCTGCCTGTAAATATGGCGCATTCCCTATGCCGCCATCTTGTATGTTTAAAGGCTCCTAACATGCAGTAGATGCAGGTAGCCTGTTTTGGAATGTTCGCAATCTGTATGTACAGTGTGGGATACTTATTAGCTAGGCTCTTAATACGAGTTATGGTCCGCTTTAAGCTAACGAAGTGCCCACATGAAAGTGTTAACTATACATTGGCTACGCCTTTAGTTATGTGTGTGTTATTAGCCAAAAACACATAATTCTGAATAATGGCATGGCTACTTACTTTGTTGGTGGCCGACAGATGGCTGGTTGGGGCCAACAGGATGCCCTTGGTCCTGGCTATGCTGTGAAGAAGTCCCTGGAGAAACATGTGAAATTTGGTTAGTTGTTGTATAGAGTCACTATTCCCAACATATCTGGCTCCCAGTCAGGCTGACATCCCAAAAAACCTCCGCACCCGGGGCATGTGCAGCCGTTTCAGGTCCAACCAATTTTGCATTATCTGGGTGTGAGTGAAGGTGGTGCTGGTCACACGGTGTATTTCCGCGATGATCTCCCGGGCGATGTCCCTTTTTTCACACACATTGGGCGCGAAGTCATACCGGCGCTGAAGCATGATCTGAAAAACATAATGGACACAGAGCTTTTACTTTTACACACAGAGCCATATGTGTTGCATCAGAAGTTGCAAATGTAATGTCATTAACACACACATTTAGAGTGCCAGCCATTTTTGGGTTGTGCCTTAAAGCGGACGTTCACTCTGAATCAGAGTCTGGTCTTATGTTATATGTTTCACACACCCTGTACATACAGATTGCCAACATTAAAAATCAGCCCACCTGCATCTATGGCATGTTATGATGGTTTTCTGTTTCAATCTTTTTATTGAAGTTTTTTTGGTATAGAAGATATACAGCACGACATTTTGGTCATTTACAAATAAACTGTTACAAAACATGAATTGTCGTCTTCATACTGTGACTCATACAGTTATGTCATTTTCAGTAAATTGTCAGGCACTTTTGGAATGTTTGGGCTCCTAAAATTTAATGACGTACCAGTCATGATCAATTTAAAGCTAGCACCTATGAACTGGTGTTTATCCTTACTCGGATTGTCAGGCAGGTGGGAGGGTTATCCTCACCTGTCACATGCTCTCTACACCGCCACCCCTCTGGTGTCAGGAGGGGGGTAAGGGACCTAGGGAGGGGGGATAAGGGATCCTGGAGGGGGGGGGGCGGGAAGCAACAAGTGGGGAGGAGGGGGACAGACAAGAAACAAGGGGAGATGACAGAAGAATGTGCACATATAAGAATGCATGTAAAGGGGAGAATTTGCAGGCCATTTCTTACTGCAACAGGGCCTCTTTCAAATCCGGAAACGAGTATTCCACCCATGGGTTCCAGATCTTCATAAATTTCTCATGGGAGTCCTTCAGGATGCTGGTTAATTTTTCGTTGATAAACATGCCATTCAGCCTCTCCTTTACCATCTGAAATGGAACACTCCCTTTCTTCCATGAGCTCGCTATTGCTAACTTGGCCGCCAACATGACCTGAGTTAGCAGGGCGTGTTGGGGCTTGGTGATTCCTTCTGGCTTCACGTGTAGCAAAGCGACCCAAGGATCCCTGCGTAAGTTAACATGTAAGAGACTATATAGCAGGCCAAAGACCCGAGACCAGAACCTCTTAACCCTCGGGCATTCCCACCAAATGTGGAGGACAGTCCCCTCCGCCGAACAACCCCGGAAGCAGGTGGCCGGATACCCCGGGACCGCCCTAGCCACGCGGGACGGCACCAGGTACCATCTTGTCAGCATCTTGTAAGCCGCTTCTAATGTGGTAATGTTTATAGAGCATTTGTTAATCCCTGCCCAAATATCCGTCCATTCCTTCCTTTCCAGGACTAGATTCAAGTCTGTTTCCCATTTCATCATATATCCATGTTTCAGATTGACTGGTAATGCCGTGAGTTGACCATAAATCGTGGAGATAAGGCCTGGTGTCGGTGCCCCACGTAGACACGCCCTCTCAAAGGTTGTTTTATCCACCCCGTGGGCTTTGTTCTTTAGTAGGGGAGTTAGCCAATGCCGGATCTGGACATATCTGAAGCACTCGGCGGCAGGCGCACCCTCCTTCGACACCAATGTCGGCCAGGGAATTATTTCCTCCCGATCCAACAGATGGTGCACTTTATTAATACCTTTCTGCTTCCACCACGCGAATGCCTCAGAACCCTCCATCCCCGGAGGGAACCAGGGGTTTCTAAATAGACACATGGCTGGGAGATGTGGTGAAATCAGATCACCCGAGTATTTCACTCCATCCCACACACGGAGGGAGTGGCTCAGGATTGGACATGCAATACGGGGCCTATATTGTGGCGGGATCCAAATCAAGCTATCTATAGGGACAGGATCGCATTCCATGGCTTCTAAGGAGACCCACAAAGGGGTCTCTACCTCGAGGTGTAAACTGTGTAACTGTGCAATTTGCGCGGCCGTGTAGTATCTGTTTACGCATGGAACTCCCAGTCCTCCTTCTGTCCTATGCCTAAACATAGTGGTTTTGGCTACCCTTGGCCTGGTGCTTCCCCAGACAAACCTCATGATGTTATTCTGCATACTTCTAATCTGGCGTGAGGGGATTTGGACAGGGAGCGTCCGGAAGTAATAAAGCATTTTAGGTAAGAGGGTCATTTTCACCGCATTTATCCTCCCTATCCATGAAATCCCATGACCCTGCCAAGAGTCGAGCATAGCTTTCAATGAGCGAAAGAGGGGGGGGTAGTTGGCCTGATATAGGGTGTGGTAATGAGGGGTAATCTGTTATGATGGTTTTAACATCCAAGATGGCGGCTTATGTAAAATGCCATCTTTGCAGGCAGCCTGCAAACAGGAAGTGTATGCAAACTGGAAGTGTGTGTGCTGCTCGGCATTCTTGGACTGATGACCTTCCCATGACCACAGCTCTGCTGTGTCTGAGCAAAGCACAGCTATAACCCACCCCCCTGTACCTTATCCCACTCACCTCTCCTCAGTAAGTGTGATGCTTCTGAGTACAGATGGCTGCGCGCATATCCTAAATTCTTGAACAGAGTTTCAGGCCAGTGGAGGCAAGACTAATACGTTATTGGCTTAAAATGGCCCATTTTGAAATGTAATAGGCTGTGTCCTCGTTTTTTAGGTTTTATTGCTTTTTAGTAAATCACGCTGAAGGCCCGGTTTCGGACTTTTTGGGCACGTGTGTGGCTTGCCGTTGTGTTTTTATGTCTTAGCCAAACAGTGGTCCTCAAACATCCGCATCAAGGTCCGAGACAGGCCAGGTTTGACAGCTATCCACGCTACTCCACAGGTTAATTAACTGGTGCTAAGCCAGAGCAATTGCCCTAATTAGGACATCAGCATAGAGAGGTGAAAATGTGGCCTGTCTCGGCCCTTGAGGATGAAGTGTGAGGAGCCTGTTCTAAAACATTAAGATCCACAAAACTTGTTCCAACCGCATCATTTACATGTAGTACATCAGTCAGTATGAGCTTAAAAGGCAGAGCAAGGCACTTACCAGCATGAGGATCTCTTCTTGTTGACGGGTGAAGATCTTTATGCTTCTTCAAGGCAGCAGATAAGTGAAACCCCAGCGGTTTCCTGGTTCCGCACGAACGTACGTCCGTACGATCGCGTAGGCGTGCGCATAGGGGTCAGACGCTGGGCGCCTTATTTAAAGGTCCCTGCACCCAAAGCTCATTCTCTTTGACATTTTGGAGAAAATGGCACCAAAAAAGCCAGCACAGAAACGCGCCCAGCCAAGCCAGACCTCTGAGGGCCCAACAACCAGGTCCCAGCAAGGCCAAAAGAAGCTACGCTCCAAAAAGTAGCAGCTCGGCCCCACCAAGGGACAGTGGACCCTCCCTTTCGCAAAAAAGGCCCACAAAGGCACGTGCCCCTGCGGCCAAAAAACAGGCAAAACGGGTAGGAAGCCCCACAGCAGGCACCACCACATCTGCCCCCAGAAGAGGCCGCACAAGGGAGCCCACACCACCCATGCTCTCAAGCCGGGCACTTAGCTAACCCAGGCCCCGCAGCAGGGCCAGAAGCCCATCCAGGCACAGAAGCAGGGCCAGAAGCCCATACAGGCCCTGCAGCAGGGCCAGAAGCCCATCCAGGCCCAGAAGCAGGGCCAGAAGCCCATCCATGCCCAGAAGCAGGGCCAGAAGCCCATACAGGCCCCGCAGCAGGGCCAGAAGCCCATCCAGGCCCAGAAGCAGGGCCAGAAGCCCATCCATGCCCAGAAGCAGGGCCAGAAGCCCATCCATGCCCAGAAGCAGGGCCAGAAGCCCATACAGGCCCCGCAGCAGGGCCAGAAGCCCATCCAGGCCCAGAAGCAGGGACAGAAGCCCATCCATGCCCAGAAGCAGGGCCAGAAGCCCATACAGGCCCTGCAGCAGGGCCAGAAGCCCATCCAGGCCCAGAAGCAGGGCCAGAAGCCCATATAGGCCCAGAAGCAGGGCCAGAAGCCCATACAGGCCCAGAAGCAGGGCCAGAAGCCCATACAGGCCCAGAAGCAGGGCCAGAAGCCCATACAGGCCCCGCAGCAGGGCCAGAAGCCCATCCAGGCCCAGAAGCAGGGCCAGAAGCCCATACAGGCCCCGCAGCAGGGCACCTAGGACCAGACCAGGCACCAGCAGGGCACCTAGCCCAAGACCTGGCACCAGCAGGACACCTAGCCCAAGACCTGGCACCAGCAGGGCACCTAGCCCAAGACCAGGCACCAGCAGGGCACATGGCCCCCCAAGAGGCCCAAGAAAGGACATCATCCTTACCACATCTACACCTGGAAGTTCTGTGGCCAGCCACGCAAGAACACCCAGTCCCTTGGCCAGTCCAGTCCAGTCATTGGGAAGCCAGCAATCCTTCCATTCCCCTACACAGCCCCAGGCCATAATGTCACCACATGTGTCTGCACACATGGAGGAGCCCCAAAGCCAACCATCTGTCCGCACATTGCGGCGCGGACATTTGAGTGGGCGATTCTCACATGACCAAAATATGGCATTGGCTAGTGGCCTTACATTATTCTATGACGAGCTCTATGGGAGCAAATCAAAACACACCACTAAGCAGCGCAAAATGGAATTGTTAGAAAAAATCCAACGACAAGTAAATGCAGCGGGGGAGGAGAGGAAAGATGTTGGACAAATCCAGAAGAAAATTTCTGATCTGAAATATGCTGTACGGCAAAAATAAATTAAAAGGCATAATTGCAGGTAAATAAATGATGTATCCAAATGTAATTATTAGGATGTACTGTATGCACCTTTTCTGTGTACCAAACTATATTTTCATTTCAGCATGAAAACTGGAGGTGGCTATCCCACCAAACTGGAGTTTACACCTGCTGAGGAGATTGTGCTGGGCCTTCTCCATCCTGTCGCGGTCGGTGGCCATGCGAGTCTAAGGGACACAGACTCACCGACCCGTACACAAGGTGAGTAATCTTAATCTGCATGTTTGCCTTGTTGCAAAGTAAATTAAAGTTCACTAGTACAAAGATGACGGTATGGCCCTATGGTGTGGCTTGGTTGGGCTCGCACTAGTGTGCCTGTTTGTGTCCTGTTTTGGTCCCTGTGAATCACACATTTCGGACCACATACATTATGTAAAATAACAATTAACACTAATTATGTGTCAAGTAACGAAGTTTCAGAAGAAAAGTGATATATTTGTACTCAATCACAAAACACACATCATTAGGGATGTGTTGTCTATTTGTTGTGTGAGTTGTGTTTGAGGTAACAATTTAAATCAAGAGCCAAAAACATATATTACCTAGAGAATGGTAGTCAAACTCCAAATAGGTGCTCTGCAAGTTGTATGCTGACTGGGTACACTTCCTGACTTCGAACTGAGGTCAGTTAGCAGTTTACTCGATCCATTTCACATATCTTAAAGTGAGTGTATTTTACAAATCGTCCCCGTTGCTGTAGAGTTGCTTCAGATTACAAATAGTGGCTTGTTTAATTACCTACCTAAACAATGCTTATGTGTGTGTTTACCTTGTTTTGTTTTCTCTTCTTCAGCCCAGCATGACCCCTCAGCAAGTGTAAACTCACCCCCCAGTTTGAATATGCCTACCAGGTCCATACAGCATAGGAGCCCAGATCCGAGTTTTCCGGTAAGTTTATTTAGTACCAAAAATACTACCAAGTGCTTAAGCATGTGTTAAACTGATGGAATCCTAATTTGGAACGCAAACTTAACATTTTTTTTTCTATGTCCCTACAGACCCACACACTCATGGAAGAGATCCAGGAAATGGAGGAAGATGGATCCATGCTGGCCACGTCCGAAGACCTCCCCCTGGGTCCCAATCTGCAACTGCTCCATAATGTTTCTCTGGCCAATCCTCAGCAGCAGAGTGAATCTGCATCCATTGTGCCTGCACATGGGGAGACTGAGACAACAGTCCCCAGTGTTCACTCTGCTGCTGAGGATTTGCCAAGCATGCCTGTTGCTGTTGAGGGGACGAGACAACGCGGCAGGGCACGCCCAAGAGCCAGGGTAATTGTGCGGCGGACTCCATTACGCCGCACAATTTCCCAGGGGAGGCACAGTGCCCTGCTTGATTTATGGAACCAGGAGAGGGACTCTTTTGAGGCACAGCACCAAAATGAGCGGGAGGAAAGGCATGCCGATATGGTGAACCTCAATAACACCTTACAGGGCATCCTCGCTGAGTTTCGGACCCTCAACAGCAACATGGTCAATGCAAGTAATGGCATCCAGTCAGCCATGGCTGATATGACCAATATGCAGAGAAACATTATGGAGCAGTTGCAGATTAACAATGCAACCATGGCCCAGGTTAGGTCCCATCCACACGGACCTCCACCTGGGTTTTATGGGCAGCCACCCTATTAATTAATCCATGAATGTGTGGGACATCTTTTCTCTTCCCCCCCACTGTATTTTCTTGTAGTTTGATGTTTAGCTCAATCCATTTTGTGTTTCACATGCAGGTTATGTTTTGGATTTGCTCCCATAGAGCTCCTTAGAGTAATGATTAAGGCCACTAGCCAATGCCATAGGTCTATGTGCAGTGTAGGTGGCAAGTAACATGTGCCACTTATGGCTTTTTACATTTGTTTGGTTTGTGCTCCTCCTGTTTGCAGACATGTTTGTGTGACATTATGGCCATGCCAAAATATCCCTTAACACAGCCAATATTAAGTACTGGACTAGGCTGGCCTTTGGACTGGGTGTCCTTGTTTGGTTGTGCCACTCACTTCCAGGTGTAGATGTCCTAGATTTCAGTTTAATAACTTCATGCATTTTGAGCCACAGTTGTATGTGGAATGTTTTTTGTTATGCACAACCATTCAAAGTCCCAAAAGTAAAAAATGTACACACTTACAATACTTGTGGCGTTTTTAGTTGAAACACATTTTACATCACCTTGGGCTAAAGCAGATACATTTTTTGTTAAGAGGTGTAAAAATGCAAATATCAATCTAAGTAAACACCAGGAAAAACATTAGGCAACAATTAAGGCAAAAAATTTTTAATTTAAGGTAATGCCACATTACGGGCAAACAAATAATTGAACAAAAAGGCAAATACACACACACAGAATGGAAAAAAAAAACAAGGCTTTAACTAAAATGCTGCAAGATCAAATTTGCTCGCACTGATTGATCAGACTCACTGGGTGGGCCAACATAATTGTCACCATCATCTTCTAGGGCTGTAGAGGGCAGAACATCCACATAACGGGGGACACGTTCTTGAATCGCAAAATTATGCAGAACAGCACATGCCATTATGATGTCTATCACTTTGTTAGGATCATGTTGCAGGGCGCCCCCGGTATGGTCCAAACACCGAAAACGGGTCTTCAACAGTCCAAATGCCCTCTCAACAACAGCCCTGGTCTTGCGGTGCGCACGGTTGTAGGCTTCCTGAGAGGCATCCTGGGGCCGCAGCACAGGCGTCATGAGCCAGGGGAGAAGTGGGTAACCAGAATCACCTTAACAAGACAATTAAATTAAAAAAATAAACAAATTGCAAGACAACAAACACAAACAATTTGACATAAATCAAAATGAGGTAAGCTAAAGGCCCAAAAAATACACCCAGGGCACATTAGAAAAAACATTATTGGCACAAATGTAGTACATAACTAAAAATGCAGCTTAAATAAACCAAAGAATGATAAAACATCTGCACGGACAAGGGTTTTTAGAAATATGCTTTTTTTTCTGGTTTATGAAATGTTACAATTAGGATGCTGCTGAGGGGCCCACAACATTTCGATAAAGAATGCACTGTATGCAGTTTAAGTCCACTTTGGCATTGAAAGACCAATACTACAAAACATAAACTAGCAGATACTTCTGGACAATCTGCTACCCAATATATTTTTTGACATGGAAGTTACAGACATCCTAACCAAAGTTAAAACATTCTGAAGGACAAAGTGAGCCAAGCGTTTTTTTTTTGTTTAATAAAATACACTAAACAAAAAAAAAAAAAAAATGCTGTTTCATGTTTATGTCAATAATTATAAAGCTAAAATAGCAAAAAAAAACAGATTCCTCTGAAATATCGATAACAAAAAATAAGACACACTTACCAAGCAGCCATGCACCCGAAAATTCACCTGACTCAAATCGCCGAAACAAACCAGATCGTCTCAGGATATATGAGTCGTGCGACGATCCTGGGTAGCCGGCAAGAACACTCATGAAACGCATGTCCGGCCCCACCACGCCCTGGACATTAAGGGAGTGTCCCATTTTTCGATTCCTTAAGGCCAAAACAAAAAAAAAAGGGTAAGTGATAAGGGCAAAACACATTTGAAACAAAAAAACATGTCTGCACACAATTTAAAACAACAAATGAAAAGCCTAAATAAGGCATGTACACAAAAGCCCAAACAAAAATATGCTGCCGCAAAGGAAAACAGGTTACATTACACGTTGGGCCCCATAATAACCAAACCAAAAAAAATATACCTATATATATACTCGTCGGATGCCCTAGGTACGAGTGCCACATGTGTGCAGTCAACAGCACCAATTATGTTGGGCATGTCGGCGACATTATAAAAACCAAGCTTAATGGCGTTTCTGGCTGCCATATCATCCGGAAAATAAATATATTTGGGAGTTATGGCAGCCATGCCTTCCAAAAATTTGGATAGTGCGCGGCTCAGCGTAGGCTGTGACATCCCCACGGAGAGGGCACCCAGCCTCTGGAACGAGCCGTTCGCCAAAAATTGCAGGCACCAAGCATCTTGGTCATACCTGAAATTGCATGCCCCTTCCTTGTGGTGAGGGCTAACCATGTTCTAGTTTTTAGGAATAGAGATAAAAAATCTCCTTCCTAGTGAGCCGCGCTAACAATTATAATTATTTTAAATCAAATGCTTTTATAATTTTTGTCCACTCAATAGTAGCAATTCCACAGTTAAAAATTAAAAATATCCAACGCAGGGAGCCTATAAAGCTGTGTCAGTCCAGCCACATATACAGATATCAACACTCTATGCAATTACATAGACAAAACTCAGCGGGAATAAACTTGTTTTAAAAGTCTCTTGCTATTATTCACCAGTTGTGCTTAGCTTGAAAATTCATGTGGCCCCACCACCAGAATCACATCACACGTACCAGATTGCTGATTAAAACAAGCCCATCATATCTTAACTTAGCTTCCGCCAGAAAGAGCACTTCAATAATTATCTTCCCGTGATGGATATTATATCAGCACCCGTTATTCACAACGGTGTTTTCCAATGCTTCAAAATAAACACCTCAGTAGATCCAGATATTGCATGGAGGGAAATATTAAAAGACCGAACATAGCATAATACTGTTTGCAATTGGGTCAATTTAAAAAGCTTTATTGCGCTTACCCTTCCACACTTTCATACACGCATGTAAAATCAAATAGGGCTGTCCTCATCCACCTCTGCTCCTCCTTGGATCATCAAGCAGGGGAATTAAACAAGAAACCTTGCCGCCCCGGCCGTGGGCTAAGCAGGTAAAGGCACCGCTGTTTGGAGCAGTCAGAAAGACACGTAGTGACGTTGTGGAGGGTCCCGCCCAACGCGTTTCGTCGTTACTGACTTTTTCATTAGGCAGCGGGCCCTCCACTCCGTCACTAATTTATTCACCTCGCTAGGTGACGTATTGTTTGAGGAGTTAACTCTTTCATTACTTATAACTCCGCTTTCTATTCACGCTGAAGCCGGCAAATGTCATTTCCATAACGAACGGCTAAAGAGAAACAGCATCCCCTCTGCTAATGTGGTTTAATTCTTTTATGGAAAGACTTAAATTTTAAATTCTACATATATGTTTAATAAAAACTTTACCAATACGTCGTGACATTTTTCTAGATCTTAACTAATCTCCCTAATACGGTTCACATATAAGGGGCCATATACTAATACCAATAGTTAAAAATGGTATATTACTTGGAACATAAAGATTTAAATGATTCTCCAAGAAGGAGAATCAGTTTGAGTGACACACCCAACATTTTAACAACATTTTAACAATTAAAATTGACAAAAAATTAATTACACATAGCACAACTACAATGTTCTTATTTATATCAATAAAAAAGCATAAATTACCAAAAAATTAACTAAACAAAGTATTATATTACTTTACTATTACTATTATTACAACCAATAAATATTACTTCCTTTGAAAACCTCAATTGTTGCCTTCTATCTTATATTCAATAGGCTATATATATTAATTTTATCCTAATAAAAATTAAACAGTTAAAAACAATTACAAAATATGAGTATCAAAAAAAGGAATATATAAAATAAACTAAACCAGATAAAATCAATTGCTACCAATAAAACAATTTAAATCAAACTCTATGTTTAGTCCTGATGGGTTCATAGTTTGCATTTTAAAGATCCACCTAGATTCAGCCTGTGATAATGTTCTTATGAGGTTTCCCCCTTTAAGGCTTCGGGTAATCATGTTTATCCCCATAAACCTAAGGCCCTTAGGGTTACAACCGTGGGCAGTTTTAAAATGCGCCAATACACTGTGTGATTCAACTCCCTTCCTGATGTTATACAGATGTTCCCTTATCCTTATCTTCAAAGCTCTCCCTGTTCTTCCTATATATTGCAGACCACAGGGGCACTCGAGTAAGTATACCACATTAGTGCTTGCACAAGTAATGAACTGGTCAATTTTAAATTTTAAACCTGTAGCATTAGATGCAAATTCCTTATAAGACCTAGGCATTCCCTCCCCCACCAATCTACAGGCCATACATTGTTTACATCTATAAAAGCCCTTCATTTCACTCACCACCCCCTTTATCTTATTTTTCTTGGGTTCAACATAACTCTTAATTAACTTAGTTGCTAATGTAGGTGGTCGACGAAAAATTATTTTTGGTTTTTCTGGCAAAAGTGGACCCAACACATCATCATTTTTAAGCAGATACCAATGTTTGTCCAGAATTTTCTTTAAAACCTTATAATCTTTTCCAAACTGTGTTATCAATGCAAATTCAGCTCTATTTTCTTCACTTTTCTTTTTCCCATTACCTTTTATCATCTGGTTCCTATCCATCTCTTCCACTTTCTTTATCTCTACCTTTATATCTTCCTCTCTATATCCTTTCTGTATGAACCTCTGTCCTATGATATTAGCCTGTGTCCTAAAATCTTTATCCTCCTTACAGTTTCTCCTCAGCCGAATTAGCTGCCCCTTGGGGATATTTTCAAGCCATTTGGGATGGTGGCAGCTGGTGACCGGTACATATGAGTTCCTGTCTGTCCCCTTAAAATGTGTTTTTGTGCATAACTGAGTGCCCTGTTTTGATATTTCCAGATCCAAAAAATTAATCTTTTCCAAACTTTCTTCTTTCGTGAATGTAATACCCCAATCTGTGGTATTTATAAACTCAAAAAAAACTTCAAAAGAGTGCTGGCCCCCCTCCCAAATAATTAAGCAATCGTCGATATACCTTTTCCAGGTTTTTAACCCTTCATGTTTAGTGTCAAAAATATAAACAGTCTCCCAAAAACCCATAAATAAATTAGCTAAACTCGGGGCGAATTTAGCCCCCATAGCTACGCCCCTAACCTGTAAATAATAATCCCCATCGTACCAAAAATAATTATGTGACAAAACAAAATGAAAGCAATCTATTAAAAACTCAATTTGTACCCAAAGCAATTCAGATGATTTTATTAGATAATATCTAAGCGCCATCAATCCCTTCTCATGTGGTATATTGGTATAAAGAGATACCACATCAATTGTTGCCAATATTGTGGTATTTTCAACGCTCATTTCTGACACCAGCTGCAACACTTGTTGACTATCTTTTAGATAAGAAGGTAGCCCACAAACTATGGGTTGTAGGAAAGAATCTAAGTATTTCCCCAAATTGCTATTTATTGAGCCTATTCCACTGATTATTGGTCGGTGTGGGGGATTCTTCTGATCTTTATGGATTTTCGGTAACCCATATATAGTCGGGGTTCTGGGGTGTTTTATTCTACAAAACTCAACCTCCTTCCTAGTTAGCAACCCCAAAGTGTACCCCTTCTCCAAGATCTCCTCCAATTCTCCCAACTTTTTATAGGTACTACAATCTTCCAATAACATCCTCATATGTGTTTCATAATCCTCGAGGTCCTGTATTACAATTCCTCCCCCTTTATCAGCCTGTTTAATAAGCCGACTACCATCTTCCTGTAAGGACTTTAAACCACTCATAAACTCCTTATCCATTTTTCCTCTATTTTTATGCTTCATATTGGGAGGAAACTTTTTTTCCAGATCCTTCAGGACAATTTTCTTAAAGCTTTCTACACATGGGGCCCCCACTTGGATCGGTTTAAACGTTGAAGGATTTTTGCATCCGGTATGTTTAAACACCGGTTCATGTGCACTTCCTTCCTTTACTGTTTCCCTATTATTCAAAAAAAACCTTTTTACATTAAGTTTTCTAAAGAAAAGATTACAGTCTATAAAGACCGTAAACGGGTCTATATTTGTTAAAGGGGCAAACTTCAAACCCTTATCTAGAACCATTACTTCTTCCTTACTGAGGGCCTTCTGACTAAGGTTATAAATACCTTCACCCTTCTTTTCTAATTCCTTCTGTGTTTTTTTATTATGTTTTCGTCCTCCTCTTCCTCCTCTCTTTCTATTCTTCTTTTCATTAATTTGGTATCCCTCGAGGAATCCCTCGGTGTATGGTCTAGTTCCACTGATCTCGCCCTCCAATCTAGATCCCGATATCTTTGGGTATCCTGCCTTTTTCTCTGTAATCCCTCTCTCATGGTAAAAGGGAAATCAGTACCAGCTTTAACATATTCAGACTTTTTTTCATAACTTGCATTTATATTTGTTTCCCTCCATCCTCTCCTATTATTCCTATTCACAGGAGAATCTTTAAGTCTTTGCACTCCAGGCGCATTCCCAAATGTTCTATGCCCACTTCTCCTGACAGGGGTATTGTAGCTTACTCCTATAGTTGTTCGGACGTTTCCTCTTTCTCTATAAGCTTTATTCCTACTAGATGTCTCTTCAACCTGATCATAGACATGATCCCTCTTATTAATGGTCTGATTAATTCTTTGGATTGGCTCATTCCTAAACCAGTTTCTCCTATCACCCCCATTCTCTTGCCATTTAGATACTTTTTTATTCGTGTAATCCCAATTGTCCCTCTTCAATTTTTTCTGCTTTTTAATCTTGATCTCATTATCCTCCTTACTTATTTTTGTTTTTAAATTTTCAGAGCGGGTGCCATATTCATCACTATCCCTATAGCACTCCAGCTCCTCCTTCATTTTTTCAATCTCATCATTAAGCTGTTTTAATTTCAACTGTTTTTTATGTATAAGCCTTTCCAGAAGTCTTAACCCACACTGGTTAAAAAATTCATACCATTCTTCTTTCTGTGTATCGTTATCATCCCCATCATAAATACAAATATCCCATCTAAGACTCCTTGGTACCATTTTCTTCTTAATGTATACCTCCAAAGTGGCAATATCCCACCATGTTCTCATTTCCTTGTTCATTAAGTTGTGTAACCGTGCAAACCCTTTATCTAAAGTTTCTCTTGTATTACCTCTAACTATCCCTACATCTTGCTCAAGGTTAAATACAGTCTCTAAGTCAATCCTTCTTTGAGCTCTAAATGCAAAGATATCTTCCATCATTACACCCAATTCTCTAACCAGAGTAATGTTACAAAAGCAGCGGCCCTTCGCTGACCTTCAGTACCTTTTTCTAGTTTTTAGGAATAGAGATAAATAATCTCCTTCCTAGTGAGCCGCGCTAACAATTATAATTATTTTAAATCAAATGCTTTTATAATTTTTGTCCACTCAATAGTAGCAATTCCACAGTTAAAAATTAAAAATATCCAACGCAGGGAGCCTATAAAGCTGTGTCAGTCCAGCCACATATACAGATATCAACACTCTATGCAATTACATAGACAAAACTCCGCGGGAATAAACTTGTTTTAAAAGTCTCTTGCTATTATTCACCAGTTGTGCTTAGCTTGAAAATTCATGTGGCCCCACCACCAGAATCACATCACACGTACCAGATTGCTGATTAAAACAAGCCCATCATATCTTAACTTAGCTTCCGCCAGAAAGAGCACTTCAATAATTATCTTCCCGTGATGGATATTATATCAGCACCCGTTATTCACAACGGTGTTTTCCAATGCTTCAAAATAAACACCTCAGTAGATCCAGATATTGCATGGAGGGAAATATTAAAAGACCGAACATAGCATAATACTGTTTGCAATGGGGTCAATTTAAAATTTATTGCGCTTACCCTTCCACACTTTCATACACGCATGTAAAATCAAATAGGGCTGTCCTCATCCACCTCTGCTCCTCCTTGGATCATCAAGCAGGGGAATTAAACAAGAAACCTTGCCGCCCCGGCCGTGGGCTAAGCAGGTAAAGGCACCGCTGTTTGGAGCAGTCAGAAAGACACGTAGTGACGTTGTGGAGGGTCCCGCCCAACGCGTTTCGTCGTTACTGACTTTTTCATTAGGCAGCGGGCCCTCCACTCCGTCACTAATTTATTCACCTCGCTAGGTGACGTATTGTTTGAGGAGTTAACTCTTTCATTACTTATAACTCTGCTTTCTATTCACGCTGAAGCCGGAAAATGTCATTTCCATAACGAACGGCTAAAGCGAAACAGCATCCACTCTGCTAATGTGGTTTAATTCTTTTATGGAAAGACTTATACATATATGTTTAATAAAAACTTTACCAATACGTCGTGACATTTTTCTAGATCTTAACTAATCTCCCTAATACAGTTCACATATAAGGGGCCATATACTAATACCAATAGTTAAAAATGGTATATTACTTGGAACATAAAGATGGCCGCAGCTCACTATATAATTTATGGAGGGAAGCGCGATTAAGCCTGGTCAGCTCGAACAGCTCAACATCATTCATGCTATCAATGTTCATGCGACGACGCAGGGGCAATCTGCTCTCAGACATCCGGATCAAATCGATGCCAAAAAGCATAAGCCCTTGATGTGCCACAAACTCGCTCCTCTCCATCCTACTCCCGAGGCCAAATAGCTGCCAGCAAACATTTCGGAAAGCAGCTATTTAATGGCCTTCAAAACAATTAGCAATCACCTCTCTGAATTGGTCGCAAGCCCATGTGAAGCACGTAAAAAATAGGATCGGACGCAAAAAATACGATTTGGACGGGAAAAAGACACGAACTAACGCAAAATATCCGATTGACGTCCGAAATGCGTATGTTCATATACGTCTATGCGCGAACGATCGTGCGAATACGAAATGGCCCAAAAAAAAGGAAAAAATGACAAACACCCACCCAAACTTACGATTCTCGATCCGAAATCAATTAACTTTTGCTCTTTGAATCGAGGGGATAGTGTGTCCGCTCATTTTGCTGAAAAACATGGTGGTAACCCAGAAGGGTTAATTTTTTGGATACTTGAAAAAGTTGATGTGAATTGGAGAGGAGCAGATATTCAAAGGGAACTAGCTAAAAAAGAGATGAAATGGATCTATCAATTAGATTCACACATCCCGAAGGGTTTGAATATTGAAATAGATCTAAATTGCTTTTTAGTTAATGATTAATCTAAGGATTTTAATTATACTTTGATCATTTAATATTCATTTTATTATTATTTTAATTAATATAAAGTTCCTCTAGAAAATACGTTTTTCTCCTCCCCCCCATCTTATATTTATATTTATTTATTTTTTTACCTCACATTATTGTAGACATAAAAGAGTATCCTTTTAATCATGGAGTCATTGGATTTTATTAATAATTTATAACAGTGCATTGTAGAAAATTTGATATAATTTAATGATATTTAATATATATGTGTATTAGTCATAATTATCTCATTAATGTTTATGTAGGCATATTTTTAAACCAGTTATTTATGCAATATGTTTTAATGTAATTTAATAGTAAAATCCCGTTCCGTTTTTAACATGGTGAAAGTATATTTAATATTCTTATTGGAAACAGAAATAGCAAATATTGCGCAAAATCTATATAGAATTATGCATATTTCAGCTGGCATAATGTAATCTTTCTTGAAGACTGCCGCTGTGTGTACTTTGTTTGATAGAATCTAATCCTGCAATCTGAAATGAGAGAATTGTTGCCAGCAATATAAGAAACATTTTGCCCTGACAGATGTCATGCTGAGTTTTGAAGGTGCACAAGCCGATATTAAAGTGGACTGTCACCCAGGGGTGATCGGCCCGGGAATCTATAAGATTCCCGGGCCGATCACCTCCCTCACCGCGGGACATCCGAGATCGGGATGTCCCGCGGTGAGGGACCCCCCCAAAACCCCCGAAAAACTTACCTCATAGGCGGCGGCGGCGGACGCGCTGTCTTGTCCGCCGCTGTCACCCGCTTGTCCGTAACTACGTGGGAGCGTGGTGAGGTGAGTTTTGGGGGCTTTCTGGGGGGTTTTACACAGCGGGGCACCCCTAACCGGGGTGCCCCCCTGAAGTGGACCAAAACCCAGGATAGTCAAAATCCTGGGTGTTGGTCCACTTTAAGCACTACGATGAAAGACCACAACTCCCATAAGCCTTAGCAGCTTTAATACATAAAAAGGAAGCTGCACACATGCATAGAGAAGACCCTGAAGACAAGAAATCGAAACGCGCGTCGGGACTTTACACTTCACTACCAGCTGACTGTGCTGACAGGCTGAAACCAGCTGGAAAGGATTTTATTCACGGCCTATTTTACTATCAACTAACGGACTGTGTAGAGCTTATAGACAAGCTCTGAACTTTTGGATACACACCCTGGGACTTCATGCCAGCGCCATATACATAGAGGAGCTGCTGCTGAAGTTTTAAAGGGACCGCTGTATACAATTCGCAGATTATTGATTGTGGCACGTTCCATGGTCTGTCTTGCATCTCCACTTTTAATTTGAATAAAAGAAGTCGTCTTTCTACATCACAGAGTGGGATCCTCATCTACTTAAACTATAAGTCATATTCAAAAGTGGCCCAGGTTAGGTGTTTACCGCCTGGCCTGGTGAGTAAGTCCCATTTCGTTTGACCTATTTAGAGTCAATTCTATAGTAGGTATGTTACTTTATAAATGTATTGAGTAATAAATATTAAACTGCAAGCGCAAAAATCTCATTTGACTTTGCAGTAACAACAATATTTAAGGATACTTGGAAAACAAGGATAAGATTAAACATCCATCTTATCCCAAACACCTGAGCATCCTACAGAAATTAGCGCGCCTGCAGATAGACTGACAGCCACAGGCAGCTTGTCTGTTGTCTGCTAGGTCTATCACCTTTATTGTTTTTTCAACCCCACGGTTTAGCCAACCGGTCAGGCTGCAGCTGAGCATTTCTATAAGCGCTGTTCTTTCTTTACTATTTTATAGTAAATGGCTATAACGGGCACTGGTGGTCCGGGCAGGAAAATATTTAAATGGTGACTGACCAATGGGAAGGGGAATGTGCTGATTGGTGCAACACACGATCTCACCCCTGATAGGAGAAACTCCAGGGACTGGACCGCCCTGGCCAGTCAGGCTGTCCATTCCCTGACCTCCCCAGAGCAGAGGATCCCTGGGCCAGGATTGGTCCCTTTAAATCTGTCCCCGGCGAATGAGCTGGGAGCAGCGCCGCCGGGGGACAGAAAAGGAACGTGCTCGCACGCGAGCACGTGCACGGCCGTCGGGCGCGTCTCCTGAGGAGGAGGAAGAGGCTGCTGGCGCGCCCGGCGCTGGAGGGGCAGCTGCCCGGCGCAGCCGCAGGAGGGGCCGCGCCACCAGTGAGCGTGTGGAGGCGCAGAATGTTAGATGATTCCTGGTCCACCTTAGGTGTATCTGTGGTGGTATCTTCAATCAGAACCGTCATAGGTTCAATATTCCCATCATCCGTCTGCTCTGCCATCCTTTCTGGTATGAGGCACAGAGGATTTGCTTCCTGAGTCCGCCTAAATAGGGCAGGAGCAAAATCCCAATAATTGTAGTTAACCCTTTTCAACATGATCAAGGAAAGGGAGGCCATAATACACAATAGCCCCAAACTGTGCTTTCCCCTTTAAGGCCTAGCACGTGTTGTGGCTGAGCAGGAAAAACCCGGGTGCGGGATCGTGACGTCACCGCATCCCGGGCGGAAGAAGCCTCATCCCAATTTCCTGTATGGAAATCTATTTTAGGGATTGAGCTGTGCACGCGCGATCTGTTACCTTTTCCCAACACGGCAACGCTCCCGGAAGATCCAGAAGAGGAAAACCTTGGATCCCGATGTCCCCGGCCCCACCATCCGGCCGGCAGCTGCTCCAGAGGTAAGAAGACCACAACCGCATTTGTCCGAGCACGGCGGGGAAGAGAGAGCGAGAACGCGTCATTCTCCTCTCTTCCCAGCCCCTTAAAGGTACAGCGCACAAAAAATTAAAGTGCATTTAAAAAACTGAAAAAGTGTCCCAGATCAACCAATTCCAGAGCAACCATTGGATGTCTCCCATCTTCTCCCAGTTAACTCTTAACCTCCACACCAGGGGCTTGGGAGCTGCGCCCGTTATAGGATGAAGCCAGGATGATATAAGGCCACACAAGAACGAGGCAGCTGGGAGCGGTCGAGGGGCGTCGCGATCTGGTTGGGGACCTCCACTAAGACGCGAGAGAGAATAGAACAGAGAAGTAAGGAGGAAGGGATAGACAGAAATCGGGCAGAGATAGGAGTGGGACTAGAGTCGCGAGCTGACCAGATCGAGAGCCAAAGGCAGGAATGCGCAGGCAGCTATCTACTGCGCCCGTAAGAGTAAGTGGGAGTCCCTGTAGTCCATCCACCCAGCCCGAGTCATTGTATACCGTTCATGTGTATCCTCCGACTCCGAGGCTAACTCCTCCATGCGGCGGATGGCTTCCACCTCCCGTGCGTTGGAGAAGTTACTGACCTCCAGTGTCTGGGGATTATAGTTTTCATTGCTGTGATAAAGTGTCGCAAGACCCCCTTCTTATTATTAGAAATCGAGCCTGGGAGCAGAGATAACAGGGCCAACAGAGGCGTATTCTCCACCGAATCCCCCGTGATGGAATTGTAAATGGACAGAACCTCCCCAAACAGAGCTTTAATAGTCGGACAGCCCCACCATATATGGGTCATGTTACCGGGTCCTTCCAGGCATCTCCAACACCTATCCGGGCAGGATGAGTCAAACTTGTTCATATCTGCCGGGCACCTGTACCAGCGAGACAGAACCTTATAATTCCTCTCCTGGGCGGCACATGGAATCGACAACTTATGGGTGAACAGGTATATTTTGGTGAGGTCGACAACTATTCCCAATTCCTCCTCCCACTTCCTAATGAATCCCCGGGGTGATTCATGCAGTGCTTCTGTTAGGGTGCGGTATAAAACTGCTATAGCATGTGCCTGGGGGGGATCCTGGACCAAAACGTGCTCTAATTGCATCAAAGGCTTAGTGCCCTGCTCCACAAGGTTTTGGGTCGTAACAAAGGCATTCAGCTGCCTATGAAGGAACCATGAGACATACTGTCCCGGCGCTCTATCCTTTAGCTCGTCAAGTGTGGGTAGCTTGCCTGGTGCCAATATGTCACCCATAGTAACGTTAGAGGAGGCTTCCCACACTAAGAAGCTCCCTGCCCGCATGCCTGGCGCAAAGGAATAGTTGTCAAAAAGTGGGGTAGAGGGCCTGGCCTAGTGATTATTGCATGCTGTCTTGTCAGCCTATCCCAGACCAGCAAAAATTGTCCCGCCAGAAATGTCAGGGAGTCCCTCTGGTGCCTCGGGAGTGGGCCTCCCCATGGTAAATAAATAGGATTCATAGGAGCCTTCTCCATCTTAACCCATTGCTTCTCCTCCCCCCTTTGGGTCCAGTCAAGAATTCATAGCGAGACCACTGCTGCATGAGTGGGGGAATGTTTTAACGTCTTATGGAGCGAATGTAGAGGTGGTCCCGGGCCGCTGCCACCACACACAGATTCAGCTGCTCCCCTTCAGCTTCCCCCGCACACTCCCACTGCAGGGGGGTATCCTTTTATATCGGTGGAGTGAGCTGCCGTCCACTTACTCACCAGGATAAAATGCGGCGGGGCAGGAGCTGTCAGAAGCCATGTGCGGGGCAATCCAGGGGATGTCACACAGCAGGGCATCCTAAATCAGGATAGACTCTAGATCAGTGATTTGCTCTAACTCCTGGTATACTGGTTAGTCAAACCCTTAAAGTTTACTGATCCTAGGGTCAGTTGTGGTGTGCAGTGAACGCTGAAATAGGGGTGGCCGTGCGACCACATTTGGAGAGGAATGGAAAAGGAGTAAATGGAGGAAAACTTTTGTGCCATGCTATAGCGACGTGACTGCTGACAGCCAATGGCAGGGCTGCATTTTGTCCAAAGATTGCGGTTAAGGTAATGATTTGCGGCCGCTCGGGGGGAGGGGGCTTCAGCCCCTCCAAGCTTGTTAGGAAATGGGTGTGGGTCTACTTTACTAACTAGTCCATGACAGGTCTCTGTGAGACCACAGCACACAACTTCTGACCTAGACTGGCCAGGGTATGGTAAGACTGTGGAGATCTGAGCAGAAGAGTCTTTCCAGGGAAAGCTTTTAAGCACATGTCTGAAACCATTTTCTAGGCCTCAGCCAGGATGGAAAACTTTTCAAGTGAAGTTATTAGTCCAACACAGTAATCAGATTCTCAGACTTCAGTATCACATTTCCTGGAGACAGGATTATACTCTATGTAAACCACCAAAAACGAGCTATGACCTACTGCATACTCTTATGGGATGGAAGCAAATTCAATTGTAATCACAATATATTAAACTAGAACACTAATATACTTAGTGTACATCCCGTCCCGTTCCGAAAGATATCCTTACACATGGGTTATTCATCTTCAGATGTCACGTGACTGCAGAGCAGAAAAAGTGTCCCCTCCCGGCCTATATATACCGAGGCACCTCCCACAGAACCCCAGATTTTCTCTGCAGTCGTGGACTGCCAGGACGAGAAAGTGGCTCTCTCTTTTCAGGCAGGTGAGCGGGGTCTTTGACCCTATGGACCTGTTGAGCTATTCCCCACCTGATTCTGTCCTTGTTTTACTGCCTCCCAGCCCCAGCAGTAGCGTTCGGGTGACGGTAGACAGCACTATATTTAGGTGCCAAGGAGCTAGGCTCCGCCGCAACTCCCCCACCAAAGGGTAGACGGTTCAGGCCATGGTGAGCCTTATGGGATGCCCTGCCTGCATTTGTGCCTGTCACCCCCTTTCCCTCTATAGTGGTTCCCGGACCGCTGTCTCCCCTCGTTCCTCTGTGTCTCTCAGGGGAAAAGGGGGGGGGGTGTTCCTTGTATCTGATGTATTCTTGTATGGTCTGGCACCTTTGATTTTTAGGCTCTGGCTTATGCGGAGCGCTTTAGAAGTGATCCCTGGTTGATTGGTTGCACTGTTCTTTTTGTAACATTGCGCTACTGTACACCGATTGGCTTGGGGCGGCGACGTTTACCTCAGACGCTTTGGTGCAGCCATTGGCTGCCCAGCTCACGTGGGCGCGTCTTTTCGCGCTCTTCGGAGGGAGGTGGGCGGGGCGGGTGACGCATTTTGCGTCACTCCCCGTGGCCTGCCCCTCGAAGTATATGTCCGGGCGCCATCTTGTCTCAGCGGTGCGGCGCGGCTGACGTCTCGTGTGCAGTCTGTAAGTGCCCTTGCTGGATATTTTTTTATCCATTACTGTGTTATGCCTTGTGCTTACGGGATCTTTTTCTGTCTTATAGACCTATAGAATCAGCGGTTTCTCCCGGCCTTTACTTTCATTAAGGGGAAATTGTCTAATATATAAAATCCTTCCACTTCCCTTGCGGTGCATTCGGGGCATCCCGGGTTTGCTTCGGCATTATTCCCATTTGGCCTTGCGAGCCACAATAATCACCATATGGAGACTTCTCAAGACATTAGACTCGATTCAGAGAGACACAAAAAAACTCCAGTTTTAGTGCCGTCGTCGTATCATTTTCAAAAGTTCCCGCTCTCGTATGAATGTGCGAGCGATTCCAAGCATGCATCGTAAACCTTCTGTAAAGTTTCCGTCCGCTCGTATGCCAGAGTACGCGTACGAGGATGTCAGTTTCCATCGAGACTTTTCAGATTCATTTTTCTCAGCTAACAACGTAGCCTTTCGTTTTTGCCCTTTACCCATCGTATCCTCACACGAATTATTTACGTTTCCCGATACATTCTGTTTCACTTTTTCCACAAATATTCGTCCAGACGGAATCCTTACGATCTTGCGCCTGCGCACTACAAATGTAACTCATTAAAGTGCTTGCATACATAATTTCACTCCCATCACTTCTAATGCAAAAAAGCTCCCCCTAACCACTTAGCGCTATCCTGCCTCTTCCCTTTTGGGCCCTTAAAGCTCCCCCTAACCACTTAGCGCTATCCTGCCTCTTCCCTTTTGGGCCCGTAAAGCTCACCCTAACCACTTAGTGCTATCCTGTCTCTTCCCTTTTGGGCCCTTAAAGCTCACCCTAACCACTTAGCGCTATCCTGCCTTTTTTCCTTTTGGGCCCTTAACCCTTTAAATGGCAGCCACGTAAAATTTACATGGTTGCCTCTCCGTCACTTAAGTGCCAGCCACGTAAAATTTACGTGCCTGGCATTTACCCCTGCTAGCGGGCAAAAAAAAAAAAAATACTCACCTGACCCCTCGTTGGATCTGGTGCCATCCGATCCCCCGTGGGGGCTCGGATAGCTCCAGGAGAGCCCCCGGAATAGGACGCCCCCCCCCCCCCCGCTTCTGCAGCAGCAGCTGCTAACTGTAAAAAAAATAAAAAAATAAAAATGACATTCATTTACCTGCATGTGCGCTGGCTCCCGCTGTCCCTCCTCTTCACCTGGGGGGCCTCCGATCCCCCCCCCCCCAAGGACTTACCGATCTTCAGGAAAGCCCGGCTTCAGCGTTCTCAGCTGTCAGATGCCGGTGATCGGTGCCGGTGAAGGAGGGGGCAGGAGATCCTCTGATCTCCTGCCTCCCCCTTCTCTGGATGCCGATCACTGGCATCTGTCATCAGAGCGGCGCGGGACAAGAGCTTACAATCGGAGGTAAGTACAGTAAAAAACAGTTTTTTTTTTTTTAATAAAATACTTTTATTGTGTGGTGTCTTTTTTTTGTCACAGCTAAACCTTTGTGAACTGGTAAGGGGTCCATGAGACCCCTTATACCAGTTCACAAGGCTCTGGGTCTGGCAAGTCACCTGCGGCTAGTGGGTGACTTGCCATTAACCCCCAGCCCCCCATTACCTGCCTCCCCAACGGCCGGGGGGGGGGCAGAAGGGCCCGGGCCACTTAGTGGCTATGTGGGCTAGTAGCCTGCAGGGCCAGGGGCCACCAACGCTGGCCCCTGCGCCCTGTTCTACAAGCCCCCATAGCTGGCCCGGGTCGGTAATGCTGGGTAGGGGGGACCCTACGTCATTTTTGGGGGGACCCTATGTCATTTTTTTTTAATTAACCCTTTTGTGTTCTGTCATCCAGCAGCTATAAAAGGCTTCTAGCAAGTGAGCAGAAGCCAGTGATCGCCGAGGGACAGAGTGCTCCAGTATAGATCTCCCATGCCGTAAGTATTAAAAAAAATAATAATAATAAAATATTTTTTCTCTGTGTGGTGTGTTTTTTTTACATTTAACCCATTGTGAACTGGTAAGGGGTCCATGAGACCCCTATATCAGTTCTCAAGGCTGTGGGGATGGCAAGTCACCTGCGCTAGCCTGTGACTTGCCATTAACCCCTGGCACCCCCATTACCTGCCTCCCCAAAGCCCAGGGGGGGCAGAAGAGCCCGGGCCCACGGGCTATGCGGGATTGTAGCCTGCAGGGCCAGGGGCCACAAAAGCTGGCCCCTGCGTCCTGTTCCTACAAGCCCTGCATAGCTGGTCCCGGGCTGGTTACTTTGGGTAAGGGGGGGCCCATGTCATTTTTTGGGGGATTTTAAGGGATTTTAACCCTTAAAAATCACCCAATAAAATGCCCCCCCCTGGGAGGGGGGACCCTATGTCATTTTTTTTTCTCGATTTAACCCTTTGTAGTGTGGATGGTAGTTGTATTTTATTTGTAAATGTTAAAAATTACTTGTTTCAGTTAGGGGGGTCTCCTGGGCAGGAACAGGGGGCTACCGATGAATATGTGGTACCGTTCTAATCGGTAGAAATGGGGCTTTCACATGCAATATGGTTTCCCCTAATCAAATACATTTTTTATTTAAAATAAAGGAGGCAATTTTCTACAAAAAAATTGTATTTATTTATTTTTTCTTACTTAATAATAAATAAAATTAATAATAAATAAAATTTACCAACAAGACATTTCATGTTAAAGTCTAAACTCTGCTGCAAAAAATATATATATAATTTTCCTGAAAATTCCAGCAAAAATGTCGCAAAACATGGCGCAAAATGGGGAAAAATGACCTGTCAACAGAGGGTGACAAAATCTCAAGTAGGCTGGCAATTAAAAGGGTTAATAGTACCTCTGCATGTTGGGTATTGTTCTGTTTGGGGGACCTTGCGCTTTCAGACTTAGCTTGTTTTTTCTTGTTTGCATATTTATATTTTAGGAAAAGGTGTTTTTTATTCAGCTTTTTTATACATTTTTTAGGGAAACCCTGCGCAACCAAAGAGTTCTTTGAGGGATTAATTCCAGAAAGATGAGCCCACTACAACAAGCTGGGTACGCTTATAAAGCTTAACATGTGTACTTTCAGGGAATATATGGTTTATGGGGGATATTCCAAATGTAAAGGGTTGTTTTGGTTGAAAAATCGCAAGGTGCGCACTTTGTCAGCAGAGCTGAAATTTTCAAGAAAAATTACCGTTATGCTCATGCTTTACTTTGGGGTGTTTGGCAACTCTTCCCTTGACAGTAACTATGCATGTTGGGTATCGTTCTGTTCGGGGGATGTTGCTTTTTCAGATTATACTTGTTTTTTCTTGTTTGTATATAGTTTTTTTAGGAAAATGTGGCTTTGATTCTGCTTTTTTATCCTTTTTTTAGGGAAACTCTTTGCAACCAAAGAATACATTGAGGGATTACTTCTAGAAAACTGTGGCCACATCAACAAGCCTGGTACAAATAGAAAGCCTGAGGTGTGTACTTCCAGAGAATATATAGTTTGTGGGGGGTATTTCAAATGTAAAGGGTTGTTTTTCTGGAAAAACTGCAAGGCGCGCATAGCGCATATAACAGTTGTATTTTTTCTGAAAATCCCCTAAAGCTCTGTTTCAGTTTGAGGGAGTCTCCTGGGCAGGAAAGGGTGTCTACCTATATATATGTGGTATCGCTGTAACCGGGAGAAATTGGGGTTTCACACGCAATAAGATTTTATTGACAAACTTACATTACAAAAAAACACTACAAATTGTAAAAAGATTTTTTTTTAAATTTTACTTTATTTTATATATGCCACCCCAAAATGGCAGTAGATTAATTAAAAAAAAACCCAAAAATGGTGTGCCATTTATATTTGCACAAAGACATTTACACAAAACTAAGGGACAATGACATATTTCTACATCAAGATTGTGATGTCCGTTAAGTGTTTTGGGTACGTTTTAGGGACCGAAAATGGAAGAAGAACCTAAGCGCTAAGTGGTTAGGGTGAGCTTTAAGGGCTCCGAAGGGAAAAGGCAGGATAGCGCTAAGTGGTTAGGGGGAGCTTTAACCCTTTAAGTGCCAGCCTACCTGGAGTTTTTGTCACACTCTGTTGCCAGACCATTTTGCACTATTTTGCACTCCCCATGTTCAAATGTGATTTTTGAAGGGATTTCCAGGGATTTCCCAGGAATAGGATAGTCTGAGCTTTAACACGAAATGTCTTGTTTGTAATTTTTTAGGTGTATTCTCAATATTTTTCTGAGAAATATGTGCAAAAAAATAAAAAAAAATCTATTTTTGCGACATTTAAAAAAACTATATACAAGGTATGTTTTTTAAAAACTATATACAATTAAAACATTTAAAAAACTATATACAAGGTATGTTTTTTAAAAACTATATACAATTAAAACATTTGAAAAACTATATACAAATATACAGGGCCAGGAACCAGGACACTACTCTTCCTCTTCTGTTGTCCCCAACGTGTCCCGCATCGCCTGCAGATCGGCCACCAACTCAAGGACCCTCCGATTCATGTCAGCAAGTCGTTGCTGTGTGGTCCCTGGAACAAATTTTGAGACAAATATTATTGGGCGAACAATACATGTTTCTCACCTGTGGATTTAATGTATTTTATTAAACAAATTAACTATAAGCCACATATGTCATTCTTGCAAGGAATTAAGCTAATGAAGTGGCCACAGGTCATTAAGCTAATGAAGTGGCCACAGGTCATTAAGCTAATGAAGTGGCCACAGGTCATTAAGCTAATGAAGTGGCCACAGGTCATTAAGCTAATGAAGTGGCCACAGGTCATTAAGCTAATGAAGTGGCCACAGGTCATTAAGCTAATTAAGTGGCCACAGGTCATTAAGCTAATTAAGTGGCCACAGGTCATTAAGCTAATTAAGTGGCCACAGGTCATTAAGCTAATTAAGTGGCCACAGGACAGTTGGGCAAGTAATTAAGCTCATTAAGTGGCCACAGGTCACTCTTAGATTGGCATTGACTTGGGCATTATGTATTTGTGTGTTCAGGTGAAGTTATACATAAATGGCAATAATGGCATGACAACTATTCACAATGAGGGTTTTTAAACAAGGAGGGAGAAAAATAATGTTATTGGCCAAAGGAGGGACACCCAAACATTTAGATACAATGGAAGCCAAAACTTGCCTGTATATATACTCGTCGACTGCCGGAGGGACCAGGGCAACGTGTGTGCAGTCAATAGCACCCATGACGTTGGGCATGTCGGCGATATTATAAAATGCCAGCTTAATGGCGTTTCTGGCTACCATATCCTCAGGGAAACAAATATATTTCCGAGTTAGGGTAGCCATGCCTTCCAAAAACTTGGATAGCGCGCGGATCAGCATAGGCTGGGAGATCCCCACGGAGAGGGCACCCAGCCTCTGGAACGAGCCGTTCACCAAAAATTGCAGGCAGCCAAGCATCTTGGTCATACCAGAAATTGCTTGCCCCTTCCTTGTGGTGTGGGCTAACCATGGCCGCAGCTCACTATAGAATTTATGGATGGGCAGCGCGATTAAGCCTGGTCAGCTCGAACAGCTCAACGTCATGCATGCTATTGATGTCCATGCGTCGCCGCCGTGCAGTCTGGTCTCTGACCTCCGGACGATCTCAATTCCCATGAGTTGCAGATCCTCATGCTCCTCAAAGGCAGTAGACTCGTCCATGGCTCTAGTTCCGACGTCTAAATGGTGCCGTAAGTGGTTCGGCAATGAAACGGATTTAGGGGGTGTTGTCCCATCGGCAATCAGCTCTCTGAATTAATCGCCAGACCATAGCAATAATGTAAACTTTCTGAACAGACGAAACATTTCAGATTTTGTGGAAAAAACCTCCCGAATGAACGAGAAACTTCCGATTTGCTTCCGCTTATCGAAAGAGCATATGCGCATTTTCCCGAACGTTCGTACGAATGAAAAATGGACGAAAAAAAGCAAAAAAATGACAAACACCCACCAAAACTTTCACAGACAGCTACGGAAGTCCGGACGAATGTGTCTTTGAATCGAGGCTATTGAGTCCGGGGTTCCTTCGGGACAAGGCCGGTTCTGTACTGATTGTGGGATTTCCCCTGTTCCCAGCGACTTCAAGGTCTGTCTCTCCTGTGCCCAGCAGACTGTTGCGCGGTTGTCTGGGATGCCCCTGCTGAGGGCCGCCTCCCCTGAGGCCTTGCCTACTCCCTCTCTCTTGCATTCGGCTCCGGTTGTGGCACATGCTTCAGGGGATTCCCAATCTGATTTTGCTACTAGATTGGCCGATCTGGAGAGGCGGATGGGTGGTTATGAGCCGCGCAAGGCTATTGGCAAGACACGGCATTTGATTGATAATTCCTATGTTTGCCCCATGACTTCTGAAGCGCTGGAAGACATTTTTCCCTGGAGGGGGAATTATTCTCTGAGTCTGAGAATCAGAATAGGTCTTTTGATGAGCCAAAGACTGGGTCCAAGCCTCAGGATACAGCTGATACTGATAGGCTTCTTGCCCATTTATTTGAGGTGCTTGAAATTGCTCCCCCTGTTGCTCCCCCACAGCAGCAGGGAGAATTATTTTGTGCTGCTAAACCACGCTGGGAATTCTCGGCTCAGGCTCATTTTAATAATCTAATTTTACATGAATGGGAAAAACCCAGTAGGCTTCCAGGTGTACCTAAAAGCTGGGACAAGAGGGATCCCTTTCCCATGGATACCGCTAAATTATGGTGTTCCCCACCTGAGGTTGAGGCACCAATTCTGGGACTATCTCATACCTCTGTGCTGCACTCACCTGATACTACCACCTTAAAAGATGTGGAAGACCGATCAGCTGGCTACACATGGTTTTGCCTGTGCAGGGACCTCGCTGCGTCCGGTGTGTGCATCTGCTATTACTACTGTGGCAATTAGAAGATTGATCAGATGTGCCTTGGAAGGTGGTTCTGCGGCTTGGGGCAGAGATGTTTTTAACTGGCTTATGTATTTACCTCCATTCGCTCCCTCGTATCGCTGCTGGAAGGGGGCCGTGTCACGCACTCCGGCCGGAAGTGCGCCAGCGGCCCCCAGCCGAGCACGTGACCGCATGCAGTCACATGATCAGAACCAGGAAGAGCCGTCTGGCACGCATAGCGTGTCAAGACAGCTACACAGGCGATTGTGCACGGCACCGGGCGGCCGCCCAGGCACATGCGCACTAGATGTAACCGGGGGAACGAAGGCAGGCGAGTATCACAGTCATCTCCGGAAAACCATCAGAACAATGTGGATCATAAAAATCATATACATAACTCGCAAAATATCCGCATTATATATCTATACCAAACTGATAATATATACAATATACACATCTAAGAAAAAATATTTATAAAGCAATATAACACCATGTCTAAAATATAATAGTAGTAATCCATCAAGCTTCTTTGCAGGTCATGCTATAAACAAGCTTGTTTATAGCATGACCTGCAAAGAAGCTTGATGGATGGGCCCAGATTCGGGAGGAGCGTCTCTCATATATCTGGATTGCATCTCATTATTTTATGGAATACATCCTGTTTACCTGTTACAGTTTACAACAGCCCCCGGTAGATGGTGAGGTGCCCTCTACATGGGTTTATGTATGATTGGCATCAGCAATATGAAGTATTTATATTGTTTTATGGTAAATATTCTTGGTTATATTGTTATTCTGGTATATTTTTATTCTTGGTTTTGGTAATGGCCCCCTCTTTTTAGAAATGTAGTTAAATGGATATATGGTCCATAGTAGAGAGATGTGGTTTAGAGTATCCTTAATGGGTGAGTCTGTCTCATAAGGAATATTGGCCATATATATTCCATTAAAGGTCTGCCTATCATCTGATACATGCTTATCTGTTAATTAGTTCAGTCCCAAGCAAAGAGGAGTGCCTTAAGATTAGATCAATGTTTGGTTTATTTTATCTCCCTGTATGGCTTTATTGTTTATGTAAATTACTACTATTATATTTTAGACATGGTGTTATATTGCTTTATAAATATTTTTTCTTAGATGTGTATATTGTATATATTATCAGTTAGGTATAGATATATAATGCGTATATTTTGAGAGTTATGTATATGGTTTTTTATGATCCATATATACCCTGCACAGGATCTGTACTATAGTTCAGCACCGCCCAAATAATTAAATATGCATATGAAACAGGTAGTGTGCCAAAATTGTGTGTCCCAACTGTAAACACTACAAAAAACACACCTCCACTTTGTGGCCCAGTGTACCACAAAAACAGGTACCAAACACAATGGCACCACTCCTATTCAATTAATAGACCAATGCAATCACTAATTAATATCCATAGTTTAATTCATTAGAAATCCTACATTAAAAATACACAATACATCATCACAAACATCTAAAAATAAGACAACACAATACACAGCCCAACCCAGCAGCAGAGACCCAATTGATTCTATATAAACCTCTTTGTGCTTAACTCATGATAAGAGACATCACTAAATCCATCCATATTGTCTAAAGTGCTAATGTGCAATACAACAATGAAAAATATAATGTGCAAAACTGCAAAAAATGACAAAAGAGTATGAATAATCACCTCAGTGCAAACAATGAATTGGTCTCCTGCTGAGTGGGGCGATCATCCACCCACGCGTTCCGTGACGTACTGTCACTTTCTCAAGGTGCCCTTATGATCCACATTGTTCTGATGGTTTTCCGGAGATGACTGCGATACTCGCCTGCCTTCGTTTCCCCGGTTACATCCAGTGCGCATGCGCCTGGGCGGCCGCCCGGCGCCGCGCACAATCGCCCGTGTAGCTGTCTTGACACGCTATGCGTGCCAGACGGCTCTTCCTGGTTCTGATCATGTGACCGCATGCGGTCACGTGCTCGGCTGGGGGCCGCTGGCGCACTTCCGGCTGGAGTGCGTGACATGGCCCCCTTCCAGCAGCGATACGAGGGAGCGAATGCAGGTGAATATAAAAGGCCATTCATCTCCCTGTGCCTCACGCCCTGAAGAAGTGACGCGGTGATGTCACGCAACGCGTCGGTGTGGAGGCGGGTCGGAGAGGGAAGAGAGGGACTGTGCTGTCGGTACATTGTGGATCTGTGAGATTTTTCTGTTATATGTGGTTTGTCTGTTCGTCCTTTACCCGGCTGGTTTTTCAGATATTAAAGAATGTCGTTTGTATAGTATTCACTTGATTGAGTATAGGTCAACATATGTGGTTTGGAGTAGCATTATGCACTTTATGTAGTTGATTTGTTGTTATTGTGAAAGGTTCTGATTAGCACTTTTTTGCACTTTATTCAGCTGGGTATATATGTTTAGGATATGTCTTTTGGGATAGTTTCACATGTTTATAAATAATTATATTATTTTGTATGGCATTCTCAGGCACTTATTAATTATATATTTGTGATTTTAAAAGACACCATACAGCACTATATGTTCTATCGAATTGTTCCCTCCTTTTTTGTTCCCTCTCTTAGCCCTCCCTCTGATCATTCATTGTGTCTGTGTGTTTTTGAATTGGTTTTAACTAGTCTTTTGTTGCTTTGTATATACATGAATTGAGAATAAAGTTTGGATACTTGTATTGAAAGATTTAGTGGTGCCACTGGGTTTTTGGGGATTGGGTTTTCTGGGGAGGGTGGGTCCCCAGCGTTGCTGTGCTTTGGTTCATGTAGCCATACCTACCCCTTGTGTTGCACACTCACACAGTATAGCAAGTCAGTGTGGTCTTGTGTCGTTGTTTTCTTTTTTGCATATCCTGGCTTATGTATTGTGAGGAATTTACTTCTTATGTCTTTGCTGCCCTAGAGGATGCCATTAAAATGTGTGCCAGAACCTCTGCCCTGCTGGTTGCCTTACGCCATTCTGTTTGGCTGCGCCAATGGATGGCTGATATTGCTGCTAAGAAGGCCCCTTTTAAAGGTCTGCACCTTTTTGGAGAACGTCTGGATCTGTTTGCCAAGGAAGGTAAGCTGCCTCAGCGCAAGAAGCCGCTCAGGCCCTTTTGGGGTTCCAGAGTTTCTCTG
The DNA here is from genome assembly GCA_027917425.1 of Gastrophryne carolinensis. Taxonomy (NCBI): domain Eukaryota; kingdom Metazoa; phylum Chordata; class Amphibia; order Anura; family Microhylidae; genus Gastrophryne; species Gastrophryne carolinensis. The sequence goes on along the minus strand of CM051234.1, from coordinate 305,260,473 downwards.
TCCCCCTTTTATTCCCCCAGAAGAGGAAAGGGAGCTTCCCCCGCGGGAGGCCGTGGTGAGTCATGGGGCAGAGGCAGAGGACGTGGCAGACACGACCCCTCCTGGGGTTCTAAGCCAAAATCTTCTTCCAAACCTCCGCAGGCATGAAGGGGCGCCCTCACTCATCCGGGTGGGGGGACGGCTTCGTTTTTTTGCTCACATCAGGAGACGTCTTGGCTCATACCGGTGGACTCAGGAGGTACTCTCCTCCAGTTACAAGAAAGAGTTTATAGCCTGGCCGCCCCCAAGATTCATAAATTCACGGAGGGCTCAGGACCCCCTGTGAGCTCAGTGCGTGTGCTTGGCTGTCCAAAATCTACTGGAATTGGGGGTCATTTGCCCGGTCCCTCTGCGGGAAAGGGGAATGGGCTGTTATTCCAATCTTTTCACTGTTCCAGAAAAGGACAGATCAGTCAGGCCTATCCTGGATTTAAAGCTCCTCAACAAATTTGTCAGATTCAGGCACTTTCGCATGGAGACTCTGTGTTTTGCCATAAATTCCCTTCGTCCAGGGGACTTCTTGGCCTCTATAGACATCAAGGGTGCTTACTGTCACGCTCAGGGTACTTTAATGACACGCTCCGGTAACTCCAGCCCTCCAGGTAAGCCCTCAACCCCCAATCTCCACAGCCACCTTCACCTGTAGGAGCCCCCGCTTGCCGGGACGCAGTACACGCCTGCCCGGGATCGGTTGCCCCCAGGACTTCAATGGCTCAAAGGATGAGAGCTTACTGGTTGGAGGTCTGCAGAACCAATAACTAGGAGCGAAATCAGAGCGAGTCCAATTGTTAGAGCGAGTTAAGCCGAAGTCCAGACAGGCCAGAGGTTGACACCGGGTAATCAGAGATCGCAGCGGTACAGAAGGATGAGGCAGCTCGAGGTCGGGGTTCAATGCAGGGGTCGGCAACAGAGATCAGACAGAGAATGGTCGGTTCAAGGCAGGGGTCGGCAATGGAGATCAGGCAAAGATTGGCCGGTTCAGGCAGGGGTCGGCAACGGAGATCAAAGATTGGTCGGTTCAGGCAGGGGTCGGCAACGAAGATTAAACAGAGTAATAATCAAGACAAACTAGGTACAAGGCGCTATAACAGGCGCTGAGTAACTGACGGGGTGAACCTTTTATAGGAACAGGTATAACTGGGGATGGGGGGGAAAATAGGTGTGTGATTGGTGCACAATAGAACACCTAACCTGATAGGACCAGGGTGTTTAGCCCCACAACTCCCTAGGGCGCATTGGCCCTGTCCCTATTAGGGAACACCCCCCACCCACCTGGGCTCATTGGACGCGGTAAGTGAATCGCGCGCGCGCGAGCATGAGAACTGCCGGACACACCGGCAAAGGAGGAGGAGGCGGAGGGGGGCGCGCTCGCAGCCACGCGGCTGGACCCGTGGGAGGGAGGCGCCACTGGAACGGGACGCAGGTAAGTGAATCGTGACACTTACCTTCATGTCCCTATTTTTGCAGGCCATCAAAAATTTCTCCGGTTCACAGTGGAAGATCAGCATTACCAGTTTGTGGCTCTGCCATTCAGTCTTACTTCTGCTCCCAGGGTGTTTACCAAGGTTTTGGCAGGAGTTATGGCTCTGTTGAGATCTCAGGGTATTCGCATTCTTCCTTATCTGGATGACATTCTTGTAGTTTCCCAAATTTTGCAACAAGCAGAGTTGGATGTTCAGAAGGTAGTATCCACTCTGGAAATGTTTGGCTGGGTGATCAATCTTCCCAAATCTTCCCTGTCTCCTTCCAGAGTAAAGATTTTTCTGGGCATGACTCTGGATACCTCTCAGGTCAAGGTCTTTCTCCCTCAGTTGAAGATAGAGGGTCTTCAAGCACAAACACAGCTCCTTCTGTCTTGCCCTCATCCGTCCATCAGACAGGCAATGCAGCTGGTGGGTCTGATGGTGTCCAGTTTCGAGGCTGTTCCTCTCCAGGTTCTTCTCTTGTCAGTATGGGATCGGGACCCAGGGTCCCTGGATCAGGTTTTTTTTCTGTCCCCTCTGGTCCAGAGGTCTCTGTCATGGTGGCTGGATCCAAGGAATCTGCTAGTAGGCAGATCTTTTCTGACTCCCTGCTGGGAGGTGGTCACCACGGATGCCAGCCTGACAGGTTGGGGGGCTTTTGGAGGTCCCTGAAATTCCAGGGGCAGTGGGGTCCTCAGGAGGCCCATGCCCCAGTCAACATTCTGGAACTGAGGGCAGTGAGGTTAGTGCTTTACCAGCTGGCCATGCACCTTCAGGGTCTGGCGGTTCTGATCCGCTCAGACAACAAGACAACGGTTGCTTACATCAATCATCAGGGAGGAACCAGGAGCAAGAGGGCTCTCAAGGAAGTATCCCTGATTCTGTCCTGGGCAGAGAACAATGTTCCCTGCATATCAGCGGTGTACATTCCGGGAGTGGAGAATCTGGAAGCAGACTCTCTGAGCAAGGGGGCCTCTCGCATGGGCAAGTGGTCCCTTAGCAACAGGGTGTTTCACTCTCTGTGTCTCCGTTGGGGCCAGCCGGATGTGGATCTCTTTGCGTCACGCCACAATCACAAGCTTCCAGCCTTTGTATCCCTGTCACAGGATCCACTGGCCCTGGCAGTGGATGCTCTGGCAAAGTCATGGGAGAGCTTTCAGCTCCTTTATGTTTTTCCTCCGTTTCCTCTGCTGGGCAAGGTGTTGTGCAAAATAGCCCAGGTGGGATTGCCAGCCATTCTGGTGGCCCCGTGTTGGCCAAGAAGAATTTGGTTCGCAGAAATCGTACAGTTGGCTGTAGATCAGTTCGTCCTGCCCCGGATGCCAAACCTGCTCACTCAGGGGCGGCTCCGTCACCCCAATTTACAAATGCTGGCTTTGACGGCCTGGCTTCTGAAACCTCCATCTTGATGGAAAAGGGATTGCTGGCCTCTGTAGTTAATACCATGATCAGAGCTAGGAAGAAGTCTTCTTCTACCATTTAATATAGGGTTTGGCGTGCCTACATTGACTGGTGTGAGTCTAGGTCACTTCCATGTCGAGTGTTCTCTATTCCCAGGATACTGGAATTCTTACAAAATGGCTTGGACATGGGTTTTCAGCTTAGTACTCCATGTTACTCCCATGTTACCTGTTTAGCATTTGAACCTGGTTTTGTCTGCCATGCAAGGGTCTCCCTTTGAACCCTTGCAGGAGGCGGCTTTGTCCACTCTCACTGTTAAGGTAGCCTTTTTGGTGGCTATTACCTCAGTCAGGCGTGTTTCTGAATTGGCTGCACTTTCCATCAAGCCTCCTTATTTTGAAAGACAAGGTGGTGTTTCGCTTTAAAACTGACTTTCTGCCTAAGGTTGTGTCTGCTTTTCATCTCAATCAGGACATTGTGTTGCCTTCTTTGTGCCCTAACCCTAGTAACCCCAAGTGAAGGGTGTTACACTCTCTTGATGTTGTTAGGGCTGTGAAATTCTATTTGGTGGCTACTAAACCCTTCAGGAAGACTGATGCTTTCTTTGTGGTTCCGTCTGGTCCTAAGAAGGGCCAGGCTCCTGCTAAATCCACTATCAGCAAGTGGATCCGTCAGCCCGTGATTCAGGCCTATTCTGCCAAGGGAAAGAAACCTCCTTTCCGCCTTACTGCTCATTCTACTTGTGCTATTGGTGCCTCTTGGGCTTTTCAGCTTCTGTTGAACAAGTTTGCAAGGCCGCAACTTGGTCTTCTGTTCATACTTTTTCTAAGTTTTACAAGGTTGATGTTAAGGCCTCAGCTGATGCTGCTTTTGGCCGCAAAGTTCTGCAGGCGGCAGTGGTTTAGACTGCTTGCTGTTGCTTTTGGGGATCCCACCCTACCTTACGGACACTGCTATTGGATGTCCCATGTGTAAAGATATCTTTCGTAACGGGACGGGATGTACACTAAGAATAATACAATTCTGTGATTACTCACCTGTAGAATTGATATTATGAGTGTACATCCCGTCCCGTTCCGCCCCACCCTTGTTGTTCTTGTTACCTCTTTATGGTGATTGTTGATTATTTCTCCCGGCTTCTGTTAACTGCTTTTTTAAATGCTGGGGTTCTGTGGGAGGTGCCTCGGTATATATAGGCCGGGAGGGGCCACTTTTTCTGCTCTGCAGTCACGTGACATCTGAAGATGAATAACCCATGTGTAAGGATATCTTTCGGAACGGGACGGGATGTACACTCATAATATCAATTCTACAGGTGAGTAATCACAGAATTGTATTTTTTCACAAATTGGGTGTTTTTCCAGGCACAGGGAGGCATCTCGATTGTGGATGTCCCCCTGCGCATTAACAGTGACAAATGAAAGAAATCTTAACCTTTCTTCTCATTCCCCCAGAGAAATCCAGCACTGTGAATGGCCGCCATAGTCAAGTGGATGATGGCACAGTTGTTTGTTGCCATTAATGTGCAATTGGGATGCCCCGTGTGAAAAATGGGTGTCGTTCCAGTTAAGTGTCTGTCCAGAGCGCCAGATGCTGTGTGATTAAAGTCTGTTTTTGAACACATATCCACTAGTAACAAAGCGAAAACACATGAAATTACATTGTTATTACATTGTGACATTAACACTTTAATACCAGACCTGTAATGACAATTCTGCATAAAAAAAATTAAAAAAGTTTTCAAAATGTATTTAAATAGGCCAGGAGAGGTCACACAATGATTTGATACAAAACAAAACAAAAATATTAAAAGAAAATCCTGTTTAAAGCGGACCTTCACCCTGAATAAGAGATTATCTTATATGTTTCCCACACTCAGTACATACAGATTGCTCACATTAAAAATCATCCTACCTGCATCTACATGTTATGTTATTAAACATCCAAGATGGCAGCTCATGGAGCATCCGGCAGCCTGCAAACAGGAAGTGTCTTCTGACTGTGTTGCTCTGCATTCTGGGATTGCTGTTCTTTCCCTGACCCCAGCTCTGCTCTGTCTGTGCAAAGCACAGCTATAACCTCACCCCCTGTACTTCTGCTCCCCTCTCCTCCCCTCAATATGTGATGCTTCTGAGTCAAGATGGCGGAGCCCGTATCCTGAACAGAGTTACAGCCCAGTGAGGGAAAGAATAAAAAGTGACTAAAAACGTAAAAATATATTATTTTTATATGCTGGGGAATAGTTTTTTAAGTGTTTGGACTTTTCATTATATGATGCTGAAGGTCTGGTTTAAAGAGAATAAAAGTAACGTCCATTGAAATGTATGGGAGAGCGACAGGTAGCAACAGGTAATACAAGGCACTTTGAAAGCCAGAGCGCCGCCGGGATCCGCTGAGCTGTTTGTGATGATGAATCGGTCGCTACGTGTTGCTGTAAGAGGTGCTTGCCAGAATCGCCTTCATAAATATGGTACTGCGTGCCGCAGTCGGCGTTCACCCGCCGCTACCTGCCGCTATCCCTTGATAAATAAAGTAAATAAAGTTATCTAACTAAACATTTAAAGGTGATTTTCAGGGAAAATGTGAAATTCCTGTTGACACACTTATTCCACTTCGCCTCCAGTGATTGGATGGCCTCCCTGCTACTGCCTCCTTGACTACATCATCATCATCAGGAAATCGTTGCTCACCCAGAAATTTCTTCAGGTTACAAAAATACAATTCTGTGAAATACTCACCTGTAGAATTGATATTATTTGTATACAGTACGTCCTACTCCAGATATAATACTTACACTTGGGTTATCCTCCGCCAGATGGCGCTGCACTGCAGAGACATGTAAAAACAGGCTCCTCCCGGCCCTTCAAATACCCAGGGACCTCCCACAAATCCCCAGCATTGAAAAGCAGTGAACAAGAAGCCGGGAGAATTAAACCACCCAAAACAACTGGTAATGATAATAATGATAACAATCACCATACCATACAGGGGATCCAGAATAATGCAAAAACCAGGGTGGGGTGGAGCAGGACGTACTGTATACAAATAATATCAATTCTACAGGTGAGTATTTCACAGAAATGTATTATTCTTAGTATACAGTACGTCCTGCTCCAGATATAATACTTACACTTGGGACATCCAATAGCAGTGTCCATAAAGTAGGGTGGGATCCCCCAACAAAAAGGTGACAGCAGACAGTTTAACCCTTTAAATGCCAAGAGTTTAAATGGTGAGGGGAACCTGGATATAAGTCCCCTCAAAGATAACCACCATACAACAGGCCGCACTCAAGATATTAAAATACACATCTATTTTATTAATACATTAATTTCATGATAATCTCAAAAAAGGTTATATGTACAAATGAAGAATTGTTATCAGCAAAAACAACAACACAAGACATTATTAAAAAACATATATACAAGCACGGGGGATCCTATCTGTGGAGACTATATATATATTACTAGTGCTGGGAGGTAATAAAAATCCAATCAATACAAATGTTGGGATAATTTATATAAGTACGCCGATAAGAGGGAAATGGGGGAATTATTATGTCACGTGAGAACAAACTATACAAGTGTGTGTGCAATTATGAACAATGTTATAAAACAATAAAAAAGATCCAAAAGCTAGGAGCTTATATTAAAACTATGAAAACCATGGGCAAAAAGTGAGCCACAATAAAGTGCATAAGGGATTTGAAAACCACAATACAGTGCTGAATCAAAAGTGCTGCAGTGCAATACAGCGTATATATAATGATTAAACCAACCAAGCAGATATAAGCAGTAAAATATACCAAAGACAACTGCCCAGCAAGAATGTAACACAGGAGTACAAATAACAACAGTTTACATCACCTGTCTCCCGGGGATCCCCCGCCGCAGCCGCCACCGACGCGTTGCGTGTCAGACAGACACTTCGCCAGGGTGTATCGGCTGGTGGGGATTCCCTCTCCTTAAATACCCCAAGGCGGTAAAGTGCTGGCCAATGAGACGAAGCCGCGTCACCGCCCACACGCACGCCCCGCCCGGCCAATCAATGGAGCCGTAAGGGCAATACGCAAGACAGCACGCAGCCGCGTCACCACTGAGCCGCATATGCGGTGTGCGCCTGCGCGAGACGCGCCGCCGGGCGCGCGGTGGGCCGGGCACACTCCCCTGCAGTAGGAGGTCCCGGTCCAGCCACCCGCCCGGCCGCGCGCACATCGCGCCTGTGCACACCGTCCACCCCGCAGCTGAAACCATGGTCAGAAGCAGGAACGTGGAAGGTGAGTATTCAGGGAGGGGAGGAAAGACACCGAATAAAAATACATATATGACACCAACATAAAGAACAATAATACAAGCGCAACATTACTGTACAATACAATACATAAACTACAACACCAATGATATTTACAAGTATGTTGTATATTGCTGAATAAATGAATTACTAATATATCCATGTAGATTCCAGTGGAAAAAATGGGCAAAAAGAGGGTATATATTAGTGTACAGCCCAAAAATCATTGTTCAAGGGTAATAGTTATAACACCTACCAATGGTTATTCTGAAATGAGTTGTGGGAATAGGCGCACATGTCATAAGTGCCCAATCCCATATATTAAAAAAGGGGCGGAAAGCCACCCCATGAACAATGCAGGGATATGACCACTTATATAAGACTGAGGAAGCATGAACCGAGGGAAACAGGGAGGGCAATTAATGATGTGTTATAGTCATATTATAATGCAAAAGATAATTAGAAAGTGATTCCATCATAACATAGGTCCCCCGGCTGTATTATTTTAATTCAATCCGGCTTAGGGGTATCCAAACTGACAAAAGTCACCGGATTGAATAAAAGGGGGTCCCCAAGCTACCTGACTATAAGGAATACAAGCCCCTCGATATTGGTGGCCAAATACCAGCTGGGACACATATCACTATAAATGTCATTATTTACACAAGCCCCAAAATGTAATAGAGACTGTTGGGACATAAATAATGGCCATAATCCAGTTTGTCGCTAGTGTACCCTAGGGTCAATATTATATAATTAATTGCATACCGGGCACAGATTATTTTACAAGGGGTGACCATAAGGAAAAGCCCAAGGCCAAAACGTTTACAGCAGAGATAAATACTAACACCTCAAATAAAACAATGAGTTCATCCCCAATTCAACATACAAATTTGTGTATTTGCAACACACAGCAAATAACTGATGCTGCACACACCGAACATGCCATTGATGCATGTATATGTTGCTTGCCAGGTCATTCCTCGCCAGAATTTTTGCCAGTAGCTATTATTCACAAGCATGTGTTTGTTCCCCTGTAAGACATAAAATAAAGATAATAACAGTATAATCAGTCCATATGATAGGAAGTGTTAGCAGAGTTCTAATAAAGACCCAAGTATATCTGGGTCCAAAATAAGCATCATGCTAGCGCATGATGCCACACACAGGTATCATCGGTGGTGCGGGTAGTCAGAAGAAAAAAGTGCCTATATCTATAATAGAGGCTATCAGATATGATGATCCTAAGGGGGACCCCAAAAGATCCATCTAATTAGTCACAGTCCCGGCCCAGAAATGAGGTGAATCCAAAGTCCTCATTCATACCATACGGGGCGCGTGTTCTTAAAGTATATATCCATTGGGTTTCTTTTTGTTCAAGCCTCCTTTTTGTATTGCCACCTCTAATCCCCAGATGTACCTGGTCAATGAAAAGTACTTTCATGCCAGCTGGGCTCCCTTGATGAGTGTATAAAAAATGGGCCGCTACTGGGGTGAGTGGTTTCCCACTATCTGCATCTCGTGCAGCCAATCTGATGGTCGAGAGGTGCTTCTGGATCCTGATCTTCACTGCATTTATGGTCTCGCCCACATAATATTTGGGGCATGGGCATTTGAGTACATAAATTACCCGCTGTGACTTACAATTGAGATGTTTCGTCAGTTTAATATCCCTTTGAGTGTGTAGATCTTGAATAACACTAGTCTTCTCCACAAGGGGGCAAACCGTGCACCCCCCACATGGTCTGCTCATTGCTCCAGGCAGGGTTTGTAACCACGTTGCCGGTGTGGTGAAATGACTGGTGCACAACCGGTCTCTCAAGCTAGGAGCCCTTTTGGCCGTCAACAAGGGGCCCCTTCCTATCCAGGAAGCCAATTGGGGATCCGATCGAAGGACCGCCCAGTGCGCTGTCAAAATATCTCTCAAATTTTTCCAGTCATTGTTATATCTTGTGATGAATCTCACCTGATTGTCGGCCGTCCTTTTCCTGTATGTCAATAATTGATCTCTAGGTGTTTGTAGGGCCCGTTTGGCAGCTCTATCCACAACCCTGCTAGGGTATCCTCTTCTTAAGAAGCGAGCTCGCATGTCCTTGATCTCTTTCTTGAAGTTTTCCTCATCAGAACAGTTTCTTCTCAACCTCAACATTTGTCCAACCGGGATGCCCTCTTTTAGTCTCTTCTGGTGAAAGCTGGTAAAGTGCAACAAGGCATTAGTAGAGGTAGGTTTCCTGTATAGATGTGTGGAAATAAGTCCATCAACACCGACCTGTAAGGTCAGGTCCAGAAATACAGCCCTGTGTGGTGAATAAGTATATGTAAGGTGTATATTCAAAGAATTAGTGTTCAGAGATGAAATAAATTCCTCACATAAGTGGGCAGGGCCCTGCCACAGAAAGAGGATGTCATCAATGAACCTGTACCAGCCCAAAATGTAGGGCTGGTACAGGCTCATCTCCTCCCCCCAAACTACCTCACGTTCCCACCATCCCAAAAAGAGATTGGCGATGGAGGGTGCACATTTGGCACCCATGGCCACCCCCCTGATCTGTTTGTAATACCTTTCGTTGAAAACGAAAAAATTGTGGGTCAATATGAACCTCAATAAATCAATGGAAAATTGATGCAATGATCTCTTGTCATTCGATTCCATATCTAGGAAGTATTTGGTTGCATGTATGGCCATGTGGTGCGATATATTGGTGTACAACGCCTCCACGTCACACGTGACCAGCAGAGTGTTTTCAGGGACGTGTAATGAATTCATCCGATTTAATACATCGGTCGAATCCCGTAGATAAGAGTCCAAAGTTAGAACATGAGGTTGGAGCAAACTGTCAATAAAGGTACATGCGTGCTCAGTCAGACTGCCGATACCTGATATGATGGGACGTCCAGGAGGTTTCTTGATGTCCTTGTGCACTTTCGGTAACATATAAAAGGTAGCCACCCGAGGGTACTCCACCTTCAAAAATGTAAGCAAAGTGTGGTTGATAATATTATTGGCAAATGCCTCATCCAACATGGTATCTAATTCCTGTTTATATGCTTTAACCGGATTGCTATCTAGTCTCTGATAAGTATGGACATCTGACAATTGTCTATTGGCCTCCTCAAGATAATATTGTCGGGGGAGAACAACAATGTTCCCCCCCTTGTCCGCTTCCTTAACAATGATGTCTTCCCGTTTTTGTAAGGTGCATAGGGCATCCCATTCCTCTCTAGTGAGATTTTTGGGAGATCTATTGGGTGCCATGTCCCTAATGTCTTTGCTTACCATCTCAAAAAAGACCCTTATGGCTGGCACATTTGTCCATGCGGGAGTAAAGGTAGAGGGTTTCCTTAGCGTAGGCCCTTGTTTGATGGATTCTTGTTCCTCCCGAGTGTCTAATGCGGGAACCGATGTTGTCTGATCTGCATTTGAGAAATAATGCTTCAATGATAAGCGTCTGCAATACAGGAACAGATCCTTAATTACATCAAATTTATTAATAATGGCCGTAGGTGAAAAATTAAGGCCTCTAGCTAAAAGTGTTAGTTGTGATTCTGTTAATGGGATGTCCGTTAGGTTGATAATCTCTAATTCCGAGTCAACCGTCCGCGATTGGATCGGCGTGGTGACTGTACCCGCCTCCGTTTGATCTCCCGAGGTCGTAACCGATGGTGCTCCCTGTGCCCCGTATCTCTGTCTCTGTTGTCTGTTTCTCCTCTTGTGCCCCCCCCCTCCTTGTTCTCCTATGGGGCCTTCCTCCAAAAAACTCAGATCAGCAGAGGATCGGTCAGATGATCTACTGGAGATGGATGATGTATAGGTTGAAGAACCATGTCTCCTGGTGTAATTGTTGGAGGAAAACTCCCTCCTATCAGATTGAGAAAAGGGTTGTCCCCTAGATCTACCATGATTAGAGGAGTTCCGTCCATTTCCATGGTGCCTCCATTTATACACTTTACCAGTACTAGCGTCTTGTTTATCTCTGTCCAGTTTATGTCTTTTATTATCCATTACCTCCTTTTCATACCTTTCCAATTCTTTGGAGAGGTTTTCCGTAAAGGTGGCAATCTGCTCTTGAATTTTTAGGAGGTTTAATTGTGAATATAGTTCCTGTAATTGGAGCTTAATAGTGTCCAATATAGTTTTGTCCTCATTGATAAGTATATCAATGAGTGACATGGAACAAGTATGTAAAATCTGTTCCCATTGTTGCTTAAATTCAGGGGAGACTTCCCAAGCCGGGAAGATTTGTACTCGAAGCCCCCGCGGGATGAGACCCAGTTCTTTGTACAATTGCAGACTATGGATATTCCACCAAATACGGAGATAATCCCGCCGAGCCCTTTTAATAGATCTAAAAAGGGATTCTTGTGTAATAGTGTCCTCTAGTGATGTCTGGGGTCCAGGTGTGGCCATATGTTTTAATGTTGCCAACTTTTTGGACCACTCATTTTCCACTGTTTCAAAATTAATTGCCATGATCTGGACGTGCACTATCCGTAGGGACAAAGTCACTCAGTGTTTGTCCAAGCCAGGAGAAAGGTGAGAAAATAATGGATTGCACCGTCCCTCTATCTATCATATAGGTGCATAGGCCAGTATGGTCAGTAAAGAAACAAGAGTTTAAATGGTGAGGGGAACCTGGATATAAGTCCCCTCAAAGATAACCACCATACAACAGGCCGCACTCAAGATATTAAAATACACATCTATTTTATTAATACATTAATTTCATGATAATCTCAAAAAAGGTTATATGTACAAATGAAGAATTGTTATCAGCAAAAACAACAACACAAGACATTATTAAAAAACATATATACAAGCACGGGGGATCCTATCTGTGGAGACTATCCCCTCGATTCAAAGAGCCAAAGTTAATTGATTTCGTATCGAGAATCGTAAGTTTGGGTGGGTGTTTGTCATTTTTTCTTGTTTTTTTGGCCATTTCGTATTCGCACGATCGTTCGCGCATAGACGTATATGAACATACGCATTTCGTACGAGAATCGTATAATTTGCGTTAGTTCGTGTGTTTTTCCCGTCCAAATCGTATTATTTGCGTCCGATCCTATTTTTTACGTCCTTCACATGGGCTTGCGACCAATTCAGAGAGGTGATTGCTAATTGTTTGGAAGCCCATTAAAGAGCTGCTTTACGAAATGTTTGCCGGCAGCTATTTGGCCTCGGGAGTAGGATGGAGCGGAGCGAGTTTGTGGCACATCAAGGGCTTATGCTTTTTGGCATTGAGTTGATCGAGATGTCTGAGAGCAGATTGCCCCTGCGTCGTCGCATGAACATCGATAGCATGAATGATGTTGAGCTGTTCGAGCTGACCAGGCTTAATCGCGCTTCCCTCCATAAATTATATAGTGAGCTGCGGCCATGGTTAGCCCGCACCACAAGGAAGGGGCATGCAATTTCAGGTATGACCAAGATGCTTGGCTGCCTGCAATTTTTGGCGAACGGCTCGTTCCAGAGGCTGGGTGCCCTCTCCGTGGGGATGTCACAGCCTACGCTGAGCCGCGCACTGTCTAAATTTTTGGAAGGCATGGCTGCCATAACTCAAAAATATATTTATTTTCCTGATGATATGGCAGCCAGAAACGCCATCAAGCTTGGGTTTTATAATGTGGCCGACATGCCCAACGTTATTGGTGCTATTGACTGCACACATGTGGCACTCGTACCTAGGGCAGCCGACGAGTATATATATAGGTATTGAGATTGTTTATTATGTTGCCCAACGTGTCATGTAACCTGTTTTCCTTTGCGGCAGCATATTTGTTTATCCCTCATTTGTGTAGCTGCTTTATCTAGGCTTTTCATTAGTATTTCCCAATAGAGTGCAGACATGTTTTGTTGTTAATTTTTTATTTTGGGTCAAATATCAATTACCCTTTTTGTATGTTTTTGCCTTAAGGAATCGTAAAATGGGACACTCCCTTAATGTCCAGGCCGTGGTTGGTCCGGATATGCGGTTTATGAGTGTCCTTGCCGGCTACCCAGGATCGTCCCACGACTCCTATATCCTCAGGCGATCTGGGTTGTTTCGGAGATTTGAGGCAGGTGAATTTTCGGGGGCATGGCTGCTTGGTAAGTGTGTCCTATTTGTGTGTTATTAAATGTGGCATTAATCTTGTATTTGTTGATATGTTTGTTTTTGAATTCTTTACATAAGCGTCCAACTGCCTTTTTCTTGGGTCATATATTATGAACTTCCCCAAAAAATGCTTGCCTCGCTTTGTCCTTCAGAATGTTTTCCCTTTAGTTAGGATGTCTGTAAGTTCCTTGTCCCTAAATATATTGGTTTGGAGTTTATACCCAAGGATCTTTGACCTTTGGCTCCTTTTGTACTATTGGTCTTTAAATGTCAAAGTGGACTTAAACTGCATACATTGTAGTTTCCAGATAAATGTGGATAGGCCCTCAGCAGCATCCTAATTGTAACATGTCTGAAAACTAAAAATATATGTAAAATCCAAATACCCTTGGCCGTGCAGATGTTTGTTAATTAATTGGTATATAGAAGTGCCATTTTTAATTAGGTAATACATTAGTGGAAATTTTTTTTGGCCTAATGTGCCCTGTTTTGTTTTTTGGCCACTTTACCTTACATCATTATGATATCTGTTAAATTTTTGGTGTTTGTTGTGTTGCCTTTTTAATTTTGATTACATTTAATTCTCTGTTTAAGGTGATTCCGGGTACCCACTTCTACCCTGGCTCATGACGCCTGTGCTGCGGCCCCAGGATGCCTCTCAGGAAGCGTACAACCGTGCGCATCGCAAGACCCGGGCTGTTGTGGAGAGGGCCTTTGGGCTGCTGAAGACACGTTTTCGTTGCCTTGACCATACTGGGGGGGCCCTGCAATATGATCCCAAGAAAGTGATCGACATTATAATGGCATGTGCTGTTTTGCACAATTTTGCCATCATGGAACGTGTCCCACGTTATGTGGACAGCCTGCCCTCTTCAGCCGTCGAGGATGAAGTCGAGAATTTTGTGGGGCCCCCCAGTGAGTCTGGCCAATCTGTTCGAGCCAACCTGATCAGGCAGCATTTTACTTAACTTTTTTCCCTGTCTCAACATTCTGTGTGTCTGTGTTATCCTTTTTGTTACATATGTTGTTTTGCCGTAATGTGGCATTACCTCAAAGTAAAACATTTAGACCTTAATTGTTGCCTAATGTATTTCATGTAGTTTCCTTAGCTTTAGCTTTGCATTGTTACACCTCTTCAAACCCAAATAATCTGGTTTAGCCCAAGCTGTTTAAAATGTGTTCCCACTAAAAACGCCACAAGTATTGTAAGTGAAGTTTTTTTTTTACTTTGAAAAGGAAAAATTATAGTGCTTAACAGAAAACATTCCACATACATCTGTGGTTAGAAATGGATAACATTACCAAAAAAACATCGAGCACATCTACACCTGGAAGTGAGTGGCACAACCAAACAAGGACACCCAGTCCAAAGGCCAGCCTAGTCCAGTCATTAATATTGCCTGTGCCCAGGGATATTTGGGCATGGCCATAATGTCACACAAACATGTCTGCAAACAGGAGGAGCACCAACCAAATACATATTTAAAGCCATAAGTGGCCAGATACACTCCACATAGACCTATGGCATTGGCTAGTGGCCTTAAGCATTACTCTAAGGAGCTATATGGGAGCAAATACAAAACACAACCTGCATGAGCAACACAAAATGGATTGTTTGAAACCTCAAAGGACAAGTAAATACAGTGGGGGTTAAGAGAAAAGATGTCCCACACACCCATGGCTTAATAGGGTGGCTGCCCATAATACCCAGGTGGAGGTCCAGGTGGAGGTCCATGTGAATGGGACCTAGCCTGGGCCATGGCAGCATTGTGAATTTGAAACTGCTCCACAATGTTTCTCTGCATATTGGTCATCTCAGCCATGGCTGACTGGATGCCATTACTTGCATTGGCCACGTTGCTGTTGAGGGTACGCAACTCCGCGAGGATGCCCTGTAGACTGGTATGGATGTTGACCATGTCGGCATGCCTTTGCTCACGCTCTGTAACGAGCTGGGCGTCATAAGAGTCCCTTTGTTGGGTCCATAATTGAAGCAGGGCACTCTGCCTCCCCTGGGAAATTGTGGGGCGGCGTAATGGAGTCCGCCGCACAATTACCCTGGCTCTTGGACGTGCCCTGCCGCGTGGTGTCGTACCCTCAACAGCAACCGGCCTGCTTTGCAAATCCTCAGCAGCAGAGTGAACACTGGGGACTGTAGTGTCAGTCTCCCCATGTGCATGCACAATGGATGGAGATTCACTCTGCTGCTGAGGATTGGCCAGAGAAACATTATGGAGCAGTTCCAAATTGGGACCCAGGGGGAGGTCATCCGACGTGCCCTGCACGGAGACATCATCATCTTCCTCCATGTCCTGGATCTCTTCCATGAGTGTGCGGGTCTGTAGGGACATATAAAAAAAAAAGTGTAAGTTGGCGTCCAAATTTGGGATTCCAACAGTTTAACACATTCTTAAGCACTTGGTAGTATTTATGGTACTAAATTAACTTACCGGAAATCTCTGATCTGGGCTCCTATGCTGTACGGACCTGGTAGGCATAACCAAACTGGGGGGTGAGTTTACCCTTGCTGAGGGATCATGCTGGGCTGAAGAAGAGAAAAACAAACCACGTAAACACACACATAACCATTTTTGGGATAGGTAATCAAATATAGCTCTATTTGTAATATTACTCAACTCTAGAGCAATGGGGACCTTTGTTCAAACACACGCAAGTTTACATAGGTGCAATGGCTCGCAAAAACTGCTAACTGACCTCAGTTCGAAGTCAGGAAGTGTACCCAGTCAGCATACAACTTTCAACGCACATTTTGGGATTTAGCCTACCATTCGCTAGGTCCGTGGTACTCAAACAATTGTTGTAAAGGCCCATTTCAAGGTATGTGGTGAGAGGTGAATGTCTGGCCATGGTGCTGACGCAGGGGGTGTCTAGTTAGAAATAAATACACTGGTGGAGGGGCTGGAGATTTCAAAGTGCCAACTAATAAAGGCTGCTTGCCCTTGCTGGGCTGGATGGGGCAGAGCTGAGGGGACAGGGATTGGATGGCTAAAGGGGGGAGTTAACGTATTGATGGTGATGGTATGGATGGAGCAAATCTGTTACAAATGTATGGGGCTTATGTGGGGGGGGGGGCATGGGGGGACTGTGGCAGATGGGCCAGAGCAGGGGCAGCGGGACACGATTGTGCCAAGAGAAAGTTTTACCAAGTTACTGTGTACCTTGCAATGCCACTTCCTGTGCAGTACTTCATATTGCAATGCTATGTTTCAGGGAGCCATCACATTGGGCAGGAGAACAACCACTACATCGCCGATCAAGGGGGCAGCTCTGAGCACGTCAACACAGAAGTAACTGAGTGCAGGGCTGTCTGGGCAGGGGTCCTGGAATCTGGTGCCAAGGTCCGCATTGGGACCCCGGGCCGCCAGTTGAGTCTCGCTGCTCTAGGTCAGATATGTTTGGGGGTGGCTAATTAAATTGGTAACTCAAACACAACTCACACAACCAAAAGGCAACCCATACATAATGATGTGTGTTTTGTGATTGATTCCAAATATATCACTTATCTTGAGAAACTTCATGACTTTAACAATCCAATTGGACATTTGATCTTTGCCATAATGGCTGTGGGCCTAAATGTGTGATTCCCAGGGACCAAAAGAGGACACAAACAGCCACAGTAGTGCGAGGCCAAGCAAGGCAAACCATAGGGGCATCCCGTTATCTTGTTACTAGTGAACTGTAGATTATTTAGCAAACAGGCAAACATGCAGATTTAAGAGTACTCACCGTGGGTACGGGTCGGTGAGTCTGTGTCCCTTAGACCAGCATGTCCACCGACCGCGACCGGATGGAGAAGTCCAAGCACAATCTCCTCAGCAGGGGTAAACTCCAATTTAGATGGAAAGCCACCTCCAGTTTTCATGCTGAAAAGAGAAAATCGTTTGGTACTCAGAAAAGGTGCATACAGTACATTCAAAACATTATATTTAGCGAAAACATTTATTTACCTGTAATTATGCCTTTTAATTTCTTTTTGCCGTACAGCATACTTCAGATCAGAGATTTTCTTCTGAATTTGGGACACATCTTTCCTCTCTTCCCCCGCTGCATTTACTTGTCGGAGGATGGTTTCAAACAATTCCATCTTGCGCTGCTTTGTGGTGTGTTTGGATTTGCTCCCATATAGCTCGTCATAGTATAATGTAAGGCCACTAGCCAATGCCATATTTTGGTCATGGGAGAATCTCCCACTCAACTGGCCGCGGCGCAATGTGCGGCCAGATGGTTGGCTTGGCTGCTCCTCCATGTGTGCAGACACATGTGGTGACATTATGGCCTGGGGCTGGGTAGGGGAATGGCCGGATTGGTGGCTTCCCAATGACTGGACTGGACTGGCCAAGGGACTGGGTGTTCTTGCGTGGCTGGCCACCGAACTTCCAGGTGTAGATGTGGTCATGGTTGCAATTCGGGGCCCTCTTGGGGGGCTAGGTTCCCGGCTGGTGCCAGGTCGGGGGCTCTGTTCCCGGCTGGTGCCAGGTCGGGGGCTTCTGGCCCTGGATGGGGTTCTTCGGGCCCTGTAGGGGCTTCTGGCCCTGGATGGGGTTCTTCGGGCCCTGTAGGGGCTTCTGGCCCTGGATGGGGTTCTTCGGGCCCTGTAGGGGCTTCTGGCCCTGGATGGGGTTCGGCGGGCCCTGTAGGGGCTTCTGGCCCTGGATGGGGTTCGGCGGGCCCTGTAGGGGCTTCTGGCCCTGGATGGGGTTCGGCGGGCCCTGTAGGGGCTTCTGGCCCTGGATGGGGTTCGGCGGCCTCTGGCTGGGCTTCGGGCCCTGGATGTGGTTCGGCGGCCTCTGGCTGGGCTTCGGGCCCTGGATGGGGTTCGGCGGCCTCTGGCTGGGCTTCTGGCCCTGGATGGGGTTCGGCGGCCTCTGGCTGGGCTTCTGGCCCTGGATGGGGTTCGGCGGCCTCTGGCTGGGCTTCGGGCCCTGGATGGGGTTCGGCGGCCTCTGGCTGGGCTTCTGGCCCTGGATGGGGTTCGGCGGCCTCTGGCTGGGCTTCTGGCTCTGGATGGGGTTCGGCGGCCTCTGGCTGGGCTTCGGGCCCTGGCTGGGCTTCGGGCCCTGGATGGGGTTCGGCGGCCTCTGGCTGGGCTTCGGGCCCTGGATGGGCTTCGGGCCCTGGATGGGCTTCGGGCCCTGCTGCGGGGCATGGGTTGCCGAACTGCCCTACTTGAAGGCATGGCCGGTGTGGGCTCCCTTGTGCTGCCTCTTCTAGGGGCAGAGGTGGTGGGTGCTGCAGTTGCCAGCTTTTTGGCTGCAGGGGCACGGGGCTTGGGGCCCCTTTTTTTGGTTCCTGAGGGTCCAGGGTCCCTTGGTGGGGCCGAGGTGGGAGTCTTGCCTCTCAGCTTTCTCCTACCTTGCTGGGACCTTGTTGTTGGGCCCTCCGCGGTCTTGCTTTGCTGGGGTCGCTTGCTCATAGGCTTTTTAGGTGCCATCTTACACAAATGCTCAAAGAGAATGAGCTTTGGGTGCAGGGACCTTTAAATAATGAGCCCAGCGTGTGACGCCTATGCGCGCGACTACGCGCTCGTACGAACGTACGTTCGAGCGGAACCAGGAAACCGCTGGGGTTTCACTTATCTGCTGCCTTGAAGAAGCATAAAGATGGCGCCCACTATCTTCACCCGTCAACAGGAAGAGATCCTCATGCTGGTAAGTGGCTGCCTGTGCATTTTAATCTAATAGTCAATGATGGCCTAAATGTAAATGATGCGTTTACAACTAGTTTGGGGTCTCTTAATGTTTAATCACTGGCTCCTCACACTTCATCCTCAAGGGCCGAGCCTGGCCACGTTTTCACCTGTCTATGCTGATGTCCTAATTCGGCCAATTGCTCCGGCTTAGCAACAGTTAATTAACCTGTGGAGTAGCGGGGCTAGCTGGCAAACCTGGCCTGTCTCGGACCTTGATGCGGATGTTTGAGGAACACTGTTTTCCTAAGCCATAAAAACACAACGGGAAGCCACACACGTGGTCCAAAAGCCTAAGCATTAGCCTACATCTTGGATGTTTAAACCATCCTAACATGCCATAGATGCAGGTGGGCTGATTCTTGATGTTGGCTATTATCTGTATGTACATGGTGTGTGATACATATAACATAAGACCAGACTGTCATTCACAGTCAACGTCCTCTTTAAGGCACTCCCCAAAAATGGCTGCCACTCGAAATGTGTGTGTTAATGACATTAAATTCTCAACTTGTGATGCAACACATATGGGTCTGTGTGTAAAAGTAAAAGCTCTGTGTCCATTATGTTTTTCAGATCATGCTTCAGCGCCGGTATGACTTCGCGCCCAATGTGTGCGAGAAAAGGGACATCGCCCGGGAGATCATCGCCGAGATACACCGTGTGACCAGCACCACCTTCACTCACACCCAGATAATGCAGCATTGGTCGGACCTGAAACGTCTGCACATGCCCCGGGTGCGGAGGTTTTTTGGAATCCATTTTCCAAGTAAGTACAAAGCAATTGCATGGTATATGTTCCTAATGTATAAGTTATGCCTTTATTTATAATGACTTTTCTTTGGTAGTGTTGGAAATGGATTTCAGAATTCGCCGCACCCGGAGACGTACAGGCCGACCAGTGCTGCATGAGTCTGCATCTGTGAGTGAAGGTGGTGGATCTCCCGGGCGACGGACCTACCCCTCCTCTGTGGCCTCCTCAGACCAGCCCCTGGACCTTACCACAGAGGAGGGGCCAAACCGCGTGGGCGTGGAGTCATACCTGGCCACGCATGGGGAAGGCTCTGGTATGTCACTCTTCATGTATAGGCACAAAGATATACATGGCAGGCCAAAAACTAAGTTATCCTTTATTATGTATTTGTAGAAGCTTCTGGAGCGGGTGAGATAGTGGAGGAGGAGGCAGCAGAGATGCTTGAAGTCGATCCTGGCGAAGGTGAGTGATGTCAGCTAGACTGGGAGCCAGATATGTTGGGAATAGTGACTCTCTACAAGTACTAACCAAATGTCACATGTTTCTCCAGGGACTTCTTCACAGCAGAGCCAGGACCAAGGGCAGCCTGTTGGCCCCAACCAGCCATCTGTCGGCCACCAACTCCGTAAGTCTCCATGCCATTATTCATATTAATGTTTGGTTAGCTAATAACACACACATAACTAAAGGCGTAGCCAATGTGTAGTTCACACTTTCATGTGGGCACTTCGTTAGCTTAAAGAGGACCCTAACTAGTATTAAGAACCAAATAATTAGCCATCACACTGTACCTACAGATTAGAACCATGGAAAAACACCCTTCACCCATCTAATGCATGTTATTAGACTGAACCAAACCAATATTGGGGAATATGGAATGCGCAATATTTACAGGCAGCATTACAGATTGAAAAAAGGAAGGTGCTGCCATGCATTGTGTGAGTGATGACCTTTCCCTCAACCCAGCTATGCTCGGGATTCCCAACGCAACACTGTAACCTACTCCCCTGTACTTTATCCAACTCTCCACTCCTCATTAAGTGTTATGCTTCAGAGTCCAGATGGCGGCGCAGTAATCCCAAAAAAACCCTATTTAACTTTGAGGTGGTGCCAAATCATTTGTGAATAGTTATTGGTTTTCATAAAATAATGTGGAAGGTCCGGTTTAAGGAGTTTAAACACTTACCTGTGTGAAATGCATTAACTGTATCCCTTGGAAGAATGACATATGTCATGCATTTACATGTATTTGATTAACCCTAAATCTATTTCCAGCATACAAACCGGTCTGGGACTCCTAGTTATGTTTCTTTCTCTATTGGTTACAGGGATGATCCCCCAAACTTTGGCGGGCAAAAAAAAACGAATGAAGGAGTTGGTGGCCGAGCTGCTGGCCATACAGGCGACGTTGGGGCCAACAGATGAAGAAGAGGATGATGAATAGTGCCCTTGGTCCTGGCTCCTTTGTTGAACTTGCTGTTCAAGTTTTTAAATTTTTACAAAGTTGTTTGTTGGCATTGTTTAAAACCAAAATCAAAAGTTTTTTACAAAAACACTTTAAAAAAAAAAAAAAATGGTTTTACTGTTAAAAAAAAATAAAAATTTTAGATGTGTTTTACCGAGCCCAAAAAAAAAAAAAAAATTATTTAAAAAACTACCCCAAAAAAAAAAGAGGTTTGGAAAATTACTTCGAACAAAAACAAGCAAATATTTTAAATAAATTCGATTTTAAGCCTTCCAAATTTGTGTCTTTTCTAATATGCACACACCCAAAAAATAACACAAACCAGAAACAACACGCTTAGAAACATATAGACATATGTACATTATGTGATTTTCTTACGTTTTAGGGACCGAGAAAGGAAGTTGGATGCAGCCGCTAAGAGGTTTAGGTAAGTTTGAGGGACCGAGAAATGAAGTTGGATGCAGCCGCTAAGAGGTTTAGGTAAGTTTGAGGGACCGAGAAATGAAGTTGGATGCAGCCGCTAAGAGGTTTAGGTAAGTTTGAGGGACCGAGAAATGAAGTTGGATGCAGCCGCTAAGAGGTTTAGGTAAGTTTGAGGGACCGAGAAATGAAGTTGGATGCAGCCGCTAAGAGGTTTAGGCAAGTTTGAGGGACCGAGAAATGAAGTTGGATGCAAGCGCTAAGAGGTTTAGGTAAGTTTGAGGGACCGAGAAATGAAGTTGGATGCAGCCGCTAAGAGGTTTAGGTAAGTTTGAGGGACCGAGAAATGAAGTTGGATGCAAGCGCTAAGAGGTTTAGGTAAGTTTGAGGGACCGAGAAATGAAGTTGGATGCAAGCGCTAAGGGGTTTAGGTACGTTTGAGGGACCGAGAAATGAAGTTGGATGCAAGCGCTAAGGGGTTTAGGTAAGTTTGAGGGACCGAGAAATGAAGTTGGATGCAAGCGCTAAGGGGTTTAGGTAAGTTTGAGGGACCGAGAAATGAAGTTGGATGCAAGCGCTAAGGGGTTTAGGTAAGTTTGAGGGACCGAGAAATGAAGTTGGATGCAAGCGCTAAGGGGTTTAGGTAAGTTTGAGGGACCGAGAAATGAAGTTGGATGCAAGCGCTAAGGGGTTTAGGTAAGTTTGAGGGACCGAGAAATGAAGTTGGATGCAAGCGCTAAGGGGTTTAGGTAAGTTTGAGGGACCGAGAAATGAAGTTGGATGCAAGCGCTAAGGGGTTTAGGTAAGTTTGAGGGACCGAGAAATGAAGTTGGATGCAAGCGCTAAGGGGTTTAGGTAAGTTTGAGGGACCGAGAAATGAAGTTGGATGCAAGCGCTAAGGGGTTTAGGTAAGTTTGAGGGACCGAGAAATGAAGTTGGATGCAAGCGCTAAGGGGTTTAGGTAAGTTTCTGGTTGAGGGTGCGCATGCGCAAGATCTTATAAACATACGAACGCACGAATCTAAGAGGCCAAAAACCAATGAAAGCCAGAGGCAAACGCAAGTAATTGGAAGAGGTTGACGATGGAAGCAGCCGAAAAAACAGGCTGCCGCCGCAACAGGTGAGCACATGAACGTGATTTTTACGATTGACAACTGACTGAGGCAAGTTCGGGAGATATCATACGAACGGACGTATCTTTTAGGATAGAAACGTATTTGCTTATTGAATCACTCGCAAGTTCATACGAACGCACGAGCGGACGTGAAAAATAGGATGATCGTGAGCCAAATCCAAGCTGTTACATGTTTCTTTGAATCAACCCATATATATATATTACTAGTGCTGGGAGGTAATAAAAATCCAATCAATACAAATGTTGGGATAATTTATATAAGTACGCCGATAAGAGGGAAATGGGGGAATTATTATGTCACGTGAGAACAAACTATACAAGTGTGTGTGCAATTATGAACAATGTTATAAAACAATAAAAAAGATCCAAAAGCTAGGAGCTTATATTAAAACTATGAAAACCATGGGCAAAAAGTGAGCCACAATAAAGTGCATAAGGGATTTGAAAACCACAATACAGTGCTGAATCAAAAGTGCTGCAGTGCAATACAGCGTATATATAATGATTAAACCAACCAAGCAGATATAAGCAGTAAAATATACCAAAGACAACTGCCCAGCAAGAATGTAACACAGGAGTACAAATAACAACAGTTTACATCACCTGTCTCCCGGGGATCCCCCGCCGCAGCCGCCACCGACGCGTTGCGTGTCAGACAGACACTTCGCCAGGGTGTATCGGCTGGTGGGGATTCCCTCTCCTTAAATACCCCAAGGCGGTAAAGTGCTGGCCAATGAGACGAAGCCGCGTCACCGCCCACACGCACGCCCCGCCCGGCCAATCAATGGAGCCGTAAGGGCAATACGCAAGACAGCACGCAGCCGCGTCACCACTGAGCCGCATATGCGGTGTGCGCCTGCGCGAGACGCGCCGCCGGGCGCGCGGCGGGCCGGGCACACTCCCCTGCAGTAGGAGGTCCCGGTCCAGCCACCCGCCCGGCCGCGCGCACATCGCGCCTGCGCACACCGTCCACCCCGCAGCTGAAACCATGGTCAGAAGCAGGAACATGGAAGGTGAGTATTCAGGGAGGGGAGGAAAGACACCGAATAAAAATACATATATGACACCAACATAAAGAACAATAATACAAGCGCAACATTACTGTACAATACAATACATAAACTACAACACCAATGATATTTACAAGTATGTTGTATATTGCTGAATAAATGAATTACTAATATATCCATGTAGATTCCAGTGGAAAAAATGGGCAAAAAGAGGGTATATATTAGTGTACAGCCCAAAAATCATTGTTCAAGGGTAATAGTTATAACACCTACCAATGGTTATTCTGAAATGAGTTGTGGGAATAGGCGCACATGTCATAAGTGCCCAATCCCATATATTAAAAAAGGGGCGGAAAGCCACCCCATGAACAATGCAGGGATATGACCACTTATATAAGACTGAGGAAGCATGAACCGAGGGAAACAGGGAGGGCAATTAATGATGTGTTATAGTCATATTATAATGCAAAAGATAATTGGAAAGTGATTCCATCATAACATAGGTCCCCCGGCTGTATTATTTTAATTCAATCCGGCTTAGGGGTATCCAAACTGACAAAAGTCACCGGATTGAATAAAAGGGGGTCCCCAAGCTACCTGACTATAAGGAATACAAGCCCCTCGATATTGGTGGCCAAATACCAGCTGGGACACATATCACTATAAATGTCATTATTTACACAAGCCCCAAAATGTAATAGAGACTGTTGGGACATAAATAATGGCCATAATCCAGTTTGTCGCTAGTGTACCCTAGGGTCAATATTATATAATTAATTGCATACCGGGCACAGATTATTTTACAAGGGGTGACCATAAGGAAAAGCCCAAGGCCAAAACGTTTACAGCAGAGATAAATACTAACACCTCAAATAAAACAATGAGTTCATCCCCAATTCAACATACAACTGGATATTCTTAATCAATCTAATTTGTGTATTTGCAACACACAGCAAATAACTGATGCTGCACACACCGAACATGCCATTGATGCATGTATATGTTGCTTGCCAGGTCATTCCTCACCAGAATTTTTGCCAGTAGCTATTATTCACAAGCATGTGTTTGTTCCCCTGTAAGACATAAAATAAAGATAATAACAGTATAATCAGTCCATATGATAGGAAGTGTTAGCAGAGTTCTAATAAAGACCCAAGTATATCTGGGTCCAAAATAAGCATCATGCTAGCGCATGATGCCACACACAGGTATCATCGGTGGTGCGGGTAGTCAGAAGAAAAAAGTGCCTATATCTATAATAGAGGCTATCAGATATGATGATCCTAAGGGGGACCCCAAAAGATCCATCTAATTAGTCACAGTCCCGGCCCAGAAATGAGGTGAATCCAAAGTCCTCATTCATACCATACGGGGCGCGTGTTCTTAAAGTATATATCCATTGGGTTTCTTTTTGTTCAAGCCTCCTTTTTGTATTGCCACCTCTAATCCCCAGATGTACCTGGTCAATGAAAAGTACTTTCATGCCAGCTGGGCTCCCTTGATGAGTGTATAAAAAATGGGCCGCTACTGGGGTGAGTGGTTTCCCACTATCTGCATCTCGTGCAGCCAATCTGATGGTCGAGAGGTGCTTCTGGATCCTGATCTTCACTGCATTTATGGTCTCGCCCACATAATATTTGGGGCATGGGCATTTGAGTACATAAATTACCCGCTGTGACTTACAATTGAGATGTTTCGTCAGTTTAATATCCCTTTGAGTGTGTAGATCTTGAATAACACTAGTCTTCTCCACAAGGGGGCAAACCGTGCACCCCCCACATGGTCTGCTCATTGCTCCAGGCAGGGTTTGTAACCACGTTGCCGGTGTGGTGAAATGACTGGTGCACAACCGGTCTCTCAAGCTAGGAGCCCTTTTGGCCGTCAACAAGGGGCCCCTTCCTATCCAGGAAGCCAATTGGGGATCCGATCGAAGGACCGCCCAGTGCGCTGTCAAAATATCTCTCAAATTTTTCCAGTCATTGTTATATCTTGTGATGAATCTCACCTGATTGTCGGCCGTCCTTTTCCTGTATGTCAATAATTGATCTCTAGGTGTTTGTAGGGCCCGTTTGGCAGCTCTATCCACAACCCTGCTAGGGTATCCTCTTCTTAAGAAGCGAGCTCGCATGTCCTTGATCTCTTTCTTGAAGTTTTCCTCATCAGAACAGTTTCTTCTCAACCTCAACATTTGTCCAACCGGGATGCCCTCTTTTAGTCTCTTCTGGTGAAAGCTGGTAAAGTGCAACAAGGCATTAGTAGAGGTAGGTTTCCTGTATAGATGTGTGGAAATAAGTCCATCAACACCGACCTGTAAGGTCAGGTCCAGAAATACAGCCCTGTGTGGTGAATAAGTATATGTGAGGTGTATATTCAAAGAATTAGTGTTCAGAGATGAAATAAATTCCTCACATAAGTGGGCAGGGCCCTGCCACAGAAAGAGGATGTCATCAATGAACCTGTACCAGCCCAAAATGTAGGGCTGGTACAGGCTCATCTCCTCCCCCCAAACTACCTCACGTTCCCACCATCCCAAAAAGAGATTGGCGATGGAGGGTGCACATTTGGCACCCATGGCCACCCCCCTGATCTGTTTGTAATACCTTTCGTTGAAAACGAAAAAATTGTGGGTCAATATGAACCTCAATAAATCAATGGAAAATTGATGCAATGATCTCTTGTCATTCGATTCCATATCTAGGAAGTATTTGGTTGCATGTATGGCCATGTGGTGCGATATATTGGTGTACAACGCCTCCACGTCACACGTGACCAGCAGAGTGTTTTCAGGGACGTGTAATGAATTCATCCGATTTAATACATCGGTCGAATCCCGTAGATAAGAGTCCAAAGTTAGAACATGAGGTTGGAGCAAACTGTCAATAAAGGTACATGCGTGCTCAGTCAGACTGCCGATACCTGATATGATGGGACGTCCAGGAGGTTTCTTGATGTCCTTGTGCACTTTCGGTAACATATAAAAGGTAGCCACCCGAGGGTACTCCACCTTCAAAAATGTAAGCAAAGTGTGGTTGATAATATTATTGGCAAATGCCTCATCCAACATGGTATCTAATTCCTGTTTATATGCTTTAACCGGATTGCTATCTAGTCTCTGATAAGTATGGACATCTGACAATTGTCTATTGGCCTCCTCAAGATAATATTGTCGGGGGAGAACAATAATGTTCCCCCCCTTGTCCGCTTCCTTAACAATGATGTCTTCCCGTTTTTGTAAGGTGCATAGGGCATCCCATTCCTCTCTAGTGAGATTTTTGGGAGATCTATTGGGTGCCATGTCCCTAATGTCTTTGCTTACCATCTCAAAAAAGACCCTTATGGCTGGCACATTTGTCCATGCGGGAGTAAAGGTAGAGGGTTTCCTTAGCGTAGGCCCTTGTTTGATGGATTCTTGTTCCTCCCGAGTGTCTAATGCGGGAACCGATGTTGTCTGATCTGCATTTGAGAAATAATGCTTCAATGATAAGCGTCTGCAATACAGGAACAGATCCTTAATTACATCAAATTTATTAATAATGGCCGTAGGTGAAAAATTAAGGCCTCTAGCTAAAAGTGTTAGTTGTGATTCTGTTAATGGGATGTCCGTTAGGTTGATAATCTCTAATTCCGAGTCAACCGTCCGCGATTGGATCGGCGTGGTGACTGTACCCGCCTCCGTTTGATCTCCCGAGGTCGTAACCGATGGTGCTCCCTGTGCCCCGTATCTCTGTCTCTGTTGTCTGTTTCTCCTCTTGTGCCCCCCCCCTCCTTGTTCTCCTATGGGGCCTTCCTCCAAAAAACTCAGATCAGCAGAGGATCGGTCAGATGATCTACTGGAGATGGATGATGTATAGGTTGAAGAACCATGTCTCCTGGTGTAATTGTTGGAGGAAAACTCCCTCCTATCAGATTGAGAAAAGGGTTGTCCCCTAGATCTACCATGATTAGAGGAGTTCCGTCCATTTCCATGGTGCCTCCATTTATACACTTTACCAGTACTAGCGTCTTGTTTATCTCTGTCCAGTTTATGTCTTTTATTATCCATTACCTCCTTTTCATACCTTTCCAATTCTTTGGAGAGGTTTTCCGTAAAGGTGGCAATCTGCTCTTGAATTTTTAGGAGGTTTAATTGTGAATATAGTTCCTGTAATTGGAGCTTAATAGTGTCCAATATAGTTTTGTCCTCATTGATAAGCATATCAATGAGTGACATGGAACAAGTATGTAAAATCTGTTCCCATTGTTGCTTAAATTCAGGGGAGACTTCCCAAGCCGGGAAGATTTGTACTCGAAGCCCCCGCGGGATGAGACCCAGTTCTTTGTACAATTGCAGACTATGGATATTCCACCAAATACGGAGATAATCCCGCCGAGCCCTTTTAATAGATCTAAAAAGGGATTCTTGTGTAATAGTGTCCTCTAGTGATGTCTGGGGTCCAGGTGTGGCCATATGTTTTAATGTTGCCAACTTTTTGGACCACTCATTTTCCACTGTTTCAAAATTAATTGCCATGATCTGGACGTGCACTATCCGTAGGGACAAAGTCACTCAGTGTTTGTCCAAGCCAGGAGAAAGGTGAGAAAATAATGGATTGCACCGTCCCTCTATCTATCATATAGGTGCATAGGCCAGTATGGTCAGTAAAGAAACAAGAGTTTAAATGGTGAGGGGAACCTGGATATAAGTCCCCTCAAAGATAACCACCATACAACAGGCCCCATAGGAGAACAAGGAGGGGGGGGCACAAGAGGAGAAACAGACAACAGAGACAGAGATACGGGGCACAGGGAACACCATCGGTTACGACCTCGGGAGATCAAACGGAGGCGGGTACAGTCACCACGCCGATCCAATCGCGGACGGTTGACTCGGAATTAGAGATTATCAACCTAACGGACATCCCATTAACAGAATCACAACTAACACTTTTAGCTAGAGGCCTTAATTTTTCACCTACGGCCATTATTAATAAATTTGATGTAATTAAGGATCTGTTCCTGTATTGCAGACGCTTATCATTGAAGCATTATTTCTCAAATGCAGATCAGACAACATCGGTTCCCGCATTAGACACTCGGGAGGAACAAGCACTACAGGATTTGGTTGCTCTGTTGGACGAACAAGAATCCATCAAACAAGGGCCTACGCTAAGGAAACCCTCTACCTTTACTCCCGCATGGACAAATGTGCCAGCCATAAGGGTCTTTTTTGAGATGGTAAGCAAAGACATTAGGGACATGGCACCCAATAGATCTCCCAAAAATCTCACTAGAGAGGAATGGGATGCCCTATGCACCTTACAAAAACGGGAAGACATCATTGTTAAGGAAGCAGACAAGGGGGGGAACATTGTTGTTCTCCCCCGACAATATTATCTTGAGGAGGCCAATAGACAATTGTCAGATGTCCATACTTATCAGACACTAGATAGCAATCCGGTTAAAGCATATAAACAGGAATTAGATACCATGTTGGATGAGGCATTTGCCAATAATATTATCAACCACACTTTGCTTACATTTTTGAAGGTGGAGTACCCTCGGGTGGCTACCTTTTATATGTTACCGAAAGTGCACAAGGACATCAAGAAACCTCCTGGACGTCCCATCATATCAGGTATCGGCAGTCTGACTGAGCACGCATGTACCTTTATTGACAGTTTGCTCCAACCTCATGTTCTAACTTTGGACTCTTATCTACGGGATTCGACCGATGTATTAAATCGGATGAATTCATTACACGTCCCTGAAAACACTCTGCTGGTCACGTGTGACGTGGAGGCGTTGTACACCAATATATCGCACCACATGGCCATACATGCAACCAAATACTTCCTAGATATGGAATCGAATGACAAGAGATCATTGCATCAATTTTCCATTGATTTATTGAGGTTCATATTGACCCACAATTTTTTCGTTTTCAACGAAAGGTATTACAAACAGATCAGGGGGGTGGCCATGGGTGCCAAATGTGCACCCTCCATCGCCAATCTCTTTTTGGGATGGTGGGAACGTGAGGTAGTTTGGGGGGAGGAGATGAGCCTGTACCAGCCCTACATTTTGGGCTGGTACAGGTTCATTGATGACATCCTCTTTCTGTGGCAGGGCCCTGCCCACTTATGTGAGGAATTTATTTCATCTCTGAACACTAATTCTTTGAATATACACCTCACATATACTTATTCACCACACAGGGCTGTATTTCTGGACCTGACCTTACAGGTCGGTGTTGATGGACTTATTTCCACACATCTATACAGGAAACCTACCTCTACTAATGCCTTGTTGCACTTTACCAGCTTTCACCCGAAGAGACTAAAAGAGGGCATCCCGGTTGGACAAATGTTGAGGTTGAGAAGAAACTGTTCTGATGAGGAAAACTTCAAGAAAGAGATCAAGGACATGCGAGCTCGCTTCTTAAGAAGAGGATACCCTAGCAGGGTTGTGGATAGAGCTGCCAAACGGGCCCTACAAACACCTAGAGATCAATTATTGACATACAGGAAAAGGACGGCCGACAATCAGGTGAGATTCATCACAAGATATAACAATGACTGGAAAAATTTGAGAGATATTTTGACAGCGCACTGGGCGGTCCTTCGATCGGATCCCCAATTGGCTTCCTGGATAGGAAGGGGCCCCTTGTTGACGGCCAAAAGGGCTCCTAGCTTGAGAGACCGGTTGTGCACCAGTCATTTCACCACACCGGCAACGTGGTTACAAACCCTGCCTGGAGCAATGAGCAGACCATGTGGGGGGTGCACGGTTTGCCCCCTTGTGGAGAAGACTAGTGTTATTCAAGATCTACACACTCAAAGGGATATTAAACTGACGAAACATCTCAATTGTAAGTCACAGCGGGTAATTTATGTACTCAAATGCCCATGCCCCAAATATTATGTGGGCGAGACCATAAATGCAGTGAAGATCAGGATCCAGAAGCACCTCTCGACCATCAGATTGGCTGCACGAGATGCAGATAGTGGGAAACCACTCACCCCAGTAGCGGCCCATTTTTTATACACTCATCAAGGGAGCCCAGCTGGCATGAAAGTACTTTTCATTGACCAGGTACATCTGGGGATTAGAGGTGGCAATACAAAAAGGAGGCTTGAACAAAAAGAAACCCAATGGATATATACTTTAAGAACACGCGCCCCGTATGGTATGAATGAGGACTTTGGATTCACCTCATTTCTGGGCCGGGACTGTGACTAATTAGATGGATCTTTTGGGGTCCCCCTTAGGATCATCATATCTGATAGCCTCTATTATAGATATAGGCACTTTTTTCTTCTGACTACCCGCACCACCGATGATACCTGTGTGTGGCATCATGCGCTAGCATGATGCTTATTTTGGACCCAGATATACTTGGGTCTTTATTAGAACTCTGCTAACACTTCCTATCATATGGACTGATTATACTGTTATTATCTTTATTTTATGTCTTACAGGGGAACAAACACATGCTTGTGAATAATAGCTACTGGCAAAAATTCTGGCGAGGAATGACCTGGCAAGCAACATATACATGCATCAATGGCATGTTCGGTGTGTGCAGCATCAGTTATTTGCTGTGTGTTGCAAATACACAAATTAGATTGATTAAGAATATCCAGTTGTATGTTGAATTGGGGATGAACTCATTGTTTTATTTGAGGTGTTAGTATTTATCTCTGCTGTAAACGTTTTGGCCTTGGGCTTTTCCTTATGGTCACCCCTTGTAAAATAATCTGTGCCCGGTATGCAATTAATTATATAATATTGACCCTAGGGTACACTAGCGACAAACTGGATTATGGCCATTATTTATGTCCCAACAGTCTCTATTACATTTTGGGGCTTGTGTAAATAATGACATTTATAGTGATATGTGTCCCAGCTGGTATTTGGCCACCAATATCGAGGGGCTTGTATTCCTTATAGTCAGGTAGCTTGGGGACCCCCTTTTATTCAATCCGGTGACTTTTGTCAGTTTGGATACCCCTAAGCCGGATTGAATTAAAATAATACAGCCGGGGGACCTATGTTATGATGGAATCACTTTCCAATTATCTTTTGCATTATAATATGACTATAACACATCATTAATTGCCCTCCCTGTTTCCCTCGGTTCATGCTTCCTCAGTCTTATATAAGTGGTCATATCCCTGCATTGTTCATGGGGTGGCTTTCCGCCCCTTTTTTAATATATGGGATTGGGCACTTATGACATGTGCGCCTATTCCCACAACTCATTTCAGAATAACCATTGGTAGGTGTTATAACTATTACCCTTGAACAATGATTTTTGGGCTGTACACTAATATATACCCTCTTTTTGCCCATTTTTTCCACTGGAATCTACATGGATATATTAGTAATTCATTTATTCAGCAATATACAACATACTTGTAAATATCATTGGTGTTGTAGTTTATGTATTGTATTGTACAGTAATGTTGCGCTTGTATTATTGTTCTTTATGTTGGTGTCATATATGTATTTTTATTCGGTGTCTTTCCTCCCCTCCCTGAATACTCACCTTCCACGTTCCTGCTTCTGACCATGGTTTCAGCTGCGGGGTGGACGGTGTGCGCAGGCGCGATGTGCGCGCGGCCGGGCGGGTGGCTGGACCGGGACCTCCTACTGCAGGGGAGTGTGCCCGGCCCGCCGCGCGCCCGGCGGCGCGTCTCGCGCAGGCGCACACCGCATATGCGGCTCAGTGGTGACGCGGCTGCGTGCTGTCTTGCGTATTGCCCTTACGGCTCCATTGATTGGCCGGGCGGGGCGTGCGTGTGGGCGGTGACGCGGCTTCGTCTCATTGGCCAGCAGTTTACCGCCTTGGGGTATTTAAGGAGAGGGAATCCCCACCAGCCGATACACCCTGGCGAAGTGTCTGTCTGACACGCAACGCGTCGGTGGCGGCTGCGGCGGGGGATCCCCGGGAGACAGGTGATGTAAACTGTTGTTATTTGTACTCCTGTGTTACATTCTTGCTGGGCAGTTGTCTTTGGTATATTTTACTGCTTATATCTGCTTGGTTGGTTTAATCATTATATATACGCTGTATTGCACTGCAGCACTTTTGATTCAGCACTGTATTGTGGTTTTCAAATCCCTTATGCACTTTATTGTGGCTCACTTTTTGCCTATGGTTTTCATAGTTTTAATATAAGCTCCTAGCTTTTGGATCTTTTTTATTGTTTTATAACATTGTTCATAATTGCACACACACTTGTATAGTTTGTTCTCACGTGACATAATAATTCCCCCATTTCCCTCTTATCGGCGTACTTATATAAATTATCCCAACATTTGTATTGATTGGATTTTTATTACCTCCCAGCACTAGTAATATATATATAGTCTCCACAGATAGGATCCCCCGTGCTTGTATATATGTTTTTTTAATAATGTCTTGTGTTGTTGTTTTTGCTGATAACAATTCTTCATTTGTACATATAACCTTTTTTGAGATTATCATGAAATTAATGTATTAATAAAATAGATGTGTATTTTAATATCTTGAGTGCGGCCTGTTGTATGGTGGTTATCTTTGAGGGGACTTATATCCAGGTTCCCCTCACCATTTAAACTCTTGTTTCTTTACTGACCATACTGGCCTATGCACCTATATGATAGATAGAGGGACGGTGCAATCCATTATTTTCTCACCTTTAAATGCCAAGCACGTAGTTTCTACGTGGTTGCTTCTCCTACCGTTAAGTGCCAAGCACGTAGAAACTACGTGCCTGGCATTTCCCCCAAATAGTTACAATTGCAATGTCCAGCTTAAAAAGGGTTAAAACTTAGCTTTTACTTCATAACTTAAAATGAGGATAATTCCAAACATCTTGCAAGGTATGACTAAGGGCTAGTAACAGCCTGAAACGCGTTACCTGGTCCCAATGGTGGAGGGGAGCACTTTCTGACTTGCAAGATGTTTGACGGCTGTGTTTGGAATTATCCTCATTTTAAGCTATGAAGTAAAAGCGGGGAGGCCGATTCATTAATAGCGCCAGGTAGCGACAGATGAGCGCCAGTAGCGTGATTTTCTCAGCGCCAGCTAGTATTCGCTGTGCTTGGCCGGGGTTTGCTTGTTGACAGCGACTCAGTCGGTGTGCGGTAATGTTGAATACGGGCTGGGGGGTCGCTGTTTCACAGGTTCAGCGTTGTATGGGTGCGCCTGACAACGAATGGCCAGAGCGAACGGCTTGCTGCAGATTCATTAACAAAACACGCTCCGAATTTTTTCGCGCTGTGAATTCCTTGTTTAAACCCCAGAGCGCTGGCGGCGATGGGTGTAAAATAGTTTTTAACCCCCAAACAAACATTTTTTTTTATTGTAAAATTATACAAGTTTTTATAAACATTTTGTAATATGAATACATTAATATCAGACCTGTAATATCAATTCTGCACAATTTTTTTTTTTTTTTTTTACCTTAAAAAAAAATCCTAACATTGCAGAAGTGGTCACAGAATTTTTGACATTAAAAAAAAAAAAATAAACATTAATAGGAATTAATTATGATTAATTAAAGATTGCTCCATTGAAATGCATTGGACATCGCCAGGGAGCGACAGGTCATACCTGGCGCTGTGATGGGATTAGCAGCGGCGCTGTTCGTTGCAGTCGGCTACATGATGAATCCCGCGCTAGCTGTCGCTCTCGCCGGCGCTAGCCTTATTTAGCGTGATAAATGCGCGATAAATGCGTCATTGTGACCGCCGCCGGGCGTACTTGAGTCGGTAGCAGCCGTTAGCTGGCGGTACCTGGCGCTCGTCAGACACTACCTGGCGCTAGCCCTTGATAAATAAGGGCCTAAGTTTTAACCCTTTTTAAGCTGGACATTGCAATTGTAACGGTTTGGGGAGTTTTTCAGGAGATCCTGAGGTCCGTGCTGTTTGGGTCTGAGGGTGAGCTGGTCATTTCTTGCTTATATTTCCCCCAAATAGTTAAATGTAGCTGGGGGTCCCCTCTTCCTCCGGGGGGCACCCGATCTCTCCCCCGTCATCCTCCGTCTTCAGGAAAAAAAATAAATAAAGATTTTTTTATGTGTCTGTGTCGTTATTTTTTACTTTTACCCCTTGTGAACTGTTAAGGGGTCCATGACCCCTATACCAGTTCACAAGACTGGGGGGATGGCAAGTCACCTGCGCTAGCCTGTGACTTGCCATTAACCCCTGGCACCCCCATTACCTGCCTCCCCAAAGGCCAGGGGGGGGCAGAAGAGCCCGGGCCCATGGGCTATGCGGGCTTGTAGCCTGCAGGACCAGGGGCCACAAAAGCTGGCCCCTGCGCCCTGTTCCTACAAGCCCTGCAGAGCTGGTCCCGGGCTGGTTACTTTGGGTAAGGGGGACCCCACGTCAATTTTTTTTTATTTTTAAGGGTTTTTAACCCTTAAAAATCCAAAAAAAATGGGGTTCCCCCTCCCCGGGAGGGGGGATTCTATGTCATTTTTTTTTTAATTAACCCTTTGTGTTCTGTCATCCAGCAGCTATAAAAGTCCTCTAGCAGGTGAGCAGAAGCCAGTGATCGCCGAGGGACACAGTGCTCCAGGATGGATGGGAGGTAAGTATTAAAAACAAAAAAAAAATAAAATAATTTTTTCTCTTTGTGTGTCTGTGCTTTTTTTTACATTTAACCCCTTGTGAACTGGTAAGGGGTCCATGACCCCTATACCAGTTCACAAGGCTGGGGGGATGGCAAGTCACCTGCGCTAGCCTGTGACTTGCCATTAACCCCTGGCACCCCCATTACCTGCCTCCCCAAAGGCCAGGGGGGGCAGAAGAGCCCGGGCCCACGGGCTATGCGGGCTTGTAGCCTGCAGGGCCAGGGGCCACAAAAGCTGGCCCCTGCGCCCTGTTTCTACAAGCCCCGCATAGCTGGTCCCGGGCTGGTTACTTTGGGTAAGGGGGACCCCATGTCATTTTTTGGGGATTTTTAAGGGTTTTTAACCCTTAAAAATCCCCCCCAAAAAATGCCCCCCCCCCCACCCTGGGAGGGGGGACTCTATGTCATTTTTTTTCTCAATTTAACCCTTTTGTAGTGTGGATGATAGTTGCATTTTATTTGTAAATGTTATAAAGTACTTGTTTCAGTTAGGGGGGGTCTCCTGGGCAGGAACGGGGGGCTACCGATAAATATGTGGTACCGTTCTAATCGGTAGAAATGGGGCTTTCACATGCAATATGATTTTCTTTAATAAAATACATTTTTTATTTAAAATAAAGGAGACAATTTTCTAAAATAATTTTATTTATTTATTTTTTTTTACTTAATAATAATATTGTAAAAAACTGAATAAAATTTACAAACAAGACATTTCATGTTAAAGCCTAAACTCTGCTGCAAAAAATATATATATAAATTTTTCTGAAAATTCCAGCAAAAATGTTGCAAAACATGGCGCAAAACATGGCGCAAAATGGGGAAAAATGACCTGTCAACAGAGGGTGAAAAAATCTCAAGTAGGCTGGCAATTAAAAGGGTTAAAAGTAGCTATGCATGTTGGGTATTGTTCTGCTCGGGGGACCTTACGCTTTCAGACTTAGCTTGTTTTTTCTTGTTTGCATATTTATATTTTAGGAAAAGCCATTTTTTATTCAGCTTTTTTATAATTTTTTTAGGGAAACCCTGCGCAAACAAAGAATTCTTTGAGGGATTCATTCCAGAAAGATGAGCCCACTACAACAAGCTGGGTACGCTTAGAAAGCTTAACATGTGTACTTTCAGGGAATATATGGTTTATGGGGGATATTCCAAATGTAAAGGGTTGTTTTGGTTGAAAAATCGCAAGGTGCGCACTTTGTCTGCAGAGCTGAAATTTTCAAGTAAAATTACCGTTACGCACATGCTTTACTTTGGGGTGTTTGGCAACTCTTCCCTTGACAGAACCTATGCATGTTGGGTATCGTTCTGTTCGTGGGATGTTGCTTTTTTAGATTGTTCTTTCTTGTTTGTAAATAGTTTTTTTAGGAAAATGTGGCTTTGATTCTGCTTTTTTATCCTTTTTTTAGGGAAACTCTTTGCAACCAAAGAATACATTGAGGGATTACTTCTAGAAAACTGTGGCCACATCAACAAGCCTGGTACAAATAGAAAGCCTGAGGTGTGTACTTCCAGAGAATATATAGTTTGTGGGGGGTATTTCAAATGTAAAGGGTTGTTTTTCTGGAGAAACTGCAAGGTGCGCATAGCGCATATCACAGTTGTATTTTTTCTGAAAATCCCCTAAAGCGTTGTTTCAGTTTGGGGGAGTCTCCTGGGCAGGAAAGGGTGTCTACCTATACATATGTGGTATCGCCGTAACCGGGAGAAATTGGGATTTCACACGCAATAAGATTTTATTGACAAACTTACATTTTTTATTACAAAAAACACTACAAATTGTAAAAATTTATTTTTTTTTATTTTTTTGCACAATTTTCACCCAAAAATATTTAGAATACACCTAAAAAATGACAAACAAGACGTTTCATGTTAAAGCCCAGACTATGCTGAAAAAAACAATATATCATTTTCCTGGGAAATCCCTGGAAATCCCTCCAAAAATCACATTTGAACATGGGGAGCGCAAAATAGTGCAAAATGGTCTGGCAACAAAGGGTGACAAAAACTCCAGGTAGGCTGGCACTTAAAGGGTTAAACCACTGCCGCCTGCAAAGCCTTGCGGCCAAAAATACAACTCTGTGAAGTACTCACCTGTAGAGTTGGTATTATACGCATACAGCACGTCCTGCTCCCGAATAGTAATAACATGTGGGTAGTCCTCCGCCTCCGGCGCTGTGCACTGGAGACATGTAGAAAACAAGCTCCTCCCGGCCCTACATATACTGGAGGACCTTCCACAAATCCCCAGCATTGAAAAGCAGTGAGAAGAGAAACCAGAAGGAACCAACCACCCAGAATAACTGGTAGCAATATCTGAACGATAATAATCACCATACAGGTGATTCAGAATTAGTGAAACCAGGGTGGGGTGGAGCAGGACGTGCTGTATGCGTATAATACCAACTACAGGTGAGTACTTCACAGAGTTGTATTATTCTAAGCATACAGCACGTCCTGCTCCCGAATAGTAATAACATGTGGGACATCCAATAGCAGTGTCCATAAGCAGGGTGGGATCCCCAGAAAAAGCAAGGCACAGCGGACAGTAAAGGCGCTGTCACCTGCAAAACTTGCAACAGGCATGACAAGAGCATAAGCTCCAACATCAGTCTCATAACGGAACCAAGCAGGTATGAACAGAGACAGGCCTACACCATCAGAGTCCCCAGATGGGGAGCCAACCCCAATTGGCTTTAAGGCCCTGTGGACCGATAACGCCTCACAGGGAAGAGACTGGCCCCTGTCAGTCAATATGGGAACCACCAAGCCATTATAGGTGGAATAAAGGGAAGCTGGGGAGCTAGCCCCCAAACCTCTACTCATACTAAGTCACCCAGAAGATGAGGCCCGCCCCCAAGGGGCGATTAGCAATCAATCCCCAGACAGGAGGCCTTTGAACGGAACCAGGAAGAGACCTGATAAGGACAGGACCGCACCCCAACTGGGATATCACAACTCCGCAGCCCTCGGCAGAGGCGTCTGCGAGCCATTACTCCCAAGGCCGCCTAGGCCATAGATCCCATGGGACTCACTATCCGGCCAGCCGTGCGCAGAGCCCAAAGGTAGGTTGGTGAAAAGAAGGCATATGAAATAAAAAGGCTAAGCCTAAATGCTCAGGCCCACCAACAGGAACCAGAATATTCTGGGACAGTAGGGGCAAGGGCAGAGGCCCTATGTCAGATGGGAGACCCCTCAGAGCCACTCTAGGCTCCCTGGGCAACCCGGGATGGCAAAACCTGCCACTAAGGGCAACCATAGAAGCGAATACCGCTGAGAAGTAGGGGAGGTAGAACCCCACCGTGGCCAGGGACAGGGACCCTCCAGAGGTAGCAACCTGTCACAATCTTTAAACCAGCATTAGAAACATGCCATCGTCTTACAACAGGCCAGGAATCCCTCATGAACCGACCGGTCCTGAAGGAGGGGGAGGCCCGCCATATAGAATCAAAGGGGGCCACCGTTTCAGCGAGCCCAGCAGATAAGTTGGACACTCTAAGGGCCCAACCTAGAACCCCGTGGTTCGTGGGAGAGAATTGGCTCTCCCTTTCCAAACCGGCTAGACTTGGTACCCAGGGGGGCCATACTCTAGGAGATGCTAGCAAGGAAGGGAGGTGCCCCCCTTACGGGGCCCTTGCAAATGGGAAGTTCCAGAGGAACCAGATTACCAAGAAGGCCTGAGTACAGACCAAGCACCGGGGTGCTGGGACATATGAGGGTTTAGTAACCTACTGCGCCGAAGAGCCCGAGGGCTTGTATATAAATGACATCCTCTTGATGTGCCACCGACAGACTCACCAGCTGCCATCCCGCTTGGTGAAGGCAAGGCGCAAGTAAAGGGGGGCAGAGCCCCCGTAGCCAGGGGTCCCCTAATGCCAGAGAAGAAGGCAGCAAGCCTGAACCCCCCAGGAACGGGGAATAGTGGATAAGTGACCGTGAGGGGATGAGGTGTTTAAGCAACCATCCAGTAGCTTCCAGGGGACACTGTCGGCCAACCGACCCCCTTTGTCTGATGCAGAGGCAGGGAAGTAAGGAAGACCACCCAGTAGGTCCCAACGCCGAAACCCCACCTCAGGCGTGTCCCCATACCCGCCAGGCTAGTAGCCTGGGCGCGAAGGGAGGCCCCTGCAGCGCCTCAAGCTGCAGGGTTGATCCTGTGACACTGACTAGAATAGTCTTAGGCGTGCAGCAGACCCCAGAGAAGCTGAGAAGTGCTAGAGGCCGCAAGAGGCCGAAACCCCCCCCCCGCGCAGGGGCCCGTGACCCAAGACAGATATGTCATATATGGATTACTTGCAAAGGTAGAATAGCTAGGCCTGCCGTAGGCCCATGGGGTCCAGACTACCTCGTACTGATGAGGGGGGAAGATGGAAAAAATGTACTCCAGGCCCAGTCCGGCCTGCGCCAGGTTCAGAAGGGAGAGCAGGGGCTAAAAACACCCTGACAGGAAACTGAGGGGGGGGACCGCCAGCAAGAACCCATCCTGAGCCCAGGTGGGCTACATCCCGGAACCGCCAGAAGGAGGAGGCATTATCCTGGGTGTGACACAGCTGTGCAGTCGTCCCCTCGCCCAGACGGGCGAGGGCGCCCCTTCATGCTTGCAAGGTTTTGGCAGATTTGGACTTGGCCCTGCCAGAAGGCCCAGGGCGCTGTCTGCCCGCGCCTTGCTGGAAATCACGCCGAATAACTGGAAACACACCTCAGATTCACGTTTAACACTAACGTAGGGAGGTGGAGGGGTGACCCTGCCTCGTGGAGGCCGAAGCGGCCTTCTGCGGGGGGTGCTATAGCCTTTTTGCCAAAAAGGTCCATGCGGGCCCCGAATAACCTCCGTCCTCTGAATGGAAGGCAAGTGAGAGCCTTTTTTGTAGCTCCATCGGCGCCCCAGACCAGGCGGCGAATGGTTACCGCAAGTGCTGAGTTCCTAGCACACATCTTAATGGTGTCATCCAGTGCCGATAGAATAAACTTCACAAAGGCTTCGCAGTCTGATAGGGCACTAAACACCCCCCAAGGAAGATCCTCAGGGCGGTGATCCAGTATCTTTCTGACAAGAGTCCTGGCGGCCACCGCAGTGATGGCCGCGGCACAAACCGGGCGCAGGGCCGTCCCAGCACACGAGAAGGCGTGTGAGGCCAGTCTGTCAATGCGCCGGTCCTCAGCATCCCGAAGGGTACGATAAAAGGTGGCAGTCATAAAAGGGGGGTTTGTGACCCCTATAACCGGAGCGTCCACCACCAGGGGAGCTGACCATAAATTAACCACATCAGGGGGAAAAGGGTACTTCCATTCCCAGACCCCTGGAATCCCTTTCAGCTTACCAGGCGATTCCCATTCCTGGGCAATAATATTCTGGAAATGTTCCTGTTCTAGGAACTCCAAGTGCGGCGGCGCTGTATGGAAAGCCTCCTTTTTAGGCTTGGGAATCTCCCCGGGGGGGGAGATTGACAAGACCTCAAAGATCTTAATCAGGATTTCATCCGTATCACACAGACCCCAGGAGCCAGGCTCGGATTCCTCACGGCCGCAGGCATCCCATGGGAGGATCCCGAGTCTGAGAATAGCTCAGCTTCCTCAGAAGGGTCAGGGTCCTGCATATCAGCCGAATCATCAGTATCGTTAGGAACAGGAGAGCCTGGGGGCGTCAGGGACCGCTTTTTACCAGGGCCCATATGCTCCGCCAATCCAGAGAGCACCTGCTCCGCCGTGGGCAACGCTCGCGGCACCTCTTGCAGGTCATCCCCGCTGGAGTGGGACTCATCATGAGCCGGGGAGACGGGGGTGAGGAAGGGAGGATCCTCTGTTAGCAATGCCTGTGCTGCACACTGTCCGCAGACCTGTGCCCTGTCGGCCTCAGCCAGGGGCTGGCCACACACTGCACACAGCCGGTCACGTCCCAGAGGGACCCCGGTTCCATAATTCTGAAATGCCTCCATATGGTGATTTTTATGCAGTATAATACAGGGAATTATGCAATAAGCAACCCTGGATGCCCCAAAGACCCGCTAGTAATGTGGGAGAATTTGTAAAGAGGACCCGTTATAATATATGTAGGCCGTGGCCGGTAACAAAGTCTTTGCTTCTGAAAGACATAATGGGACAAGGGGAGAGGAGTCAGTGCCATGCTCTGATTGTAAAACTTAGAAGCCATACCGCCCCGGAGGGCACTTACATGACCGAGGGAGGAGACGAGCCACACCACGCGCGTGCGGGAAGATAGAGAAAATGGCGCCCGCGAACCTCGAGGGGACGGCCAGGCCCGGCTGTGACGCAATACTCGTCAGGGCGAGTCTCCGCCTCCCCCAAAGAGCGCGAAGCTCTAACCTCCAGAAAAGGTAGAAGTGGATGTATAAGTCTCATGCTGACATGCTGAATGAAGCTGCCGAGCAGCAGATAGTTAGTAAAAAGCCAGCACACATTCCCCTCAATTCAAAGAGCAAAAGTTAATTGATTTCGGATCGAGAATCGTAAGTTTGGGTGGGTGTTTGTCATTTTTTCCTTTTTTTTGGCCATTTCGTATTCGCACAATCGTTCGTGCATTCCCGTCAAAATAGTATTTTTTAGGTCCGATCCTATTTTTTACGTGCTTCACATGGGCTTGCGACCAATTCAGAGAGGTGATTGCTAATTGTTTTGAAGGCCATTAAAGAGCTGCTTCCCGAAATGTTTGCCGGCAGCTATTTGGCCTCGGGAGTAGGATGGAGAGGAGCGAGTTTGTGGCACATCAAGGGCTTATGCTTTTTGGCATCGATTTGATCCGGATGTCTGAGAGCAGATTGCCCCTGCGTCGTCGCATGAACATCGATAGCATGAATGATGTTGAGCTGTTTGAGCTGACCAGGCTTAATCGCGCTTCCCTCCATAAATTATATAGTGAGCTGCGGCCATGGTTAGCCCGCACCACAAGGAAGGGGCATGCAATTTCAGGTATGACCAAGATGCTTGGCTGCCTGCAATTTTTGGCGAACGGCTCGTTCCAGAGGCTGGGTGCCCTCTCCGTGGGGATGTCCCAGCCTACGCTGAGCCGCGCACTCTCTAAATTTTTGGAAGGCATGGCTGCCATAACTCCCAAATATATTTTTTTCCCGGATGATATGGCAGCCAGAAACGCCATTAAGCTTGGTTTTTATAATGTGGCCGACATGCCCAACGTAATTGGTGCTGTTGACTGCACACATGTGGCACTCGTACCTAGGGCATCCGACGAATATATATATAGGTATATATTTTTGGTTTTGGTTATTATGGGGCCCAACGTGTAATGTAACCTATTTTCCTTGGCGGCAGCATATTTTTGTTTGGCCTTTTGTGTACATGCCTTATTTAGGCTTCTCATTTGTTGTTTGAAATTGTGTGCAGACATGTTTTTTTTTCTAAATGTTTTTTGCCCTTATCACTTACCCTTTTTTTTTTGTTTTTGCCTTAAGGAATCGAAAAATGGGACACTCCCTTAATGTCCAGGCCGTGGTGGGGCCGGACATGCGTTTCCTGAGTGTCCTTGCTGGCTACCCTGGATCGTCGCACGACTCCTATATCCTGAGACGATCTGGTTTGTTTAGGCGATTTGAGTCTGGGGAATTTTCGGGTGCATGGCTGCTTGGTAAGTGTGTCCTATTTTTGGTTACTGATATTTCCCAGGATTGTTTGCCTATTTTTGCTTTATAATTCTTGTCAGAAACACGAACCAGCATTTTTGGGGGGGGGGCTTTTGTGGATTGTATTTTGTTTTTCAACAAAACGCTTGGCTCACTTT
Source organism: Gastrophryne carolinensis (assembly GCA_027917425.1). NCBI lineage: Eukaryota > Metazoa > Chordata > Amphibia > Anura > Microhylidae > Gastrophryne > Gastrophryne carolinensis. The sequence continues at coordinate 305,217,342 of CM051234.1, read as the reverse complement.
GTGCTTCAGAATTTTTTAACTTTGGTTAGGATGTCTGTAACTTTCATGTCCAAAAATATATTGGGTAGCAGATTGTCCCGAAGTATCTGCTAGTTTTTTGTCCTTTTGTAGTATTGGTCTTGCAAGGCCAAAGTGGACTTAAACTGCATACAGTGCATTCTTTATCGAAATGGTGTGGGCCCCTCAGCAGCATGCTAATTGTAACATTTGCGAAACCCTAAAAAAAAACATATTTCTAAAAAGCCTTGTCCGTGCAGATGTTTTATCATTCTTGGCTTTATTTAAGCTGCATTTTTAGTTATGTACTACATTTGGCCCAATAGTGTTTTTTCTAATGTGCCCTGGGTGTCTTTTTTGGCCCTTTAGCTTACCTCATTTTGATATATGTCAAATTGTTTGTGTTTGTTGTCTTGCAATGTGTTAATTTTTTGTATTTAATTGTCTTGTTAAGGTGATTCCGGTTACCCACTTCTCCCCTGGCTCATGACGCCTGTGCAGCGGCCCCAGGATGCCTCTCAGGAAGCCTACAATCGTGCGCACCGCAAGACCAGGGCTGTTGTTGAGAGGGCATTTGGACTGTTGAAGACACGTTTTCGTTGTTTGGACCATACCGGGGGCGCCCTGCAATATGCTCCTAACAAAGTGATAGACATCATAATGGCATGTGCTGTTCTGCATAATTTTGCCATTCAAGAATGTGTCCCCCGTTATGTTGATGTTCTGCCCTCTACAGGCCGAGAAGATGATGGTGACAATTATGTTGGCCCACCCAGTGAGTCTGGCCAATCAGTGAGAGCAAATTTGATCTTGCAGCATTTTAGTTAAAGCCTTTTTTTGGCTTCCCATTCTGTGTGTGTGTATTTGCCTTTTTTTTCAAATATTTGTTTGCCCGTAATGTGGCATTACCTTAAATAAATACACAATTTCCCTTAATTGTTGCCTAATGTTTTTCCTGGTGTTTACTTAGATTGATCTTTGCATTTTTACACCTCTTAACCAAAAATATATCTGCTTTAGCCCAAGGTGATGTTAAATGTGTTTCAACTCAAAACGCAACAAGTATTGTAAGTGTGAATTTTTTTTACTTTTTGCACTTTGATTGGTGGTGCATAACAAATAGAAATCCACATCCAACTGTGGCTCCAAAAGCAAGAAGTTATTAACATTAAATCTACCACATCTACACCTGGAAGTGAGTGGCACAACCAAACAAGGACACCCAGTCCAAAGTCCAGCCTAGTCCAGTCATTAATATTGCCTGTGCCAAGGGATATTTGGGCATGGCCATAATGTCACACAAACATGTCTGCAAACAGGAGGAGCACAAACCAAACAAATGTCAAAAGCCATAATTGGCACATGATAGTTGCCAACTAGACTGCACATAGACCTATGGCATTGGCTAGTGGCCTTAATCATTACTCTAAGGAGCTCTATGGGAGCAAATACAAAACACAACCTGCATGTGAAACACAAAATGGATTGTTCGAAACATCAAACGACAAGTAAATACAGTGGGGGGGAAGAGAAAAGATGTCCCACACATTCATGGATTAATAGGGTGGCTGCCCATAAAACCCAGGTGGAGGTCCGTGGGGATGGGACCTAACCTGGGCCATGGTTGCATTGTTAATTTGCAACTGCTCCATAATGTTTCTCTGCATATTGGTCATCTCAGCCATGGCTGACTGGATGCCATTACTTGCATTGACCATGTTGCTGTTGAGGGTCCGAAACTCTGCGAGGATGCCCTGTAAGGTGTTAGTTAGGTTGACCATATCGGCATGCCTTTCCTCCCGCTCATTTTGGAGCTGTGCCTCAAAAGAGTCCCTCTCCTGGTTCCATAAATCAAGCAGGGCACTGTGCCTCCCCTGGGAAATTGTGCGGCGTAATGGAGTCCGCCGCACAATTACCCTGGCTCTTGGGCGTGCCCTGCCGCGTTGTCTCGTCCCCTCAACAGCAACAGGCATGCTTGGCAAATCCTCAGCAGCAGAGTGAACACTGGGGACTGTTGTCTCAGTCTCCCCATGTGCATGCGCAATGGATGCAGATTCACTCTGCTGCTGAGGATTGGCCAGAGAAACATTAGGGAGCAGTTGCAGATTGGGACCCAGGGGGAGGTCATCGGACGTGGCCAGCAGGGATACATCATCTTCCTCCATTTCCTGGATCTCTTCCATGAGTGTGTGGGTCTGTAGGGACATAGAAAAAAAATGTTTAAGTTGGCGTCCCAAATTAGGATTACATCAGTTTAACACATGCTTAAGCACTTGGTAGTATTTTTGGTACTAAATAAACTTACCAGAAAACTCGGATCTGGGCTCCTATGCTGTACGGACCTGGTAGGCATAATCAAACTGGGGGGTGAGTTTACCCTTGCTGAGGGGTCATGCTGGGCTGAAGAAGAGAAAACAAAACAAGGTAAACACACACATAAGCATTGTTTTGGTAGGTAATAAAACAAGCCACTATTTGGAATCTTAAGCAACTCTACAGCAACGGGGACGATTGGTAAAATACACTCAATTTAAGATATGTGCAATGGATCGAGTAAACTGCTAACTGACCTCAGTTCGAAGTCAGGAAGTGTACCCAGTCAGCATACAACTTGCAGAGCAACTATTTTGAGTTTGACTACCATTCTCTAGGTCAGGGGTACTCAACCACTTCTTGTAAAGGTCCATTTAAAGGTATCCGGTGAGAGGTGAAGGTCCGGGCATGGGGCTGTCGCAGGGGGTGTCTAGTTAGAAATCAGCACACTGGGGGAGGGGCTATAGATTGGCAAGTGCAAACTAATAAAGGCTGCTTGCCCTTGCTGGGCTGGATGGGGCAGAGCTGAGGGGACAGGGATTGGATGGATAAAGCTGGGAGGACAGGAATGGATGGTGATGGGATGGATGGAGCAAATCTGTTAGGAATGGATGGGGCTGATCTGGGGGGGGGGGGCGAGATGGTGGGACAGGGGCAGATGGGGCAGAGCTGGGGCAGCGGGACAGGATTGGACAAAGAGAATGATGCACCAAGTTAGTGTGTACCTTGCAATGCCACTTCCTGTGCAGTACTTCATATTGCAATGCTAGGTTTCAGGGAGCCATGACATTGGCCGGGAGACTAAGCACTACATCGCCGATCAAGGGGGCAGCTCTGAGCACGTCAACACAGAAGTAACTGAGTGCAGGGCTGTCTGGGCAGGGGTCCGGGAATCTGGTGCCAAGGTCCGCATTCGGACCCCGGTCCGCCAGTTGAGTATCGCTGCTCTAGGTCAGATATGTTTGGGGGGTCTTGAATTAAATTGTTACCTCAAACACAACTCACACAACAAATAGCCAACACATCCCTAATGATGTGTGTTTTGTGATTGAGTCCAAATATATCACTTTTCTTCATAAACTTCGTTACTTCACACATAATTAGTGTTAATTGTTATTTTACATAATGTATGTGGTCCGAAATGTGTGATTCACACGGACCAAAACAGGACACAAACAGGCACAGTAGTGCGAGGCCAAGCAAGCCACACCATAGGGCCATACCGTCATCTTGGTACTAGTGAACTTTAATTTACTTTGCAAACAGGCAAACATGCAGATTAAGAGTACTCACCTTGTGTACGGGTCGGTGAGTCTGTGTCCCTTAGACCCGCATGCCCACCGACCGCGACAGGATGGAGAAGGCCCAGCACAATCTCCTCAGCAGGTGTAAACTCCAGTTTTGTTGGAAAGCCACCTCCAGTTTTCATGCTGAAATGAAAAAATAGTTTGGTACCCAGAAAAGGTGCATACAGTACGCCCTAATCATTACATTTGGATACATCATTTATTTACCTGTAATTATGCCTTTTAATTTCTTTTTGCCGTACAGCATATTTGAGATCCGAAATTTTCTTCTGGATTTGGGCCACATCTTTCCTCTCTTCCCCCGCTGCATTTACTTGTCGTAGGATGGTTTCGAACAATTCCATCTTGCTTAGTGGTGTGTTTTGATTTGCTCCCATAGAGCTCGTCATAGTATAATGTAAGGCCACTAGCCAATGCCATATTTTGGTCATGGGAGAATCTCCCACTCAAATGTCCGCGCCGCAATGTGCGGACAGATGGTTGGCTTGGGTGCTCCTCCATGTGTGCAGACACATGTGGTGACATTATGGCCTGGGGCTGTGTAGGGGAATGGAAGGATTGCTGGCTTCCCAATGACTGGACTGGACTGGCCAAGGGACTGGGTGTTCTTGCGTGGCTGGCCACCGAACTTCCAGGTGTAGATGTGGACCGGATGATGTCCATTCTTTGGCCTCTTGGGGGGCTATGTGCCCGGCTGGTGCCAGGTCGGGGGCTATGTGCCCGGCTGGTGCCAGGTCTGGGGCTAGGTGCCCGGCTGGTGCCAGGTCTTGGGCTTCGGGCCCTGCTGCGCGGCCTTGATGGGCTTCGGGCCCTGCTGCGGGGCCTGGATGGTCTTCGGGGCCTGCTGTGGTGCCTTGATGGGCTTGTGGCCCTGCTGTGGGGCCTGGATGGTCTTCTGGGCCTGCTGCGGGGCCTTGATGGGCTTCGGGCCCTGCTGTGGTGCCTTGATGGGCTTCGGGCCCTGCTGTGGTGCCTTGATAGGCTTGTGGCCCTGCTGCGGGGCCTGGATGGTCTTCTGGGCCTGCTGCGGGGCCTTGATGGGCTTCGGGCCCTGCTGTGGTGCCTTGATGGGCTTCGGGCCCTGCTGTGGTGCCATGATGGGCTTGTGGCCATGCTGCGGGGCCTGGATGGTCTTCTGGGCCTGCTGCGGGGCCTTGATGGGCTTCGGGCCCTGCTGTGGTGCCTTGATGGGCTTCGGGCCCTGCTGCGGTGCCTTGATGGGCTTCGGGCCCTGCTGCGGTGCCATGATGGGCTTCTGGCCCTGCTGCGGGGCCTGGATGGACTTCTGGGCCTGCTGCGGGGCCTGGGTTGGCTAAGTGCCCGGCTTGAAAGCATGGGTGGTGTGGGCTCCCTTGGGCGGCCTCTTCTGGGGGCAGAGGTGGTGGTGGCTGCTGTGGGCTGTTTTTTGGCCGCAGGGGCACGTGCCTTTGGGGCCCTTTTTTGGGAAAGGGAGGGTCCAGTGTCCCTTGGTGGGGCCGAGGTGGTACTTGCCTTCTGGGACCTTAGCTTCTTGGGGCCTTGCTGGGACCTGGTGGTTGTGCCCTCAGAGGTCTGCCTTGGCTGTGCGCATTTAGCTGCTGCCTTTTTGGGTGCCATTTTCGCAAAAAGCTCAAAGAGAATGAGCTTTGGGTGCAGGGACCTTTAAATCCCGCGCCCAGCGTCTGACGCCTATGCGCACGACTACGCGTTCGTACGGACGTACGTTCGTGCGGAACCAGGAAACCGCTGGGGTTTCACTTATCTGCTGCCTTGAAGAAGCATAAAGATGGCGCCCACTATCTTCACCCGTCAACAGGAAGAGATCCTCATGCTGGTAAGTGCCTTGCTCTGCCTTTTAAGCTAATACTGACTGATGTACTAAATGTAAATGATGCGGTTGGAACTAGTTTTGGGGATCTTAATGTTTTAGAACAGGCTCCTCACACTTCATCCTCAAGGGCCGAGACAGGCCACATTTTCACCTCTCTATGCTGATGTCCTAATTAGGGCAATTGCTCTGGCTTAGCACCAGTTAATTAACCTGTGGAGTAGCGTGGCTAGCTGTCAAACCTGGCCTGTCTCGGACCTTGATGCGGATGTTTGAGGACCACTGTTTGCCTAAGACATCAAAACACAACGGCAAGCCACACACGTGGGCAAAAAGACAGAAACCGGGCGTGATTGACTAAAAAGCAATAAAACCTAAAAAACGAGTACACAGCCTATGACATTTCCAAATGGGCCATTTGAAGCCAATAACTTATTAGTCTTGCCTCCACTGGCCTGAAACTCTGCTCAAGAATTTAAGAGATGCGCGCAGCCATCTGTACTCAGAAGCATCACACTTACTGAGGAGAGGTGAGTGGGATAAGGTACAGGGGGGTGGGTTATAGCTGTGCTTTGTTCAGACACAGCAGAGCTGTGGTCATGGGAAGGTCATCAGTCCAAGAATGCCGAGCAGCACACACACTTACAGTTTGCATGAACTTCCTGTTTGCAGGCTGCCTGCAAAGAAGGCATTTTACATAAGCCGACATCTTGGATGTTCAAACCATCATAACATGCCGTAGATGCAGGTGGCCTGATTTGTAATGTTGGCTATCTGTATGTACATGGTGTGTGAAACATATAACATAAGACCAGACTCTGAATCAGAGTGAACGTCCGCTTTAAGGCACTCCCCAAAAATGGCTGGCACTCTAAATGTGTGTGTTAATGACATGACATTCGCAACTTGTGATGCAACACATATGGCTCTGTGTGTAAAAGTAAAAGCTCTGTGTCCATTATGTTTTTCAGATCATGCTTCAGCGCCGGTATGACTTCGCGCCCAATGTGTGCGAAAAAAGGGACATCGCCCGGGAGATCATCGCGGAAATACACCGTGTCACCAGCACCACCTTCACTCACACCCAGATAATGCAGCATTGGTCGGACCTGAAACGTCTGCACATGCCCCGGGTGCGGAGGTTTTTTGGGATCCATTTCCCAAGTAAGTACAAAGCGATTGCATGGTATATGTTCCAAATGTATAAGTTATGCCTTTATTTATAATGACTTTTCTTTGTTAGTGTTGGAAATGGATTTCAGAATTCGCCGCACCCGGAGGCGCACAGGCTGACCAGTGCTGCATGCTTCTGCATCTGTGAGTGAAGGTGGTGGATCTCCTGGGCGACGGACCTACCCCTCCTCTGTGGCCTCCTCAGACCAGCCCCTGGACCTTACCACAGAGGAGGGGCCCAACCGCGTGGGCGTGGAGTAATGCCCGGCCAGGCATGGGGAAGGCTCTGGTATGTCACTCTTCATGTATATGCACAAAGATATACATGCAAGGCCAAAAACTAAGTGCTCCTTTATTATGTATTTCTAGATGCTTCTGGAGCGGGTGAGGTAGAGAAGGAGGCAGCAGAGATGCTTGAAGTTGATCCTGGCGAAGGTGAGTGATGTCAGCCAGACTGGGAGCCAGATATGTTGGGAATAGTGACTCTATACAACTACTAACCAAATGTCACATGTTTCTCCAGGGACTTCTTCACAGCATAGCCAGGACCAAGGGCATCCTGTTGGCCCCAACCAGCCATCTGTCGGCCACCAACAAAGTAAGTAGCCATGCCATTATTCATATTTATGTGTTTTTTGCTAAGAACACACACATAACTAACGGCCTAGCCAATGTATAGTTAACACTTTCATGTGGGCACTTCGTTAGCTTAAAGCGGACCCTAACTCGTATTAAGAGCCTAGCTAATAAGTATCCCACACACTGTACATACAGATTGCGAACATTCCAAAACAGGCTACCTGCATCTACTGCATGTTAGGAGCCTTTAAACATACAAGATGGCGGCATATGGAATGCGCCATATTTACAGGCAGCATGGCATCCAGATTTAACAAAGTAAGGTGCTGCCATGCATTGTGGGACTGCTGACCTTTCCCTGAACCCAGCTATGCTCTGTATTACCAAAGCACAACTGTAACCTGCTCCCCTGTACTTTATCCCACTCTCCTCTCCTCATTAAGTGTTATGCTTCTGAGTCCAGATGGCGGCGCAGTAATAAAAAATGCACCAAAATGTACTTTTAACGGGTGCAGAATCATTTTGAAAGAGTTTTGGATTTTCATTAAATCATGTTGAAGGTCCGGTTTAAGGAGTTTCAATACTTACCAGTGGGAAATGCATTTACTTTATCCCTTGGAAGAATGACATATGTCATGCATTTACATGTATTTGATTAACCCAAAATCTATTCCCAGCATACAAACCGGTCTGGTACTACTATTTATGTTTATTTCTCTATTGGTTACAGGGATGATCCCAAAAACCTTGGAGGCAAAAAAAAAAGGATCAAGGAGTTGGTGGCCGAGCTGCTGGCCATACAGGCGACGTTGGGGCCAACAGAAGAAGAAGAGGAGGAGGATTAGTGCCCTTGGTCCTGGCTAATTTTGTAAAATAGTTTTACAGTTGTTCTTAGGTTCCCAAATTTTATATTTTTTTTTTAAAAAAAACTTTTAAAATTTTAAGAGGTTTTTAAAAACCCAAAGCCAAAAAAACAAAAAAATGTTAAAATAAATTATATTTTAAGCCTTTAGAAATGTGTCATTTCTAATATGCGCCAAAAAAAGACATTTACACAAACACGAAAATACATGCTTAGAAACATATAGACATATGTACATTATGTGGTTTGGGTAAGTTTTATGGGCGTCCAAATGAAGAAGGATGCAAGCGCTAAGGGGTTTGGGTAAGTTTTAGGGTCGTCCAAATGAAGAAGGATGCAAGCGCTAAGGGGTTTGGGTAAGTTTTAGGTTCGTCCAAATGAAGAAGGATGCAAGCGCTAAGGGGTTTGGGTAAGTTTTAGGGTCCGAGAAATGAAGAAGGATGCAAGCGCTAAGGGGTTTGGGTAAGTTTTAGGGTCCGAGAAATGAAGAAGGATGCAAGCGCTAAGGGGTTTGGGTAAGTTTTAGGGTCGTCCAAATGAAGAAGGATGCAAGCGCTAAGGGGTTTGGGTAAGTTTTAGGGTCGTCCAAATGAAGAAGGATGCAAGCGCTAAGGGGTTTGGGTAAGTTTTAGGTTCGTCCAAATGAAGAAGGATGCAAGCGCTAAGGGGTTTGGGTAAGTTTTAGGGTCCGAGAAATGAAGAAGGATGCAAGCGCTAAGGGGTTTGGGTAAGTTTTAGGGTCCGAGAAATGAAGAAGGATGCAAGCGCTAAGGGGTTTGGGTAAGTTTTAGGGTCGTCCAAATGAAGAAGGATGCAAGCGCTAAGGGGTTTGGGTAAGTTTTAGGGTCGTCCAAATGAAGAAGGATGCAAGCGCTAAGGGGTTTGGGTAAGTTTTAGGGTCGTCCAAATGAAGAAGGATGCAAGCGCTAAGGGGTTTAGGTAAGTTTTAGGGTCGTCCAAATGAAGAAGGATGCAAGCGCTAAGGGGTTTGGGTAAGTTTTAGGGTCCGAGAAATGAAGAAGAATGCAAGCGCTAAGGGGTTTGGGTAAGTTTTAGGGTCCGAGAAATGAAGAAGGATGCAAGCGCTAAGGGGTTTGGGTAAGTTTTAGGGTCGTCCAAATGAAGAAGGATGCAAGCGCTAAGGGGTTTGGGTAAGTTTTAGGGTCGTCCAAATGAAGAAGGATGCAAGCGCTAAGGGGTTTGGGTAAGTTTTAGGGTCCGAGAAATGAAGAAGGATGCAAGCGCTAAGAGGTTTGGGTAAGTTTTAGGGTCCGAGAAATGAAGAAGGATGCAAGCGCTAAGGGGTTTGGGTAAGTTTTAGGGTCCGAGAAATGAAGAAGGATAAAAGCGCTAAGGGGTTTGGGTAAGTTTTAGGGTCGTCCAAATGAAGAAGGATGCAAGCGCGAAGGGGTTTGGGTAAGTTTTAGGGTCGTCCAAATGAAGAAGGATGCAAGCGCTAAGGGGTTTGGGTAGGTTTTAGGGTCCGAGAAATGAAGAAGGATGCAAGCGCTAAGGGGTTTGGGTAAGTTTTAGGGTCCGAGAAATTAAGAAGGATGCAAGCGCTAAGGGGTTTGGGTAAGTTTTAGGGTCCGAGAAATTAAGAAGGATGCAAGCGCTAAGGGGTTTGGGTAAGTTTTATGGTTCCTAAAGGGAAGTGGTAGCCTGGCGCGAGGCAGTAGTGGTGAGATTGGTAGTGTCAGATAGGGCCCACATTGGTTTGGGGAGTGTAGCTTGGATCGCGCATGCGCAAGACCTTATATACATACGAACGAACGAATATAAGAGGCCAAAAACCATTGAAAACCAGAGGCAAACGCAAGTAATTGGAAGAGGTGGACGATGGAAGCGGCCGAAAAAACAGGCTGCCGCCGCAACAAGTGATCACATCAACCTGTTTTTTACGATTGACAACTGACTGAGGCAAGTTCGGGCGATAACAAACGAACGGACGTACATTTTAGGATAGAAACGTATTTGCTTATAGAATCACTCGCAAGTTCATACGAACGCACGAGCGTACGGGAAAAATAGGATGATCGGCACCAAAATCCAAGCTGTTAGATGTTTCTTTGAATCGACCCTATTGTATAGCGGGACGCGACACTGACCCCCTAACTCAGGGACCGAAGTCTAAAGGCGACATAGCGCTAGGACTGCCACACGTACCCCCCCCCCTTCTTTTCCCCCGAGTTACGGGCAGAAGTGAGGGGGAAGCTAACGGTGTCCATGGACTCATTTGTGAGGGGCACGGGCAAAATCGCGGGAGGGGCATCCTCTATAGGCTCACTGTCGGCCTGACCGCCTACCCTATGGAGGGGGATTGCGGTGGAGCATGGCTCCGTTCAGCACACCAGGTGCTACCTACCTTCACCCGACCCGCGCAGCCTAGGCTGGGAGGCATATTTCTTTTGAAGAGGACGGGTGGAAATAATCCCACAGGACCTTGGGCCGTGAGGCCCGCTCGCCTGCGAGAGCGTGATACTTCATGTCTTCGCAGTTCCAGCACTGCAGAGAAAACTGGGGATTTGTGGGAGGTCCTCCAGTATATGTAGGGCCGGGAGGAGCTTGTTTTCTACATGTCTGCAGTGCACGGCGCCGGAGGCGGAGGACTACCCACATGTTATTACTATTCGGGAGCAGGACGTGCTGTATGCTTAGAATAACAGCATCAGCTGAGGCCCTAACATCAACCTTGTAAAACTTCGAAAAGGTATGAACAGAAGACCAAGTAGCAACCTTGCAAACTTGTTCAACAGAAGCCTGGTGCTGGAAGACCCAAGAGGCACCAATAGCACGAGTGGAATGAGCAGTAAGGCGGAAGGGAGGACTCTTCCCCTTAGCAGAATAGGCCTGAATCACAGCCTGACTAATCCATTTGCTGATAGTAGACTTGGCCGGAGCCAAACCCTTCCTAGGACCAGAAGGGACCACAAAAAGAGCATCAGTTTTCCTGAAAGCCGCAGTGACAGCCAGGTAATACTTCAGACACCTGACCACATCCAAAGAATGCAGAACCCTTTCCTTAGCGTTGCTAGGATTAGGACACAATGAAGGAAGAACAATATCTTGATTCAAATGAAAAGCAGACACCACCTTTGGCAGAAAGTCTGGCTTGAAGTGGAACACCACCTTGTCCTGGTGTCTCTCATAGTATGGGGGCTGAATAGACAGAGCTGCCAGCTCAGACACACGCCTGACCGAAGTTATAGCCACCAGAAACACAACCTTGAGGGTAAGTACTGCCAGAGCAGCATCCTGAATAGGCTCAAAGGGAGCACCTTGCAAGGCAGACAAAACCAAGTTCAAGTCCCAAACAGGGACAGTAGGCTTACGTGGGGGACGCACATGAGTGACCCCCTGAAAGAAGGTCTTAACCAAAGGATGCTGAGCAAAAGACTTCTGAAAGAAGACAGACAGGGCAGAAACCTGACCCTTCAGAGTACTGAGTTTTAGACCCAACTCCAATCCATGCTGTAAAAACTCCAGAACCCTAGGGACTAAGAACTCCCTACAGGGAAGAGACCTAGACTCACACCAATCAATGTAGGAACGCCATACCCTATAATAGATGGCAGAAGAAGTTTTCTTCCTAGCCTGTACCATGGTATCCACCACCGAGGCAGACAAGCCTTTCTCCATCAAGATGGAGGTTTCAGCAGCCAGGCCGTCAAAGCCAGAGTTTTTAAACTGGGATGGCGTAAGGAGCCCTGAGAGAGCAGATCTGGCGCCTCTGGCAGGACGTACTGGTCTACTGCCATTTGTACTACATCTGCGAACCACACTCTTCTTGGCCACCTTGGGGCCACCAGAATCACTGGCACCCCTTCCAGGGCAATCTTGCGTAGAACCCTGCCCAGCAGGGGGAACGGGGGAAAGACATACAGGAGCCAAAATTCCTTCCATGACATCGACAGAGCGTCCGTGGCCAAGGCCAGAGGATCCTGAGACAGGGAGACAAAGGACGGGAGCTTGTGATTGTGACGGGATGCAAACAGATCCACATCCGGTAGGCCCCACCGGTAACACAGGGACTGGAATACCCTGTAGAAGAGAGACTACTCCCCCTGACAGGAAGTCCCCCTGCTCAGAGAATCTGCCAGAAGATTCTCTACCCCCGGGATATAAATAGCCGAAATGCATTGAACATTGGCCTCCGCCCATGTCAGAATCCGCAACACTTCCTGGAGGGCACCCTTGCTCCGGGTCCCTCCCTGATGGTTGATGTAGGCAACCGCCGTCCTGTTGTCTGAGCACACCTGTACAGACAGACCCTGCAGGTGATCGGTCAACTGCTCCAGTACCAACCTGACCGCCTGTAGTTCCAGAATGTTGATGGGTAAATGGGCCTCCTGAGGGCCCCACCTCCCCTGGAACCTCAGGAACTTCCAGAATCCCCCCCCAACCTGATAGACTGGCATCCGTGGTGACCGTCTCCCAGAAGGGGCCAGAAAGGACCTGCCCTTTAGCAAGTTCTTGTGGTCCAGCCACCACGAGAGGGACCTTCTGACCAATGGGGGAAGCACACAAGCCCCGTCCAAAGATGCGGGGTCCTTGTCCCATACTGATAGAAGGTGAAGCTGCAGAGGCCTCAAATGGAACTGAGCAAAGGGCCCCGCCTCAAAGCTTGCCACCATCAGGCCCACCAGCTGCATTCCCTGCCTGAGGGAGGGCTCGTGGCACGAGAGCAGGGACCGCACCTGCGCAGTCAGATCTTCCACCTTCTGTTGGGGAAGGAATATTCGTGACTGAACCGTATCCAGAATCATCCCCAGGAATGGGGTCACCAACGAAGGGGACAGAGAGGACTTGGGATGATTGATCACCCAGCCGAAGGACTCCAAGGTGGACACCACCAGCTGAGTGTCCAGCTCCGCCTGCTGTAGGGACCGTGAGGTGATGAGGATGTCGTCCAGGTAGGGCAGCACTCGAATGCCCCCTGACCTTATCAAAGACATCACCCCCGCCAGCACCTTGGTGAACACTCTGGGAGCTGAAGTGAGGCCAAACGGTAGGGCCACAAATTGGTAATGTTAATCTTTCAACGCGAATCTGAGAAACCTTTGATGTCCCAGGAACACAGGGATGTGAAGGTAAGCATCTTTGATGTCCACAGACGTCATAAAATCCCCTGGGCGCAGAGAGAGCCAATGGCCGAGCGCAGAGTTTCCATGCGAAAGCGCTTGTTCTTGACAAATTTGTTGAGGATCTTTAAATCCAGAATGGGCCTGACTGACCCATCTCTTTTGGGCACTGTGAAAAGGTTGGAGTAGAACCCATCTCCCAATTCTCTCAAGGGGACCCTGCAAATAACTCCCAGATCCAGAAGTCCTTGCACGGCCTGCATCAGGACCTGAGCTGATAACGGGTCCTGGGGGATCCGGGACATGATGAATCTTGAGGGGGGCAGCACAGCAAACTCTATCTTGTAACCAGAGGTAACTACCTCCTGAATCCACCGGTCTGAGACTTGGCGCCTCCAGACGTGCGCGAAGGGCTGTAGCCGCCCCCCGCCCTGACGGGTGAGGGCGCCCCATCATGCCTGAGGGGTCTTGGGAGGGGCTTTGGGTTTGGTCCCCCAGGAGGAGCCAGGACGTCGTCCCCTGCTCCTATGCCAGGAGTCTGCGCGATCCCCTGCGAAGAACACCCCTTTCCCCTGCTTAGAGCCTCTGTAGGGGAATGAAAGGGGGCCCTGGCTACGCTGTGGTAACTTACCTCCTTTAGCAAAAAGGTCTAGGCGGTCCCCAAACAGGCGCAGCCCCTTAAATGGAAGCCCAGTAAGGGCCCTCTTAGCAGCATTGTCGGCAGCCCACTGGCGCAGCCATACCACGCGGCGTATAGCCACCGCCAAGGCGGAAGATCTGGCACACATCCTAATAGCATCATCCGATGCAGACAGGATAAAGTTCACAAACACATCACAGTTAGACAGTGCATTAATAGTATCAGTAGGCAACTCGTCTGGGCCGTCAAGTGCATTCCTGACCATGGCCCTGAGCGCCACAGCAGTAATGGCCAAAGCGCAGACCAGGCGCAGCGCCGCCCCTCCAAATGCAAAGGCATGGCATGCCAATTGGTCAATGCGCCAGTCCTCAGAATCCCGCAGCGTAGTAGTGTCAGGGGAGTGCATAATAGAGGTGTTAGACAGCCCTAGAATAGGAGCATCGACCTCGGGGGCGATGACCAGCATTTGACCATATCAGCAGGGAATGGATACTTCTTGTCCAAACTCTTAGGGATCCCGGGAAGTCTACTGGGATGTTCCCACTCCTTAAACACAAGGTTATTGAAATGGGTTTGCTCAGGATTCCAATCGAGCCTTAGCAGTATGAAATAGCTCACCCCTTTGCCTGGGAGCCGCAACAGGGGGAGAGATGGACAAAACCTCAAAAATCTGAACCAGCAGTTTATCAGTATCATCCGGGGTCCAGTGATCAGAACCAGAATCGTCATGACCCCTAGACTTCTCGTCAGATGACCCTGAGTCAGAGAACAGCTCCCCTTCATCCGAAGGGGTATGGCCATATAGATGCGAAAACTCATCAGACTCCGTAGGGAAAGGAGCAGAGTCAGGGATTATGTGCCGCTTTTTTGCGATGGCCTTGCGCGCTAGAGTACTAGAAAGCAATTTTTCAACACTGGCCAGTCTAGTAGCCACATCAGGATGAGAATCCCCGCTTGTATTGGGGGTTAGACTCAGGCTTGGGGGGGTAGGTGAAGTGAGGCGAGGTGCAGGCCCAGCCACAGGAGGGGCGGGAAGTACCATTAGCGCCTGCTGTGCACAAGGGACGCAGACCCGTGCATTGTCACCGCTGATAGGTGAGACCCCACAAGCTACACACAGCCGGGCTTGTCCCGAGGGAACCCCGTTCACAATATCCTGGGATGCCTCCATATGGTGATTAATAGGCACAATAGGCCAGTAGGGATTGACGCTGTAAGCTACCCTGGATGCCCCAAAGATCCGCAGGGAAGTGGGAGTAATTATACTAGGTCCAACTGGCAATTACACCGGGCCGGGAGAAGCCACTGGATTCGACTATCTGAAAGACATAAGGGGAATAGGGATGTCAGAGCCATGCGCAGTCAGCGAGAATGATGAAAAATCGCCCGCGAGGGCACTTACAGACCAAGGGAGGAGGAGGACCGTTACCACGTGTGCACGCGACGAGCATCTAAATGGCGCCAAGCGAACCTCGAAGGGCGGGCCAGAGCGGGCTGTGACGCGGAGCGCCAAGCCAGGTCCCCACCCCCCGAAGAGCGCAAAGCTCTGAGACAATAGTCAACGCAGTCAAGAGACGCG
Organism: Gastrophryne carolinensis; assembly: GCA_027917425.1. Classification (NCBI taxonomy): domain Eukaryota; kingdom Metazoa; phylum Chordata; class Amphibia; order Anura; family Microhylidae; genus Gastrophryne; species Gastrophryne carolinensis. Next base: position 305,202,004 of record CM051234.1, on the reverse strand, counting down.
AGAGTATGACACACTTAGAAAAAAGATTTGCCAATGAAGATGCCGCAGTGTCTGAGGCGCATGCACATCCAATAAAGGCAAAAGACTAGCGCGGCGGCGGCCGATATACAATAAAGGGCAAACAGCGCGGCTCTGACACCAGGTATATAAGTCAAGGACAATACTAAGGCCATAACGTGTAACTCAATACAGTAAGACCACCACACACACACACCGCCCCCCCCCTTTCTTTCCCCCCGAGCTACGGGGGGAGCGAGGAAGGATGGCGACCCTTTGCACAGGGTCCACCGCTACACGGGGTATGGGGCAATAAAGCGGGAGGGGCATCCCCTAGAGGCTCACCATCAGCCTAAACCGCCTACCCTTTGGTGGGGGACTGCGGTGGAGCATGGCTCCATAAGCACGCATAGTGCTGTCTGTCACGCTCGGGGTAACTCCAGCCCTCTTAATAAGCTCACAACCCCCAATCTCCACAGCCAGCTTCACCTGTAGGAGCCCCCGCTTGCAGGGACGCAAGATACGCCTACCCGGGATCGGTTGCCCCCAGGACTTAATGGCTCAAAGGATGTAAGCTTATATGTGGGAGGACTGGAGAACCAATAGCAAGAGCGTGAGAGACGGAAGTCCAGAGACAGGCAATAGGTTGATAACGGGAAGGCAGAGATCGTAGTGGCACCAGGGGTCAGGCAAGACGTAGTCGGGGTTCAGGCAGAGGTCAGCAACTGGGGATCTGGATCTAGAAGCGTCAGTTCAGGCAAAGGTCGGCAACAAGGATTCAGGATCGAGAGGCGTCAATACAGGCAGAGGTCGGCAACAAGGATTCAGGATCGAGAGTGGTCGTACAATCAAATCGGCAACAGGCTAGACTTCACAGGAGTAGGTAACACAGGGTTCTGAGTGCTATCACAGGCAATTCACAACTGAGAGGTAATTGCCTTTATAGGGACAGGTCTGAGGGAAGCAGTGCACTGATTGGAGCACATAGGATTCCAAGGGTAATTGGCTGGCAACAAGGGAGGAGGTAAGGCCAAGATATCAATGGGGCTGATTGGCCTGCAGAGCAGAAGAGGGCGAAGCCCTCAATCCCCTAGGATTCATTAACCCTTTAATTGATCCTCCGGCGGGTGCGCGCAGCACAGCGCCGCCGGAGGGCATAACAGACACGTGCTCGCGGCCGCGCGCGAGCACGTCTACTGGAGGAGGAAGCGGGGGGCGTGGCTGAGCTGGGCGCCGCTCGAGCCGACGCTGCTCGAGCCGCCGCCGCCCGGCGCGGCCGCCGCACAGTGACAGCTGCAGCTGGCCGCCTGGAGACATCGCTGGAACGGGGATCAGGTAAGCGGTTCCTGACACTACCCCCCCTTCACAAGGGGCCTCCGGACCCTCACCCGGTTTCCCTGGATTGTCACGATGGAACCTTCTTACAAGAGCCTTGGCATGAACATTCCTCGCTGCCACCCAGCATCTTTCCTCCGGACCATAGCCAACCCAATCCACCAAATACTGTAAAGAATTACGCACTTTACGTGAATCCAAGATCTTATTCACTTCATACTCGGGCTCATTATTAAGAAGAATTGGTGCAGGACCAGCAAGAGGAGCATTCTTCGCCGGTATTTTCATAGTCGGCGGGAGTTGAACTTTAAAAGACACATTATTCAACTTCTTGACGATCGGAAGGACCAATAAATTTTGGACCTAATTTGCTAGATGGCTGACGGAGCGCAAAATTTTTAGTGGAGACCCAAACTAGATCGCCTACTCGAAGAGTAGGTTCCTGTGATCTGCGGCGGTCGGCAAATTTCTTATACCTCAAACCAGTGGTCTTAAGAATCTCCTGAACGTGTGTCCAGATATTCTTCCGTACTTGAAGCCACTCCTCCAACGCCGGCAGATTGGAAGGTGACCCTGAAAGGGAAGAAGCTCTAGGATTTTTCCCTAAGTTACAATAAAAAGGAGATACCTTGGTACTCTCACTAGGCGCGTTATTGTAAGCAAATTCGGCGAAATCAATAAATTCTGCCCATTGTTCTTGGGCATCAGAAACATAACACCTTAAGTATTGTTCCAAAGTTTGATTAGTTCTTTCCGTCTGCCCATTAGTCTGGGGATGGTAGGCAGAAGAAAGAGAGATCTGTATTCCCAACCGCGAACAGAAGTGTTTCCAAAAACGTAAATTGAACACCCCGATCAGAGACTATATTGGACGGAATACCATGAATACGAATGCGAAGTAAACAGCCGCGAAAGCTCAGGTGCAGAAGGAAGTTTGGCCAAAGGAACGAAATGTGCCATCTTACTGAAACGATCTACGACCACCCAAATTACAGTATTACCATGTGAGAGAGGCAAATCTACAATAAAATCCATAGAAATATGGGTCCATGGCTGAGCAGGAATTTCAAGAGGAACCAAACTGCCACTAGGAGCCTTGTGAACTCCTTTACTTCGAGCACAAATAGCACAAGCGTCGATAAAGGCAGTGATATCGCGTCTCATGGTAGGCCACCATACATGACGACGGGCAAGCATAAACGTCTTACGGTTACCCAAATGACCAGCAGTTTTGGCATCGTGAAATTCGCGAATTACATCCGAACGTATGTGCGGCGCCCCAAACTGGCACCCCAAGGGTACATCACTAGGAGATTCATCTTGAAACGGCGCCAAGGTATTGGAGAGATCAGGAAGTAACGCCCCGACCACACAACCTGTGGGTAAAATTGGTTCACCAGAATCACCCCGATCCTTACATTCACCGAACATGCGAGATAGAGCATCAGCTTTAGTATTTTTTACACCCGGCTTGAAAGTAATAATAAAATTGAAGCGCGAGTAGAATAATGCCCAACGTGCCTGACGAGAGTTCAGCCTCTTGGCAGAACCTATGTATTCGAGATTTTTATGATCGGTATACACAGTTATAGGATGTAATGAACCCTCCAACCAGTGTCGCCATTCATCAAATGCCAGTTTAATAGCTACTGCCCTATTGCCAACATCATAATTTTGTTCCGCGGTACTGAATTTACGCGAAAAATAAGCGCATGGATGGAGACGCTCAGGGTTTCCAGAATATTGTGACAAAACTGCACCCACTCCCAGCTCAGAAGCATCTACTTCTATAACGAAGGCTTTATGAATATCTGGATGAATTAACACAGGTGCTGAAGTAAAGGCCCGTTTCAAGGTTAGAAAGGCCTCACAGGCAGAGGGGGACCAGTTAGCAGTAAAAGCCCCCGGGCTTTTGGTAAGGTTGGTAAGGGGTGCAACAACATGGGAAAAGCCTTTTATGAAACGCCGATAAAAATTTGCAAAACCTAGAAAACGTTGCAATTCCTTTAAAGCTTTGGGTTGGACCCAATCCTGAACTGCTGAAACCTTCCCCGCGTCCATCTCCAAACCCTGGTTGGTAATAACATACCCTAGGAAGAGAACTGTAGTGACTTCAAACACACACTTAGACAGTTTAGCAAATAAGTTGTTCTCTCTTAATTTTTGTAGCACCAATTTAACATGGTGTCTGTGCTCCGGTAAAGAATTAGAAAAAATGAGAATATCATCCAAGTAGATGACTACAAATCTACCGAGATATTCCCTGAATATATCATTAACAAAATCTTGGAAAACGGCTGGCGCATTACAAAGACCGAAGGGCATGACCAGGTACTCATAGTGCCCATCCTTCACATTAAATGCAGTTTTCCACTCGTCCCCCTGTCGGATGCGAATCAGATTGTAAGCCCCTCTCAAATCCAGTTTGGAGAAAATTCGAACTCCTGTGACTTGATTGAACAGATCCCCAATCAAGGGTAAGGGGTATCGGTTTTTTACAGTGATCTTATTCAAGGCTCAATAATCTATGCATGGTCTCAAGCCACCATCTTTTTTCTCTACAAAAAAGAACCCGGCCCCAACAGGCGAGGTAGAGGGACGGATAAATCCTTTCCTAAGATTTTCGGTAATATACTCCCTCATTGCTTGCTCCTCGGGCAGGGTAAGGTTATAGATCTTTCCCCTCGGGGGAATTGTGCCAGGCAGCAAGTCAATGGGGCAGTCATAGGACCGATGTGGAGGAAGAGTATCAGCAGAGCGTTCAGAGAATACATCGATCCAATCAGCGTATGGCTGAGGTAATTCCTGTGGTAAGACTTGAACGCTTCTGAGGCCTGTATTAAAACAGTGACCTTTACAGTGGTCACTCCACTTGACCAACTCCCCAGCCCGCCAATCTAACACCGGGTTATGGAGTTGCAACCAGGGGTATCCCAAAACCACCGGAGTTTCCGGACAATCAAAAATAAAGAATTCTAAGAATTCAGAGTGAGAAGAGCCGACAATTAGTCTGAGAGGTGGGGTCTTGGTATTTATAGGACCTCCCTGGATTGCCTTCCCATTGATAGCTAAAACTTGTAGGGATCTTTCAAGAGGAACTACAGGGATCCCTAAGGTGGAGATCATGCTCCTGTCCAAAAAGTTTCCAGCCGCACCACTGTCTATGAAAGCGGAAACTGTCTGCTTAGAGGACCCCCAAAACAAATCAATAGGTACAAGCATCTTATTCTGGCGAGAGTTACAAACTGACTCACCCAGATCAGTACTTTCTACCTGGTCTGGGTGCGGAAGTTTTCCGCCGGTTTTCCCCTTGTTGGGACAGGACCCTGCAAAATGACCAGAATTCCCGCAATACAGGCATAACCCCTCGGATCGCCTACGCTGCTTCTCCTCTTGGGATAAGCGGGTTCTCCCTAATTGCATAGGTTCTTCCTGGGAAGATGATGAGGTATTTTCTCCACGGGGAACCGGGGATCTATGTCTCTGGACTGGTCTAAAGGACGTGGGAGCCCCGACTCTCTCCCTGGCCCTTTCTCTAAGACGTCGGTCTATTTTAATGGAGACCTGCATTAATTGATCTAGGTCCGCTGGCAGGGGAAAATTGACTAAGGCATCCTTGATGCTATCCGACAGTCCCACCCTGAACTGACTACACAAAGCTGGATCGTTCCACCTAGCTTCGATAGCCCAGCGGCGGAATTCAGCACAGTAGTCTTCAGCCGAATTCCGTCCTTGTTTTAAGGCCCGAAGCCTATTCTCTGCGGTAGACTGTATATCTGGATCGGCGTATAAAACGCCCATAGCATTGAAGAAGGCAGTCACTGATTGTAGGGCAATGTCATGAGACGGTAAACTAAAGGCCCAGGACTGTGGGTCTCCTTGAAGCAAGGAAATGACTAGGTCTACTCGTTGGACCTCTGTGCCAGAGGAGATAGGTCTTAACTTAAAATATAGTTCGCAGGCATTCTTGAAATTGGAAAATTTTGCTCGTTGTCCAAAAAATTTCTCAGGCAGTGGAATCTTAGGTTCAGAGATATGAGGTGGTACAGAGGAAGTCGGCACTTGACGAGATTCCTGCGTGGCCACTCTTTGAGCGAGTTGGTTGATCGCTGTGGCCATAGCTTGCACCTGCTGTACCAGGTCATCCATTTTTTTGGCCTGTGATAATGTCACGCTCGGGGTAACTCCAGCCCTCTTAATAAGCTCACAACCCCCAATCTCCACAGCCAGCTTCACCTGTAGGAGCCCCCGCTTGCCGGGACGCAAGATACGCCTACCCGGGATCGGTTGCCCCCAGGACTTAATGGCTCAAAGGATGTAAGCTTATATGTGGGAGGACTGGAGAACCAATAGCAAGAGCGTGAGAGACGGAAGTCCAGAGACAGGCAATAGGTTGATAACGGGAAGGCAGAGATCGTAGCGGCACCAGGGGTCAGGCAAGACGTAGTCGGGGTTCAGGCAGAGGTCAGCAACTGGGGATCAGGATCTAGAAGCGTCAGTTCAGGCAAAGGTCGGCAACAAGGATTCAGGATCGAGAGGCGTCAATACAGGCAGAGGTCGGCAACAAGGATTCAGGATCGAGAGTGGTCGTACAATCAAATCGGCAACAGGCTAGACTTCACAGGAGTAGGTAACACAGGGTTCTGAGCGCTATCACAGGCAATTCACAACTGAGAGGGAATTGCCTTTATAGGGACAGGTCTGAGGGAAGCAGTGCACTGATTGGAGCACATAGGATTCCAAGGGTAATTGGCTGGCAACAAGGGAGGAGGTAAGGCCAAGATATCAATGGGGCTGATTGGCCTGCAGAGCAGAAGAGGGTGAAGCCCTCAATCCCCTAGGATTCATTAACCCTTTAATTGATCCTCCGGCGGGTGCGCGCAGCACAGCGCCGCCGGAGGGCATAACAGACACGTGCTCGCGGGCGCGCGCGAGCACGTCTACTGGAGGAGGAAGCGGGGGGCGTGGCTGAGCTGGGCGCCGCTCGAGCCGACGCTGCTCGAGCCGACGCCGCCCGGCGCGGCCGCCGCACAGTGACAGCTGCAGCTGGCCGCCTGGAGACGTCGCTGGAACGGGGATCAGGTAAGCGGTTCCTGACACTGTCTACCTTCACCCGACCAGCGCAGCCCAGGCTGGGAGGCACATCACGAAGAGGACGGGTGGGAATAGTCCAACAGGGCCGCAGGCTTTAATAGCCCCGCTCGCCTGCGAGAGAGTGATACTTCATGTATTCGCAGTCGGCACTGCAGAGAAATCTGGGGATTTGTGGGAGGTCCCTGGGTATTTGAAGGGCCGGGAGGAGCCTGTTTTTACATGTCTCTGCAGTGCAGCGCCATCTGGGGGAGGATAACCCAAGTGTAAGTATTATATCTGGAGCAGGACGTACTGTATACTAAGAATAGAGAAAGTAAACACTGGGAGCCAGGTCTGGGTGGCTAAACTCCATGAAGCCATATTCACTGAAAGCAGTTTGTGATTTGTGAGCTGGTGCATTGTCCTGAAGCAGCATTCCCCTCTATGTGCAACCGCCCACATAGAGCGGAGAACACACTCAAGGCGGCAAGAGCAGCTGGAGGAAGATGGCAGTGCCCAGGGTTAGGATCGTCCAATCATCGGATTTGGGCCAAGGTTTTTTTTATGTAATCCCTGTCCTGCTAGGGGAGTGACAGGGCGGGAGAAGGGAGATTTTGAAAACAGGCCATGCTGGCTAGACTGTCCCTTTAATCATCCGTAACAATTTGAGACATATCCTGTAGTTTCTCAAAGCATGTCTAAATACTCTTGGCTAAATTTCTGGAGCCCCTGAAACATTGGGCCATTACTGTCTGATTAATGTTCCAGTCAAAGGTTTCAATTAATCTGCTTTCTGATTGCCCCATTCTGGCTGTCAGGGGTGGCATCTTTAATACCTGATAAATACTCTAACTTCCTTCTGTTGACTCATTTTTCAGAGTCTCTAAATGTAATTGACTTCTGAAGGGATCCTCACATTGAAATATACATGTATGAATCATAATCTGCTACTGAGGAGGACCTGCAGAGGTGACAGAGTTCAGTATAAGCTATTGAGTGATATTGGTTATTGCTGGACAAAAGATGCAACTCTAACAGCCAGCACAGGGGGAACAGAAAGCAGAATATTTTAATCCTTTGACTGGAATGTCCCCTTAATTGCTGTAACATATGAAGCTTATTTTGATGTTTATTTCACTATGAACTGAGCATCTTGCATATTTAGGAAATACTAGCCGCTAAGGCATTGGTTAAAACTTGGGTCATGTTATTCATAGTGCTCGTGATTTAAACAAACATCTTGTGAGTCTAAACTAGAACTACATATTACATAAAGCGAAACTAAAACTGCGATTTTCAGTATTCCAGTTTCTGTTCCTTGCCCTGGGGCATCCCGATATGGGATGCTTCTCTGCAGTGGTGGGCTAGACCCTGGAGATGTCCCTGCTTAACCCCCCCAACCATGATGCTAGGGCTACAGCAATGGAAACTGGAGTTCCTTTGCTTGTAAGTACAGTGGGGCTGAGAGGGAGACTAAGGGATTGTAAATGTCAAAAGAAGCAGCCCAACCGGCCCCAAAACCGGGTTTCCCTAGGGACACTCCACTCTTGCCTCTTAGCGTGAAACCCCCCAGATCGCCCATAAAAAACCCCAGTCCTAAACACATGCGCAGAGTCTCCTCCAATTAGCGCGGTATTGTTGTGTATATTAATGAATGGCAATGCAGCATTGGTTACACGCAGAGCTTGGCAACCTATTTGAAAGGTTGAGCACAGAAGCGCTGAGCCAAGGGACCTGAAGGAAAAGGTGACCTTTGGGGGGGGGGGGGGGCGTTACACAGCAGGCATCTCAATCAGGGAGGTCCCAGCAGAAGGCCAGTAGGATTAATTCTGTAGTTAGATGTATTATGTCTGAATAATATCTACTCTGCTATATATCAAACATATGCATATGTAAATAATTAAATATTAATAATATGTCCCACCTGGGTCGCCAATTGTGTAAATATAATTAATCTCCTGAATAACTAAAATATTAATAATAATAATAATAATAATAATAAAAAAAAATTATTTATTTATTTATATATTTATCCCGCCCGGCTCGACTAAAATAGGCAAACACATATACAAATATTATCAATATCTGGCCAATGATAGCACAACGGATACACCCATAAGACTGTAAGACTGTAGGTTCTTTTGACTTCTGGTATATGCAGAGGACACTGAGACAAGTAGTAAATAAAGAGATATATTGTTGACAAAATAACACAATAATGCAACATAATACAATACAGTCCTGAGACTGGCATATATACAGGGATTAAAGCAACTTTAAAAGCATTACTCTCCTGAAAAGGGCACCCACAAGCAGACCTTTCAGCTGGCAGCCTCCATTCCTCCTTTCTCTCTTGCCTTCTTGCCTCCCTTCCCGGCTCCTCTCATGTGCAAGCAGTCTCCCTCTCTTTCCTCCTGCCCTCCTAAGGCTTCCCCCAATTATATCCAAAAAAAGCCTTTGATCTCTGGTCTTGTTTAAAGTGGACCAACACCCTGCCCCCCTTTTTTTTTAATGTCTATTTTTAAAATATACAAAATAAGCAGAAAGACCCGATTAGCATAGTTAGGGAAAAAAAACTTACCTGTTATGCTCCCGCTGCGCGTCGCTATAATTTTAAAATCCGGCCACCATCTTCATTTTCCCCCAAACAGGAAGAGATCCTTTGACCTCTTCCTGTTAAAATCGTGCGCATGCGCGGTAGATAGGTGCGGGTACGGGCGCGCACAACCGTCCTCACCTGCCGCCTCCACCGCCAGGGCCCTTTGCTGCCTCCCAGCGGTCATGGTCAGGGCCCGCCCGGTGACCCGATCCACCGACCCCAGCCTCAGGTCTCGCTGCACTACGCTCGCTCCGGAGAGCAGCGAGAGGCCACGCCCTCGGATGACATCATGAGAAGAGGAGCACAGACAGAAGTAACGCGAGAAGAAAGAAGAGCTCAGCGACGGACAAAAAATGCTAATGACCGGACAATATATGCTAATGACCGGACAAGAGCTGGAGAGCGGGACTTCCGGCGGAGGATTCAGAAGATTCCAGGCGCAGCGAGGGACAGAAGGCTCCAACAGTGATCAAAAGGTAAGTGTCTTTTACTATTAAAGTGAATAGAGTTATGTCGGTCCACTTTAACCCTGCCAGCCTACCTGCAGCTTTTGTCACTCTGTTGCCAGACCATGTCTCACTATTTTGCGCTACACATGTTCAACTGTGATTTTTGAAAGGATTTCCAGGGATTTTCCAGGAAAATGATATATTGTTTTTTTCAACAGAGTCTGGGCTTCAACAGGAAATGTCTTGTTTGGCCTTTTTTTTTAGTGTATTTTCAATACTTTTTGGTGAAATATGTGCAAAAAAATAAGAAAAAAGCTATTTTTTGCAATTTGTAGTGTTTTTTGTAATAAAAAATGTAAGTTTGTCAATAAAATTTTATTGCGTGCAAAACCCCAATTTCTCCCGGTCACGGCGGTACCACATATGTATTGGTAGACACCCTTTCCAGCCCAGGAGACTCCCCCAAACTGAAACAGAGCTTTAGGAAATTTTTCAGATAAATTACAACTATGCTATGCGCTATGCGCACCTTGCAGTTTTTCCAGAAAAACGCTTTACATTTGAAATACACCCCACAAACTATATATTCTCTGGAAGTACACGCCTCAAGCTTTCTAGGCGTACCAAGCTTGTTTATGTGGGCTTAGTTTTCTGGAAGTAATCCCTCAACGTATTCTTTGGTTGCACAAAGTTTCCCTAAAAAAGAATAAAAAGGAAGAATCAAGCCACATTTTCTTAAAAAAAACTATATGCAAACAAGAAAAAACAAGTAAAATCTCAAAAAGCAACAATGCCCCGAACAGAATGATACCCAACATGCATAGGTACTGTCAAGGGAAGAGTTGGCAAACACCCCAAAGTAAAGCATGTGCGTAACGGTAATTTTACTTGAAAATTTCAGCTCTGCAGACAAAATGTGCACCTTGCAATTTTTCAACCAAAACAACCCTTTACATTTGGAATATCCCCGATAAACCATATATTCCCTGAAAGTACACATGTTAAGCTTTCTAAGAGTACCCAGCTTGTTGTAGTAGGCTCACCTTTCTGGAAGTAATCCCTCGAAGAATTCTTAGGTTGCACAGGGTTTCCCTAAAAAATGAATAAAAAAACTGCATAAATAACATGTTTTCCTAAAATATAAATATGCAAACAAGAAAAAACAAGCTAAATCTGAAAGCGCAAGGTCTGCCGAGCAGAACAACATCCAACATGCATAGGTACTATTAACTCTTAATTTCCAGCCTACTTGAAGTTTTGTCACCCTCTGTTGACAGGTCATTTTTCCCCATTTTGCGCCATGTATATATATATATATATATATATATATATATATATATATATATATATTGCAGCAGAGTTTAGACTTTAACATGAAATGTCTTGTTTGTAATTTTTCTACTGTTTTTTAAATATTTTTGCGTAAAAAAACAAAAAAATAAATAAAATATTTTTTAGACAATTGTCCCCTTTATTTTAAATAAAACATTTGTTTTATTAATGAAAACCATATTGCATGTGAAAGCCCCATTTCTCCTGATTACAATGGTACCACATATGTATTGGTAGCCCCCCCATTGTTGCCCAGGAGACCCCCCAAACTGAAAAGAGCACTCTATAATATTTACAAATAAAATACTACTATCCACACTATAAACATAAGGGGTTAATTAAAAAAAAAATGACATAGGGTCCCCCCTCCTGGGGGGGGGGGGGGCCCTTACCCGTCATAACCAGCCCAGGACCAGCTATGGGGGCTTGTAGGAACAGGGCGAAGGGGCCAGTTTTGGTGGCCCCCCGCCCTGCCGGCTACAAGCTCCGTGGGCCAGGCTCTTCTCCCCCCTGGGCTTTGGGGAGGCAGGTAATTGGGGGTGCCGGGGGTTAATGGCAAGTCACCCGCTAGCCACAGGTGACTTGCCAGCCCCCAGCCTTGTGAACTGGTATAGGGGTCTCATGGACCCCTTACCAGTTCACAAGGGGTTAAAAGTTAAAAAAAACACACAGACACATGAAAAAAAAAAATATTTATTTGTTTGTTTTTTTTTTATACTTACCTCCCATCCATCCTGGAGCACTGTGTCCCACGCTGATCACTCTAGCTTCTGCTCTCCTGCTGCTGCTGGAAGCCTTTTATAGCTGCTGGGCGACAGAGCATAAGGGGTTAATTTAAAAAAAGACATAGGGTCCCCCCCTCCCGGGAGGGGCGTTCTTTTTGGGGAATTTTAAGGGTTAGGGTTAGGCTAACCCTTAAAAATCCCCCCAAAAAATTACATAGGGTCCCCCCCTCCCAGGGGAGGGGGACCCCATTTTTTTTTTGTATTTTAAGGGTTAGGGTTAGGCTAACCCTAATCCTAACCCTTAAAAATCCAAAAACAAATGACGTAGGGTCCCCCCTAACCGTCATAACCAGCCTGGGACCAGCTATGGGGGCTTGTAGGAACAGAGTGGAGCGGCCAGCTTTTGTGGCCCCCCACCCTGCAGCCTACAAGCCCACATAGCCTGTGTGGGCCTGGGCTCTTCTGCCCCCCCTTGGGCTTTGGGGAGGCAGGTAATTGGGGAGGCGGGGATTAATGGCAAGTCACACGCTAGTTGCAGATGACTTGCCAGCCCTCAGCCTTGTGAACTGATATAGGGGTCTCATGGACCCCTTACCAGTTCACAAAGGGTTAACATAAAAAAAACACACACACACAAAAATGTCATTTATTAAAATACATTTTTCTTTATTCCCCTCACCTGATTGTCAGCTCCTGTGTCGATCAGCTGTCAGATGCCCTGGTGATCAGAGGAGGGGGGGCAGGGGATCAGAGCATCCCCTGCCCCTCCACTGCTCTGCCCAGCGATCACCAGGGCATCTGACAGCTGAGTCGAGGAGAGCCGGGACGACACCCGGGAGTGACATCTTAAGGGGGCGGGGCTAGTCATCAAGATGGTGGCGCCCATCGGAAGGCAGGGGGAGAGGGCATTTTGAGCCCTCTCCTGAAGACTAAGCAGCCTGGGGGGGGGAGCGATCGGAGGTCCCCCCAGTGAAGAGGAGACCCGGCGGGAGGCAGCGCGACTGCAGGTAAGTTAATGTAATTTTACATTTTTTTTTACAGTTAGCAGCTGCTGCTGCCGAAGCGGGGGGGGGCTATTCCGGGGGATCTCCTGGAGCCATCCGAGCCCCCACGGGGGATCGGATGGCACCAAATTAAAGAGGAGACCCGGCCTGATCCAATGAGGGGTCAGGTGAGTATTATTTTTTTTAATTTTTTTTTTAACTAGCAGGGGGGAATGTCAAGCATGTAACACCTACGTGCTTGGCACTTAAGGCACGGACATGCAAGCACGTAGGTGTTACGTGCTTGGCACTTAAAGGGTTAATGACTGGTCTTTCTCCTCTTTTATGACCCTGGTCATAAGTTTTATGTTCTCCTAGTCCCAACCTTTGTTTGGATTTTATTGCTTTATTGTCTTAGGATGTTGATACTATCTGCTTTGAATACAATTCCTGCCCGCTGTCACGGACCGGGTGGAGCGGACTCGGGTGTGGATCCGCTTTAACTGTGGAACCGATGGCGGGTACCGTGTCAGGGGAGCGGAGTCTAAGAGGCCACCGGTATTCACCAGAGCCCACCGCAAGGCAGGTTGGTCTTGTGCGGCGAGTGACCCCCAGGTCGCTACCCCCTAACAGCGGCCCAGTCCCACAGTCAGCCGAGGTTCAGTGAGGTACACAAGTGGCAGGCAAAAAGGCGTAGTAGTATAGGCAGAGATCGGGGCTGGCAGCACAGGTTCGCGGTAAAGGTGAGTAGCCGAGGTCGGGGCAGGCAGCAAAGGTTCAGAGTCGGGGACAGGCAGAGGTCGGTACACGGGTGAGCAATCCAAGAATGTCTGACTTTCAACAAGCATGGAGAGACCAAGATCCGGCACTGAAGGAAGGAAGTGCCTGTTTAAATAGGGGAAGATGATGCAGGATTGGATGACATAAACACCAATCAGTGCTGTAAAGGCCCTTTAAATCTCAGGGATCCTGTGCGCTCGCCCTCTAGTGGACGGAGACGTGTGCGCACCTGACCATGCAAGGAGGAAGCATTGGGGGAAGGGCGGCAGCTGGAAGCAGCCCTGAGGGAAGATGGATGACGGCTGCATGCAGCCATGGAGGTAGGTGAAATGCTGTGAGACGGGCGTGCAGCGCTCGCCCTAACAGTACCCCCCCCTTGGGTCTCCCCTTCTTCTTGGGACCAAGAAAATCTGAGATGAGACTACGGTCTAGAATATTCTCTTCGGGCTCCCAAGATCTTTCTTCAGGTCCACAGCCTTCCCAGTCGACCAATAAATATCTTTTTCCTCTGGAGAGCTTAGAAGCCAGAATCTCCTTCACTGAAAAGGTATCCTCGGTGCCCGAGATTGGGGCAGGCACCAACGTTTTAGGAGAGAATCGATTGACAATAACTGGCTTCAACAGAGAGACGTGAAAAGAATTGGGAATTCGCAGTGAAGTCGGTAGGTGAAGCTTATAGCAAACTGGATTGATCTGTTGTTTGATCTTGTATGGCCCCAAGTAACGGGGGCCCAATTTGTAGCTAGGAATTTTGAAGCGGATGTATTTTGCCGACAGCCACACCTTATCTCCTGGAGAATAAACAGGCGGAGCTCTTCTCCTTTTATCAGTGCTAACCTTCATGCGGGCGGAAGCTTGACAAAGGGAACGCTGTGTTTCTTGCCAGATGGTGGAGAAATCCTGTGTGAGACTGTCCATGGCGGGCACTCCGGAGGACATGGATAAAGGCAAAGGCGGAAGGAGTTGACGGCCGTACACCACCAAAAACGGGGACATCCTTGTGGACTCAGAATCCTTAAAATTATACGAGAATTCCGCCCAAGGCAACAGATCGACCCAATCGTCTTGACGCGCTGAAACAAAATGGCGAAGATAATGCCCGAGAATCTGATTGACTCTTTCCACCTGGCCGTTAGACTGGGGATGATAACGGAGGAAAAGTCCAGTTTAATTTTCATTTGTTTACAAAGAGCTCTCCAGAACTTGGACACAAACTGCACACCTCTGTCAGACACAATATGTGTAGGTAGACCATGAAGTCGAAAGATATGCTTCAGGAAGTATTTTGCCAACAGAGGAGCTGACGGGAGGCCGGGCAAAGGAACAAAATGCGCCATCTTAGAAAACCTATCCACTACCACCCAAATTACAGTATTGCTATGCGAAGAAGGGAGGTCGGTAATAAAGTCCATAGCAATGTGTGTCCATGGGGTATCCGGAATAGGAAGTGGGTGGAGTAGGCCAGCAGGTCTTTGGCGAGGGGTTTTGTCGCGAGCGCAGGTGGTACAGGCCTGAACGAATTCGGTCACATCCTTTTCAAAAGAAAGCCACCAATAATATCGAGAAATGATAGAACAAGACTTCCTGATACCGGCATGGCTGGCTACATGGGAAGAATGCCCCCATTCTAATATTTTGCGACGTTGGCGGGCTGGCACAAAGGTCTTTCCCGGCGGTGCTTGTACAAGAGTAGCGGGGGCAGAGTGTACAAGGCGTTTAGGCGGGATGATATGTTGTGGAGTGGATTCAACACCAGAGATGTCAGAGGAGCGAGAAAGGGCATCTGCCCTGATGTTCTTAGCGGCTGGCCGGAAGAAGATTTGAAAATCAAATCGAGCGAAAAACAACGACCAACGAGCTTGTCGTGTATTCAATCGCTGGGCAGTTTCTAAATAAGATAGATTTTTGTGATCAGTATAGATGGATACTTGATGGGCAGAACCTTCTAAGAGGTGTCTCCACTCCTCCAACGCCAACTTGATGGCGAGTAACTCCCGATCTCCGATAGAGTAATTCCTCTCCGCTGGCGAAAAGGTCTTCGAAAAGAACCCGCAGGTGAGAATTCTGCCAGTAGACGATTTTTGAGTGAGCACCGCTCCGGCTCCAATGGAGGAGGCATCTACTTCTAGGGTGAAAGGCCGAGATGGATCTGGCCTAGACAACACTGGTGCAGAGGAGAAGGCCTTTTTTAGAGCAATGAAGGCCTCTTCCGCCTGAGGAGGCCAAGACTTCGAATTGGCGCTCTTCTTTGTGAAGGTCACAATAGGCGCCACTACAGTGGAAAAGTGAGGAATAAACTGCCGATAGTAATTGGCGAAGCCCAGAAAACGTTGAATAGCTCGCAGGCCAATAGGACGGGGCCAATCCAGAACTGCTTTCAACTTGCTGGGGTCCATCTGAAGGCCACGAGCTGAGACAATATATCCAAGAAAGGGTAAGGCGGTTTGATCAAATAGACACTTCTCCAGCTTGGCGTAAAGATGGTGTTGACGGAGACGAGACAGGACTTGCCGGACATGACGGTGATGTTCTTCTAGATTAGATGAAAAGATGAGTATATCATCCAAATATACAACAACACAGGAGTAAAGCAAGTCCCGAAAAATGTCATTTACGTATTCCTGGAATACAGCGGGTGCATTGCAGAGACCAAAGGGCATCACTAAATATTCGAAGTGGCCATCGCGGGTATTGAAGGCGGTCTTCCATTCATCGCCCTCGCGTATACGTATCAAATTATAGGCTCCCCTCAGGTCAAGCTTGGTGAAGACCCTGGCCCCACGCAGTCGGTCAAATAATTCGGCAATCAAGGGCAAAGGGTAGCGATTTTTAACGGTAATCTTATTGAGGCCACGGTAATCAATACAAGGGCGAAGAGAGCCATCTTTTTTCGCCACAAAGAAGAACCCCGCGCCTGCTGGAGAGGAAGACTTCCGAATGAACCCTTTATGAAGATTTTCTCGAATATACTCCGACATGGCTTGAGTCTCAGGAGCCGAGAGAGGGTAAATTCGGCCACGAGGAGGAGTGGTACCCGGTAGGAGGTCTATAGGGCAATCGTAGAGGCGATGAGGCGGAAGTACCTCCGCTTGTTTCTTGCAGAATACATCAGCATAGGTC
Organism: Gastrophryne carolinensis; assembly: GCA_027917425.1. Taxonomy (NCBI): domain Eukaryota; kingdom Metazoa; phylum Chordata; class Amphibia; order Anura; family Microhylidae; genus Gastrophryne; species Gastrophryne carolinensis. The sequence continues at coordinate 305,185,611 of CM051234.1, read as the reverse complement.
TGGTAGATCTCAGGCAAGCCAGGTAATGGTGCTGAAGCAGGAATGGGTCGAACAGGAACAGACTTCAAGCACCTCTTAAAGCACGCTGCACCCCAAGTCTTGATATCACCGGTGGTCCAGTCAAGCGTGGGATCATGACGTTGGAGCCAAGGAAGGCCTAGAAGAATCTGAGAGGTGCAATTAGGGAGGACGTAGAACTCAACATTCTCTTGATGGAAGAGTCCAATTTTTAATTGGAGGGGAACGGTGCGATAGCGCACAGTACAGTCCAGCCTATCACCATTGACTGAGGCGATAAATAAGGGTGTAGCAAGGCGATTCACAGGGATATTATGTTTATTGATCAAGGCAGCCTCTATAAAGTTCCCTGCAGAACCAGAGTCCAAAAAGGCGGTTAAATTCAGGGAGGTGGAAGGTGAGATGGAAAGTTGAACAGGAACAGTGAGCCGTGGAGAGGAAGCACATACACCCAGGGACGCCTCTCCCACCGCCACTAGGTGCGCCCGTTTCCCTGACGTGGAGGGCGAATAGGACAGTCCTTCAAAAAACGCTCAGAACCACCGCAGTACAGACAAAGGTTCTCGTTCCTTCTGCGAGTTCTCTCCAATTGGGTCAAACGGAATCGATCGACCTGCGTGGCCTCCTCACTGGGAGGTACATGTGCAGACAAAGGGTTTTGAAATACTGGAGCCAAACGGGATGCCCTCCTAGGGCGCTGAGAGTCTCTTTCTTGGCGGAATTCTTCATGCCTCTCAGCAAAGCGCACATCAATGCGTGTGGCCAGATGGATGAGTTCAGTGAGAGATGAAGGCAGGTCACGAGCCGCAAGAGCATCCTTAATTTTACTAGAAAGTCCTTTCTTGAAGCAGGCACACAAGGCCTCATTGTTCCAAGACAATTCGGAGGCAAGAGTGCGGAACCGAATGGCGCATTCACCAACGGACAACTCGCCCTGGACCAAATTCAAAAGGGACGATTCAGCAGATGAAGCCCGGGCAGGTTCCTCAAAGACCTGGCGAAACTCTGGCGAGACAAAGGTGTTAATACTGGAAGAGACAGGGTCATTGCGATCCCACAAGGGAGTGGCCCAGGCCAAAGCCTTTCCAGAAAGCAAACTGATGACAAAGGCCACCTTAGCTCGTTCAGTGGGAAATTGATCCGCCAACAACTCCAAGTGCAGGGAACATTGGGCAAGGAACCCTCGGCATAACTTGGCATCCCCATCATATTTAGCCGGCAAGGAGAGACGGATTCTGGCAGAAGATGTTACTGGGGGCTGTGGCGGTAATGCTGGAGCCGGTGATGAAACTTGCTGTTGCTGAATCGTTAATAATTGCTGCATCATGGCAGAGAGTTGATTAATCTGGCGGGACTGCATAGCCACTATAGCAGGCAATTCAGTGGCATCCGGCAGCGGTACCTCAGCGGGATCCATGGTCGGATCTTACTGTCACGGACCGGGTGGAGCGGACTCGGGTGTGGATCCGCTTTAATTGTGGAATCGATGGCGGGTACCGTGTCAGGGGAGCAGCGTCTAAGAGGCCACCGGTATTCACCAGAGCCCACCGCAAGGCAGGTTGGTCTTGTGCGGCGAGTGACCCCCAGGTCGCTACCCCCTAACAGCGGCCCAGTCCCACAGTCAGCCGAGGTTCAGTGAGGTACACAAGTGCAGGCAAAAAGGCGTAGTAGTACAGGCAGAGATTGGGGCTGGCAGCACAGGTTCGCGGTAAAGGTGAGTAGCCGAGGTCGGGGCAGGCAGCAAAGGTTCAGAGTCGGGGACAGGCAGAGGTCGGTACACGGGTGAGCAATCCAAGAATGTCTGACTTTCAACAAGCATGGAGAGACCAAGATCCGGCACTGAAGGAAGGAAGTGCCTGTTTAAATAGGGGAAGATGATGCCAATCAGTGCTGTAAAGGCCCTTTAAATCTCAGGGATCCTGTGCGCTCGCCCTCTAGTGGACGGAGACGTGTGCGCACCTGACCATGCAAGGAGGAAGCATTGGGGGAAGGGCGGCAGCTGGAAGCAGCCCTGAGGGAAGATGGATGACGGCTGCATGCAGCCATGGAGGTAGGTGAAATGCTGTGAGACGGGCGTGCAGCGCTCGCCCTAACACCCGCCAACCTGTGCCTGCTGGTATTGTAAACTATTTTGCTGTATATTTATATATGCAACATTATTAACAATATTGATTTTCCATAAAGGCCCATTATTTACATATTCGCCCACTAGAGACAGATATATATATATATATATATATATATATATATATATATATATATATCGAGGTCTCTCAAATATATAAAACGTAAGTCTTAACCCTTTAAATGCCAGCCACGTAAAATTTACGTGGTTGCTTCTCCTCCACTTAAGTGCCAGCCACGTAAAAGCCACGTGCCTGGCATTTACCCCTGCTAGCGGGCAAAAAAAAAAAGAAAAAAATACTCACCTGACCCCTCGTTATATCCGGCTGGGTCTCCTCTTTAATTTGGTGGGAGGGGGGGGAGAGCCCCCGGAATAGCCCCCCCTTCCGCTTCGGCAGCAGCTGCTAACTGTAAAAAAAAAAAATAAATAAAAATTACATTCACTTACCTCCGTGTGTGCTGGCTCCCGCTGTCCCTCCTTTTCACCTGGGGTGCCTCCGATCCCCCCCAGGACTTACCGATCTTCATGAGAGAGCATGGGAGGCTGTCTCGGCGGCCGCCATCTTGTCGCTATGGGGGCAGGGTTAATGAAGTCATCCCGGCCCCGATCACCGGCTTCAGCTCTCTCAGCTGTCAGATGCCGGTGATCGGTGCCCGGGGAAGGAGGTGGCAGGAGATCCTCTGATCTCCTGCCTCCCCCTTCTCTGGATGCCGATCACAGGCATCTGTCAGCACAGCGGCGAGGGACAAGAGCTTACAATCGGAGGTAAGTACAGTAAAAAAAATATTTGTTTTTTAATAAAATACTTTTGTGTGGTGTTTTTTTTTTGAACAGTTAACCCTTTGTGAACTGGTAAGGGGTCCATGAGACCCCTTATACCAGTTCACAAGGCTCTGGGTTTGGCAAGTCACCTGCGGCTAGCGGGTGACTTGCCATTAACCCCCAGCCCCCCCATCACCTGCCTCCCCAACAGCTGGGGGGGGGGGCGGAGGGCCCGGGCCACTTAGTGGCTATGTGGGCTAGTAGCCTGCAGGGCCAGGGGCCACCAACGCTGGCACCTGCGCCCTGTTCTACAAGCCCCCATAGCTGGCCCGGGTCAGTAATGCTGGGTATGGTCCCCCCCCATTTTAAATTAACCGCTTATGTCCTGTTACACAGCAGGTATAAAATGCTTCCAGCATTTTGTGGTGTGTTTGTGTTTTTTTTTAATTTAAAGTGGACCAACACCCAGGATTTTGACTATCCTGGGAATTGGTCCTTTCCCCCGGGGCATTCCGATCGAGGATGCCCCGCTCTGTGAAACCCCCCGATCGCCCACAATAACTCATCTCACCCCGATCCTATGGTGCATGCGCGGCCTCTCGTCCAATCAGCGCGCTCAGAGCGGCTGAGTTATGGACATCTAAGAGACGTCTAGGCTCAGCCACTCTGAGCGTACTGGAGACCACATCCCCCACTTCCCTCTAACAGGGAACGTGCCCGCGCCGGCCATTCATAAATAGCCAGCGCGGGCACGCGCCCTGCTAGAGGGATATGGGGGATGCGGCCCGCGCATGCGCCGTAGGACCGGGATTCAGGTAAGTGGTAGCGGGTGTTCCGGGGGGTTTCACACAGAGGGGCATCCCGATTTTGGATGCCCCGGGGGAAGGAATAGAACGGTCTGGGAATATAGATTCCCGGGCCGATCAGCGCTGGGTGTTGGTCCACTTTAACCCATTGTGAACTTGTAAGGAGTCCATGAAACCCTTATACCATTTCACAAGGCTGGGGGGCTGTCAAGTCACCTGCGGCTAGCAGGTGACTTGCCATTAACCCCGGCCCCCCTATTACCTGCCTCCCCGAAGCCCAGGGGGGGCAGAAGGGCCCGGGCTGATTTAGGCGGTGCGGGCTTGTACTTGGCAGGGCGGGGGGCCACCAAAGCTGGCCCCTGCGCCCTGTTTTACAAGCTCTGCATAGCTGATCCCCGGGCTGGTTATGCTGGGTAGGGGGGACCCCATGTCATTTTTATGGGAATTTTTAAGGATTTTTAACCCTTAAAATTAAAAAAAAAATGGGGATTACCCCCCCCCCGGGGGGAACCCCATGCCAATTTTCTTCTTGATTTAACCCTTTATAGTGTGGATTGTAGTTGTATTTTATTTTTACATGTTATAAAGTGTTATTTTCAGTTTGGGGGAGGGTCTTCTGAACAGTAACGGGGGGCTACTGATACATATGTGGTACCGTTGTAATCGGGAGAAATTGGGCTTTTTACATGCAATATGGTTTTTTTTAAAAAAAAAAAAGGTTTCATTTGAAATAAAGGAGACAATTTTCTAAAAAAATGTTTTTTTAATTTTGTTTTGTTTAATTTACTCAAAAATATTTTTAAAAGCAGTAAAAAAATTACAAACAAGACATTTCATGTTAAAGCCTAAACTCTGCCGCAAAAATAAAATATATCATTTGTAGCGATAACCTTTATCGCCGGAGGGCTTCCCCGCCAGAGACGTCCTTTTCCCAATGGTGAGAGGTGCTGCAGGAATTCCAGAGTCATCCGTGAGGAACCAGGAACAGCCCTTACAAGGGCTAGTGAATTGTAATATAGTGTTTCCCCCAATAAGAGACAGAACTCAGTATTGAGGGTGAAGATGAACTTAACTTTATTAGTGCCACCCTGTGCCTTATATGCAAGGCTCCATGCAAGGGGACCTCCCCCGTGGACCTGATGGAGAACTGCATGACAAACCCACAGACCAATGGGAGCAGGGCACACAATCCCTCAACTCTGCCGGTAACACAATCAGTAGAACAATAGCAGTCTGTAACACAATCAGTAGAACAATAGCAGTCTGTAACACAATCAGTAGAACAATAGCAGTGTCAGGAACCGCTTACCTGATCCCCGTTCCAGTGACGTCTCCAGGCGGCCAGCTGCAGTTGTCACTGTGCGGCGGCCGCGCCGAGCGGCGTCGGCTCGAGCGGCGCCCAGCTCAGCCACGCCCCCCGCTTCCTCCTCCAGGAGACGTGCTCGCGCGCGGCCGCGTTGCCGACCTCTGCCTGAATTGACGCCTCTCGATCCTGAATCCTTGTTGCCGACCTTTGCCTGAACTGACGCTTCTAGATCCTGATCCCCAGTTGCTGACCTCTGCCTGAACCCCGACTACGTCTTGCCTGACCCCTGGTGCCGCTACGATCTCTGCCTTCCCGTTATCGACCTATTGCCTGTCTCTGGACTTCCGTCACTCACGCTCTTGCTATTGGTTCTCCAGTCCTCCCACATATAAGCTTACATCCTTTGAGCCATTAAGTCCTGGGGGCAACCGATCCCGGGTAGGCGTATCTTGCGTCCCAGCAAGCGGGGGCTCCTACAGGTGAAGCTGGCTGTGGAGATTGGGGGTTGTGAGCTTATTAAGAGGGCTGGAGTTACCCCGAGCGTGACAAGCAGTCTGTAGCACAATCAGTATAACAATAGCAGTCTGTAATACAATCAATAACACAATGGCAGTCTGTCTGGGACATGCTCAAGAAAATGAAAGTAATGGGTCTATGCAAAAACAGTGCCTTTAAAATCCAATGGCAGAGTCTGTCACATCATTTTCCTGGAAATACCTGCAAAAATCACAGTTAAGCATAGCGCAAAATGGTTAAAAATGACCTGTCACAAGAGGGTGACAAAATCTCAAGTAGGCTGGCAGTTAAAAGGGTTAATAGTACCTATGCATGTTGGGTATCGTTCTGCTCGGGGGACCTTGCGCTTTTAGATTTAGCTTGTTTTTTCTTGTTTGCATATTGATATTTTAGGAAAACTCATTTTTTATTCTGCTTTATTATACATTTTTTAAGGGAACCCTGTGCGACCAAAGAATTCTTTGAGGGATTACTTTCAGAAAGATGGGCCCACTACAACATGCTGGGTACACTTAGAAAGCTTATCATGTGTACTTTCAATGAATGTGTTCGGTTCGGGGGATGTTGCTTTTTCAGATTAACTTGTTTTTTCCTTGTTTGCATATAGTTTTTTTTAGGAAAATGTGGCTTTGTTCCTGCTTCTTTTATCCTTTTTTAGGGAAGCTCTGTGTAACCAAAGAATACATTGAGGGAGAACTTCCAGAAAACTGTGGCAACATCAACAAGCCTGGTACGCCTAGAAAGCTTGAAGTGTGTATTTCCAGAGAATATATATTTTGTGGGGGGTATTTCAAAGGTTGTTTTTATTAAAAAACTGCAAGGTGCACATAGCGCTTAGCATAGCTGTATTTCATCTAAAAATCTCTTAAAGTGCCGTTTCAGTTTGGGGGAGTCTCCTGGGCAGGAAAGGGTGTCTACCAATACATATGTGGTACCGTTGTAACCGGGAGAAATTGGGATTTCACACGCAATAAGATTTTATTGACAAACTTACATTTTTTATTACAAATAAAAACTACAAATTGTAAAAAATAGATTTTTTTTTTATTTTTTTTCACATATTTCACCCCAAAATATTAAGAATACACTTGACAAATGACAAACAAGACATTTTATGTTAAAGCCCAGACTCTGCTGAAAAAAAAACAATATATAATTTTCCTGGGAAATCCCTTCAAAAATCACAGTTGAACATGCATAGTGCAAAATAGTGAAAAATGGTCTGGCAACAAAGCGTAACAAAAACTCCAGGTAGGTTGGCACTTAAAGGGTTAAAAGTGATTCAAATTTGCTGAGACTGATGGGACCCGATACATTACAGTATCTCAAGTTACAGTCTGTATCCTTCGGCCACCACACACAATGCCACACCTTCTTCAACAGATCATCAAACATAGTTCATATCTTTCCACCATCAATAACTGCTTATGTGATTTTGGGTGACCAACTCTGGTGACATCCGGATTTATTCACTGCTGCTGGTGCTGGACACACACCAGACCAACTGTTTTTTTCAAGAGAGTCTGGGCTTCAACATGAAATCTCTTGTTTGGCCTTTTTTAGTGTATTCTCAATTTTCAGATAAAATACAACTATGCTATGTGCTATGCGCACCTTGCAGTTTTTCCAGAAAAACAACCTTTACATTTACATTTAAAATACCCCCCACAAACTATATATTCTCTGGAAGTACACACCTCAAGCTTTCTAGGCATACCAAGCTTGTTTATGTGGGCTTAGTTTTCTGGAAGTAATCCCTCAATGTATTCTTTGGTTGCACAAAGTTTCCCTAAAAAAAAATAGAAAGGAAGAATCAAGCCACATTTTCCTAAAAAAAAACTATATGCAAACAAGCAATAACAAGAAAAATCTCAAAAATCAACATGCCCCGAACAGAACGATACCCAACATGCATAGGTACTGTCAAGGGAAGAGTTGGCAAACACCCCAAAGTAAAGCATGTGCGTAACTGTAATTTTACTTGAAAATTTCAGCTCTGCAGACAAAGTGTGCACCTTGCAATTTTTCAACCAAAACAACCCTTCACAGTTGGAATAGCCCCTATAAACCATACATTCCCTGAAAGTACACATGTTAAGCGTACCCAGCTTGTACTGAATACAAAACTGAATAAATAACATGTTTTCCTAAAATATAAATATGCAAACGTGCAAGGTCCCCCGAGCTGAACAATACCCAACATGCATAGCTACTGTTAACCCTTTTAATTGCCAACCTACTTGAAGTTTTGTCACCCTCTGTTGACAGGTCATTTTTCCCCATTCAGCGCCATGTTTAACCGTGATTTTTGCCAGAATTCCCAGGAAAATTATAGATATATATTTTGCAGCAGAGTTTAGGCTTGAACATGAAATGTCTTGTTTGTAATTTTTCTACTGTTTTTTTTAATATTTTTGTGTAAAAATAAATAAATAAATAAATATTTTTTAGACAATTGTCTCCTTTATTTTAAATAAAACATTTACTTTATTAGCGAAAACCATATTGCATGTGAAAGCCCAATTTCTCCCGATTACAACGGTACCACTTGTATATCGGTAGCCCCCCCCCATTCTTGCCCAGGAGGCCCCCCAAACTGAAAATAGCACTTTATAACATTTACAAATAAAATACTACTACTATCCACACTATAAACATAAGGGGTTAATTAAAAAAAAAAATGACATAGGGTCCCCCCTCCTGGGGGGGGGGGGGTGGAAATGGGGTCCCCCTTACCCAGCATTACCAGCCCGGGACCAGCTATGGGGGCTTGTAGGAACAGAGTGGAGGGGCCAGCTTTTGTGGCCCCCCACCCTGCAGCCTACAAGTCCACATAGCCTATGTGGGCCTGGGCTCTTCTGTTCCCCCCCGGGCTTTGGGGAGGCAGGTAATTGGGGTGCCGGGGGTTAACGGCAAGTCACCTGCTGGGGTTAATTTAAAAAAAAAAAATGACATAGGGTCCCCCCCAAAATAAAAAAAAAAAATTAAATGGGGTCCCCCTTAATTGCAGCTATTAGCAGCTGCTGCTGGCGAAGCGGGGGTAGGCGCTATTCCAGGGGCTCTCCTGGAGCCATCCGACCCCCCACGGGGGATCGGATGGCATCCAATTTAAAGAGGAGACCCGGCCGGATCCAACGAGGCGTCGGGTGAGTATTTTTAATTTTTATTTTTTTAACTAGCAGGGGGGAAAGTCAGGCACGTAGATTCTACGTGGAGTAGAAGCGAGCACGTAGAATCTACGTGCTTGGCACTGAAAGGGTTAAAGCTCCCTGTCCCAAATCTAGCATAGTAAACCGTTGTCTGCCTTTTGTGGGTTCTATAATTCTGAGCCTTATTACTATACGTTTTGCAGAGGGGCAGAGCTTCGAAATGTGACCCGCTTGGACACAAGAGTGACACTTCACACTTCTAACTCTCATTAAATTGTCTCTGCAGGGTACAGCAGAGTTAATTAGTCTAGGCATTGCTTTTTGTAATGGGGACCTTGCGACACTGGCACTGGAGCTTGTGTGACTGCACTAACCTTTGGGGCTACCTTTGGGTAATTTTCACTCATACAATTACCTTGCACCCCCGATTCTATACGCTTATTTGGTGAAGACCCACATGAAAGATCCTTAGCAGCACTAGGAAAGGCATCTCCCTGTCTCCTGATATTCACAGACACAAGTTCAACTTCTTTTACTGTGGCTATCAGCTTTTCTGACATTACCTGATTGTTTCTGCGCAATTCCCAAACTTTCAGCAGATGCCCTCATTACTCCTAGTGCTTTACCTAGAGAGGTCACCTCCTCTCTGAGGCTTTCATTTTGTATTTTCACCAAAACAAACTCCTTTGAAATCCACACTGCCCCATAAATCAAAAAGCATTTGCACTCAGATTTGGAAATTTGCTTAGCAGCAATGCATTTAGACACATAATCCTGGGCCTCTGCCCATGGGTTACTGGATCCCTGCATTGCTCTAATAATCCCCTCTGCATTCCTTATCTTGTTCATCTTTTTTACAAGACCCTCCATGACTATAAAATAAGGCACTTCCAATCAATTAAATATGCTGTACTCACCAATAGCAACAGCGTTCCTAGAACAATAGAAATTAAATTGCACAATGTATTATATACCACAATATACTCAATATTCACCACAGTTCAGCGCTCCGCAAATACACAAATGTCTCGAACAAACATTAAACTACTGAAGAACATACATAATGGTGTGCCGTGCTATACATAAGCCTATCATTAACTGTATAAACACAAATTGAGTATATAACTCGATGATTCACTAGAAAAGTAGTAAGGAGAATGATAAAGGCTATCAATTGGTTCCCCTGATGGCCGGACTGATCCAATGAATATTGTCATAATATTGGGAGCCATCGGTGTTAGATGTGTAAACTGTACAAAGCCTGGAATGCTCAATAAATCCATAAGGATGGGGTATAAATCCAAGGGTCTGATGCCTGTTATCCAAGACTGCTCGAGAATTAAGGGGTACTCAGGGCGGGGGTCCGGGGTTATTGGTTATCTACTTGGGCTAATTATTAGTACATTACATTGTACCTCTTTGTATTATATAGTCAAATACATTACAACCACTGATATTTAACCCATAATAGTCACCTTTTATCGGGACCTCCTGCTTGTTGTTGTGTTTTTAATCTTGTATTTGTCATACTATGTGCTTTTATTTGTGCATATAATGAATATTTATTAAACATATTGGGTTTCTAACTTTAATTTAGTGTGCGGCCTTGCTTGGTGGGGGTCCTTGAGATCAGTCTAGGATCTCTTATGTACAATTTTGGTTCGTTGTGTTTCCCCCACGGCTGGCACCTATTTTGATTAATTGTTCGGCAGTGCACCATCCATCATAGTCTTAGATTTATCTGGCCAATGATAACACAACGGATACACGCATAAGACTGTAAGTTCTTTTGACTTCTGGTATATGCAGAGGACACTGCAGGAGATATATTAGGAGATATAGGAGATATATTGTTGACAAAATAACACAATAATGCAACATAATACAATACAGTTCTGAGACTGGCATACATATATACAGGGATTAAAGCAACTTTAAAAGCATTACCCTCCTGAAACGGTACCCACAAACAGACCTTTCAGCTGGCAGCCTCCATTCCTCCTTTCTCTCTTGCCTTCTTGCCTCCCTTCCCTACTCCTCTCATGTGCAAGCAGTCTCCCTCTTCTTCCCCCTGCCTCTCTTTCCTCCTGCCCTCCTAAGGCTTCCACCAATTATACCCCAAAAAAGCCTTTGATCTCTGGTCTTGTTTAATGACTGGTCTTGTATTGTAAACTATTTTGCTGTATATTCCTATATTTATATATGCAACATTATTAACAATATTGATTTTCCATAAAGGCCCATTATTTACACATATACTACTACTCTCAAAGACCTGCCTCTCATACTATTTAATTTACTACTGAATCATGCATAGTTTTGTGATTGTATAAGTCCATTTTTAAATATTTCTTGCTACAGTACCTACCACTTCTAGAGGAAGTCCAAACATTGAGGGGAGAGGCAATCTGCATGGAAGCTGAGACTGGGACCCTGAGTGACAGGTCAGTCATCCAATCCCATCCAGCAGTGTGATTGTACTGGTCTGTCACTCAAGTCCAACAGTCGCTGAAAGCCATAACTGCCATGCAGAGTCCCGCCTCCCCCACCAGCTTGAGAGGATTTCAGCAATGAGGTGAGTTGTTTTACTATTTAATGTCCAAATTGGGCTTACATATTGGGTGTATTCATGTACACATGAATTTTGCAAAAACGCTTGGTGTGGTGTGCAGACTTATAAGAATAAAGACATATTTCTTGCTCAGTGGTCAACAATTGTGGCTCGCACCAGGAATGGACCACTGAAATGCCTTATTGATGTGCTGTAGCACTGACTTTTACCCAACAATCTTTCAAAGTCATGGCCTCCACTATATAGCACATTTTCACTGAAGGTATTTTAACCCCCAAACTGCCCATGAGGTGCCTGACGTGTCCCTGGAGGTAGTAGTGCAGTGGGGGAGCATGCCGGGGGCAAGTGTTGGGCATAAGGGGCGCTGCAGCATGTTTTCTGTTTTTTCCATCCACTGTATTGTTCACCGCCACCACAGCTCCAATACAGGCAGTGTAGGAAAGACTGACTTGGAAGCAGTGGCTGGAGCTGTGGAGGATGGCGCCAATATGCCATGCTATCCCCATCTGCCGAGAAGATACTGCCAGCTGCACCATCTGCCATGATGTTGCTGCCTGTCATCTCCGCTGAGATGACACTGCCTGTTGTCCCCGCCCGCCGAGATGATGCTGCCCGTCGTCCCTGCCCACAGAGATTATGCTGCCTATCATCCCTACCAGACGAAATGATGCTGCTCGTCGTCCCCCGCCCGCCGATGCTGTCACCCCTGGCTAAGATGCAACCGCTGATCTATGCAGCCGCACTACAGGCATCCTGAAGGGTGGAGCGGACCATTAACTAGCATGTACACCTGCATACCTACCTGCCTCAGCCACCTACTCATCCATGTGCTCTAATGTCTGCCGCCTAACCACCCATGAGACATTTTCGGGACCATTAAGAGGTTAACAGGTTGCCCAGAAATGGGGGGGGGGGGTCATCTTCAATTGATTCCTTACCCCAATTACACTGCTTGGCCACAAACTTTACTTAGTATTATGAAGGTGCATCATCACCATATTCAGCAATCATTCTTTCATGGATTGCTTTAGGCTTCTGTGGCAAAATCCGTACCTATTGCCCTCAACTGTCATGGCATCACCGAAGTCATGAGGTACGGTCCCTTGACATGGGCCTTCAAGACTCTGGCAGGCTGCGGGGCTCTTTCACTACCAACATTGAACTGAGCCCCACCAGCCCTGTATAAATGCCACCGGTCCATTAGAGAGATTATACTGGGCCAAAAGGCATAGACGAGTAGACGAGTAAGAGTTTGTGAATCAGGCCCAAGATTAAGTTATGTATTTAACTAATTTGAGAGCTCACTACACAAACTATATATATATATATATATATATATATATATATATATATATATATTGTATACAAGTGAGCAAGTTACAATCAGAATGAGCAAATTAAATGTATGTCAGCTAAGTTTCTGGTTCTTAATGATGTGAATGCAGCACTGGGATCACCGGGGGGGGGGGGGGGGTCTGGGCATGGATACCAAGGAAGGTGAGGTGTTTTATTTCTTTTGGGGAGATGAGCCGTGGTGGTCTACATTCAGACTGGACTTCTGCTTTAAAAAAACTCTCACCTTCATGGTGCTGGCTTTAATCTTGCCCTTAGGCAATCAATCGCAGTCAAACTTCATGATTGCAGGCAGCCTAAGACGGCTCCAAAAGCTCAGAAAACGCACTAGGTGCAGGTAGGATGATTTATCTTACGTTTCCCACACCCTGTACGTATTGCTCACATTAAAAATCATCCTACCTGCATCTACTGAATTTTCTGAGCCTTTAAACATCCAAGGTGGCAGCTCATGGAGTCTCAGGCTGCCTGCAAACAGGAAGTGTCTTCTGACTGTGTCGCTCTGCATTCTGGGATTGCTGTCCTCTCCTGACCACAGCTCTGCTGTCTGTGCAAAGCACAGCTATAACCCCCTGTACTTTATTTCACTCTCCTCTCCTCAGTATGTGATGCTTCTGAGGCAAGATGGCGGCGCCCGTATCCTAGAGTCCTGAACAGAGTTGCAGCCCGGTGGCGGAAAGAATAATAAATGATTAAAAACTTAAAATATATTAATTTTAGATGCTGGGGAATATTTTTTAAGGGTTTGGGATTTTCTTTAAATCATGCTGAAGGTCCGGTTTAAGCTGAAAGCGAGTGCACTGATTGGCTGAGTGGCCCAGTGCGCACACTTTCATTTGGCTCCGCTGATGGCTAAAGAGCAATGTGCTTAGCCAGCCACATCTCCTAGCCGTGGCCTGCCCGCGATGTCCATTCAGAAAGAAGTGAGGTGAATGGGGATGTGGCAAGGTCTCCAGGAGAAGGTGAGCAAAACTGGTGATCAGTGGGGGGGGGGGGGGGGTTACACAGCGAATTGGGATGCCCCAAGAAGTGGAACTCAGAAGACCTTGGAGTCTTTCAGACCTTTTAAATTCAAGGTTGTGAAAAAAATAAATCATGTCCTAAGGGGTGATATGGGGGGGGAGGTCATACATGTAGCTCCTCAGATGTGAAGTAGCACACCCGCCACCCAGTTCCACCTCAGCCCGTCTAAAGCTCCCTTTCTCCCGCCCTCTTTGTGTGTCGGCCTCGCCTCCTGTGCTGTCAGTCACGTGGCCGAGGTGGGCAGGAACAGGAGTCAGCTGAGCAGCAGCCATTTTGTGTGTCCGTGTCCGGTGACAGGAGAGTCCAGCGGAGCCCCAGCCGGTGTGCGGAGATGGCGCTTCGTATGGTGAAGGGCAGTATTGACCGTATGTTCGATAAGAACCTGCAGGACCTGGTCCGAGGCATCCGGAACCACAAAGAGGATGAGGTGAGAAGGGGGCGGGGGAGCGGCTGACAGGAGCCGGCGAGCTCCCGGATGCAGGCAGCAGCGGGTGTCTGAGGAGAGACAGCGTCATGGAGCGATGATAACATCGCGTCTAATGTGGCATCAGCTCTGCACAGGGATGGAGGAGACCCCATCACACAGCGGCCTCTGACTTCCACAGGGCTGTGTGTGAGGATGCTGTTCCTGCAATAATTCCATCATCCTGGGTGGGTGGGTGGCTGCTCTATTCCCATAGCCTCCACCTTATCCTCCTCCTCATCAGGGCTTTTCTCACCCCAAGCAGTATGGGGGAGTTTTGGTTAGTCATACTGGTCCTGCAAAGAGAGGCCAGTGGATTCCCAGCGGCTCTGGGCGACGTGTCGCAAGTGCCATGGCTTCCTCTTCTTCCTGGATATCACACATCCCATCCCCACTGGCTGAGAATCTGCCCCCCCCCATTCATTGCATCTTGTTATTACACAGGAGTTTCCCAATAATGGCTTGTCAGACTGACAGCTGGGACAACAAAAATAACTTGCTGTTAGAAATCAAATTCAAGCTGATCTAAACTCTCTCTGGCAACCTACTTCAAGGTAGAATATGGTATGCACTAATCCCACCCCTTTCTGATCCCCACGAGTCCTGCAGCAATATATGTATACCTTTTGCAGGAGGGGTGGTTTAGGGTCCTGAGAACCAGCATCTAGAGTTGACAGGGACAGTTGAGGTCCCCTTTAAAACAGGATTTTGACTATCCTGGCATTTGTTCTGAGATTCCTAGGCATCCACTGTGTGACCCCCCCCCCCCCCCCAGATTGCCAGTATTCACTCATCTCTCCCCAGTCCAATGGTTCATGCGTGGACTCTTGTTCAAACAGACAGGCTTCGATGAGGAGAGCAGGACCTTGTGCACTGGCTGGGGTATGAGCGTGCACACAGCCCGAAGATGCTAAGCATGTGGGTGCACTTGCTCCCCAATGCAAACAATCAGAGCCATTTGCTGAATGATATAGGCACAGCAAACAACTCTGAACAAAAGCATGTGCATGCACCATTGGAACAGATCTTTTAAATTCCAGGGCCACCCCCCTTGGTTTTGTTCCACTTTAAAGATAAGTAACAGTCTATGGTGACCTACTAAACTCTAGGGGCAGTGTTGTCCCTCCTCTGTAGGGCATCATGCTTTGGAAAGCCTAGAATTTTACCTTAATGAGGAGCAAAACTTGGAATTTTCACTATTCTGTATGTTCTTTCTGCCTGGGGCATCCCAATTTGGGATGTTCCACTGTGTCTATCCCCCCAGAACGCTAGTGAACTTGCTTTCTGTTGATAATGCACAGGCTGCTGGTCAATCACCTTCTTGTGTTCCATTCAGCTTTTGCTATGCTGCTCAGAGCAAGCAAGGCTGATTAGTGTATGTGCTGCTGGCCACACTTCCTTATATCCGAGGCAACCTTTCAGCAATGCCTGCCATGGGTACGTGTTTCTAATAGAGATATAATGGGATGTGGCCTGTACATGTGCCATGGGATCTATAGGATTCCAGGACCGCTGGATTGAACCCAGTGAACCCCCCCCCAGGTCAACTGGAAGCTCGCCTTCCTCCACGATCCAACGGCACATGCGTGAGCAGCGTCCGCATCTCCGCTATCCCTTTAACTGGCCGGAGCAAGCCCCCTGTTAGAGGGTAGCGGGGGATGCGGCCACCATTGTGCTTGAGCCCGAGTGCGCTGACTGGATGAGAGACCACACAAGCGCCGTAGGACTGGTGAAAGGTAGGTCAGAACAGGAGACCTGGGGGGTTCACACAGCGGGGCTCCCCTGTTTGTGGTGCCCAGGGCGGCAAGGACCAAAACCCAGGATATACAGGAAATGGCTGCACCTCTTCCTATAGGAGGTGCGTGGCACTGTTGTTTGGAGCCGTTTCCTGTCCCCCCATCATACAGAGGTCCGTAGTCGGGTTTTGCCTTTCTGGCAGTCTTTTAAAGTGGACCATCACCCTCCCGTGATCACCTCCCTCCCCGCGGGACATCCAAGATCGGGATGTCCCGCGGGGTGAAACCCCCCCAAACACCCCAAATCCCCTTACCTTGTCTTCGGCGGCCGTCTGTGAATGGCCGGCACGCGTCAAGAGTGACGCGCGGGAGGCGGCGACGGAGGAGCCGCTTGTCCGCGGCTGTCAAATCTCTTGTCCGTCGGCGCGGGGAGAGGTGAGTTTTTCGGGTGATCGGGGGGGGGTTTCACACAGCGGGGCACCCCGATCGGGTGTGCCCCACCGAAGTGGACCAAGACCCAGGATAGTCAAAATCCTGGGTGTTGGTCCACTTTAAAGAGGAACTTCAAACTACTTAGTCTTGATAGTCCCCCGTCATCCTGCTACTATTTCCACCCCCGGCGTCTTAGCCATCTGTGACAGATGCCAGGGGAGCTTAGCCCCCCCCTTGCCCTCGCTAGTTGCGCCGACATCTTGTGGTATTTCTGACCCTCCTGCAGCCGCCTTGGCCGAGGACCTGGGGGTTGGCACAGTGTATCGTGGGCCAGAGAAGACAAGCTGGCACTGCCCTAGGGAAAGCGCCTGGGAAGAATGGTCGAGTGCAGGAGGAAGAGCAGAAGTCAGTTAAGTTATCCTGCCAAATGCAAAATCGGGAGTTTAAAGTGGACCAACACCCACGGGTGATCGGTCCGGGAATCTATAAGATTCCCGGGCCGATCACCCCCCACCCCGCGGGACATCCGAGATCGGGATGTCCCGCGGGGTGAAACCCCCCCAAACACCCCAAACTCCTTACCTTATCTTCGGAGGCGGCCGGCCGCCGCCGCCTCCCTCGCGCTCCTGTAGGCGTGCTCGCGCCCGCGCCGGCCGTCTGCGAATGGCCGGCGGGGGCGCGCGCGCGCCGAAAGTGACGCGAGGGAGGCGGCGGCGGCGGCTGCCGCTTAGACGTTCCTGATCCTCGCTTGTACGTCGGCGCGGGGAGAGGTGAGTTTTTCGGGGGCTTAGGGGGGGTTTCACACAGCGGGGCACCCCGATCGGGGGTGCCCCACCGAAGTGGACCAAGACCCAGGATAGTCAAAATCCTGGGTGTTGGTCCACTTTAAAGGGCACAGAGGGCAAAGTTTGAAGATTTTTTGAGAACTTCCTAGACTGTCCAATGTTCCTTTTTAAGAAACTGTCTAGGCAAGTGAGAAAAAAAAATGTACGGTACTTCCTTTTGTCCCCACCAGCTGATCGATCCTAGTCCAGCAATGTAAAATTTACCAAGAACGAGTCCTACGACATACGTTTCTAGGCTACCCTAGCCATTTTCTCACAGTTCCCATTTTGCAGTACTCATGAAGTTGTTGGGCACTGAATGGCTGATACAGCGTGAATTACGCTTCCAAGCTCCAAATTCAGCAGAGAGTTTGCAGAAGGTGCATCAGTATTTACTCATTGCTTGCCTCACCTCCTCTTCATTCAAAGTAAACCTGTGCTGCAACAGCCAGGATGGAAAGCGGCACTCTGCTGCTCAGCATCGGCCCTCTTAGCTGTGCTCTATCCGTGCTCTGTGAATGCTGACATCTCCACCATTTTGTAATATTGTTCTGCCTAGCTAATTGTGAGACCGAAATATTCAAGGCGTTAAGCTGGACCTGGGGAGCAGAGTGATGGAGAAAGTGGAGTGTTGCTGCCTTGATTTTAATGCAGGCTGGCATTTTTGCAACCTCCTTTGTGTCACTGCCTTACTCCACAATTACTTGTCTTATCCCTCGTAATTTCTACCTATACAGCGCCTCAGACTATGATGGTGCTTTATAATAATTATTACTAATTTAAAAGTGGACCAAAACTCAGTAACCCCCCCCCCCCCCTCCAACTGGGCATTCTGCACTGGTGATAGACGGGGCCTGGCGCGGGAGCGGAGCGCGCACAGCTGGAGGGATGCCGCCATAGTATTGCCTGGTTGGTTGAACTCCCACAACATTCACTACTATGGATGCAGAAGCCTATATTCTAAGTATGTCACACACCCCGCTTCAAACATTAATATTCTAAGTATGTCACACACCCCACTTCAAACATTAATAATTACACTAGGGTTAACGCATCGCTAGGTGGCAGCATTGCAGAGAACTTCTCCAAAAAACTTCAACAGGCCCCTCCCGGTCTATACATACCTGGTACCTCCCAAGAACCTCCCAGTGTTGTTCTCTGCAAGGTGGCGACAAGACAGAAGAAAGAAGTATCCCCCCGCCCCCCCCCCCCCCCCCCCCCGTGGTCTATTTCTGCCCGGCTTTTGTTTGAATGTATTCTATTTAATGGCAGCCTCCCAGCTTCGGCTGTAGGCCGGGCAAAAAGGTAGCCGGCACCATTGGTGCCTAGGAGATTAGCTCCTCCGCTCGACCCTTCATTGCGGGGCATAGCGGGATTCCCGGAGTGGTGATCCGGATGTGGGATGCCCCATTTTATAGGAGTTAGTGGTCAGGTTGTGCCTTGCCCTGGGATATTGTGTCTCTTTCCGGGGTGTGGGACGCGCTTGGGACGGTGACATGCTTTTAAATCGGTGACATGCTGTGTGAGTGTGCTGCTGCGCTCTACATTGTGAATCCCTTTGTGATTTTACATTGACTAACTTCACTGTATGTTTGCCTGCCTTTTTTCCCCCTGTCTGTGTGTCTTTCTCCCCTCAGGAGCCGGGGGGGGCGGCGCTTGCAGCCTGCTTGTCCGGCTGCTCAGGGGGGACCTGTTATCAGTGTGTGGGTCTGTGTTTTGCACTCTGGGAGCCGGCGGGTGGCTCCGCCGGTCCCGTCATTGAGGTCTGCTTGCGGTCCCCGCCGGCAGACGCTGACGCTGCCTGGGGGCGGGGTCGCGCGTGCGCGGGCCGCGCACAGATTGGACGCCCGGAGGGGCGGGGCCTTCTCGGCTCCCGGAGCTTCTCTCTTCCTCCCTCACTGCGTGTGTGCGGGCCGCCATCTTCTGCAGGCTGCGCGGTTTTTCCTCTCCTCTCAAGGTAGGCGTTTTTGGTTTTTCTTGCGATGACCCCTCGGATCCTTTCCTCCTCCTTCTCCTTCCTCCTCGCTCCGGCGCATCTTTATGGTGCTGGTTGGCATTAACCATTTCCTTTGCTCTGGTTAATGAGGGGGGGGGGGGGTGGTGTGTGGGGGGTTTTGTATGTTATGTGGTATTTTGGTTATGGTGCTGGATTGACGCCTGTCCCTCTCCCTTTGTGTTTTTCAGATCCTGGGATCCCGTCTGGCAGGGCTCTCCCGGTCATATATACCTGGCTCGTGGGGGGTGTTTTTTCTTTGCAATATATATATATACACTTATATATATATATAGTTATAGTTATATATATTTTTATAAGGGTCTTATGCTATTCCCCTGGGTCAGGATCTTGTGACTGTCCTTAGACAAGTGTTAGGTTATTAAGGGGCATCCCGGGTCGCGTACCGCATAAATCCCTGGGTTCTGCGAATACCATAAATTTCACCACATGGAGGTTGCCACAGATACCGGGAATGGTTCTTCGGGACAATCCAAGGTGTGCGGGGGTTGTGGGACTCCGCTCCAGGGAGATGATGTCATTTTGTGTATTCCTTGTGCACAGCAGAACATTGCACGGCAGTCCAGTACTCCGGTGCCTAGCACTTCTTTGGCCGCGCCATCTCCCTCTCCCCCTCGCTTATTCCGGACCCCGTGTGACGTTGTCCTGGGCGGGGATTCGCAGTCTGATGTATGTGCCCACTTGACCAGCCTTGAGAAGCGGTTTTCTGTTTTAGCCGCTCAGAAGGTTTCAGCTAAGCGGAAGCATCTGTCTCCGCCCCCGCCGGATTCAGATGAGGAAGTGGTGGGAGATCTGGATTGGTCGGATCGTCCCCGTGAAGAAGGTGAGCTCATTGAGGAAGAAGATTCTGATGTTCAGCAGTTGCTGGGTTCTGAGGGGGATCAGGCTGATGGCCTCCCTCTCGATTCCTCTACCATTCTGAGCCAGATGTTTGAGGTTTTGGATTTGGAGCCTCCGGTGGTTGCTCCTAGGCCCAAGGGTCAGCTTTTTGGGGTGTCCAAGCAGCGTCTGGAGTTTCCCAGCCAACAGCATTTTGAAGAAATTGTTTTCAAGCAATGGGAGCAACCTACTCGTCTTGTTGGGGTGCCGTCTAGCTGGGATAGGAAATCTCCCTTTCCGGCGGAATTGTTGAAGCGTTGGTCTGTTCCCCCTGAGGTAGATACTCCGGTCCTGGGACTGTCCAACACGGCGGTTGTGCATTCCCCTGACACGACTTCGCTCAGGGACGGCGAGGATCGCCGGGTTGATCAGCTTGCCCGTCATGGTTTTGTATGTGCGGGTTCCGTGTTAAGGCCTGTTTGTGCCTCGGCTCTTTTGACTTTTGCTGTCAGGTCTATTGTCAGGGACTTGGGGGTGGATCTCGAGCCCACCAGTGATGAGTCCCTTGGGCTTAAGCGCTGCGATGCTTTTTTTTTTTTTTTTTTTTTGTCTTTTATCCTGGCCGCTCAGGAGGATGCCATGTTGATGTGTGGCAGGGCTACTGCCTTGCTGGTGGCTATCCGGCGCTGTGTGTGGTTGAGACAGTGGACGGCCGATTTTAATTCTAAGAGATCGCTCACGGCTCTGCCCTTTTTGGGTTTGAGGCTTTTTGGTGAGAGGCTGGATTCTGTTGCCAAGGGAGGTAAATTACCTCAGCGCAAGAAATTTCGCCGTTCCTTTCGGGGGATGGTCTCGTTCAATCCGTCCTTTCGGGGAGCCGGCGCCGGTAGAGGTGCGGGCTCCTCGGCCCCCAGGGGCGCCAGTTGGAATAGGGGCAGAGGCCGTGGCCGCCCCCTCGCGTCTGGGGTGCCAAGCCCACCCAGCAATGAGGGGGCGCCCTCACCCGTTCGGGTGGGGGGACGGTTGCAACTTTTCTCCCGGGTATGGGACCAGGAGGTCCCGGACAGATGGATCCGGGAGGTGGTTTCGGCCGGTTACAAGTTGGAGTTCGAGTCCCGTCCTCCTCCAAGGTTCTTCAGGTCTCGGGTGTCTTTGGATCCTTTGGCCGCGCAGGGGCTCCTGGCGGCAGTAAGGAATCTTCTAGATTTAGCTGTCATTTGCCCGGTTCCTCCTTCAGAGGTGGGGCGCGGGTTTTACTCCAATCTCTTCACGGTCCCCAAAAAGGACGGGTCCTTCCGTCCTATTCTGGATTTGAAGTTTCTCAACAGGTTTATTCGTCCTCGGAAGTTTCGCATGGAAACCCTGCGGTCTGCGATCGGTTCGCTTCGGCAGGGGGACTTTATGACGTCCATAGACATCAAGGATGCGTACCTGCACGTGCCGATCTTTCCTGCTCATCAGCGGTTCCTCCGTTTCGTGGTGGGGGATCGGCATTTTCAGTTTGTGGCTCTTCCATTCGGCCTCACCTCTGCTCCGAGAGTGTTCACCAAGGTGTTGGCGGGGGTGATGGCCCTGCTCAGAGCTCAGGGGATTCGCATTGTGCCTTACCTGGACGATCTTCTCATCATGGCTCCTTCCTTCAGTCAAGCAGAGGGGGACACCAGCACTGTGGTGTCTATGTTGGAGAGGTTCGGCTGGGTGATCAATTACCCCAAGTCCTCGCTGGTTCCGGCCAGGGTGGTGACTTTTCTGGGGATGTCGTTGGACTCCTGCCAGCACAGAGTGTTTCTTCCTCAGGCCAAGGTTCTGATGATTCAGGAATTGGTCCAGCTGCTCTTCTCCCATCCTCATCCGTCCATTCGTCTGGGGATGAGACTGGTGGGGTTGATGGTGGCCTCGTTCGAGGCAGTTCCCTTTGCTCAGTTTCATACGAGGACTCTTCAACTTCATCTTTTGGCGTCTTGGAACCGGTGTCCGGGGTCGTTGGATCGGTCCTTCCGGTTGTCCCCTCGGGTTCGGCAGTCCCTTCTGTGGTGGTTGGTCTCGGACAACCTTCTGAAGGGCAGGTCGTTTCTGACTCCACTTTGGGAAACTGTCACCACGGATGCCAGTTTGTCAGGCTGGGGAGGTTATTGGAAGGATCTTCGGTTTCAGGGGCAGTGGGACCCTGAAATTGCATTCCAGAAATCTTTTGCTAGTCATTCCTTGGTCAAGACTTTTTTCCAGGGGGTTTCGCATGTACGGCCTCCCAGGAAGCCTTTGCTCCCAGTCTGGGATTTGAATTTGGTTCTTTCCGCTCTTAAGGCTCCTCCTTTTGAGCCTTTGCGGGATGTCCCTTTGTCCGTTCTTACTCAGAAGGTTGCTTTTTTGGTGGCCATCACTTCGGTTCGGCGTGTTTCAGAGCTGGCAGCTTTGTCTATTCAGGCTCCTTATTTTGAGGATCGTCAGGACAAAGTGGTTTTTCGTTACAAGTCAGATTTTCTCCCTAAGGTGATCTCTGCGTTCCATCTTAACCAGGACATTGTTCTTCCTTCTTTGTGTCCTAAGCCTAAGAATGCCAAGGAGAGTGCCTTGCACTGCCTGGATGTTGTACGTTGTGTCAGGTACTATCTACGTGCTACGTCTTCTTTTCGCAAGACTGATGCCTTTTTCGTTGTGCCCTGTGGGCCTAGGAAGGGTTTGGCTCCGGCCAAGTCCTCCATTAGCAAATGGATTCGTCAGGCCATTGTTGGTGCTTATTCGGCTAAGGGGAAGGCTCCTCCTTTCCGAGTTACTGCTCATTCTACTCGTTCGGTTGGTGCTTCCTGGGCTTTTCAGCACCAGGCTTCGGTTGAACAAGTGTGCAAGGCTGCAACTTGGTCTTCTGTTCATACTTTTTCTAAGTTCTATAAGGTTGATGTGCGGGCTTCAGCGGATGCTGTTTTTGGCCGCAAGGTTTTGCAGGCTGCAGTGGTCTGAGTTTTTTCTGCGTTATTGCCTGATTCGGATACCCACCCTTTTCTGGACACTGCTGTTGGATGTCCCTAGTGTAATTATTAATGTTTGAAGTGGGGTGTGTGACATACTTAGAATAATACCATTTTGTGAATACTCACCTGTAAAATGGGTATTATAAGTATGTCACACACCCCACTTCACCCGCCCTTTTTGGTATCCTGGCTCTCTATTTGGTGAAGTTTGGTTCTTTACGTTGAGGGTTACATTGTTTGGTTCTGGTACCTTGTCTTACTGCTGTTCTAATACTGGGAGGTTCTTGGGAGGTACCAGGTATGTATAGACCGGGAGGGGCCTGTTGAAGTTTTTTGGAGAAGTTCTCTGCAATGCTGCCACCTAGCGGTGCGTTAACCCTAGTGTAATTATTAATGTTTGAAGTGGGGTGTGTGACATACTTATAATACCCATTTTACAGGTGAGTATTCACAAAATGGTATTATTTACACTTGGGTTACTCAACCAGCAGGTGGCGACGAGGAGTCTTGAAAAACGAGCCCCTCCTGATCTATAATACCTGGGACCTCCCACTTATCTTCCAGTGTTCTGCTATGCAAGATGGCGACAAGACAGAAGAAAGAAGTCTCCTGCTTGCAGGTAACACCCCGGCACCCCCCATGGTCTATTTCTGCCCAGCCTTTTTTTGTTTGTATGCCTAATTAAATATTGGAAACCTCCCAGCCCTGGCTGCTGGCTGGGCAATGGTAGATGGCACCTCCTGGTGCCTAGGAGTTTATTTCCTCCGCTCAACCCCACGCGTGGAGCAACGCGGTTATCCGGCATGGTGATCCGGATTTGGGATGCCCCGTCCCGACGTGTCCCTTCTCCCTTTTTTGCTGACTGATTGTCTGTGGTGAGTGCTGGCTGCTGCGGGCGCGTGGCCCGGGCTGTTGGGGCTCGGCTTTGTGTGTGGTAATCTGTTCAGTCATGGTGTGTTTAGAGGTGCCTGTTTGGCTCCCGTTGGTCACTTGCGGTGCCGCCATTTTGCGGGCCGCGAAGGAGCGCGGTCCCGCCCCCTAGACAACGAGCACCGCGGCCCGCAAAATCGCGCTGTACTGTCTCGGGCGGGGGGTGGGGCCGGAGCGATTCGCGCGCTGTGCACGGCCCGCCCTCCTCCTTCCTCGCTCCGGAGCTGAGGCTTGTTGCGGTCCTGGCTCGCTGCCACTTCAGGTTCCTTGGTTTTGTCATGCGCTGTGTAGTAGTTTAGGAATGGTCTTGCGTGGATGGCATCCACCTGTGTAGGCCGCCCAGGATGAGACGGGGGCATCCTTAAATGGGATTCCCCATATAGAGGCTTAAAGTCTTTGGGTTAGTGGTTGCACTTTTTTAAAGTGGACCAAAAGCCTATCTCTGCTGGCCTTGGCGCTGGACCTTCCCTAAGGGTGCATGATTGCCTTCTTGGGGATGTTATAGTGCTTTATTTATTGTGAGTGTGTGTGTGTGTGTGCGCATGATTGCCAACCTTTTTGTAGTCCGGTTGGATGCTCTCTCTGGGGACTGATTTTGTCTCTTCCCCTTACAGATCCTGGGATTCCCTCGCTGCAGTGGGTCTCCCGGTTTGATTTACCTGGCTAGTCTTATTTCAGAATTTGGGTTTTCCCTAGGCAAAAATCCTCCCACTCCCGGGACTTTAATTTTAAAGGGGCATCCCGGGTTGCATATTGCGTAAATCCCTGGGTTATTGCGAATACCACAATTTCACCATATGGAGGCTTCCACCAATACCGGAAAATGCTCTTCAGGGCAATCCAGGCGGGCGGGGGTTGTGGGGTTCCGCTCCCAGGGGATGATGTTGTATTGTGCATTCTGTGCGCTCAGCAGAACATTGCGCGCCAGTCCGGCACTGGCTCTTCGCAACCTCAGTCATCTCCTACCCCCCCACGCCTATTCCGGACCCCATGTGACGTGGTCATAGGTGGGGATTCGCAATCCGAGGTGTGTGCATTTTCTCCGGCATCGCGGATCCGGAGAATGAGGTGTTGGAAGTTTTGGATTGGTCCGATTGTCCCCCGGCTGAGGAGGGGGAGCTCTTCGAGGAGTCGGACGAGCCTGGCTACCAGCATTGTTTGGTACTGCTGGCGATCAGGCTGCGGGGGTGTCTGTTGACACTCCTCTATTTTGGCCCAAATGTTTGAAATTTTTGGCTTTGGTTCCACCTGTGGCGCTCCCCCGCCAAAGGGTGAGTTGTTTGATGTGCCCAAGCCGCGTTTGGTGTTTCCCAGGCAACAACTTTTTGAGAGGGTTGTCCTTAGGGAATGGGCACAGCCTACGCGCCTTGTTGGTGTCCCTCCTGGTTGGGATAAGCGGTATCCCTTTCCGGAGGTCTTGGTAAAATGTTGGTTTGTTCCCCCTGCGGTTGATGCCCAGGTGTTGGGGCTCTCTAACTCGGCTGTGTTGCACTCTCCTGACACTACTACCATTAAGGATGGTGAGGATCGTGGGATCGATCAGTTGGATCGCCATGGTTTCATCAGTGCTGGTTCGGCCTTGCGGCCGATTTGTGCTTCGGCGCTTTTGTTGTTGGCTGTCAGGTCCATTGTTAGGGATTTGTACGGGGGCCTTGATCCTTCCTGTGATGACTTTACTTCTCTCAAGCAGTGTGAGTCATTTGTTTCCTTTGTTCTGGCCGCCCAGGATGATTCCCTCGCGATGTGTAGCAGAACCACAGCCCTGTTGGTTGCTATTCGACGGTCGGTGTGACTACGACAATGAACGGCTGACTTTAATTCTAAGAAATCGCTTACGGCTCTTCCCTCCTTGGGTTTGCGCCTGTTGGGTGACAAACTGGATTCGGTTGCAAGGGGGGTAAGTTGCCTCAATGCAAGACGCCGCGTCGTTCCTTTCGGGGAGCGGCTTCTTTTAGTCCCTCCTTTCGGGGAGCCAGAGTGGGCAGGGGGGGCCTCCTTTCCCAGCTGCCAGAGGGGCAGGTTGGAACCGGGGGAGAGGCAGTGGCTGTCCCGGTCACTCCTGGGGCGCCAAGCCCAAGCCCGCTGCCAAGCCTGTTCAGCAATGAGGGGGTGCCCTCACCCGTGCGGGTGGGGGGACGGTTGCGACACTTCTCCCAGATTTGGGACCAGGCGGTCCCGGACAGATGGGTCCGGGAGGTGGTGTTGTCTGGTTACAAACTGGAGTTCGAGTCTCCACCTCCTTCAAGGTTTTTTAGGTCTCGGGTGTACACCGATCCTTCGGCCGCGCAGGGGCTCCTGGTGGCGGTAAGGAATCTTCTGGACATGGCAGTCATCTACCCGGTTCCTTCCTCGGATGTGGGCCTCGGGCATTATTCCAATCTCTTCACAGTATCCAAGAAGGACGGATCGGTTCGTCCCATCCTGGATCTGAAGTTCCTCAACATGTTTATTCGTCCCCGGAAGTTTCGCATGAAAACTCTGCGCTCTGCCATCAATTCTCTTCGGCAGGGGGACTTCATGACGTCCATAGACATCAATGATGCCTACCTTCATATTCCTATCTTTCTGGCTCACTAAAGGTTTCTTTGCTTCGTGGTGGAAGATCGGCATTTTCAATTTGTGGCTCTTCCGTTCGGCCTTACCTCGGCTCCAAGAGTGTTCACCAAGGTGTTGGCGGGCGTGATGGCCCTTCTCAGAGCTCAGGGGATTCGCATTGTGCCTTATCTGGACGATCTTCTCATCATGGCTCCTTCCTTCAGTCAAGCGGAGATGGACACCAGGACGGTGGTATCCACTCTGGATAGTTTTTGGCTGGGTGATCAACTATCCCAAGTCCTCTCTCGTTCCGGCCAGGGTGGTGTCCTTCCTGGGGATGTCCTTGGATTCTTGCCAACACAGAGTGTTTCTGCCTCAGGCCAAAGTCCTCTTGATTCAGGAATTGGCGCAGCTTCTTCTTTCCAATCCTTGCCCGTCCATCCGGCTAGGGATGAGACTGGTGGGGTTGATGGTAGCTTCCTTCGAGGCAGTTCCCTTTGCTCAGTTTCACACGAGGACGCTTCAGCTTCATCTGTTGGCGTCTTGGGATCGGCGACCGCGGTCATTGGATCGGTCCTTCCAGCTGTCCTCCCGGGTTCGGCAGTCTCTCCAGTGGTGGATGGTCTCGGACAATCTCTTGAGGGGCAGGTTCTTTCTGACGCTTCTTTGGGAAGCTGTCGCCACGGACGCCAGTTGTTGGGATGGGGAGGTTTCTGGAAGGACCTTTCAGTTCCGGGGGCGGTGGGGTCCTCTGGAGGCCCACTTGCCCATCAACTTTCTGGAGTTGAGAGCCATCAGGTTGGTTCTGTCTCTCTTGACATAGTATTTCCAGGGCTTGCCGGTTCAGGTTCGGTCGGACTTTCAGACGGCGGTTGCTTACATCAATCGCCAGGGAGGGACTCGCAGTCTGAGTGTCCTCAGTGAGGTGTCTCTGATCCTAGCCTGGGCGGAGATCCATGTCCCTTGCATCTCGGCAGTGTCCATTCCGGGAGTGGAAAACACGGAGGCTAACTTTCTGAGCAGGTACTCTTCCCGCCGGGGGGAATCGTCTCTCGATCCCAAGGTTTTTCGGTCTCTGTGTCTCCAGTGGGGGACACCGGCAGTGGACTTGTTTGCCTCTTGTCACAATTACAAGCTTACGACATTCGTGTCGCTCTTTCAGGATCCTCTGGCTCTGGCGGTGGATGCCATGTCTCTGAGCTGGGGGGACCTGGGGTTCCTTTATCTGTTTCCGCTGATTCCCATGCTAGGCAAGGTGTTGCGAAAGCTGGCCCTGAAAGGGGTTCCCGCCATTCTCGTGGCTCCAAGGTGGGTGTGGTTCGCAGACATTGTTCGTCTGGCGGTGGATCAGTTCGATCTGCTTCTTCGGCTGGATCTTCTCGCACAGGGTCAACTCTGGCTTTGACGGCCTGGCTGCCGAGACCTCCTTCTTAAGGGAGGAAGGTCTTTCGGATTCTGTTATTCAGACTCTTATTAGCGCCAAGAAGAGGTCTTCTACCATCTACTATAGGACTTGGAGATCTTATATTGATTGGTGTGAGGCTAGATCTTTGCCCTGTTTCCCGAATTTTGGATTTTCTTCATTCGGGGCTGGATTCTGGTCTCCAGCTGAGTAACTTGAAGGGGCAGGTTTCTGCCTTGTCTGTCTTTTTTCAAAAAGCTTTTGTGCTTCATCCTTTGGTCAAGACTATTTTCCAGGGGGTATCGCATGTGCGGCCTCCTAGGAAGCCTTTGCTCCCTGTTTGGGATTTGAATTTGGTGCTCTCTGCTCTTCAGGCTCCTCCTTTTGAGCCTTTGCAGGATATTGCTCTTTCTACTTTGACTCAGAAGGTTGCCTTTTTGGTGGCCATCACTTCGGTTCGACGCGTTTCGGAGTTGGCAGCCTTGTTGATTCAGGCTCCTTATTTTGAGAGGCATCAGGACAAAGTGGTTTTCCGCTTCAAACTGGACTTTCTTCCTAAGGTGGTCTCTGCTTTTCTTCTTAACCAGGACATTGTTCTTCCTTCCTTGTGTCCTAAGCCTAGGAATGACAAGGAGAGGGTTTTGCATTGTTTGGATGTGGTACGCTGTATGAAGTACTATTTGCTTACTACATCTCCTTTTCGTAAGACTGATGCCTTTTTCGTGGTGCCCTGTGGGCCTAGGAAGGGTTTGGCTCCGGCTAAGTCTTCCATTAGCAAGTGGATTCGTAAGGCTGTTGTTGGGGCATATTCTGCCAAGGGGAAGGCTCCCTCTTTTCGTATCACTGCTCATTCTACTCGTGCTGTTGGGGCATCTTGGGCTTTTCAGCACCAGGCTTCTGTTGAACAAGTTTGTAAGGCTGCTACTTGGTCTTCTGTTCACACTTTTTCCATGTTTTACAAGGTTGATGTGCGGGCTTCAGCGGATGCTGTTTGGCCGCAAGGTTCTGCAGGCTGCAGTGGTTTGAGTTTTGCATTATTGCCTTGTTGGATACCCGCCCTTTGTGGACACTGCTTTTGGATGTCCCAAGTGTAAATATTAATGTTTGAAGCGGGGTGTGTGACATACTTAGAATAATACCATTTTGTGAATACTCACCTGTAAAATGGGTATTATAAGTATGTCACACCCCGCTTCACCCGCCCTTTTTGGTATCCTGGATTCTTTATAGGGTGAAGTTTCGTTTACAGTTTGAGGGTTGCCAATGGTTTTTTTCCTGGTACCTTGTCTTTACTGCTGTTTGAAAACTGGGAGATAAGTGGGAGGTCCCAGGTATTATAGATCAGGAGGGGCTCATTTTTCAAGACTTCTCTGCAACGTCGCCACCTGCTGGTGGAGTAACCCAAGTGTAAATATTACTTATAATACCCATTTTACAGGTGAGTATTCACAAAATGGTATTATTTTGTGCTAATCGCCAACGTTTAGTTCTGATGACAACCATTGATTTTCTGTTGTGTTGGTCACTTCAAAATATGAAATTGAAAAAGAGTTCAAATGCTGGGTGGGCTAAATGAGATCTTAAAAAACACACAGTATCTGAATGGTAGGGGGGCTTGTATGAAATTAGTTCTGTTTGGTATCCTCTTTAACATAAAAAGCTACAGTTCGGTACAGTTACAGTTGACTATTCTTTTTAAAACGCCCTTAAAGTGATCTTATACTCAGAGGCTGGTTTCTGACCAGCACGAATGCGGAGCGCTCGTTTTTTTCGGGTGAGCAACTCGCAAATGCTGTGTTTAGCATCTGGAGGGCGTTGGCGTTCTCCACTAAATGGAGTGGAATCACAAGCGCTGTGGTCTCAAGGTGCCGCTGGCAGGACTTTTGCGGAGCACTCCGTACACGCCCAAACAGTGTGTGAAAGCGCCCATAGATTACTATAGGCGGCTTCTATGCTGGTGTGGAACCAACAGAAAGGACGTATGTCAACAGCTTCTATCCACAGCCCAGTGCCCTAAAACTTTTTTTTTTTACTAAAGCCTATCCCTGGAGAATTGAAAGCTTTGTAAATTACATCACTCCCCAGGATCCGCTTATTTATCAGTTCTCACTTGCTAGTCATATTGATCACTCTAGATTTGTTAGTTTTTTTTAAAGGGTCCCTTTAGGACCTCTATAGGGCATCCAGATTTTGGATGTCCCATCTGTTAAAAACCCTGGGTGTATATGTGTTAAGTGTGCATGGGTGAGTTTTCATCAGTTTTTTGTTCTCGGTGTGATTGTAATTGGGGTGGGGGGGACCTCCTTATTTGGGATGTTGTTTGGAGCACCATATAATCATTGACTATATCTCTGACTTAAAGCAGGACAAAACCCAGAGTACCTTGGTGGTGCTGGGGGCTCGGAGGTGTCGAGCTTTAGCTAGTATTCAGTATTTCTTACTAGTTCCAAGGTGTGGAGATGTGTGTGGTGTGTACACCTTTTTTGTAGCTGGACTTTAAAGTGGACCAAGACTGACAAACCATGGACCAGGGATCATTCAACTTAGTCTCCTTCTGGGTTCCCCCTTTTTTGGGGGGGGGATGTTGTTGCTGGGTGCACTGAGTGAACAGACATGCTGCTGCTCTACTTTGCCATCTGCTGCTGTATAGATAGACAGAATTACTACTTTTTCACCCCTAACCTTTACACAAATGCAGATCAGAAGTCCAAAAGGCATGAGATTCCCCATTTACCTGCCATCCCACATTGCTAACAATGAGAGCGCTCATGAAAGCACTTAACTTCTCTGCCCCTGCAGCAGGTCCCACACAGTCCACTGCTCAGATACTTCCCAGTTTCCAGGGAACGGGGCTCCTGGTGTTCTCACATGCTGTTCCAGCCCTTCATGTTGGTCCTTTCAACGGCAATGGATTGGGGGGGTGCTTTGCAAATGCTCAACAGGGTGTATTAGCGGTGTCCTAAAGAATTCTGGGGCATGAGCTTGCAGCGCCCTTTGATCTCAGAAACCAGGAGTTTTCTGAGCAGTACGTCCCCCCTGAAAGAAGTAGCTGCAAGAGAAGGTAAGTACCTGTTTTTTTTTTTTTTGGGGGGGGGCATCCAGATGTGGAATGCCCCGCTGTGTTAAACCCCCGGAATCTCATCTCATCTCATTCCATGCATGCGTGAACAGCAGCCGCATCCCTGCTATCCTTTTAGCCGGGTGCATGCCCTCGCCAGGCATTTGTGAATGTCTGGCGCAGGCGCGCTCCCTGTTAAAGGGTAGTGGGGGATGCAGCCGCCAGCATGATCCGAGCATGCTGTCTGAATGAGAGGCTGCACATGCACCGTAGGACCAGGGAAGGGTAAGTGGGATCGGGCGATCTGAGGGGTTTCACACAGTGGAGCATCCCCAATCGGGGTGCCCTGGTGGCAAGGACCAAAACCCAGGATAGTCAAAATCCTGGTTTTGGTCCACTTTAAGAGAGATCTATGCCTCAGAAACAAGGAGAAGCTTGCCTGTCATTGACACTAGCATAGACCAATTCAAGCCAATGGCAAAGCATAATACAGGTATAACCTATTGCACTGTGCTTTACTTTTAATGAATTTCTGTTGAGTTGGGGTAACCATTTATTTTAAGGTTTATAGTTTTACTTTGAGAAATGATACAAACGCATGCAAAATGCATCAGATATTTCGACTTGATGCATCAATAGCACAGGTAAAATCCGTTGTAATCAGGGGAGTTGGGCATTCTTTCTTTTTCATGTAAATATAATATGTAGTATAGTGTATGTAGTATGTTTTTGTATCTGGCGATACGATGTGTTGCGATACACGTATGACTATACAATATATCGTGATTCTGTCTCAAAGACGATGTATTGCGATTTTTTTTTTTTTTACTGAAATTCAGTTTTATTAATTAAACAAAAAGTCATCTGGGGAACCCCATTTTTTGGGGGAAATTTAAGGGTTAAAAACACAAAAATAAAGGGAGGTCCTTCTTGCCCGAGCACCAGCTATGGGGGCTTGTACAGCTTTGATGGGCCCTGGCCCTGCAGGCTACAAGCCAGCATAGCCTAATGGCCATGGGCTCTTCTACCCCCCCCCCCCCCGTGCTTTGGGGAGGCAGGTAATGCCGCTAGCCGCAGGTGACTTGCCAGACCCAGAGCCTTGTGAACTGGTATAGGGGTCTCATAGATCCCTTAGCAGTTCACAAAGGGTTAACAGTAAATAAAAACACCACACATGGAAGAAATTTCTGATCGGATGACAGATACCGTGATCACTGGAGGGGGGAGGCAGCGATCCTAGCATCTGACAGTTGACCCACCCGTCCTCTGCCCTGCCTATCGGGAAGGTAGGGGGAGAGGGTTGGTCGGGCTCTCTCCTGAAGACTGAAGAGCCCCCGGGAGGATATCGGAGAGTCAGCCGGATCAAATGAGGGGTCAGGTGAGTTTTTTTTTTTTTTTTTTGTACTTTTTCTTTCACTGTAGCGGGGGTAGTCAGAATCAATACAAGGGAGAAAGAATCAATTCTGGTATCGCCTAATGAAATATCGCGATACTTGACAGAATCTATATATTTTTTTTTCTTACACCCCTAGTATGCATGTACCCAGCTGTTGCTCATGGATCATCCGAATCCCTGTTATAAACCCATGGTATTTTTACACATGATTCAGGAAGCCCTGGGGAGACGGTATCGGGTGGCCCCTGCAGTCTTCAAGATTCTGGGGCCACCAGAGATGGGTTTTGGTCTACTTTAAAGGATAACTATCATTTGCCAGCAGTTGGCTGGTGATGGGGCTGTATGTTTTTTCATCCGACACTTCTTTGCCTCTCAACTGATAAATCCTGCTGCAGGGGAAGACATTTTATATACTGTCTTTACAGATGCCTCATGTTTGCCGCTCACATTTCTGGGTCCCGGAGTGATGTAAGCTTTTCCTGTCCCCCGGAGTAGGGTGTCCAGAGTGACAGGACAGTGTCCAGGCTTGTTGATGTGGCCATAGCTTTCTGGAAGTAATCCCTCAATGTATTCTTTGGTTGCAAAGAGTTTCCCTAAAAAAAAAAGGATAAAAAAGCAGAATCAAAGCCACATTTTCCTAAAAAACTATATACAAACAAGAAAAAACAAGTTTACTCTGAAAAAGCAACATCCGCCGAACAAAACCATACCCAACATGCATAGCTACTGTCAAGGGAAGAGTTGCCAAACACCCCAAAGTAAAGCATGTGCGTAACGGTAATTTTACTTGAAAATTTCAGCTCTGCAGACAAAGTGCGCACCTTGCGTTTTTTCAACCAAAACAAACCTTTACATTTGGAATATCCCCCATAAACCATATATTCCCTGAAAGTACACATGTTAAGCTTTCTAAGCGTACC
The DNA here is from genome assembly GCA_027917425.1 of Gastrophryne carolinensis. NCBI lineage: Eukaryota > Metazoa > Chordata > Amphibia > Anura > Microhylidae > Gastrophryne > Gastrophryne carolinensis. The sequence goes on along the minus strand of CM051234.1, from coordinate 305,152,483 downwards.
CAGCTTGTTGTAGTGGGCTCATCTTTCTGGAATTAATCCCTCAAAGAATTCTTTGGTTGTGCAGGGTTTCCCTAAAAAATTTATAAAAAAGCTGAATAAAAAACACCTTTTCCTAAAATATAAAAATGCAAACAAGAAAAAACAAGCTAAGTCTGAAAGCGCAAGGTCCCCCGAACAGAACAATACCCAACATGCATAGGTACTATTAACCCTTTTAATTGCCAGCCTACTTGAGATTTTGTCACCTTCTGTTGACAGGTAATTTTGCGCCATTTTAGCTGGAATTTTCAGGAATATATATATATATATATATATAATATTATAATTTTTTTTTTTGCAGCAGAGTTTAGGTTTTAACATGAAATGTCTTGTTTGTAAATTTTATTTAGTTTTTTACAATATTATTAAGTAATAAAAATAAATAATGTATTTTATTAAGGAAAACAATATTGCATGTGAAAGTCCCATTTCTACCAATTAGAACGGTACCACATATTTATCGGTAGCCCCCCGTTCCTGCCCAGGAGACCCCCCTAACTGAAACAAGTACTTTATACTTTTACAAATAAAATACAACTACCATCCACACTACAAAGGGTTAAATCGAGAAAAAAAATGACAGAGTCCCCCCCTCCTGGGGGGGAGGGGGGGGGCATTTTTTTGGGGGGGGATTTTTAAGGGTTAAAAACCCTTAAAAATCCCCCCAAAAAATTGACATGGGGTCCCCCTTACCCAGAGTAACTAGCCCGGGACCAGCTATGCAGGGCTTGTAGAAACAGGGCACAGGGGCCAGCTTTTGTGGCCCCTGGCCCTGCAGGCTACAAGCCCGCGGGCCCGGGCTCTTCTACCCCCCCCCCCCTCTGGCCTTTGGGGAGGCAGGTAATGGGGGTTCCGGGGGTTAATGGCAATCGCCCGCTAGCGCAGGTGACTTGCCATCCCCCCCCAGCCTTGTGAACTGTTATAGGGGTCACATGGACCCCTTACCAGTTCACAAGAGGTTAACGGTACAAAAAAAAAAAACACACACACACAGATTTAAAAAATTACTGTATTTAAAAATAAAAACTTTTTTTTTTTACTTTACTCACCTCTGATCCTCAGCTCCTGTGTCCCTCGCAGCTCTGATGACAGTTGTCATCGCTGGGCAGTGGAGGAGGGAGGCAGGCGATCAGACCATCACCTGCCTTCCTCCTCCTGTGGCCAGCGATGACAAGTGTGAGAAATGACAGCCCGGAGCCAGGACGACACCCGGGAGTGACATAAGCCCCACCCCAAAGGGGCGGGGCTTAGCGGCAAGATTGCGGCACCGTCGAGGACAGGGAGAGGGCCTTTCAGGCACTCTCATGAAGCTGGAGAGCCAGGAAAGGGGGGGGGGGCGATCGGAGGCCCCCCTGGTGAAGAGGAGACCCGGCGGGAGCGATCGAACCCTGAGGTAAGTAAATGTCATTTTTATATTTTTTTTTTTTTTTTTTTACATGTATTTCGGCAGCTGCTGAAGGGAGGGGGGGGCTTTTCCAGGCCCTCCCCTGCACCCGGGGGGGCCTGGGTGGGGGATCGAAGCCCCCCCCCCCCGGATGAAGAGGGGACCCGGCCGGATCAACAAGGGGTCAGGTGAGTGTTTTTTTTATTTTACTTTTACTGTAGCAGGGGGGAAAGTCATAGATTGCCATAGATTCTACGTGCTTGGAACTTAAGTGGAGTGGAAGCAAGCACGTAGAATCTACGTGCTTGGCACTGAAAGGGTTAAGGGAGCAGTCATTCTGGATAATGTAGTGTCCATAGATAAGAATTTGAAGAGCCTGCTATAGCTTTCTCCTCCTTTTTTTTTTTTTTTTTTTAAGTCTTTAGTTTTTAAAAAGGTACTAGAAAGATGTCAACAATACAGACATTACAGAGAAAGTGTAGATACAGCTTACAAGTAAAGTAAATAATAGCATTAGCACTGGGACCCAGCCCGATCCGTTGGTCCCTCCTCGCGTCTGTCTATTCCCCTTTACCCAGGGTTACTCAGTTTCCCCTTCCCTATGTAGTCCTCATATTCGGGGTTTGTGAGGAACCACGGGGGTATTCTCGTGCCTCCTGTTCCGTAACCCCCTTACGGTGATTTTAGCTCCTGTTTGCTTTTCCAGACCTAAGGACTCTTGACTGGTCCTCTAGAGCAGTGGTCCTCAACCCTGTCCTCAAGGCCCACCAACATGTCATGTCATGTTTTTTTGATCTCCAAATAGCCAGCTCTATTGCTCTGCAGCTGCACTAATTACTCCACCTGTGCATCTTTGTGGAGATCTGCAAAACCTGGCCTATTGGTGGGCCTTGAGGACAGGGCTGGGGACCACTGCTCTAGAGCACATCTAGGGGTCTTGCGGGATTTTTTTCGGGGTGTGGGGTATACTAAGACAAATCTAAGTTTGATCATTTAGGTAGCCATGGTGAGGGTCCATGGTCGGAGCTAAGCCCCAGAATGACAACAGATAGAGAAGCAAAGAGGTGGGAGGTTGAAAAGGAATGAGAAGAGAAACAGCGAAGAAGGGGGGGGGGGAAAGGGGGGATGGGGGGAGTGCGCCACAGCCACGAGACTCGCCTTCAATAGGGGCACAGCAGCAGCAGGAGGGGGAGGGGAGCGGAGCCACAGCCCAGTTTTACAGCACTATTCGCGAGTCTCCTCCGAGTTCTCGGTGGACTCTCAGTAGCCAGGTAAAGTGTGAACCAGGCCTATTCTTCTGTCGAGAACCTGTATACATGCCATGGGGTCCATACTCTCCAGTTTTCTTCTTCCTTGTCATGAACCGCTGCTGTTAGATCCTCCATTTCCTGAATCCTATCCACTTCCCTAATCCAGTCTTTTACTCTTGGGACATATTCGGTCTTCCAGGGTCTAGGGATCAGTACTCTGGCCGCATTAATCATATGCCTCAGTGCTAGCTTTCTATATTCTGCGACACTGCTGTTGGTATGGTGTAGGAGCATGAGAGCTGGGCAGGTCGGGACCTGCATGCCTACTATTTTGGTCATGATCTCAGTTACTTTCGCTCAGAACGGTGTGATCTTGGGGCACGTCCATAGAATGTGGAAGAGCGAACCTTGTCCCAGTTCACATCTCCAACAAACAGAAGGGGATCCTGGGAACATGGACGCCAGCCGAGTCGGAGTGTAGTACCATCTGGATAAATATTTATAATTGGTTTCCTGAATTGTGTTAAGATTGAAGACCTGTAGGTGAGCGTAAATATTTTCTCTCACTCTTCTGCTGTGAACTTCCTGTCTAGGTCTCTTTCCCACTCTAAGCAGAAAGGAGGGGTCTTCTTTTTCTCCTCACTTAGGAGCTGGTATATCTGCGAGATCACTCCTCGGGGGGGGGGGGGGGGGAGTGGTTAACGGTACAAAAAAAAATACACTACACATTGTTCCTCCCAGAGCGGCTAAGAGAAAGCAGGGTGATTTATTTCGGCCTGAGAAGCAAAGGCGGGTCTTCCTGGAGCAGCCTCACTTTTCTACCATGATCCTTAAGGAATGGGAAAGGCCTAACAAGTTACCGTCGGTCCCTAAGGGCCTGGATAGGTGGTATCCCTTCCCTGATGAGTTGGTTCGCCGTTCGCTCTGGCTGAGGCAGTGGTCGGCTGATGCGGCTGCCAAGAAGTCTCTTACAAGTCTACCTTTTGTGGGACGCAGGCTGTTTGGTGAGCGCCTGGACCTTTTGGTCAAGGATGGTAGACTCCCTCAGTGACGGAAGCCTGCTCGGTCCTTTCGGAACCCCTCTTCCTATCGTTCCTTTCGAGGAGGAAGAGGTTCTTCATTTCCAGGTGCCCTCAGAGATACCTGGGGCAGAGGTAGGTCCTGCGGCCGACTCAACCCCTCATGGGGAGCTAAGTTCAAGCCCTCACGTCTCGGATCGGTGGATTCAGGAGGTAGTGTCCTCCGGTTACAAGATAGAGCTGGCAGCCAGGCCACCCACAAAATTCCTCCGCTCAAGAATATCCCAAAACCCGCTAAAGGCTCAAGCTTTGAGAACGGCTGTGCAACACATTTTCCAGGGACATCAGAAGTTCCTGAGGTTTGCTCTGGAGGATCAACATTACCAGTTTGTAGCACTTCCATTCGGGATATCCTCAGCCCCCCGTGTGTTCACCAAGGTGCTGGCTGGTATCATGGCTATCCTGAGGAGTCGGGGTATTCGTGTGCTACCCTATCAGGACCTGCTGATTTCGGCCCAGTCCCTTCAGCAGGCCCAGAGTGATACTCGGACGGTGTTGTCAACCCTGGAGGTTTTCGGTTGGTTTATTACCCCAATTCCTTTATCACTGCCTCAACAGTGAGGTCCTTCCTGGGCATGACGATAGACACTGCTCAGGTCAAGGTCTTTCTGCCACAGCAGGAGGTTTTGGGTCTCCAGACGCAGGTGCAAGCCTTGCTGTCTTGTCAGCCGTCGGTATGTCTGGGGATGAGATTGGTGGGCCTAATGGTGTCATGCTTCGAGGCAGTGCCCTTCGCCCAATTTCACATGAGACCTCTTCAATTGAACCTGCTGACCGTCTGGAATTGGACTCGGGAGTCCCTGGAACAAGGTTTTTCGTTGCCCCGCCTGGCCAGGCAGTCCCTCTTGTGGTGGTTGGACTCCCGGAACCTGATGGTGGGCAAGTCCTTTCTGACTCCCCATTGGGAGATAATTACCACAGCCAGTCTGACAGGCTGGGGAGGTGTTTGGCAGACCCAGAGGATCCAGAGTCAGTGGGGTCCGCAGGAAAACCGCTTACCCATAAATCTCTTGGATTTGAGATCGATCCGGTTGTTGCCTCTTCACTTGACTCCCCTTTTAAAAGGTCGTGCGATCCAGGTTCGCTCGGACAATCAGATGTCTGTCGCCTACATCAACCACCAGGGCGGGACTCGGAGCAAGAGATCCCTCAAGGAGGTAACCCGGATTCTGACTTGGGCAGAGGAGAATGTTCCCTGCATCTCAGCGGTCTAATTCCCCGGGGTGGAAAACCAGGAGGCAGACTCCCTGAGCAGGAGTGCTTTGCGCCTGGGGGAATGGTCCCACAGCAGCGAGACTATTCCAAGTGTGACATACACTCCGCTTCAACTCTTCATGACATTTGGGTTATTCTCCAGTAGAGGGCGAACTTCTGCAGAGATGAATGCAAAATAGGAGCTCCTCCCAGTCCATAAATACCTGGGACCTCCCACCAATTCCCCAGTTTCTTCTCTGCAGGAAGGCGAGCAAGACAGAAGATGAAGACTTCTCTTCCTTGCAGGTAAGCCGGGCTCACGCTCGGCCATTTTTGTCCCTATTGCTGCCAGGACCTTTCCTAAATTATCCCTATTTGAGCCTCCCAGCCTTGGCTGCGTGTCCTGGTGAGAGTAGGTAGCACCTTATGGGTGTGCAAAGAGCATCGCTCCACCGTGAGACCCCATCACAAGGGGTAGGCGGTTGCCTGGGTTTGGTGATCCCGTTGTGGGATGCCCTGTCCCTTTCCTTACAATGACCAGATTCTGGCTGGGATTCCCCCCTTCCGGGTCCCTTACTTCCCTCTGGGGGGGGGGGGGGCTGGCTGGCCTTTATACTCGGTTGGTTTTTTGGTCTTCTGTGTGACACTGTGTATGTGTATTTTCACTTGTGTCTTTACTGTGACAGGAGTTTGCTTGTACATGGGGCCTTAACTGTGCTGGCCTCCTTCGTTCAGCCTGGGGAGCTTCTCCCCCCTCAGGCTTTGTTCGGGGAGGGGGCGGGGCCGGGCTCTCGATGCGACCGCGGTAGCCCCGCCCCTTCATTTGGCACGATGCTGCGGGCCAGCCCATGGCTGGGATCCGCGTGGCTGGGAGGGGGCGGGGCCTGGCGAGCGCGCGTTCTGCGCTGGGCCGCCCCCCTCCTCTTCCTCCTTTTCTCTAAGAACTCACTAGGAGATCTTGTCCTAGTGAGTTCTTAGATCCTTTTTTTTTTAAGTGTTTGAAGAACAGCAGGTACCATGGATCAAGACGAGGGCTATTCCATCGGTTTCTAAGCTCTTCTATGTGACACAGGTCCCGTCCCCTCACCAGGTCCCGTCCCCTCCAGCTCTCTAAGGTCTGGGGTCTTTGGCTAGGGGGTAATGGTAATTCAGGATTCTCCACTACTGGAATCAGAGGCGACGGCCAGGGCGAGATCTCTTCCTGTTCTGGCTTTGTCCCACACATTGAGGGTGGCTTGGATCAATGGGTTGGGTCCCGACCATCTGCTTGAGTTCTTTGAGGCCCAAGGGATCTCCTTTAGTGGAGTATCTGTGTAGCTTGTTTCAATCTCAACCCATCTCTTAGTATCTCTGTTTCTCATCCAGTCCACTACTCTCTGTAGGTGGGTTGCATGCCAGTATTTCCTTACGTTTGGTACTGCGAGGCCTCCTCTAGCCCTTGGTCTTTGCAGTAACCCAAGTCTAATTCTCGGTTTCTTATTCCCCCATATGAAATTAATGAATATAGTATTTAGGTTTCTAAAGTAGCTTGCTGGTATGAGGCATGGAAAAGTCTGGAATAAATACAGAATCCTGGCCAGGATCGTCATTTTTATTGCGCTCATTCGTCCAAGCCAGGTGAGTGTCAAAGTACTCCATCCTGTTAGGTCTAACTTTATTCTGTTTAGCAGTGGGATGAAATTGTATCAAAAGACATCTCCGATATCATTTGGAAGTGTTGTACCCAGGTACGTCAAGGTTGATGAAGTCCATTTGAATGGGAAGGAGCTCTTTATGGGAGACGGCACTGCCTCCGGCAGCCCTACGTTAAGTGCTTCTGATTTGTCAAAGTTTATCTTGAAGTTGGAGAGCCTGCCAAAGGTTTCAAAACCTTTCATAAGTACAGGGAGACCGATCATTGGGTTAGATATAAAAAACAGCAGGTCGTCCGCGTATGCGGCCACTTTGTGTTCTGTACCTTTCACCCAGACTCCCTTCAGGTCTGCGTTTCCCCTCATATGCCTCAGGAAGGGTTCCACCACTAGGGCAAAAATAAGGGGTGACAGTGGGCACCCCTGTCTAGTTCCATTAGATATTTGAAAGGCTGAAGAGAGGCAACCGTTAATCTTCACTCTCGCCTGCTGTCTGGAGTATACACCCGAGATGTACTTAAAGGAGCAGTATCGCAAAATTTGCATTAAAAAAGATAAATAATTAAATAGCCACACAATAGCTTATAACATGTGTATAAATAATCTGGCGATAGAAAAAGAAAAAAATATATGCCTCTATTTTAATTTGTATAATTATAATGGCTCAGTCCATTTGCTGAATAGGGGGATCTGCTGGGTTGTTTTTAGTGAGCTGCTTCATTTAGCCCACTGGTCTCCTAGCAACACTTTACCTCAGAGGCTGACACTGTAATCAGTGGTACCGGCTGTGTGTGTGTGAGGTGCTGCTTTTGTTATGAGACCAGGTGACTCAAATGTGTAAAATCTATACAAAATAAACTAAACTGACTGAAACGACTAAAATTCTTCTTTGAATAACTGTGCAGGAAAATCTAAAGGTATTAAAGTGGAACAAAACCCTGAGTGGCCGACCCTGAAGTCTATAAGACCTGGCCATTGATCTTACCCCTTGGGCATTCTAAATCAGGATGCCCGCTGTGTGAAACGACCCCTAGATAACCACAGATCCCCCCATTTTTCTGGCGCGCTCACGCAGATAGTCATTTAGACAGGCCGGGCGGCCAGGAAGGTTACTGCTCAGGCTCCCCATCTGCGTGCAAACAGAGCTGATTGGATGAGAGCCCACTCATGCGCTGTGGGACAGGGTAAGGTACATTTTCACAGGCGAACGTGGGGATTTCACATATCAGGGGGATGCTCCTAGGGGCACAAAACAAAACTCCAGATAGTGAAAATCCTGGGTTGGGCTTTGCTCAAAACACACAAAGCTGAAAGAAAGATCATATGGAAAAATGAAAAATAAGAATATGAAAGAGAAAATGATAAACTGAAAGATTCTGCAGCAGAGCCAACATGAAGAGAAAAAAAATCAGCTAAATGACTTCTAGAGCTTTTCTCTCTGTTTTAGATATACAAGTTCTGGCCAGGCAATGTTGCAATGTTATCTGATGCTGGACGGCTGCCAGCACTGAACAGCTGAGACTTTGATACATTGTTCTCCCCCTCTCCTCAGCATGGAACTGATACATTGTTTCACCCCTCTCCTCAGCATGGAACAGGCGAGAGTGTCGTACCGACACTCACAAGACATAAACATGAGCTATTAGTCTCCAGCTGCTCAACACACGCATCATTTTTTTCTACATTTGTAATTCTTACTCCAACACTTACCTACATTCAAAGTACCATTTAAATATAAGTCACCTAGAAAAATTCACAATACTGCTCCTTTAAGTGCTCTGCCTTGAAGTCCTATATGCTTCAGTACCTTGAATGTGAAATTCCAGTCTACACGGCCGAGCGCTTTTTCTGCGTCAGTGGACAGTAACATAATCGGCAAGTTATACATACGTGATCTGTGTATGAGGTTTAGGCTCCTGATTGTGTTGTCCCTGGCTTCTCTGCCAGGGACAAATCCACATTGATCCTTTTCAATCAGGTTGGGTAGGTATGTAGTGAGGCGTGTCTCTAGGATTTAAGTAAACAACTTGAGGTCCACGTTCAGTAGTGATATTGGCCGGTAACTTTTGTAGCTCTGCTGGTCTTTCCCGGCTTTATGAATTACTGTTACCTGGGCCTCCAACAGCTCTGTTGGAACCAACATGGGTTCGTCCTCCTTCACATTTGTACTAAAAGCTTGGAGGAACTGTTTATTCAATATGTTCTCAAATCTCTTATAATATGCAATGGTTAACCCGTCAGGGCCCGGGGATCTCCCGTTCAGGGGTTGCCTTAATCGCCTCATGTAGTTCGGCTCCCGAGATTGGTTCTCCTAATTTGGCTATAGCTTCGTCGTCAAGTCTAGGCATGCTGGAGGCCGCGATGTACTCCCTCATCCAGGATAGATCCCTTTGGGAATTCTCCGACTCCCGCGCTCTCAGGTTGTATAGGTCGTGGTAATATTTTTGAAACACATTGGCGATATCTGTTGTTTTATGCCACTTCTGTTGTTTCTCATCTGTTATTGCTTCAATGAAATTAAGAGATTGCTGTTTTCTCAAAGCTCTAGCGAGAAGCAGGCCACTTTTATTTCCCCATTCATAGTAGAATCGTTTACACTTCTTGATGGTGTATGCTGCTTTATTTAGCAGCAGGGAATTTAGCCGCTCTCTACATAGCGTTAGTTCCTGGAAGGTGTCCCGTATCTGGGATTCTTTATGCCTCCTTTCCAGAGATTGGATTTGTTATTTTAGGCGGTCTCTCTCCAACGTGTGCGCTTTTTTCAATCTGGATGCGTGTTGGATAAATACCCCTCTTATCACTGCTTTGTGCGCTTGTCAGACAGTCATTGGAGGTACCTTCTCCGTGGCGTTCAATGTGAAGTATTCAGTAAGTGCAGCTTGAGCCGCTTGGTCTGTTACTGGGTCTTTCAACAGGCTTTCGTTCAGCCGCCACGTCCAAGCATTTTTACTGCTTTCGCTTGTGGCAAGGCATAACCACTTGGGTTATGGTCCCACAGGGACGCTGGGCCTATGTCAGGATTGGTCACCCTGGGGAGTAGGCTATGGGATATCAATATGTAGTCTAGTCTCGTGAGTGTGAGTAGTCCCTACCCTTAGGATTAAAAATCCTCCAGGGATCACATATCTGTAGTTTGTGAAGAGCCTGTTTGACCTTTCGTAAGCCCCCTTATGGAATAGAGGATTTACTTGTTGACAAATCAAGTAAAGTTTCTAGGGTGATATTTAGGTCTCCTCTAAGGAGTACCCTTCCCTCCTGGAAATCTGACAGTTTCGCTAGAAAGTTCAGAAGGAATTCCACTTGACCGCTGTTGTGGACATATATGGAGGCCATTGGATATAGCTCCCCCAATATTGTGCCTTTAATCATGATGTACCTGCCCTCCTTGTCTGCTGAGGTCTCTAGCAACTGGAATGGGAAATCTTTGGCTAGTAGTATCGCCACTCTCTTAGACTTGGAATCCGGGGAGGAACTCGGATACCATTGAGGGAAAAATATAGGGGACATTCTGGGGCAGGCACTTCCCTTAAAGTGTGTCTCTTGTAGAAAGATGATCTTGGCTTTCTTTCTTCTAAGCTCAGAGACTATGGCCGATCTCTCTCTTTTCGGATACGTTGAGGCCTCTACAGTTCAGGGATACCACTTTAATAGCAATCTCCAAGGGGTCAAGAGTTTCCCCCCGCTTCCCCCCCCCCGCGCAGACAGCAACACCCCAGGGGGCAGGGGGCCCGGTGACGGTCGGGCAGCGGCGTGGCGCAGTTGCGACATGGATATAGGGTGGGACACAGAAGACCAGGTATGAGAAGGGAAAAGCGGAAGAAGGGATAGGGATAAGGGACAGAGTCAGAAATTCTAGGTTCTGGAGAAGCCTCAAGAAGGCTTAAGTTGTGTCAATACTGACTTCCCTAACGTAGGGGAGTCTGGTCCTATGCTCCCTGAGCGAGTCATCCGTAGCTCCCCCTGGGAAAGCGTCTGGACCTCTGGGGGGAAAATAAAGGGGGAAGAAAGGGAGACAGATAAAGCGTGAGTGGGGGGGGGGTGGATAGGAAAAAAGTAAGAGCTGAAACAAAGAATAGGGCTTCAAAGATTTTTCTCGGTTTTTAAATTCCGGAGAGGACCCAAAAAGGTTAAGGGTGTAATTAAGAGAAGTATAATGACTACCCTAATGTAGGGGAGTCTAGTGTCTCTCGCAGGAGTCTCCAGTACCTCCCCCGAGAGAACACCTAGCCCGCTGGGGGGAAATGGAAGCCAGGCGAAGAGGAGCCAAACTCAACTAACGGCTATAAAGACTGGTCCTCGTTCGTCAACAGAGGCTTCCCTACCCACCCCATGTGACACATAAACAGTTAGTCAGCACCAAATGTTCGTCTGTCATCAGAGAAATCTGAGTAAGCACCCTGAGATTAGGATTAATTACCGGACTGCCGAACCTAGTCCCCCCCCCCCCCCCCCCGTTTTGAGGAGGCCCCCTAAATCCAGCGAGTCTTGCATTTCCCGGTCTGTGGTCTAATCCGGGGGCACCTCCCCAGGGCCGGTCAAGGGCCCCTTCTTTCACCCCTCCCGCTCAGCCGGGATGTCATCCAGAGGGCCGCGCCCCCACCCAGTAGGGCAGGCCCACAAGCTTTTCCGCGGCCCATCTCCGCCTCAAGCCACATGGACAAGGGAAGAAAGGAGTATGATGCGGTCTCTACTTTCTTCCTCGCCTGTCACTAGCTCTAAGGCTGCAGTTCCTATTTTTGGTCGGTAGAGGTATATTCCTCTACTTCTTCTTCTTCTTCCGGGTTCATCCTCGGGAGCGCCGCGTTTCTTTTCACCACTGCCACACAGTCACCGCTGCTGCTGCCGCTGTGCCGCCGCCGCCACCTGGGGGGATACAGGGATTTATTCCTCGGGAATGCCATGTCTTCCTCCTTCTGCGGGTGAGTGATTTTCACGCACGCGGGCCAGGGGTTTATGCCTGCCTGACAGGAAATTGATCCTAAGCTTCTTCCTCCCGGGCTGCTGACGTCACGGATTTTTCCTGCTTCCTAAAAACACGTGCTTTTTCCTTAAAGGGCCAGCACAGTGCTTTGGATATATGTATAATGGCCTCCCCTTCCTGGAAAAGTGTATGAAGGGTTAAATGTTTAATTGTGGGATTTGCTCCTGCCCTATTTTAGGCGGACTCGGGATGCATTTCTCTTCGTGCCTCATGACCAGAAACATGGCAGACCAGATGGATGAGTTTTCCATTGAACATACTGATAATGATGCCACAGATTTGCCTCTTGTGGATCAGGAAGCATCCATTTTTACGCTGGCTGCCGAATCTGGGAGGAGGAGGCCCTGCTCTGTCCCGGTAAGTCAATTTCCTTGTACTTTTAAGGGCAGGTTTCCATTTTAGAGGGTCATAGCTCATCCCCCTATTTTTTTGCTTGTGTCTTTTAGTCTAAGACCCCGGACAAAGCTTCTAAAAGTATACCTAAAGCCTCTTCATCCGGATCTAAATCCACAAAAAAGAGTAGAAGATGTCCGTTATGTGATACAAAGCTTTCAGATTCCTACAAAAAACCTTTGCCAAGTTTGAACAGATAAGGTGGTCAATAAAGAGCATAATGAGGATCTGATGCGGATGATGAGGGAACTAAAAGATCAGATTTCCTCCTCAGCCATGACCCAGAGGGCCCAAGAGAGTACGGACAGCCAGGTGGTTTTTTCACAACCGACTGCAGGTCCTTTTGACGCTTCCCTTTTTTCTGGCCAGATGGGAAAGCCTTCTTCTTCCTTTTTCATCATTCAGGATTCCTTTATTCCTGAGGATGAATCTGAGGAGGGAGAGGTGTCCTCCCCGGCGGAGGAGGATGAGCAAGCCTCTGGCTCTGCTGCCCCCGTTAAGGCAAGGTATCTTTTTCCTCCGGGAGACTTACCTTTCCTCCTCCACATGATTTATTTGTCCATTGGGATAGAGGAAAAGGCCCCTGGCCCTAGATCAGAACGTGATGGCTTTTATCAGGATTTAGCTCCAGATTCTTCCTATTCATTTCCTTTCCATGGTTATTTAAAGGATATGATTTTGGAAGAATGGAAGGACCCTTCTAAGAAGGTTTTCAGGTCTTGGGGTCTGAAACGCAGGTATCCTTTTGCAGAGGACGACTCAGCATTGTGGGAAAAATGTCCCAAATTAGATGCCCCTTTCGCCAAGATCTCTAAAGGAGCAGGTTTAGCATTTGAAGATTTTGGGGTTCTTAATGATCCCCTAGATAAGAAAATGGATTCTCTGCTTTAAGAAGGCCTGGCAAGTGGAATCTAATGTTTTACGTCCTATTTTGGCATCAAATTGTGTGAAACTTAGGTTTCTGGCTTCATCAATTAAAGGACTGTCTTCTGGAAAGAACTAGTCTGGAAAAATTACTGAAGGCCTTACCTATCCTTTTTTCAGCCACGGCTTTTGTTACTGACGCTATGGCTGAATCAATCAGATTTCTGGCACAAAATCTGGTTGTGACCAATTCCGTCTGCAGGACTCTTTGGCTGAGAACCTGGTCAGGAGATATTGGTTCAAAAATGAGACTTTGTGCTATGCCTTTTAGAGGAGAGTGTCTGTTTGGTTCAGACCTGAGTAAGGTTTTGGATATGACAGCGGATAGAAACAAGTGTTTTCCGCCTCGTCCCAAAACTCCTGTTGGCAGAAGGTTTTACCCTAGGAATACTTTTAGGCGCTCCTTTCTTAACAGGGATGCCCCTAAAAGGTCCAGGGGTGATGCTTCCTCTTCTGCTAGGAAGGGAAATTTTAGAGGTTCCACCTTGTTTGGAACCTATCAGGCAAAACCCAAGAAGCAATGACTCCGACCCTTGCATTGGCGCCAGACTAAAGGGGTTTTGCTGAATCTGGCAAACCTTTGGAATTGCCCTTTCATTATAAGAGGTATTACGGAGGGTTTTCACATAATTTTTTCTCAGAATCCGCCAAGATTTTTGATTTCCTCTCTGCCCAGGGGCGTAGAGGAAAGAGAAGCAGTCTACGGCAGTATTTTGGACATGAGGTCAAGGGGGGTTATTGTTCAGTTCCTCACAATCAGCAGGGGAAGGGGTTTTACTCCAGCGTTTTTCTAGTAAAAAAGGCCTCGGGAGGGTTCAGATTCATACTGAACCTGAAGAAACTCAATGTTTACGTCCAATACAGGCGTTTATGTATGGAAACTGTTTTCAGTAAAGAACATGCTTCTCAGAGGTGCCTTCATGGCATCAATAGATTTAAAAGATGCTTACTGGCAGATTCCAATGAGTCCTCTGGCCCAATCTTTTATGAGATTTGCAATAAGAGACAGAGACCAGACTTGGCATTTTCAATTTGTTTGCCTTCCCTTCGGTCTGGCCTCAGCTCCAAGAATTTTCACAAAGGTTCTGGCAGAACCTATGGCCTATCTAAGACAGAAAGGAATAGGGATAGTCGCCTATTTGGACGACCTGCTACTTTTTGCCCAATCAAAGGACAAGTTGTTGGGAAATCTGAATTACACCCTAAAGCTGTTATCTCACCTGGGTTGGGTTGTGAATTTCAACAAGTCAACCCTGGTGCCCTCTCAAGTAATGTCTTACTTGGGGTTCGAAATCAATTCGGTCCATCAGGTCCTGATTCTGCCTCCTCGAAAGATTCTGACTCTACGGGAAGCAGTTTGTCTACTCTGCACTGGGCCAACGCCTACCATAGGACAGGCAATGAGGGTGTTTGGACTTTTGGATTCAACATTGCCAGCGGTGAGATGGGGACAGCTACATTCCAGATTCCTTCAAATGCACATTTTAAGGAACTGGGACGGAACTCAAGACGGACTGGAACTACCTTTACCAATTTCAGGGGAAGTGAAATGCTCCCTGAATTGGCGGTTGGAAGAGAAACGATTTTCAGAGGGTCTTCCTTGGGTGGATCCCAAAGAAGTGATAGTGACAACAGATGCCTCAGCTTGGGGCTGGGGAGCTCATTGCAAAATCTGGACAGTACAAGGAAAATGGTCCAAGGGCCTGAGTCAATCCTCTTCAAATCTAAGAGAATTAGTAGCAATAAAGGAAGCCTTATTGGCATTGAGCCCTCATCTAATAGGGAAACATGTACAGATCAGATCGGAGAACGCTACCTCGGTGGCCTACATAAATCATCAAGGGGGAACGAGATCCTTAAAATTGATGACAGTGGCAGCAGAAATCTTATGTTGTTCGGAAGAGAATCTGGGGTCCCTAACAGCGGTTCACCTGAAAGGGTCCTTGAATCAAGTAGCAGATTTTCTGAGTCGATCACAGATAAAGGAATCGGAATGGTCTCTGGATCCGAATGTATTCAGACAAATTCTGTTCGCTTCAGCGAAGAATCACAAGATCGACAAATACTTATTGAATCCTCCGGATCAGGCATTAGGAGTGGATGACTTGGCACAGAAGTGGGAATTCAATCTGGACTATGCCTTTCCCCCGGTTCGATTCATTCCGTTTGTACTAAAGAATATCATCGGGGAACCAGCTACAGTTCTCCTGGTAGCACCTTGGTGGCCCAAGAGACCTTGGTTTTCAACCTTGGTAGAGCTGTCAGTTCGGGATCCATGGATGATTCCAGTGAACACACGGTTGCTGTCCCAGGGCCCAGTATTTTGCCCAGACCCGCAATGGTGGAAGCTGACGGTGTGGACCCTGAGATCTCCTTACTTCAGAAGAAGGAATATTCGGAATGAGTCATAGAGACTCTTAATTTTTAGCAGGAAGATTGTAACCAGGAAAATTTATCTTAGTCTGGAAGACGCTTAAATCTTGGAGGATTGAAAATAGGAAATTTTCATTCAAGATACCCGTAATTTTGGATCTCTTGCAACATGGAGTTGACATGGGACTCGGTGTTAACACTCTAAAGGTGCAGTTGGCAGCCTTATCATTTTTTCTGGATAGAAGATTATCATCTATTTCCGTTATTAAACTGTTCCTACTGGCAGTCAAACGATCTAAACCCGCGCCATCCAATATAGTTCCACAGTGGGATTTGGCTAAAGTTTTATCTATGCTGAGTTCTCCCCCTTTTTTTTCCAAACAAAAATTTGGACATCAAGTTACTCACCTGGAAAGTCTTGTTTTTGGTGGCTATCACTTCTGCACGCAGAATTAGTGATATTCAAGCCTTATCATGTCATCCTTTTCTTCAGGTTTTTCCAGATCGCATAGTATCGAGAGTGGATCCTTGTTACCTACCGAAGGTTGCTACAGATTTCCACAGAACTCGGGAGATTGTTCTGTCTAGCAGCCAGGAAGACTGAACTTAGGGCCCTGGATGTGAGATCTCATCTTTTCCGATATCTCCAACAGACTAAGGATTTCAGGAAAGCGGACCGCTTATTTATCTCCTTCGCAGGACCTAGAAAGGGTCTAAGAGTATCCAAAATGGATGAAGAGTACCATCAGAATGGCTTACCAAGATGTGAATATGCCAAGTGTAGTTATGGCTCATTCTACAAGGTGTATCTAGGTCATGGGCAGAGCAAGCAGGGGTCCCCATGGAACAGATTGGTAAAGCTGCCACCTGGACTTCAGCTAAGACTTTTGCAAGACATTACCGTTTGGATCTTCTTACTCAGAAGGACCAGTCTTTTGGCGGAAGTGTCCTTCGTGCAGTTCTTCCCACCCAATGAGGTAGTCCTCGCCTATCTCTCAGGCGTATGCTGTCCCAAGGATGTTTTGAGAAAACTTAAGTTAGGTAACTGGTAACTTTTTTTCTAAACATCCGGAAGGGCAGCATACGCCGGCTTCCCTCCCCTGTTTTCCATAAGGTGTTGGATTATGCATTTTATTGTTTGGAGTTGTGGGTCTGTTCTTTTTCTCTCTTTTAAGATCTCTACAACAACTGGGGAAAAGTAGGAGGAGTCAAGAATTTATTTGGCTGGTGGCCACTTGTTCCCCTTGGTGGGAGGAGCCTGGAGGTCTCAGGCGTATGCTGCCCTTCCGGATGTTTAGAACAAAAAGTTACCAGGTACCTAACTTTTTTTTCTACAATAATTATGTTTGTAGTATAGTTGGTATATGTATGTTATTGATTTTTTGTTTATCTTACTTGGGTGTTTATTGGCACCTCACCACCCTTTGATCTCTGTTGATTTCTGCCTGACCGGTGATGTGTTGTTCAGCCCTTATCTGCCTCACATATGCAGCAGCATGCTTGTGAGTGTCTTGGTTGCTATGGACGCAGTGTTTACGCAATCCATCTCTGTGAGATTATCTCCAGCTGACTGCTGTCATGTGACTGTCCAGTGACCCGGATGTTCACAGCTCAGCAGTGTTTTCTATTGATTCCATTGTCTGCTGACCCGGATACACATCCTCAGCACAGGTGAGGGATCCATGTGTGGTGATTACTGGGGGGGGAGGTGCCAGTGCTCTACTTAAGCTCAGTGTAGCCAGCATGAGATCAGCCTGATGAAGTGGGTGATGTGCCCACGGAAAGCGTGGCTCCTGGTGTGGTAGGCGGTGGGGAGACTTCACACATGTTATTTTCATGATACCTTTGCTTTATTTCTGGTGATTTTTTTTTGTGATATTTTTTGATTGGTATTGTGATATATATCAGTGTTTCCCCTTTGGGATGCCTCAATAATTTATACAGGTGATTATATTTTCATTGGTGAATATAGTAGATTGATATAATTATGAGTTGTTATGGTTGGGAATATCCATTTTTAATTGATTGTTTGACTAGTAGCACTTGCACTTTATAAATGTATAGAATTTGTAGTGATCCGGATCATAGGCAGGATTTGCACATGTTTAGTTGCACTGTTGGAACACTTTGTTGAATGATTTAGCACATATATCTAGGCATTTGATCAGGGTGGATTTGATTTAAATCTAAATGATTTAAATCACGATTTAAATCACTAGTCAGTAAGGCTTGATTTAAATCAGTGATTTAAATCAAAGTTTCTACCTAAACTAGTTCTTGCTATTTTAACATGCAAGTAGATGAAGATTTTTAGAATCACTTTTTATACTACTTTTTTCTCCCCAGTTTAATGGGTTAATCATTCATATTTGGACACCACTGTTCTGTTGTACTTAGGAAGGAGAAAAATAATCCTGACCTTAATAACAATTTAAATAGATTTATTCAACTGAAACAATAACAACATTTCAGCATAAGTTATTTGCTTAAACAAACATCCATGTTTTGTTAACTAATTTGGCTAAACAAAATATATATATATTTTAAGAAACTTAGACTGTCAGCCCAGCCGACACCTGAAAAACTTAAATACTACTGTCCCTGCTGTCCTCTGTAGCTCACTAGTCATAGGTTTGTAGAACAATAGGATTAAGGTATTTTTCTCAACTCTGTTCATGTTGTAACATTTTTGCTGTGAAGAAGAGGCTGGGACCTCTGCGGAGTCAAATTCAGTTTTGAGAACTGCGTAAGTAAAGCGAGCGTCTGTGATAATATAGGAGAGAAACTGCCCACTAATCCTACAGATATACAGCCTTTATTCTACTGAGTTAAACAACTCAGCTTTATCTCATGATGGAAGAACCTTTGGATGGTAAAATATTTTCCTCAAAAAGCAGTTTATTGAAAAAAAAATCCGATTGAAATCAAAAAAATCCGATTGAAATCAAAAAAATCCGATTGAAATCAAAAAAATCCGATTGAAATCAAAAAAATCCGATTGAAATAAAAAAAATCCGATTGAAATCAAAAAAATCCGATTGAAATCAAAAAAATCCGATTGAAATCAAAAAAATCCGATTTTTTTAAAAAAAAAAACATTGATTTTTATCCACCCTGCATTTGATATCAATTAGTGTGGTGAGAATCTCCCCATCGCCTACACACCTTCATGTTGATTTGTCCTGTGTGTTATTGTCTCATTTATATGTTTCAATTTATGAGTTGAGAGTGCCTCCCTACATCCTTTTTTTGTTCCTGGTCTGAGCTCTTTTGCAGCTTTGGGAGTGGCACCTCCTACAGATTGAATAGGGTATAGTGCAAGTCCCCAATTTTTTTTTTTTTTCATTCCCACGCTATGCCCCAGGCAGGAGGCATCCCAGATCGGGTCACAGGCCTCCCCCCCACGTCACGGAGTACATCTCACATTAGAGCAGATCAGGGGGAAGCCCAGACCCCAGGGGCGGGAGGCAACCCGCGCCAGGAGCCGAGCCACCAACTAGCGGGCCGTCCCCCAGCCCAGGGATCCCCCCACACCTGGGGAGAGGGACATCACAAATCAGGAGACGAACCATATCCCACGATCCGCCGGGCAGGGTCGCCACAGCTGGTGCGCCTTCCCTCATTCCTCCGATCAGGGCCAGGAGCCGAGCCACCAATTAGCGGGCCATCCCCCCAACCTGGGGACGAGGGACATCACAAACCAGGAGACAAACCATATCCCACGATCCGCCGGGCGGGGTCCCCCCCGTAAGGGGGGCCCAGGCCAGAAGGCGAGCCAAATCCCACCCCGACTGGGCCCACCAGACGAAGGGAGCCAGGGACACACTACACCCGCCGAAGCGCAGAGCGCCCCCCCCCACATCAGCTAGATCCATATGTTTTAAAAGTGGCCCGTCTCCAGGGGGGGCGGCATAGGCCGGGAACCCCCATGGAGCCGCCCAGCCCTTCTCTCCTGGAGCACAAGATAAGGGGTCAATGTATTCCTATTCCATCGCGCGGGTAGGGGTATATTCAGTTCGAGTCTCCTTGGCACTGTTCCCCGGCAACACATCTACTTAACTCAGACTTCTCCAGATAATTGTAAGTGTAACTGCAGGATTAACAATAACATTAACCTTCAATTGTAATTAAAGTTGTAAAATAAGAAAACATATATCCTAAGTAATCTAACCGTAACTCAGAGTATGTCCACCTGACTTCAGAGCCTGCTACTCGGCCCCATTCGATCTTGGAGGGGCTCGATTTCCCCCGCGCTTCGGGCCAGGCGGGGCATCTTGTCTTCATCTTCATTCTCGTCCGCGTCTTCTTGGGCGCTGCGGGAGCAGGGCCGCTCCTTGATCCAACTCCATGCCAGTTCCAGTCCCCAATAGGATCTGCGGGTGTCTCCTCCTGTATGGGTGACCATGCTCTCTCTTGCTGGTCTGGTGGAGTCGCACAGTGATAGCTATAGTTATGGGGGGACAATGTGGGCATCCACCCCCCTGTGATATTCGCAGCCATTGTGCTGCTCATCATGCTTGGGCAGGGGGGCGACCTCCCGGGTGCTCCTCTCTGACCTCCCCATGAGCCGACCACCGAAGATGGTCTATTAAGGGGCAGTGTCGGCCCCTCCGGTCCCGCATATATGGACTCTCTTGTGGCTTTTCTAGGAGTCGGTAAGCCCTCCCCACATCTCTGGGTCCAAGGGCTGGAGTGTATTAGGGCAGTAATCTGCACCTGTCTTCTTTCAGCTGACATGTGCTCAGTCTCTCTATCGCTATCTGTCATCCATATATCTGAGGCTGGCATATCTGCCTCTACCCCCCCCCCCCCCCCTCGGGGCCATCTGCTCTCATCTGTCTGGAGCTTTGTACAGGAACCTTCAGAGCTGCCGAGCCTCCCGCAGCGACCGGCCAGCTGCTCTCTTGCGACGCTGCGGGCGGTGTCATCCAGCTGCCTGTCTTCCCCTCCTCTCCCCGCCGACTCGGCGGTGTGTGCTCCTCTCCCGCAGGCTGCAGGAGAGAGCCGCAGCTGGTGCCCCTCACCTCTCTCCAGCGATCGGGGCTCTCGATGATGGCTGGCCGTTTCCTCTCCTGTGACACTGCGGGCGGCGGCGGCCAGCTGCCCGTCTTCTCCATCTCCTCCCTCTGGCGTGGTGGTGAGTGCTCCTCTCCCACAGGCTGCGGGAGAGAGCCACAGCTGGTGCTCCTTCCTCCGTTCCTCCGATCGGGGCTCTTGATGGTGACCGGGTGAGCCTCCCGATCTCCCTTTCTTCCAGGGCTCTTCACGTGGGGTGGTGGCGTCCTCCCTCAGTTCTGCTGCGGTCAGCACCATGTTGCCTGTCACTGCTGCACACCCAGGCTGGCGCGGCGGCGAAGGTCCGCATTCTCCTGGCGCAGAGATGGTCCACATTCTCCCGGCCGCAGAGATGGTCCACAACTGTTTTCTCTTCTCTGGGGCAGGTCGGTAGGAGAGCCTGTGTTTACTGTGCTGGAGGGGGGCGAATCTCCCTCCTCCCCAGCTCCTGCGCCTGCGGCCGCCATCTTGGTTGGTGAGGGTCCAGGGCTTCCCGGGGTATTGGCTTCGAAATAGGCAGTGATAGGTGCTCCTTTGTGGGGCCGTGGTGTCCCCTTGGTCTTCCTGCGCTTTGTCATCTGTCTGGGGTGCTGCCAGCCCGGGAAACCACAAAATGCAAAGGGGTAAAGCAGGGAGCCTCGTGTCCGGCGTCCTACTCCTCCATTCCCAAGCCACGCCCCTCCACTCCTTATTTTATTAATTAAGCCAAAGCTTCTGATGCTTTTATATTTTTAATATATGGATACAAATATTGGTACACGTTTCCTCTGCTTCAGAGTCCAGTGTCTGCACTGTGCTTTACACCCGGGGTCCCCAACCACAACATGTTATGTTTTGTGAACCTCCACATAGCCGGCTCTATTACTCCACCTGTTTGTCTGTGTGTATATACGCATAACCTGACCTGTTGGCAGCCTTTAAAGAGAGGGCTGGCAACTCCTGCTTTACCCCACAGAATTTTCTTGATAATGCAAGATTGGCATGAAGTTGCTTGCCCATGGAAACCTATGACATACTGCTGTGTGCCTCACCATTCCACATGTTTAGCAGTTGCCAATAAGGTTTTCCACCGTCATATGGATCACAGGAGGTCCATTGAAAGGGGGGGATGAGAGACATTGCTCCATTTCAGGTATTTCTATTTTGATTTTAGCATTCATGCACCCTGGTTCTCTTTCTTGCTAAGGGAACGTTAAACCAGAACAGCACTCAAAGCGGAGTGTTGTCTTAATTTATTTGGTGGCGGGGACATGCAGTTGCTGCATAGCCTAATCGGCAAACCGCCTGCAGGAGCCCAAACACCCAGCCTCAGTACAGCCAGATCGAGTCCCACATGATCGTCTGCATCCAGTGGGGATTTGCTGGTGCTCGTGTAAGGCCATGATGCAGAATGTTATCCCCAAACGGTGCTGGGGCATGCAGGACTGCTTCAGAATGCAATTTGGTTTGATTCTGGTTTAAAGTGGACCAAAACCCACGCCCAGATGGCCCTGAAATCTTAGATTCTTTCCCCCCTGGGGCATCCAGAATTGGGATGCCCCTCTGTGTAAAACCCCCTTCCAGGTCTCCCGGAAACTCGCCTTCTTTCGTGGTCCAACGTCGCATCCCCGCTATCCCTTTAGCAGGGTGCATGCTCACGCCAGGCATTTATGAATGGCCAGCGCAGGCACACTCCCTGTTAGAGGGTAGCGGGGATACGGCCACCAGTGGTCTAGGATTCGAACACATTAGTCGAGCTCTTAGGCAAAGGGGCGGGAGCAGATCTGAGCATGCTGATTGGACGAGAGTCCGTGCATGCGGCATAGGACCAGGGAAGGCTTCTCCCTTTTCTCCATGCTGGTCTTTGTGAGTAAACAGAGCAGTATTCTGTGCATTAATATGCTCTGCATGCAACGCTAATTGGGCGAGAGCATGCACATCCTAAATGGGGATGTCCCAAGGACAAGGGCCTATCGTCAGAATTGTAAAAATCCTAGTGATAGGTCCTTTTTAATATTAACTGTTTTAACCTCACATACCATCAGGAGCCAGTTTTTTGTTTTCCAGTAATGCCGCATTTATTAAATGGAGCCTGGCAGGGGTCACTATAATTTCTCTCTACCATTCATGTGCATGTTGGGAAGTAAAACGTTGAACTCCAGTCAAAGGCACAGCTGTTCTGGTCGTCTTTCCACGTGTACATACTACATACATCCTGTAGCTTGTTTACTTTTCTGTATATGGAAAAACCTTGCAATCTAAATAAAGGTGTGTTGGATATGTCAATCTTGAAAATATAGGATATCCACCATTTTTTTTTCAGCTTTTCTGTAATATAGGACATCTTGCTTTTGCTACTTTTTTGCTTTGAGACCTATAAGTTTGCCTAAAATAAAAATAAAAAATTCCAACTGTTAAATTAGGTAAGTATATATATTTATTGTAAATAAAATCTATAAATTACCGTATATACTCGAGTATAGGTCGACCCGAATATAAGCCGAGGCACCTAATTTTACCACAAAAAATGGAAAAAGTTATTGACCCGAGTATAAGCAGAGGCCATGGGTCTCTAATGCATGAGGAGACAGTGTTGCGATAAACATGATGCGTATTGGTGATGTTGTTACACTTATGTGAATTTATAGGTCGTTTTCTCAAGTGGCTTGGTGTTTTCTTAGTCCTGTTTTAAGTAGATAAGATGTTCTCAAGATAGGGGTTCGCAAGATATAACCTGACTGAATTCTTATAAATATATGGTGTGGTGAACCATTTGGTCTCTAGTGTGACCCCCCACGATCACCCCCAAGAAATTCGGGTTCCTCCAAATTGAATTTTACATAGCACTCATCTCTATGGGGTGTTAATTACATTAAAAAATTAAATTCACCTGGAGGAGCAAGCAGCTTCTCGGCAGGTGGGCAAGCAGATGTGCTCTCGATGGCCTCTCTGTGGCGGAGGGGTTCCGGGCAATTTCTCTGCAGACGGGAGGGCTCCGGGCAGCTTCTCGGTGGGCGGAGGGGCTTCTCAGTTGGTGGCCAGCCAGACAGGGCACGCTGCACACAATGTGCACGCTGAAGAGTGGACCAGAAATGGTTGATGATGTCATCTGGTGGAACGCAGAGACACAAAACACAAAGAGAGACATACACACACACACGCTTACCTCGCTTACTACACTGACTCTCTTGCTCCCCCCGCTCACCTCAGATCGCAAGGCCGCCAGCAACATAGAGAAGGGAACGCCCCCGGACGCTGCCATTATCCGCAGGGGGGTGTTCCCACTCTACAGCTGGGGCGCATCAGCGGTGACTGTGCTGTCTCCCTGCTCCTGCCCCTCCTCCTCCCACGTCATCTGACCTCTCTATGGCAGAGAGCTAGTGCGGAACTCGGCGGCCGCCATCTTGCTACACCCAGCACTGTGTGGGTGTATCTCCGCTCTCACCTCCCGGCGCTGCAGTGTCACCGGCTCTTCTGCCGCCTCAGCCCCGGATCTCGCGCCCGACCGGTCCTCATCTCCGGAGCCTGCACTGGACACATAGGTGGGGTAAGTGTCCTCCTCTGCGCCGCTGCCTTCTTCATCTCCGGGCGCCATCTTGATCGCCGCCTCCTCTTCCTGGCGGGCCGGGTAAGTGCGCTCCACGGGCTGCATGTGGCCCGCATTCCGTAGTTTGAGGACCCCTGCGTTAGAGGGAACGCTGGAGGCAGCTCCATCCGCCCCTATGGTAAGCCGGCTCCGCCCCTTTTTCGCCTCCATTTTTCAATGACTCGAGTATAAGCCGAGGCGGCTTTTTTCAGCCCAAAAAGTGGGCTGAAAAACTCGGCTTATACTCGAGTATATACGGTAATATACCTGGAACTGCTTGATAAAAGCATCTAAAGTAGAACAATGTAAATAGTTTAACACAACACAAATAGCAATTGATTTAATCAAATTTGGTACAACATGTCACTTTCTGCCCAAAATTATTTCAACCCCTGAATTGGAATACAAGAGAGCGTTCCCAAACTGAGGAGAAGAGATAATTTTCTTGCTCAAACAAGGAAAAGGGAAAAAAGCAACAGCGCTAGACATTCAGTTTACACACTATCAAGATAAGGAAAACAAGTTGTACTACTTGGACAAGGCAGAAAGAGGAAATTTCTGAGGAGGTAGATGGTCAAAACTCTTGAGTGACTGCAACATACTTGCAGCAAGATTTGGTGGTAGTATGTCCTGAAGTTTCTGTCAGTAAGGCACACACTTAATACGGAAGGTCTTGATTGTGCATCAACAACTTAAAGTGGACCAACACCCAGGATTTTGACTATCCTGGGTTTTGGTCCACTTAGGTGGGGCACCCCGATCGCCGCAAAAACTCACCTCTCCCCGCTCCCACGTGACCTCGTCCGGCCAATGACAGCGCTCAGAGCCGCTCTGTTATGCGCGTCCAAAGCTGCTTGGACGCGCATACCAGAGCGGTTCTGAGCGCTGTCATTGGCTGCGTCTCTCGCTTCCCCCTAACAGGGAGCGCGCCTGCGCCGGCCATTCACAAAACGGCCGGCGCGGGAGCACGCCCTGCTAGAGGGAAGCGAGAGACGCGGCCGCGTCTCGCGCATGCGACGTTGGATCGCCGGTTAGGTTTGTGGGGGGTTCCTCCCCGCGGGACATCCCGATTTCGGATGCCCCGCGGGGAGGGATCTGAAAAAAAAAGTTGGTTCCACTATGATCAATTCCATAGGAATATGCAATGGATCATCTGTGTGCCTCGAGGAGGCAGAATAAAGCTTTTGTTGTGAAGAACTTCCTGTTTACAGTGAAACATGGTGGTGGCTCATCGAAGGAGACCTACACCCCTCCTTGCCTGTGAAGGCTCTCATTCATCCAGGTCCCAGTATATCCATAGTAATAACTCAGGGCAACTGGACTTGCTGTTGTATTTCTCTTGCATTTTACTTCAGGACATCAGGATAATTCGGTAACGATAGGGTTAACCTCTTGACCGAAGGGCGTGTCTGCAAGACAAAGGAGTGGCTCCGCCTCCTGGCCTATATCCTTCCGGCAGACTTCCTACACTCCAGTTTCTTTCTTGCAGTCGGACTGACTGGAGGGCTCTATTTGAACTCCTCCGATTTACTTTTTGTTTCTAAGATTATAAATTGGAAGCGGGGGCAAGACCCGGTCTGTCTTGCTAGGTCCCTTATGCTCCTCTAATCTGGATGTACCCACTATGCCTCCTCAGCTAAGCTGTATCCGGATCAGGAAGCTGCATCCGGATCTGGCTGAAGTCTTTCATTGAAAAGCAAAGCAGGCACAGTTCTGGTGAGCCTGATTGTGGGTGACCAAGGGAATTATTTTCCCTCTTTTATTGCTCTTATTGCTCTTTCACATGTTTGTGTTTTACTGGTAAAATTCAAAATTTGTGCGCCTTTTTGGGGGTGGAGCTAAGGCGACAGCGAGGAAATATCATGTTCTCAATCTATCACCATGGAAAGTCTTTAGGCTTGGCGGCGTTCTGCCTCCGTGGAAAGCTTTTCGGCTTAGCAAAGTTCTGACTACCGCTACAATCACTGGTTCTACTCAGCGGCTCAGCGCGTTTCCTCTGTCCGCCTCTGTGGAAAGATTTTCGGCTTAGCGAAGTAGCTAGCACCGCTAAGATCTTCGGTTCTTTTCAGCGGCACTGCGCGGTTCCTCAAGCAAAGTTACTAGCACCACTGAAGCGGCCGGTTCTCCTCTGCGATGTGGCGCGTTTTACTCGTCGACTCTGCTGTAACATTTTCGGCTAGGCAAGGTGCCTAGCACCTCCCGGCAGCGCATAACTTCCGGGGGTGTTGGCCAGCAAAAGGGCTGCAATGAGCCGCTGCACTGCCACCCTCAAGTGGACCTAAACCTTTTGGTAGGTCATTTTGTTTGTTTTATTTTGATTGTGTATTATTGTTTTTTATTTTTGTTTAATTCTATATTATTATAGATTGGGAAAGGGCAAGGTAATGTAATATTAATATATAATTATAATGTAATATTTAATTATATGATGGTTTATCCCTCGGAGGACTCGCAGTAGTCTTGTGACTGTCGAACTGTTATATACTTGGTCTCATATCCCCAGGGATGAAGACTAGTATTATTTTTCACCATGACTGAGGCATCTGGGTAATCGGATCTGGTCTTATCAGATTTACCCCATGTCCAGTGTGCATGCAGTGGCACTGGACAAGGATAGTACGGTGTGCAGGTATTATGCTATGGTTGTAGTGGATAGGGAAGACAGTTGTCCTCCCTGCAAAGGTTCTGACCCCTGTCGCTGTTGCCCTCTGAGCCTTAAAGCCCTCTTGGCAGCATTCAAGTGGACCTAAACTTTTAGTGAATCATTTCGGCCACTAAGGTTTAAAAAAAAAAAAAAAAAAAAAAAATGTCCTCCTGAGTTTTGTGATGGTGATATTGTGGGTGCTTAGTCTCCCTCTCAGTTATTAAACTGTCGGCAGTCCTCAGGTGGTCCTAAACCTTTAAAGAAAAAGTTTTTTTCTAGTTGAAGAGCATATTTGTGGCTGCCCTACTCTCCCAGGTGGGGAGGATTCATCCAGTAGGGACTCGGATTCAGAGTCTCCTACACAAGGAGGCGCTCAGGTAAGGAGAAGATGGGTGGTTGATTACTCCATTCTGTAGGATTTTTGCTGTGCATACCAAGCGCTACTTGGTCTTCAATTCATACATTTACCGAATTTTATAAGGTAGATGTTTGAGCCTTAACGGATGCGAATGCCTGTAGAAAGTTATTACAGGCTGTAGTAACCTAGAGGCTTTTAAGATATCTTATTCCTGATAAAGGGGATAAGGTTTTTTGGGGATCCCACCCAAATTCAGGGTACTGCTTTTGGAGATCCCTATCGTTACTGAATTATCCTGATGTTCTGAGGAAGTTCAATCGTTTGGTGGATCTTTCAGCAGGACAATGATCCCAAGCATACCTGGAATTTCACTAAGGCTTTGTTTCAGAAGAAATCCCTCAAAAATTCTAGAGTCACAGTCAGCCCACTCGAACCCCGTAGAAGACCTTCAGTGGGGTTTGAAGAAAGCTGTTGCAGCATGCAAACTTAAAAGTATTGGTGATCTGTAGACCATTACTCATAAACTAAACTTGACAATGCTGCCAGAAGCTGGCGTCTGGCCATTTATCACATTTTCATCAGGTCATACCTGCAAAAAGGGGTTCTAAGAATGCGTGCCTTGATTGATTTATTTTGAGATGGAATAGTGATTAAAAATCACATTCTGATGTGACAACTTTTTTGTGTCCTTTTAGGAAAACATCTGTAAACATTGAATAGCAAATATAGCTGGCTTTCGCATGCCTCTTAAAGTGGACATACACCAAATACAAGTGTTTACTGTTTCAAGGGCATATTTGCCTACAAAAAGAAATGAGCTCTTTAACAACAGCTGATGTCAGCAGACAGTGAACGTTTACCTGAAAGGCAGTAGGACATTTTGTCTGGTAGAAGAAGGAAAAATTCTCATTTTGGGTGTAAGCCCACTTTAAAGCATACTTGTGGTCCGAATTAATATCTATTTTGATATGCTGGGCAGAAGGAAGTTCTAAGGTTAAACTTGAGGAAGGTGGGTCAAGATAGTTAGACTATGTATCCGCAGAGTGTAAGGGATTTGTAGTTCTGTATTTACACAGAAACTTCCATAAGGATTGTAAAATGTAGCCTTAGTTAGGGATCTCTGTCTGACTTGCTAATGGCAGCCATACAGTGGCTCACTGTTGCGTTTTGTGCTTTCTGGTCACCTGGCACATGTCGCCCCTTAATTGGAAGCTGGGAGTAGGGTCTCTGGGGTGATCAAGGATAAATTTAGCTTTCCCTCCTCTGTGACTTTTGCTTCGTAGTAAGTTAATAAAAAGTGAAGATGGTGCGTGCACATAGTCACAATGAGGAATTAGTAAAGTATAGTACACTTCTTAAAATTAGAAAATATGTGGGCAAGAATTTGTTTGCTTGCTGCACCAGGTGAGCTTTTGCTTTTCTCTGCTCACCCATTCTGTTAGCATTGAATATTTCATGACCAGTTACATTGTCTGAGGAACAAATGTCACCCAATCGCACCTATTCGGATCCTGTTCCTTGCCAAGTCCATTTTTATGGAAACATGGTGTACAGTACTTTAAAGGAGCGGTATTGCAAAATCTTTGAATAATAATCCATATAAACATGCTGGATAGTGGGACGATGGGGACACTTATAAACCCACCAAGCTTGTGTTTTTTTCTGGTAAGAAAAAAAATGTTCATGGTGACAGGCTGGGTTTGATAATATTCTTAGTATGCAGTACGTCCTGCTCCAGATAGAATACTTACACTCGGGTACTACTCAGCCAGATGGCGCTGGACTGCAGAGACATCAAAAAATAGGCTCCTCCCGGCCCCTCAAATGCCCAGGGACCTCCCCAATCCCCAGATCTTCTCTGCAGTCTGGACTGCGAAGGACAAGAAGATGGCTCTCTCTACTCGCAGGTGAGCGGGGCTATTAGCCTGCGGCCCTGTAGGACTATTCCCACCCGTTCCATCAGTAATGTGCCTCCCAGCCTTGGCTGCGCTGGTCGGTTGATGGTAGGCAGCACCGCCGTTAGGTGCTTAGGAGCGCTGCTCCACCGCAATCCCCCACCAAAGGGTAGGCGGTACAGGCATATGGTGAGCCTCTATGGGATGCCCCTCCCGCCCTTTTGCTCCTTGCCTCTGTCTATCGGTGGGCCCTATGTTAAGTGGCCGCTGTCCTCCCTCACTCTCCTTGTAGCCTTCGGGGGAAAGGGGGGTGTGTGTGTGTGTGTGTGTGTATGTATATACGTGTATTGGCTATTCTAAGCATACAGTACGTCCTGCTCCATATATAATACTTACACGTGGGTAATCCTCCGCCAGAGGGTGCTGTTCACTGCAGACATGCAAAAACAGGCTCCTCCCGGCCCTTCATATACCCAGGGACCTCCCACAAATCCCCAGATTTCTCTGCAGTGCTGACTGCGAAGACATGAAGTATCACTCTCTCGCAGGAGAGCGGGGCTTTTGCAGCCTGCGGCCCTGCAGGACTATTGCCACCCTTCCTCTTCGATGATGTGCCTCCCAGCCTGGGCTGCGCTGGTCGGGTGAAGGTAGGAAACACGGAGCTACGCTCCACTGCAGTCCCCCACCATAGGGTAGGCGGTTTAGGCTGATGGTGAGCCTCCAATAGATGCCCCTCCCGCATTATTGCCCCGTGTAGCGATGAACCCTGGGTGAAGGGTCGCCTTCCTCCCTCGTTTCCCCCTGTAGCCCGGGGGAAAAAAAAGGGGAGGGTATGCGTGTGGCGGTCTCAGTGTAAGGTTGTACGCGTTTAGGGCCGTTGTTTTTTTCTTGAACTGGGTGTCAGAGCTGCGCTTCCTGATCCACATAACCACTTGGCAGGTTGGCGTGTGTGTTTCCCTTACTGAAGTGTGCGGCCCGGGCGGCAGTGTCATTCAGTAGTTGGCGGTTCCCTTGGCTAAATTCTGTGTGTCTTATCCTCTGCTTGTCATGAACGTTACCGCCGGTTGCAGCTTCACGCTCTTTGGGGAAGGCGGGGACCTGGCTTGCCTCGTCACCGCCAGATCGGGCCCGCCCCTTGAGGCTCGCTTGGCGCCATTTTGATGGTCTTCGCACGCGCGTGGTTGCGATCCTCCTCCTCCCTTGGTCATGTAAGTGCCCTCCTGGGTGGATTTTTTCCTATGATCTTTCGTTCAGCTGCGCATGGCTCTGACACCCTCCCCCTTATTCTCTTTGTCTTTCAGACGCCAAGATTTCGGTGGCTTCTCCCGGCCTGACATATATTATAGCGGGTTCACATAAAAATTCTCCCACATTCCTAGCGGGTCTTGGAGCATCCAGGGTTGCCTATTGCATAAATCCCTGCAGGCATATTGCTCAGATAATCACCATATGGAGGCATCTCAGAATTATGTACCCGGGGTCCCTCGGGGACAAGACCGGCTGTGTACAGCGTGTGGACAGCCCCGTGCTGATGCTGACAGAGCATGGGTCTGCGGACCGTGTGCTGAACAGGCACTGAGCCTGCAATCAGGTTTGCCAGTGACTGCACCTCTCTTCAATACACCTATCTCCCCGTGCTTAAATCTCACTCCTGATGAGTCGCACTCGAGCGGGGATGACCAGCAAGTTGTGCCGCGCAGGCTGCCTACGGCTGAGCAGGTGCTATCTAGTTTGGCGGAGCGCTTGGTCCCTGACGCCTCCTGGTTCTCCGGTTCCTAATGAAACTGAAGAATCTGCTGCTATGCAGGACCTTGCTCCTTCTGATGAAGGTGAGCTATTCTCCGATTCGGGCTCCTCGGATGAGATGCCTTGGAGCCGTGATGATTCTGGCCCCGGTTCTTGGGGCCTGTGTGACACTGATGAACTACTTATAAAGATCTTTGAGGTTTTGTCAATCTCTCCTCCTGGAGAGGCTCCCAAGTCTAAGAGGGAGAGTTTCCACACAGCGACACCGCGCTTGGAATTTCTGGAACAGGAGCATTTCCAGGCTCTTATAGCCTTGTAAACGTAAAGGGGTCCCAGGGGTCTGGGATTGGAAGTACCCTTTTCCCCCTGATGTGGTTAACTTTTGGTCAGCACCTCCCGTGGTGGATGCACCGATTATAGGGGTTACTAACCCCCCCTTCATGACTGCTCCTTATTACCGTGCCCTTCGGGATGCTGAGGACCGGCGCAGACCGGCGCATCCTCTGCGGCTCCTAGGTAGGGGCCCTTAGAGGGTCCATTTGTCTACTGATTTTGTTAACACTGTGAGCCTTCAGTTGGCTCTATTTTGCTGGAGTACTCCTCTTCAGGACCTGTCTATTTGGGGACTCTTGGCCTGTCGGAGGACAGTGGCCTGTATTTATTATCAGTCTGGAACTTGGAACAGGATGATTCTCCTGGTCCCTGCATCTCAGGGGTATTCGCTCCAATGGATGTCTTTCAGTGGCACGTTGTGCTATCCTGGTGTCCCCCTGAGAGCCAGCTAGGGTGGCTCTGTTGGGTCCCGTTAATATCACAGGGGCTCTGC